>OZ025851.1:0-693571 GCA_964019425.1 Flectonema sp. DT1601 | reverse complement strand
TGGGGTTTGCGGGTTTGCGGGTTTGCGGGTTTGCGGGTTTGCGGGTTTGCGGGTTTGCGGTTTGCGGGTTTGCGGGTTTGCGGGTTTGCGGGTTTGCGGGTTTGCGGGTTTGCGGGTTTGCGGGTTTGCGGTTTGCGGGTTTGCGGGTTTGCGGGTTTGCGGGTTTGCGGGTTTGCGGGTTTGCGGGTTTGCGGGTTTGCGGGTTTGCGGGTTTGCGGGTTTGCGGGTTGCGGGTTTGCGGGTTTGCGGGTTTGCGGTTTGCGGGTTTGCGGGTTTGCGGGTTTGCGGGTTTGCGGGTTTGCGGTTTGCGGGTTTGCGGGTTTGCGGGTTTGCGGGTTTGCGGTTTGCGGGTTTGCGGGTTTGCGGGTTTGCGGGGTTTGCGGGTTTGCGGGTTTGCGGGTTTGCGGGTTTGCGGGTTTGCGGGTTGCGGGTTTGCGGGTTTGCGGGTTTGCGGGTTTGCGGGTTTGCGGGTTTGCGGGTTTGCGGGTTTGCGGGTTTGCGGGTTTGCGGGTTTGCGGGTTTGCGGGTTTGCGGGTTTGCGGGTTTGCGGGTTTGCGGGTTTGCGGGTTTGCGGGTTTGCGGGTTTGCGGTTTGCGGGTTTGCGGGTTGCGGGTTTGCGGGTTTGCGGGTTTGCGGGTTTGCGGGTTTGCGGGTTTGCGGGTTTGCGGGTTTGCGGGTTTGCGGTTTGCGGGTTTGCGGGTTTGCGGGTTTGCGGGTTTGCGGGTTTGCGGGTTTGCGGGTTTGCGGGGTTTGCGGGTTTGCGGGTTTGCGGGTTTGCGGGTTTGCGGGTTTGCGGGTTTGCGGGTTTGCGGTTTGCGGGTTTGCGGGTTTGCGGTTTGCGGGTTTGCGGGTTTGCGGGTTTGCGGGTTTGCGGGTTTGCGGGTTTGCGGGTTTGCGGGTTTGCGGGTTTGCGGGTTTGCGGGTTTGCGGGTTTGCGGGTTTGCGGGTTTGCGGGTTTGCGGGTTTGCGGGTTTGCGGGTTTGCGGGTTTGCGGGTTTGCGGGTTTGCGGGTTGCGGGTTTGCGGGTTTGCGGGTTTGCGGGTTGCGGGTTTGCGGGTTTGCGGGTTTGCGGGTTTGCGGGTTTGCGGGTTTGCGGTTTGCGGGTTTGCGGGTTTGCGGGTTTGCGGGTTTGCGGGTTTGCGGGTTTGCGGGTTTGCGGGTTTGCGGGTTTGCGGGTTTGCGGGTTTGCGGGTTTGCGCGGATTTGCGGGTTTGCGGGTTTGCGGGTTTGCGGGTTTGCGGGTTTGCGGGTTTGCGGGTTTGCGGGTTTGCGGGTTTGCGGGTTTGCGGGTTTGCGGGTTTGCGGGTTTGCGGTTTGCGGGTTTGCGGGTTTGCGGGTTTGCGGGTTTGCGGGTTTGCGGGTTTGCGGGTTTGCGGGTTTGCGGGTTTGCGGGTTTGCGGGTTTGCGGGTTTGCGGGTTTGCGGTTTGCGGGTTCACTCCAATGGGCCAACAGCCAACCTTCTTCTTTAAATTGTTCAGGCGTAAGCACAAAGAATGACTCCCGCCTACCAATCAATCCCAAGACCACCTCCCCGGTCACACCGTCGAGATCCACCACGAATCCCTTGTCCGACCCGCGCTTCACCTTCGATCCCCTGCACATACCTGCCGGGAAAGCGACCACCTTCGTCTTCGGCACTAGGTGGTGGAGCGTTGTCGCCATCTGCGATAACACCGTGCTCAGCCCGTCCTGCGTTGTCGGTGCTTGCCGTTGTTGAAGCAGCAGACCCTGCTGCTGTAGCGCCTGCTGCTGCAGCGCCTGCTGTTGTTGAGTCATCTGCTGTTGCTGTGCGTTCAGACTCTCCTCCAACTTCCGTTGTTCCTGTTGCTGAAACCTGTTCTGCTCCTGTTGCAGCAGCTGCTGTTGCTGGAGCTGCTGCTGCTGAAGCTGCTGCTCGTTGCTCTTCGCTTGTTCCGCCAGCTTGTGCTGGTCCAGCTGGCGTTGCTGTTCCTGTTGTTGCACTTGTTGCTGCTTCAGCAGCTCGTACCGAAGCCTTAACTGCTCCTCCAACTTCCGTTGATCCTCTTGGAACTGTTGTTGCTGAGCTTGCTGTTGTTGAATCTGCTTCTGTTGCTGTTCTTGTGCCAATTGACTCTGCAGTTCTTGCTTTTGTTGCTGCTGCTTCTGTAATTCCTGCTCCTCCCTCTGTTGGTCCAGCAGGTTTTGCTGCAGCTCGAGTCGCTGCCACAACTCCTCCCGCTTCTGCTGCTCGGTCTTCAGCACCCCGTCCTGTCTGGCCTTTTCCTTCGCCATCTGCATCACAGCCTCCCCGAGCTCCTCCTGCCTATCCGCTACGGAGTTGAAAGCCTCCTCGGCCGCACCTTCAACCATGGCGGTGTGTTCTTCCGCCTTCACCTGCCTCCGGGCTTGCTCGTTGATCACCTGGGCCACCCGGCTCACGGTGACCTCCAGGTTCTCCCCGGCCGTCGTGTGTTGTGCTTGGCGAGCAGCCAACTGCTCCGTCACCGATTGGTGGGCCACAGCCTGACCCTTCAGCTCCCAGTAGGCCATGCCTCCCGCGCGAGCCAACCCCTCCAAACTGGGGTTCGTTCCCGAAACCGGTTCCGCGAAAACCGGCGGTGGCACCTGTTCCATCGAGTCCACCTCCATCACCATGAGGGTCGACCTCCCCCCCGTCATCGGCGACGGAACCGAGGGTGCCGAGCCCGTCATCGTCCCCAGCCTTCTCATCCTCTCCTTCACCGCATCGGCGTTGACCTCGACCAGGCCCGTCAACAGCACGAACACAGTCCGTGCCGACAGCGTTCTCGCCAACCCCACGGGATGTCGAGACACAGAGCTAACAACTTGTCGTTGTCAGCTCTGCGGGATGAGTTACTGTCCCCCCGACAGGTCGGCATCCAAATGCTGTCCCCACCGGACAGCCCCATCGCTTCTTGGAACCTGCGGTTCCTTGCCTCCAGGGACACCTTCATGCGCCCCACCTCCCCTAGTATCGCCTTCGCCTTCCCGGCGATACTAGCGGGCACCGAAAAATCATAATAATGATCCGGCATATTTTCTTAAAACGCTTTGCGTTAAGACCCTTCCTAGCCTGAATAAATGAGTACAATGAAATAATGATAAGAGAACAGTAAAATGTTAAATCTGAAATAATAACAAGAGAACAAAAATGATACTTAAACAACATTTAATGTTGATCAATGAAAAGGAAAATATTATAAGAGTATATCGTACTTCACTTGCCTTTTGTGCAGTTCCCAGTCTGAGTGTTGGTTTGCGGGTTTGCGGGTTTGCGGGTTTGCGGGTTTGCGGGTTTGCGGGTTTGCGGGTTTGCGGGTTTGCGGGCAACGCGAGCCTGGAGGGGGTATCTCTAGTGCGGGTTTGCGGGTTTGCGGGTTTTGTTGTTACTTGCAGGGTCCGGTCGGCTGGTCACTTCGCGAACCCTCTCCCGTTTCCCGACGATGGATACGTAGAGACAAACGATCTCCCCCCTTTCCGTTTCGGTTGTTGCATCTTCGCATTTCTATTTCTCTTCGCTATTGCGTTTGCTTTCTCCAGGGCGGCGCTCTGGTTGACCAACTGCAGGCGGCTCCTTGATAACACACCAAGTATTACTAGACACTTATTCATCGAAAGTGTCTTGGCCGCATCATTGGAGATCCCGAGACACATGGCCAGTGTGCCTTGGATCAACCTTCTTGTCTCCTTGTCGGATCTCAGTGTACTTAAGTCGATACTAAAGGGGATGCTTGCAACCAGCTCGTCCAGATTGATATTATCGAGCTTCTTTGGTGGTTCCTCACCCATCTGCGCCTTCCAAGTCTCAGGGAACTCAAAATTTACACGAGCCATTCTTTAACTTAATTTAAATATAAGTTTTCTTGTGATGAAGACAGGGGTGTGAGAACTGATAAAGGGATTTTTTTTTTTTTTTTTTTGAGTGCATCACGACCCGTGAGTCTGTGATGCTGATTGCGCTGTTAGGCGCGGTTGTTCTTTTTCTTTCTTTCTTTCTTACTTTCTTTGTTTTGGGGGTTGGGGGTGGGAATCCCGTAGGCTTCGTATCTCCTTTCTTTGTTTTGATAACTTAAAACTAATACTACATAATTAATTGTCCACTTGGACGACTTCAGATGTGTTGCAATGATGCCTTCAATGTTGATATTCGGAATGTCGATGTTTTAATTAATTTAATAATACTACCGTCCTAATAGTTGTGCCAGTCTGTCTAAGGTTGTGACAAAACCAGTCATCTGCTGTTGATTCGCAGGTAAGTAGCAGTCCTCCAGCTGGCATGCTTCCTCTCCCTTGTCATTCATCATGTGACTGATGTATTTTTCCCTCAAGGTTTCTATACACCAATGTTCGCATATAAATAATACATGATGTGCTGTCGCCTTTCCAAGTTTACAGAAAAAGCACAGCTCGTTCAGTCCTTTGATTATCAGAGATCTGCAATGTCCCACTCTAATCCGATCCAGTTCTCCCGTTTTCTCCGCTTGTGAAACGTCATCAATGTTCCCATGTCAAGTTGAGTGGGCAGTTGTTTAATAATAACATCTTCGTGAGGTGGATCTTCCTTCAGGCCTGCAGCGAATTTCGCCAGTTGGTCCGCTACTTCGTTGTACCGCACGTTTCTGTGTGCCGGTACATACTGCATGTTGACTTGGATTCCCTTCTTCCCCAGTTTCATTGCCAACTTCCAGATCTTTTTGTTCATTGGGGACCTTTGTTTATATGGCCCTTGTTCCAATGCCTGCATGACTGACATCGAATCAGTCAACAGGTGCGTCGTTGTTGTTAGAGATTCATGTTCATCCTCCGCCACCTGAACTAAATTTTCCAACGCCAGTTTTACTGCAATCTGCTCGGTCCTATAAGAGGAACCCGCTACTGGTATTTTATATCCAAGTAGGCGCATCTTGCTTTCTTTTACTATGACCACAGCGGCAGCCGAGTCTGTCATGTAAGTCTCGGATTTGTGTCTTATCGACCCGTCAGTGTAGACTTTCATCCCGTGAGTTGGTAGTTCAGCTTCTCGCTGTTCAGCCTCTTCCTTGTTACTTGAATATGTGAATCTCATCGCACTAGTACTTTTCCATGGAGGGAGAGTGTAGTGTTCTGGGTTCACTTCCAGGCTGGTAATGCTCCGGTAGTTGTCAAGTCCAGGGACACCAGAGACATAGTCTATCCAGACATTCCATCCCCATTTTGATTTTTGGTATAATTCTGAACTCCCTGTTCCCGTCAGCTTGCGAGTCGGTAAGAACGGACTCAATTTGAAACGTTCGTAAGTTCTACACATCTTATACTGGATGTGTTCCTTTAGTCTTGGCGTATCGGCTTCTTTGTAAAGTCTCTGTAGTTTGGTGCCCCGCAGACATCCAGTTAGTCTTTTGGTAACATCCAAGCAAAGCTTTCAACACCATAAAGCACCCTTGCTAACACCACCGTCACCAGTATACTAATGAGTGTCCTCTTTCTGCAGCCTATCCTAGTGAGTCTAACCAACAAGCCTAGACCCTTGGAAGCAGCTGTCATCATCTTTTGAATTTGCGACTTAAAGGTTAACTTCTCGTCATAATGTACACCCAGGTACCGCACGGTATTCGTCTTGTGAACTTTTCGTCCAACCGCATAGGCAAATCCGTGTAGTCCGGGCCCCACTCTTTCCAGCATCTTATCTATTTCTGCCTTGTTGTGGACTTTCTTCAGTTGTGGGAAGCGGGCACTCATCTTCATTGTTTTCAGTACCGCCGGTTTGTTCGGTAGCTTGACTTTGATCTTATGTTTTGGAACGACGTACAGGTGAGTGATGGCGAATTCTTCTTTTGAAACTACAGTTGTTGAGTTATCATCCTTCACAAGGTTACTCATTTGTTCTGCCGTGGCCACCACATATTTAAATGTGTGTTCCCCCGAGTATACCACTACTGGGGACTTGTCGTGAGTTCCACTTGGCCTCACGTGAATGTATTCCGTCTTGCCAGGGTTCTTATTGATTTTGATGTGTGAGTCAAGTGCCCACCTTTCAAATATTTTGACTGCGTTGTTAACCTTGTTTTCTAAACAGCTGACAGTGCCTGCGGTTATTACTATTCCAACATCATCTGCAAAGACAGTCGGTTCGTACATCTCTAGTTTATCTATCAAATCGTTTATGAAGATAGAGAATAACTGGGGTCCCAGCACGCTTCCTTGTGGTACTCCTACTCGAATGTTCCGGAATGCTCCCTTCACTCCATTCACCCTTGTTGAAATCTTCCTACTAGTCAAGTAGTTTTGAACCCACCGTAGATATTTCGTTGATAGTCCTATTTTGGACATCTTATTTAGAAGAGTTACCGGTTGAACTGCATCGAAGGCTTTTTGTAGGTCGAAGGTGATTAATATCGCTTCTTCTCCCATTGCCTTGGCACTTTTGAGTTTGTCTGTAACTATACAGAGATTTTCAATGGAATCCCGTCCTCGTTTGTAGGCTGCTTGCCTCGGATTCATTCTGTCTTTCAACAGGTGGTGCATCCGTTCTACGACCATTCTTTCAAAGAGTTTCGAGACGGTCGAGGTTAGTGCTATCGGTCTGTACGATAAGACTTGTTTCTTGTCTTTATCAGGTTTCAGTATGGGTATTACCATTCCACTTTTCCAGCACCTGGGTACTGCTGATCGTTGCCATGAGAGGTTGAATAGTCTTAGTAGTTGCTCGAGGAAAGCTTTTGGAAGTTGTTTTAACATCGAGTTCCAGATGTGGTCAGGTCCAGGTGCCTTCTTCTCCTTTGTTTTTGAAATTTGTCGTTCCAGTTCAGGCATTCCAAATTCCACCGAGTTGTCATCAGGTATTCCTTGTAAGGTTGGTTCACCATCTTCGAATTTGAATTGGTCTGCGTATGTTTTGGTGAAGACATCTGCCATCTCCCGCGAGTCGGTTAATTCCTTCTCACCGTCGACAATCTTAGTAATTGAATGGTCCATCATTCTACCTTCCAGTTGTTTAACTTTTCTAAAGGCCCATCGGTAGTCCATTCCAGTCATGTCGCACTCAATGATCTTCTGTTTGATCATGTTGATACCTCTTTCAATTGCTTCTGAGTCTGTCTTATCAGGGTCAGTCTCTGCCATTAGATTTTCCAATTCTGAATCCCCCACAGCGAAGGTACTACTTGACCTTTTGTTGTAGCCTGGGATGGCCCTACTCGCTGCTCTCAGAATCTCGTTGTTGATCCTATTAGCAAGTTTCTGCACATTCTTAATTCTTTCTAATTTGGGCGCTGCCCTTTCCAACAATATTTTATAATAATCCCAATCGGCACAATGCCACTTCCATTTCCATGTCCCAGAACTCTCTTTTGAATATTCATCTGTTTTGATATCTTCGATTGTCAGTTTGAGTGGCAGGTGATCGCTGCCCCATCCCTTCATGAGTTCGATTTGTGCATCTATTGAAATATCTAATGCAATTACATCCGGAGAAGCTGAGCTTTGTGGTCTTGTGTGTTGTTGAGGTTTATTTAGAATTTTAATTGTTGCTTCTAGTGACCAATCGTAGAAGCTGTTACCAGTGGTGTTCGTATTACCATTTGACCAAGTTGAATGGTGTCCATTAATGTCACCCGCAATCAATGTGCCGGGCTCTGATATAAACTTCCAGGTTGTTGCCTTGATTTCAGGCGGGTGGTAAACATTGTGAATTGTCAATGGCGGATTAGATTGAAGTACTACTGTTAATATCTCAGTTTGGTCATGTGAGATGTCGGGGTGTTTTAATATTAACTTATTTAAATCATTTCTGACCAGAGTGACGAGCCCTCGATGACCTGACTTGATGGTGCTGTCTCTCCTGTGGATTGAATACCCTTCAATAGCGAAGTGTTTTTCTTTTGATAACCACGTTTCCTGCAGTAGTACTACTTCAGGCTTTTCTTCTTTCAGTGCCCAGTTCAATCGAAAGTAATTTTCTGGTTTCAGAACTGAGCGAATGTTATTTGACCAAATCACAATCATGATTGGCCAGTGTTGTTCCTGTTGGTCGCACTTGTAGTAATCTTGTTCATACCAAGATTGTTCTCAATCCTCTTGACAGCTTCTATTAGCGAAGTGATGGCTGTCGCCATGTTGTTGTTGGCTGCTTCGTTCTTTTTCGTAGTTTGCACCAGGGTTTCTACAATCCCGGTTATCTGTGCCATGCCTTCATCAAGTCGAACTTGCATGTCCTTCACTTCTTTCTGAAGACGTTCGATTGTCTCGTTCGTTTTCTCCCTCAGGCTGTTCACGTTGTTTTCTACAACCTGA
Source organism: Flectonema sp. DT1601 (assembly GCA_964019425.1). Lineage (NCBI taxonomy): Eukaryota > Euglenozoa > Diplonemea > Diplonemida > Diplonemidae > Flectonema > Flectonema sp. DT1601. The sequence goes on along the minus strand of OZ025851.1, from coordinate 685,317 downwards.
ACTTCGGCCGTTGGTTTCTTCGTTGTCGGGAGTGACCTCTTGACCGCGGCTGCGTACGATGTTCTAGCCCCACGGTACTTAACTACAACGGGTTTCGCTGTTTCCTTCGCCTTCACTTCTGTTTCTAACTTTTCAATGAGGATGACAATATCTCCACACTGTACAAACCTTGATTCTGGTTTCTTGCCCAGTGCGATGATAAAGTCACCTCTACCCATCCTTATGAACTTTGACTTCAGTCCTATCTCCAATAGGATATTCCGAAGTCTGTTACCCCAGCTGTAAGGTGCTCCACTGAGACGGTGGAGCCCTTCGCCAAACACTGTGGATGCATATTTACCAGCACCCTTTCTTACTTTATCAACATCCTTTTGATAAACCACCCTCAATCCAATCTTGCCATGTATGATGGTGAGTCCATGGCAGAGGTCATGTTGGGCTTTAAGTATGCCAACTGCCTCTTCGTTTGTTGTCTTGCGGTCCAGCCACACTGTGGTGTACTGAGTGGGTGTCTGTCCCGCCACTGATTTAATCCGGAAATAAACATTTCCTATTCCGGAGTTTCTTAAAAGTGCGACAGCTGCTTCCACATCGTTTGGGAGAACAGTGAGTTCTACGAAGTCTTTGCCAACGTATCTGTAGGAGCGTTGATCGACTCTTCCGTGTTGTGCCACAACAGCTTTGACAATTGCTGTTACAGCTGCCGGGCTTTGGACCTGTGACTTGGTCAACTCTTTAGTTGTTATCCACGCAATTAATTCGTGGGTCACCGGTGCGTTGATCTTCTTGGCGATCGTTAGAGTTGGCCGGTGGATCGTGCCAGACAGAGCAACGAACCACCAGCTTCTTATTTTTAATTGCCCATCGAATTGGACAGGTGTCTGTATCTGACTGCAGTCAGTTGCGTGTTGTAGGGCACGTTTTGGAGGTGGTCGTGTGAACACCATCGTCAGTTGCTTCGTTTTACTGGCCTTTTCGAAGTAGTCTTCGTCCAGGCTTCTTGCTTGTTGAGATAATGCAAGTATAATGCCGTTGGTCTTGCTGTTGAGGGTCTCAGTTGGCTGGAGTATTTTGCATTTAAAATGCTCCTTGTTTAGCTTCGGTGGTGGTCCATTCATAATCACCGTCGATCTTCTTTGTGCCTCTTTGATTTGAGGGCTTGATTGGGGTGCCTCATTTGACGGAGGGCTTTGATCTGCTTTTAAAAATTTACTTCCATGTGCCTCGATATTTTGAGGGCTTATTTGAATTGCCTCTTTGTTTTGAGGGCTTGTCTTTGTTTGAGTTGCCTCCTTGTTTTGAGGGCTTGCTTGAAATGCTGCGGGAGGTCCTACTGCGGTCACCTCTACTGCGATTCCTTCCGGTACTTCTGGAGAGTCCATCTCCATTTCTTCCTCTGATACTTCTGGTGATTCTCCCATCACCACGTCCTCGTCTTCTTGCTGTTGGGTCTCTTCTTCTTCCCGGATCTCATTTCTGGCTTGTTCCCTCATCATCTTCGCCTCTTTCCTTTCTCTTTCTCTCCTTTCTGCAGCCCTTCTATCTTGCGGACGCATTGCTTTCTTTCCAGCCATTTTAATTTTTTTTGGGATAGAAATATTTGATATCGTAAGAAAACTAATAGAGACATTGACCTATATAAATAAAAAGGAACGGCGATTATGTGGCTATATAGCTCAATTGATAGAACGCCGGTCTGAAAGAATGGCGGTCGAGGGTTCAAAACCCGCTGACGGCGGTTTTTGTTTGGTGCTCAGTTTCGGTGGCAAATTACCTAAATGGAATTTTGAGGCTAAGTCCTCGGATGATGCCACTGGTAATGTTGAATTATTAAATAACATAATACATGAAGTAGCTGCGAGGAACGTGCGGAGGAGAATCTTATTTAAGGGCAAGCGCCGACGTAAGTGGAAGACCTCTTCACCAGAATCTCTAAAATCAAAAGGCAGTCACCTGAAAGACCAACTGAAGAAGGGGAACAACTTTAACTTCGCCTTCAAGAAGATTAAAGAACTCCAACAGGACGCTGGTAAGGACATCAGCGTATCAAATATATCATCAAATCCTACTTTCAAAACTACAAAGAATGGGCATCCAGCACTCTCATCGTGAGAGTCAAAACCCTCCTTCTCTTTTCTTCTCCTGCTAGCCCTTTCTCCACTTCTTGTACTAGCCGCATCACATCCAAAAGCAGCTCCTTACAACTGCTCATTATAGTTTTATGTCTGTCAGAAAACCCGCACAAAATCGACTCTCACCAGGTAATGGTAGGAAATCAATAAAGTACAGAAAGTACAGAAACTTTTTTTTCCTCCAGTATGGGCTACTCCTAGCACGAAAATATTTTGTATAAAGTTGGCGGTTTCGGAAACTTTTGTGTTCGGATTAGGGGTTTTCCCTTTTTTTTTTGAATTTTTTTTTTTTTTCATGAACAACGAAAAAAAAATTTTTTTTTGAGTGTTTCACTACTGTGTTTCTCCTTTTTGTTACTACTATAATTGCTTAGGCGCTGCCCTTACTGGGTGGCTGTTCACTTTTTCGAGACTGGGGGATGCGACACGGAAACTGATTGCGCTGTGAGGCGCGGTGCGTACAGCGGGGTTCGAACCGAGGCCGATTGGGCACCACCCCATCCAGGTGCCAAGCTGTCTTTTTGTTACAGTTTAGACAATTTGGGTTTTAATAAATAAATTCATTCACTTTTGCAGTTATTTGCCACTTTGTTACATCTCACTATTCTGAAAAAGCAATCTTTGATTTCATTTTTTTTTGGGTAAAGGGGTCTTCCTACACAAATAGTTTCAGAACTAACCATTCATTACAAAATCCAAAATGGCTGTAAACCGTCCAGTTCGATCCTGGGTGAGGGCATTTTTTTTTTTTTTTTCTTGATTTTTTTTTCAGGTTGGACTTTGTACAGGGGAGGTTGGCTTTTATTAGTGGCTCCCCCAGGTTGGGGGGGGCTTGCGTTCTGCCAAATTCCCCATCCCGTAGTTCTTCTCACATTTCTATTTTATTGAAAATAATGTAATGAACGATAACCTTATTAATATACTGTAAAGGGAAATATTCTTTTTTTTCGCGGATTTAGAAAAAATAAAAACTTGTGGGAAAAACGCAGGTTTTTCCCACAAGAATATTTCCCTTTACAGTAACTAAATTCCTATATTTCTATCCCAGGGTCGCACACATTGCAGATACAAGTTCGATAAACCTGTTGTGAATTTATAAAATATTTCCAAATGTAACAAACAGATAACCTAAGCCACATACCCAATCATCATAAACCTAGCCGTCGTTTTCGTGCTAGCATATTAATATAACAACAACTACAAATATCTTTCAGAAAAACAAAAACAATAAATAAAGAATAACCTTATCTTCGTCTATTCTGTGATATGACTTGAAATAGGGTGCAGTGTGCATTTTCAGCTAAGGGAGGACATTTTTCATTTGTCGTTCCGTTGGGACAGAAAAGTAATAAATAAATAAAAAATTGCGAAAAAAAAAGAAATTGCTTTTTATTTATAAATAAAAATTCAGAAAAGTAATAAAAAAATTGTGTGCGAGCAACGCGAGCCTGGAAAGGGTATCTCTAGTGCGGGTTTGCGGGTTTGCGGGTTTGGTGTTGCTGTGAAGTAAAAAGAACTGAAGAACAACAAACGTGCGAGGCAAATGTGTTTGCGGTAGAGAGAACGTATTCTTTTTGGTACAAGGTTGGCACACACAACGATGACCAAAACAAGTTGCGTTCTTTACAAATAAAAGAAATCAAAGAAAGATCAAAACAAAATCAAAACAAGAAAAAAGAAAACTATTCACCTGATGCGTCATACAAATATGCATCAGTAAAAGGGCGTGAACAGTTTTTTGAAGGTGAAACTTGACAATGTCAAAAACAGTAACAATTTTGGGTATTAATAAAAAACTAACATCAAGCAAGAAAAAAAACAGTTTTTGAAACATGGCAGTACCATAACTTCTTTTTTTCGTCGTTCTTTTGAAAACATGGCTTGAATATGCAGCAGACATGGCAGCGCCGTGGAAGAGTTTTTTTTTTTTTTTCCTTTTTTTCAGCAACGAAAGAGAGGGCCATGCACTTTTTTTTTTTTACCTGTTGTTGTTTTCATTTGAGGAAAGGCAAGGGAACTGAAAGATTCCTCAATTAAAACAAATGGGATAAGGGGGGAAGCCATTTACCTACAAAAACCTACACAATCTACGAGGCATGAAAGCCCGATGCCTGAGCAATGTGCTCGTTGGGAGGTTGGTATGCGCAGTCCAAAATGGAGCAAATGGACCGAAATAACTTTTGAAGTTTCTACTATGCACCGCACCAAATGTTGCCTCGGGGTTGCATTTTCTCAGAATTCCTTTCCAATCCTTTGGAAGAGTCTTGTTTGTGAAGACCAGATGGACATCACGTGGAGAAACTGATGCAGATGTGTTCTTTCTAAGCTCGTCTCTGGAGAGGGTTTTCACATCTCCAGCGTGTTCCTGGAGCTTGCATGACACGCTGAGCGTTTGATCCTCGCTAAGCCTGTAGAAAACGGCAGCTGACGGAGCACCCTTCCCGTTGATAACACACACATCCGTAGTCAATTCCCTCGAACCGCTACTTGTGTTGATGCTCCAGTTCCCATTCTTAGCTCCAATGGCTGCAGCCTTCTTCTCGCTTGCTGAGGTAATTCGACGGGAACTCTCAATAACTGTTAAAGGTCTGTTGGTGCACTTCATGTATCCCTTACCGACCCAGTCAGCCCCGTAGTGCATATCATTGAGGCACGTTGCTCCCTTCGGCCGTACATGTGAACGGATTGCGAGGATCTGAGCCGCGAACTTTTCGTAGCCCTGATTCTCCACTGAAGCTGACCAGTCCCAGTCTCTGAGGGTGGCGGATCCAAGGTTTCTTTGAAGCGCGAGCCACAGGGGTGCAATCTCCAAACGCCAGTTGTTAAGCGTCATCAATCCAGAGGCAATTACTGGGTCAAGTTCGAGCGCTTCCTCGTCTGACAAATTCTTGAAGCACATGTTGAGCAGGTGTGGGACGTTGACATCTGGAGCAATCATGCGGTACCTAACAGAAAGGTTGGTGGCAGCATACTCGCACAATTTCTTGAAGGAACAATGGGGCTTCTTAACGTCAGCAACCGCCTCGACAGCGCGCGGATGACCAAGTGTTAGAGACATCACAGTCTCAGCATTCTGGGTGATCCCTTCAGGCATTCTAAACAGCTTGGGGGGGTGCATTAGAGCTCCACTGACCGTAGCTGAGGCCGCCATTGCTTTGCGAACCGGTTCTGAGACTGTGGCACTTGCCACAGGGAACAGGTTATATGTGTCTGAAAGCATCACACTTGACAGTGTGTGGAGGATGATCCGCATGTTGCTGTTCTGATATGCATCTCTTTCCGAACCCACATTGTGGACACCGTCGACAAGCAACAATATGAGTGGGTTGTTGCCTGCAGCATCGTGGATTTTCTGTGCGACCGTCCCGATCGTTGTGCCACGCCAGGTGCTCGTGAATTCATGGAAAGTTTTTTCTTTACTTCCTCCTTGACCCTTCAGCTGCCACATCATCCGCACCGCTACTGAACCCACGACAGCAGAATGTGAATCTATATCCTCCGGTAGCACCGGTGTGCCATTTTCGAAAGAAACGCTGACTACTATAAGCTGGTGTTTTTTGAAGTACTTCGGAAAGAACGTCTTTAGCAACCGCGGCACCTCCGTCAGAGTGCGGCTCTTCCCAGTGCCCATCCCACCTGCGATGGTTACAAGAGATAGCATCTGTTTCGCACCGATCTTGTCTTGGCAGCTTATGAATGACTTGAAAGCTTTCTTAAGTGACTTCAGGTCCTTTTTTGCGTGTTGAAAATTCCAGTTTCTCCCAGTATCACCAGATGCGAGCAGAGGGTACAATTTTCTCCGCAGATCCTCTGACGTAAGCGTAACTTCCGGTTTGGTTTTCTGTGTTTGTATTAGTGTTTTTTGGAATTATCTGTATGGAATTATCCGTAACCTTTTTATTCCCGTTCTTGAAAAATGTACTCTTCCATGAAATACTCGGGTTAACTTGAGCTTTCTTAAAGGGGTCCTTGTTCTTTTTTGGATCAATCTGATAATGTTTGATCTTTTGAGAGGCGTTAAAGCATGCCTTGTTTCCATTAGTCTTGTGCTCAAAGTCTATGGTTTTTTCCATGATTTTGGAGCCATCTTTAATGAAATGCCTTTTCGGTATCTTATTAATGTTGTTAGAGTCATACACCTGACACATAAAACCTAACTCGGATAGATCAAAGGACCAGTGCCAGCCTGACTTAGGTTTTTTCGACCACGGAAAATTACTGAAGTTATGAAGTTTTTCTTTTTGTTTATCTTGTTATTAAAATTATTGTTACCATTATTGTTACATTGGGATAAGGGAGATTTTATTGATCCAGTCTTCAATATCTTGGATTTTCTGTGTATTTGGGATATCAAGCGACCGTAAGCGGCGGCATCGTGCCAGGTGAGAGTGTAAAGCACATCTGTGAGGACGTGACGTAAGTTCAACAAGATTTCCATGACGGGTGGGTCCACCGCCAATTACTTTCCATTCAGCATCTCTACAATGCAAAAAGCCCATCTCCTTTCGATCAAATCGTTTATGACAAGTGTCTTCAGCTGAGTCACGTGTCCCACACAGTATCAGAAAGTTGGAAAAGGTGTCATCAACCCACCGCACATTAGCTTCGTCACAAAAGTCTGGATTTCTGAAGATATGTGCAACTGTACCGCCATTTCTGCCACACACCATACATTTTTTACCAAGCGTTAAACTCACAGCTAACTTCAGGTCTGATGGCTTTCCCCCTGATGAACTGAGCTTTTTTGTTGATCCGTATTGTGTAAACTCTGGATCGAAGAAGTTCTCAAATGGTGCGGCTGCCGCCTGTTAGTGTTTAAATGAGTTGCTTTTCAGGTTGTTGTGGGTTACAGGGCCCCCCGTGAAACTTTGACAATGTAAAAACAGTAACAACTTTAGGGTATTAAAAACATAATTAATATCAAGTACTTGACTGGTAAATATTTGTAGTTGTTAATCAAAGAAAATTACGTTTAGAAAAAAGAAAACATAAAAAGAGAAAACTATATTTTATGTCTTACTGACCAGAAGACGTTGTCAAATCTGGTAATTCGGGGGACACGTTCTAACAGGTTGAGCGTCCTATGCCCTGTAGTCCGTAGACGTTTCGATTCACTTCTTGTTGAAGCTGGAGCTGGGCCACATCTGAGGTTGCTTCATTTTCATCCACCTTCGGAATAGTTCTCCTTAGTCTTCGTTGTTTAGGCTTATGGAGTTTTGGTGGTGGAAGTGTAGTTGAATTGCCTCTAGTTGGACTCTGACTATCTCTGAGTGATTTCATAATCTCATCAGTTTGTCGTATATTCCAACCTTTGATTGCAGTTGGTGGTGGCAGTACAGGTTCCAGAGTAGGAGTCGGAATCCTGTAATCTGTATTCATGGTGTTGATGGCAACTGACTTAGCTCTGGAGGGTGCACCTTGAGTTTTAAGAATACTCTTCGGATTTTCAAATGTTTTCGTCACCTGTTTTTCTGGTGTACGAGGCGTTAGGTGTTTGATCCTCGGTGACTCCATGGGTTGCGGTTCATCTGTCTTTTGCATCTTCGTTATTTGAAAATGCGAAACCATTCCCTGGAGTGTTGAGTTCGTTTCGGGTTAGTCTCATCATTGGACATGTACTGATTCAGGATAGTACTAATTTCCTCAAGTATTTCCTTGTGCGGTAAATTAGTGTACATGTCACTAAAGTCAAAGGACTTAACATTTCTATAGCTGAGACAAGTGTCGTTAGCTTTAATATATTTAGCTACCTCATCAACATTGTCAACTATGAAATATTTCTGTATTCCGGTTTTCCTTTCTTCTTCTTTTTCTATCGTTTTAATTCTAAACAATAGCGTTTTTAAGATGCCTGACAGTTCTTTTGACATCTTGGCGGTTGTAGTGAGAGGTTTGCCTCTAAACAAACAGTTGTCACCTTCCTTTTGAATATCGAAGTTTGTTTTTGAGGAAGAACCAGCTATGAAACGAAACTTCATCGGTTTCTTGTGAAACTTCGGACTACCATAAAGATATGGTAATTTGTTTATGTGTCTGAAGCCGTGTTTTTTGTTAAGTTTTTCTAACCTAATCATTTCCTCTTTGGTCTCTTCAATGTTGTATTCTTTGTAGACATTACAACCGTTGATTTGGTTGTTGAGGGTTTGTTGGTACAAATGTCTACAACACAGAGCTAGGTCGTGTGTTGTCTTGTCAATCTGGAGAAAATCCATGTGTTCTTTGATTTTAGTAATCTCCTTTTGTACCGTTTGTAGTTCATTATTGTTTTGTAATGGTGGCATATTACTGATGTAACCTCTCAGGGTAGTTTTTAGAAACATCGCAAGATTAGTAAACTTGCTGTGATCATAATGCAATGAGATGAAATCATCAACTGCTGATTCTACTTCTTTGAGGATCTCATCGCTGTTATCATGTAGGCGATAACGGCCACCTTTGAGAAGTAGGTTTTTGAATCTCTTTGTTGTCAGCAGCTTTGAAGCGTGAATTAGTACGTGAGAGTCTGTTCGTTTATTTTTGTCAACAAAGTTTTAGCAAGGGCATTCTTTAGCCGATTTCAAATCTGTTTTTGGAAGAAACCTACTCTCCGTCGCATGATCACAAAGGGTGTCTCTGAGAGTTGTATTGAGTCTACGAGAGACTTTCATTCTGGTTAGAGGTTCTGTGCTTCCTGCTGCTAGTTCTAAAGCTTCTTTGCAATTAAATATTCCATTGAAAGGAATATTCCCCATGGCAGGGCACAAATTTGACTTTTAACCAGGCTGCTTTTTGTTTGCCCTGTCCTTTTTCTGATTCTTCAGTGAGACATGACAAGCGTTTTTGTAAAGCATTGATAATTATATTCATCTTATCAAGTATTTGGTGCTTACCATCAATATATTGAAAAATTCAACGTAGGGTTCTCCTTGTTCTGGAGTATGCCCATTCTGAGATAATATCTTCATTTAAAGAATCGAGATTCAGCAGATGGTTGATCTGTCTTCGGACTGATTCAAATTTCCCTGCATTGGTTTCTATTGTGAGTTTGTAATCCTCCGTATGATACCAGGTTCTGAGTTGTGATTTGTCACGTTTCTCTTTGGGTCTGTCTCTTTTATCATCAGGGATAATGGGGGGGTTTACCTTCCGTTTTTTCCCTCTCTCGACGTTCAAATCGATCCATGTTCAAAGGAGCGTTTAGGTGTTTCGCCCGGGTCTGCAGCTGTTCTAAAAACACTAACAGGTAGTTCCAGGTTTCAGTTGACTTTTTCAAGTGTAGCGGCATAGAGAGGTCCTCCTCTTCGGAAGAGGTATTTCTGTAGGGTTCCTTTTCTTGGAGTACCTTGAAGACCAGTGCGCGTTCCTAGCTGTCCTGGTGGTTTGACCTACATACTTGGCAGCACCTTTTTCATCTATTAAGAAATAGATGAAATGTGTTAGTTTAGATATTTAAAGAACGAATCAGTCCAAAGGGCTGTCGGTGACCAATACAAAAAAAGGTTGGACCCGATCAGACAGGTTTACCGAAATGCGTTACAAACAAAAAGTAAAAAGGTATACCTCACTGGGCTTCAACAACGCCATGCAGTCTTTCTCGTACTCCTTCAGTTCCTTTAATTCAACGAACTTCTCCTTTACAAGCTCTTCATTGTCTGACAAGTCGGCTTCGGCTGCCTTTCGCAGTCTAATTCGAAGTGCAGTGACATCAATACCTATTTGCTCAGCAATCTTATTAATTTCGTTCTCTTTTGCGGTTATCTTCACCCTGGTTGCATTCCAAGCATCCCTAGTGTCTTCGATCCCTTTAACACTTGCCATAACTGGCACTTCACTTGGCGAGGACATTATTGTTGTTTTTATTGTTTTTTTTTTTGGAGCGTGATGTCTGTTGGAAATAGATTGTTAAAACGGCAATTAAGGCTCGCACAATCATTAGTACCGAGTCCCTGTACCGAGTCCCTGTACTGGTGTTGTTTTTCTCAATCTCTCGCAGTTTTTATAAGTTTGGCCAACATAACGGAGGTGTCCTCTCTCACAATAAATCATGAAGTACATCTTTACAATCTTGAGGCTGTGCTTCGAAAGAGAGTCTGCATTGTGGGGTAAACATAATATTGTTCTTCAATTGAAAGTGCCTCCGCCTATCCAGATCTTAATATCGAATTTATGGCGCTGATGATATCGCTGGCAGACATTTTGTTTTTTGTAGGTCTCTGTTGGAATAAGAATGAAAGGATGCTGTGTAACCGTAACCAGGTCTATCATCTGAAGAGTTTTTTTTTTTGTAACTACAAACCCATTGTTCGGTAGAAAGAGAATTGTGTCAGCGTGACTAACCTATTTCCTTTATTAGGATTTTGTACCTGGTTGCGCACAAACAAAATAAAAGTGTGAGTGAGCAAGTAAAAAAGTGAAGTTTGCCGATTCTTTTTTTTTTTTCATTATTATTTTCAAACACACACCACCTTTGCTGCTACTCATAGATTCCCTGAGTTACGTGTCGTCATAAAAATAAAAATTCTCCAAAATAAAGATTCATGAGTGTGACTAGAAAGTCAACTCACCTGATGAATTTATCGACGTTAGCGAAATAATATTTAAAAACAACCAATACAATAAGTGGTGGCACGCAACAGTTATCATCGCAATGGTGAGAGAGGAGAGAGCTACAGAATGTTTCATAGAAAATGGTACCATTTTGGAATGAGTATTCTACAACAAGTTCTGTTTCTCAATTTTATTTTCTTCTTTTTTTTTTTTTTTTTTTTTTTTTTTGGTAAATTAGATGAAACAGATGAGAGAGTTACTACAGAAAAAGAAAAATAAAAGAAAAGACCTTCTGATCCGTCACAAAGACGTTTCATCATCTCAAAGTAAGGAAGGGAATTATTGTCCCTTCCTAACCTCAATGGATAAAAGTGATTCTTTTCTGAAAGTTTTTCAGAAAAGAGAAATAAACCAAACAAATACGCCGAGTAAGATGCATAATATCATAGTACTCAACACACAAAACGTTTACAGAATTGTATTAAAAAAAGAGAGGTGAGGAATATCAACTTACATCGGGAGAACACGTGTATCGTCAATCAGACTTGTCGTTAGTGTTTCAGGAAGATTCCAAGTAGATCTCGTGCTCATCGACAAGCGAGAAATGTGTCCAAAGAGGACCACCTGCTTGACATCACTTGGAAATGATTTTGAGTACAAGTCCTCATCCACACACTGGACTTCTCCAGAAATTAAATTCGAATAAACAAAAGGACACATTTCATAAACAGTCAGCTGACCACAAAGTTCATCAGACCAGAGAGCAACAGGACGAATACAAACAGCCTTCGGAACCTCATCACTCTCATGGCTATACAGAGCGAAGTACTTCAACTCTGATGCCGTAACAGAAAGAAGGTAAGAAAGAGAGAATGGAGCTCCCAGGGCCGTAATAAATCGTTGCTCGCTAGTATTTACTACTAACGTTGGTATACAGATACCTGAGGAGATCCCGAGATAGGCATCGCAAGTGTTCGTCTGCTTATCAGCGAAAGAACTGCGAAGAAGTTCAACAAAACGAAATGCACTCTCAGAGTGTGCCTTACAAGGTTTAGAAATGTTGAATCCCAAAGTAAGGACGGCTCCTGAAACCGACAAGAACACTCCTCCAGAGCGATCAAGAGCACGAGACACTCGCTCAATCCGTTCTAATAAAGTAGCTGACGGATCGCTTGTCGCAGAGCTTCCCATCAGAATGGTGCAAACTGTCGCAGGAACCTCCTTGTTGAATACTTTCTTTCTATCGATTGATATTAAAGACATGTTACTACTCTCTGTAATAAAGGTATCAAGAGCTATTGTTTGGACTTCTGGTAAGGATGTTAGATGAATAGAAGAATCCAAACGGTATTGAAGAGACAACGGAACGAGTGAATACAACTGAATAGGGTCCTGAATACCCTTAACGACTTGAGGAGCTCCCAGAGTTGACAGCATCGCATTCAGTTCTTGTAGATGAGGCTGAACTAAAGACTCCGTCTCCGAATCTATGGCAATACAGCCTGGCAAACAACGACCTTCAATACGAGCAGCTCTATTAACCATCTGTCCAACATAGTCAGATCTTTTTGTTGTTGGATTAGTTTCTCTGACACAAGTACCGAATGATAATCCAATTCTTATTAAGATTCCTTGTTTGTTATTCAATTCTTGAATTGGTTCAGGCCAAACTGTTCTACTGAAGATGTCCTGAACGCTAATAGCAAATCGAGAAGCCTCAACTGGAGAATCAAAAGAATACATGAAAGCATCTCCAATTGTTTTAACTTCGTATCCAAAACATGCAATCGCTTCTTGTCTCATGATGTCGTTGTGAAGTTTCAGAGCGAGTCTCATAGCGGAAGGGTAGGTTTCCCAAGACATCGTTGATCCAACGATATCAGTAAAGAGAATCGCTACTTCCACTTCTTCTGTTTCTTCCTCGTTGTTAAGAGACCTTCCTGGTGCTGAAAGACTAAAGCTGTTGCTATCTTCTGAATTGTGATGCAGCGCACTAAACAACGCTTCTGGTAAGAATGGTCGATATTCCTTCAGATTCTTTAAGAGGACTTCCAAAGCCACGGCCATGTTCTCGGGTACTTTCTGACGAGCTGCTATCAGACTGGCCTCCGCCTTCGGTAGGTCGAAGAGCGCCAAGTGATTAGCAACTTCATTAGCTGCCTGAACAGATGCCTCGACTCTCTCTTTCTCTCGATATAATTTATCACAAAATGAACTCGTGCAGACGAAATCCATCAGAAAAACTAACAAATGAACTCCCAGCAATGAGAACTGTGTTTCCATACCTTCCGAACATGGCAGGTCTTCACAAGAACAGGACTCAACACGACTCGACTGAGATGGAAGAACAGAAAGATCGAATAGTCCAAATCGAAGAACCGATTCAACACCGCAGACTAACAACCAAAGGATACAAATAAAGAGAGTTACGATTGTAGTGTTCCTCCAGGTCCGACACACTAGTTGGAAATCCATTATAAGTACGAAGAGTGGCCATGACCGCGACTGTCTGGAAGCCGCTCTCACCAAATCAAACAATATCGTTGGAATGATTCCACTCAGAGTTAAAAGAGCAACAAATCGATCAGAACAAGACTTCGTCACTCGCAACCACAAATAAGAAACGACATTCACTGTGATTCCCACAATGTATGCGACTTTCTCAAGTTCACTTTTCTCAGTGTTCTTCCAAGTAGTGGTGAGGACTAAAAAGATTGCCCACGAGAGGGTTATCACCAACTGTTTACGAAGTAAATCATTTGGTGAATCGTTTGACAGCATACAAGGTTCATAAACAAGTCGATTGATGGCATCTTTAACGGAATATAAAAAAGATTGACTTCCAGTCATCTTAACAACATTACGGTCGTCTGTCGAAAAAAGTAATAAAAGACAAGACGAGATCACCCGATGGTTTATATTTATTATTTATGTCTGTGCTGAAGAAATGAGAATAAAAACAAGAACCAAAATAGAGTGAGAAGTATAAAAAACAGATTAAACAAAACTAAAACCTCAATTTAATTTAATAAAAAGTTTGTTTGTTTTTTTTTTGTTTTTTGGGAAGACAAACAAGAACCAAAACAAAACAAAACACTTTACGGACATATTATTGATATTAAAGAGGTCCCGTCTCTGTATCAGATCCACCACCAGAACAAAACGCAAGTAAATAATAATAATAATGTTCTGTGGGAAGGGGCACATCGAATCTCCAATAAAGAAGATTCCTTTACACAAACAGCTTTGCTTTCGGTTTATCAAAGCTGCGATGAATTTCCGGATTGTGATATTCTCCTGTCGGAGAGTCATCAGCGGTGGGGTACAAATTGTCATCATCTTCTGACGGACTAGCGACTGCCTTAGTAGGAAATGAATGATAAGTCTGTCCTCTGTCGAGAAGTGTCTCGGGTTGTTTCTTCTTCGGTTGGATGTCAAGCATGTTGAAGTTTCGGAGTTTGGCTTCTTGGACCTTCTCGTCAGGAGATTTTCTAATATAACAATACCAGATTGCTGAACCAACAACACAAATAATTAAACAAACACCAACTATAAATATCGTACTGATTGGACCCGTCAACTCCACTGTTGACGTCCCCGACCCCGAAGACGATTCTGTTGAGGCGTCGATTGGTGAGATCACAGGCGCTGCGGTCACACATCCTCCACAGGCAGCAGTTATTTCATTGAACTTTGTCATCGCTGCAACACAATCACTTCCCTGTCCTACTAACCTTCCTCCCATAACTGAGTAACAAGGTCCACAAGTCTGCTTCCACTCCCACACTAGAAGTGCTTGTCCGTAGAGAGCTTTCCTCATTCCATCACATTGAGCTCCGTACAATGTCGCTATTGTGTTGTTAACAACGTCAATACAGCACTCACTGACAGTCAGTAATCCAATCAGGGCGATTAGTCGAAGGAGAGACATCTTTTATCTGTTGTTTGTATTCCCTGAAAAGTGATATAATTACACACAACTACTCTCATCTGGTTGTTGATGTCGAATCATATATTTTAATAATAAGAAGTGGACACATAACTTGTTGTTGTTGTTCTGAATGAAAAATAAAATAATGAAAATAATCGACGTGAAAAAGTAACCAACTCGAATAATAGGATCAAAAAATGAGCTCGTCATCATCCCAACGGTTTAGTTTTTTTGTTAAGTTTTAATATTGTTAATCAGTTTCAACTGGCAACCACTTTATAGTTGACGGTGATGAGGATTCGTAGTCACAGGGCCAGATGTCATCTTTTGGACACTTTGATGGGTCCCAGGCCTCTACTTCGAATACCTGCGGGGCGATCAATTCCTCAAAGCAACCAGGAAAGGACCAATGCTTTGACGATCTCAATGTACTCTTTGATCCGATGTGGTTGGCGATATTATGTCTGAAGGCCATCACCTTTCTATCTGAAATATATTTCTTTGATTCAGAAATCTCTCCAGCATACCATTCAACAACAAGATGATCAGGAGGTCTACGAGCATAGTGACGTAGTAGATATGATTTAAAGTAAAGAACATCCTGGTGAGGATCAGTGTTCTGTAATACGATTCCATTTAATCCAAAAGAGCAGCGGATACCTGCCCAGTGAGGATTGTATCGATTTGCTTTTTCTATAAAATAATGAATTGCGGTCATCGCACCAGGACAAAGCTCGAAGTCATCCTCATAGAGCATCACATATTTACTCTTTGTAGCGACACTCTCGAGGAGAGAAACAACGTCGAGGGTTTGTCGCATTACTTTTGAGTTGGGTTTTTCTTGTTTTCTTTGAGGAGATACCTTCGGGATTGGTTTGCTGTCATCTATCGAATGCGGGGAATCGTTTTCACTGAAAACAATCCAACTTTCGGAAGAATACTTTTCTTTCATTTCATCAAACAGACTGTGTTCTCCAGCTCTCATATTCATGACGTGTACTTTTACATTCGATCTATAAAGACCAGTTAACTCGTCGTCGAACGTTTGGAGAACACGTTTTAGGTATTTCTGATTTCCACTGCGAGGAACAGTTGGAATTGAAAATATTAAATAAGGAAGGCTATCCTCTTGTTTTGTTTTAATGTTATCATGTTCCTCAACTTCTTCGTTGGATTTCACTTTCTGCTCACAGGGTGCGATAGTTTCTTGGTCTGATTTAGGATCTTCCCGAACTTTTTTCAGTTCAGATTCGCATTGTTTTCGTAGTAATGTTTCTCTCAGTGCCACTTTTTCAATTAACCCGCTCGTAGCAGCTTCTCGTGGAATGAAGCTCTGCCGCAACAAGAGAAGAGCAATCAGCGATGAGAGGATCAAAACAGATCTCCTGACTGCCATCTACCTGTCTGTGGGAAGTAAAATTATTTTCATCCACCGTGTTGGGGAATACCTCTAAACAAAACACTCGCAAGAAAATACTACAATTTATCGCCTGCTTCATTTTGTTTTTTTTTGATGAGAAGAAAAAATAATTTTGTAAATAAAAAATCTCAAGAGAGAGAGAATGAGAGGGAAGAAAACTACTTCCCTTTTCTTGCCCGAAAGGCACAAAATCTGATGACACTTAACAACAGAATAAGTTGAATAAAAAAAAATATATATATATATAAAAAAGAATGTTTTCAAATAATCTAACATCGAGGTTAGCCGCAGTCACCAAATACTTTTGTTTGATGCGAAGAGAGCTGTCTGTCTAACAGAAAGGTCTTAAAGATCTCTTCCATGCTCTGGAGTAAGCCTTTGTCCATATTTGATAGGTTCTTCTAATACTGTAAGCCATCTTCTTACGTCTTCGTAGTGTAATCTCATCAAGTGCAGCTACCTGATTCATTTCATCAATTACTTCTTCTCTTCGATCTTTAAGATACCCATTTATGTCTTCAATGTTGTGACTTGCAAGAAACTCCGATAAACCAAAACAATCCTGAAAGTCAATAGCGTCACCAACATCGATAGCCTGCGAGGTAGTGCTGTGAGCAGCAGGTCCGATTCTAATAATTCTGTTGTTGGGTAGTTCAGTCCAATCATCCAAACAATAAGTTGGCGTCAAGTATTCAACTTTCTTGTAACTCTTTGGAACTGCTTCTGTCAGAGCCGGAAGGATTGCAGTCTTCCAGAGATTGTGAGTAACTTCTTCTCCAACTGACCACGACGACAGCAGTGCGTTGAAATGATTCGCAGGTTTTGCATTATTCAACAGCGTACCATGTTTTGGTGCAGTTAGCGTTATGCACATTTGAGTTGCAGAAACTGGTCGGACGTACATCTTTCTGGCTTGCCTGTGAACTATTTCAGCGATCTCATCTTGTTGAAGTTCCCAATTCTCAGATGGGAGTGGAACTGTCCAATCAAGATACAACGGACTTGATTCATCAGCTCGTGAAACAGTTGTTTCTATATTCTTTCTTAGATCAACACAAGTATCATCCTTAGATGTTGACATCAGTGGGACTGCTCCCATGTTACGAGAACAGTTTATAATGTGAGTATAAGAACGACTATTTCCATTAACAAAAGTTGTCTTGACTCCCTGTAAAGACGGATCGAGTCGTATGATGTCACTATTTAAAACAGAAACTGGATTAGCGTGTTCTAAGTATTGAGCTCCTCGTTGACATTCTCTGACGAGAAGTTTTTCAATTTCACTTCGTTGACAACAAAAGAATGATCCAGTCTCATCATGTTTTAATCCTTCCAAGTTTAAGTTCATTAAAACATTCTTCCTGTTATCATAGCTGTAGTAGCTACTTACAATATTACCCGGAGGTTGAGCTCCTGACAAACCCAAATCCTCCGTCAAGAAGTGAGTCACACTGGGAGGCAGTACTATAGAACCGTTGTCTCTACTCTGAATTTCATTCTTTCGATGTAACAAGTCAGTTTGTAAACCCTGCTCTCTTAAACACAGAGCCATTAAGGGTGCTACAATCCCTTCTCCAACAACTAAATATCTGACTGCGGATTTCATTTGATTCATCATTTTTTTGTTAGGTGAGGACTTGGGAAGTGGAATTAATTTATTTAATTTTAGTTTTTTTTTTGTAAAACTCATCCGTCGTTCGGAATTGTAATCCGCATTTGACCCGTCTCGTACTAAACATCTTTTTTGAGGATATTCACAACAACAGACTGTCTGGTTGACATGTCCTTCACGAGGACTTTATCAGTGAGTTCTTAAGGAGCTGTTTCCTATAAAATATTTTTAAAAAAAAAAAGAAAAAACTGAAAATTCAGCGAATAAAAGTTAGGCAGGCATTTTTAAATATTATTATTCTTGTTTATCATGGATGGTGGTGATGCAAAATGTGGAAGACGGATCAAACGATTTTTCATAAGCTG
This sequence comes from Flectonema sp. DT1601, assembly GCA_964019425.1. Classification (NCBI taxonomy): domain Eukaryota; phylum Euglenozoa; class Diplonemea; order Diplonemida; family Diplonemidae; genus Flectonema; species Flectonema sp. DT1601. The sequence goes on along the minus strand of OZ025851.1, from coordinate 667,331 downwards.
TGCAGACAATAAGAATGCGTTGCGTATGTTGCCTTCTAAGATTGCTATTAAAAAAAAAAGTAAATGAAATCGAGCCGGGAAAAACAGAATAAAAATATCCAATAGCTAATACATTTTTTTCCTTCCCCGAAAAAAAAAAAAAAAAAAACAAGAAATGCCAGTCCTCTTGTGATAATAAACAACTTTATTATTTCCCTTGAGGAGGTCTCTATCGCACTCTTCTGAGAGGTGATGACGGAGATCACTCACCAATTAATTTTGGGATGTGAGATGGGAATACCTCCCCGAATACGCGGGGGCGAATCGAAACCTTCATATTCAATAAGGTAGTAAGTTAAGAATAAAACAGAAAACACATCATCAGAACAGTGAGAAATGTGATCAGTTTCCTCAAACACACAAAACATAAGTCTTGCCAGCTAAGGCATAACGCACACCGTGTCAATGTGTGAACATTCAGACAATAATTTTTTTTTTAAAAGAAAAAAACGTAGTTAGTTTCGGTTGTCCTTTCTATTGCTCTCGACAGGAAGGACTCTTCTCCTACTTTATACATTCGCAACGGAGAAAGAAAATGATCAGCTTTACCACACTTTAGCTCCCCCCCTGACAGGAAGAAAGGATAATTCTTCGCACACGAACTGATTCATTTATTGAACCACAAAACTGTACCCAAAAAAACTAAAATTTTTGTTTCTGCGCAACTGATACAAAATCCTAATAAAGGAAATAGGTTAGTTACGCTGACACAAAAATTTTCTTTCAAGTACAAAAAAAGAAATGGCTTTAACTTAATCTTTACACAAAAAATCGTAATAAACACTTATTGATGTTTTGTTTGAAGGCGAAACCCCCCCCCCGTGAACCGACTTAAACTGATAAAGCTAAAGGGGGTTTCCGGCGAACTGCTGACATCAAAAAAAAAAAAAAAAAGTTTTTTTTTTCCTTTTTGACATGACGGCAATCACAGTCTCGAGTAATACCACTCAGGAAGCTTCGAAGAAGCCACAAAAATTGTAAGGAGGGGGAGAAAAAAAAAAAGAGGCAGCAGGGAGCATTGAATGGCAGCTTTTGTTAGCCAGACGAAAGGAGAACAAAAAAAAAAAATATATAAAAAATCACAACCAGAGAAAAGAGAAGAGAAGAGAAGAAAAGAGAAGAGAAAGATTTATTTATTTATTTATTTATTTATTAGATAGAAATCAAGAGCGACATAATAATTAATTGATCTGAGAAAGGATAAAAAAAAAAAAAAAAGGAAGAATTGTTTTTTTTAAAAACTACACAAAAAATAGTAAAAAAACTCTTCTTGTTTATGTTTTTGTTTGTGTCACGAAAAACCCGATTTAAAACTGATAAAGTTAAAGGTGGTGCTGCCACTACAATACTTTGTTAAATTCAAGGTTGTGTCTATAAAAAGGTAAAGCCGCCTTCCTCACAAGCTCACACCATTCTAAACTACTACTGCCAGTAAGTAAGTAAAGATTTTAAGGGAACGTGAAGGGTGGTAACTCTCCACAGATTTCCTCTCTATTGCTGTTGGATTGGTTCAAATTAAAGAACTTTTCGTATTTTAGTTTTGTTTCGTTTTGTTTATCTCACAGCTGATTGAAGAGGCAAATGACTTGCCATTCACAGCAATAAGATGCTGCAACAGGTAAGGTTTTTTTGTATAATTCCAAAAAAAGAAAAAAAGATTTTTTTTTTTTTTTTGGCAACGAGAAGAAAATAGATGAGGGGAGAGAAAAACAAAGATCAAGTCACAAAAATATAGCAAAGCTAAGGGTGACCTTCTAAAGCCGAGAAAGGGAAAGAAAAGGTTCTCTTCCTGAAGTTCCCTCCAAAGGCTGTGGAAATACAAAACAAAAAAAAATAATAATAATAATAATAATTCACTCGCAATTCTATGAATTTTATGCTTCAGCAGATTAATTTCTACAACTCAATATCTACTTGTGTTCTCTTAAATTAAAAAAAACTAATAAAATTTTATTAAAAAAGGAAAAGGAAAAGGAAAAGAAAAAGAATCGGCACCTCACTAAATAATTCTCACACTTTGTTTTTATTTGTACGAGTAACCGAGAACAAGCCTATAAAGTAAAGGGTGTTACCGTTACGCTGCCATAATTTTCTTTCGCTCGTAAAACACGTCTTCGAAGTGGAAAAAAAAATGAAGCAGCGATTGCAATGCCCCGGTAAGAGTTGATGTTTTCATTTTCTCACAAAAAGAAAATCAGTCGTCGGAAATGCTAAAAAATTAATTATCCAGACTGACTGACACATCACAAAGAAGATGTTTGGTTTTGTATATAAAAAAAAAAAACGTATTGGGTAAAATTTAAATAGGTTTTTTTTTAAAAAAGTCCCCTACCTCTGTGAAGTTGATTGGTAGAATGGAATAAAGAGAAAAGAAGAATCGGTGCAACTCCAACAAGTTGCCAAAGTACAATAAAAACAGGTGCGGTGTGTGAATAAAGAAAAGAAAATTTAACGATACAGGTACTCGGAAACAGCCAAAAAAAAAAAAAAAAAAAAAGAAATCGAAATCGAAATCGAAATGCTTAGAAAAAAAGCAGTCATCAAAGTAGTTTGTCAAATCCCTTATTTTATTTTCTACACAAATTTAAATGAGATTAGGATTCGCAACACAAACCAAATGACATCGTGATTGAGGCTGACCTCTGAAACATACTCTAAGAGAGTACTATGATTAAATATAAAGCAACTTGTGGTCGCAATGACATCCCGCATATGCAGAGGGGGGTTTAACTGTTTGATTTTGTACGTAAAATACAAATGTATTGTATCATAAACAACATAACGATAATTGAGGGGGGTAACTCAATACAAAATATTAAACGGAAAGCAACTTGAAACTGGCTAAAACGAAAATAGGGTTCGGCCAAACCTGGTTGCAATACAAGAAATCAACAGTTGGTATCGATAAAAAATCGCATACGTGCTGTCGAATATGGGGATTCGGGGGCCACGTACTACAAGTTGAGTGCCCCATGCCCTGTAGCCCGTTACAGCTTAAAATAGTATTCCTTCACACTTCAAAGGTAAATAAATATTAAAGGAAAATTAAAAAAAGGAAAATTATTATTGCAGAAATATTAAAGGAAATAAAAAATAAAAACAAAATATAAATTATTTCTGGTTCGTAGCACTCTACCAGTGGAGAAAGGGAAACAGAATTAATCAAAATAAACAGATCCTTACCACACTATTTGGAGATGATTTGTGAAGTTCTTCTGCGTGACTCCTCTTTATTGAAAATAACAATTGCGGCAACGGGATCTACAAATCAGTTCCAACCTCTTACAAAAATAGTGAGGTGAAACCCAACAATAACATAGATTAAGAAAAGAGAGAATAATCAACTTTTGTGAACCCTCTCAGGGAGGGAACCAACAGACTGATAAAGCAAAAGTTAAATTTAATGCCATCAGTCAATCAACAGTCACTGTTGATTGACTGATAATAATTATCACAACAAAATAAAGTACGAAGTGATGAGCTACTCACCTAAAGATGTTCGCTAGCTAACTTCGTTAGAGTTGCCTCTCTGTTGTACTCAGTACGAGAGTTCCCTCTATTCCTAACAACACGGTGATGAATAAACTGTTCGCTGTTCTCATTATTAACATTAGAATCAATCACATTGTAGTTGCTGACATTACTTCCACGTCGACTCCGTTGAGGAGGAGACTGAAGTGGTGTCATAACAGGTGTGACTGGTGAGTAAGAAGATGGTTTTTGAGGAACAGTAGATGAGAACTCACAACTTGAACCTGAACTGAATCTCTTCAAAGGTTCGATTGGAGCGATCTCATTAAAAGCAACGGTCGTCATTCCTCTTTGACGAGGAGACTCACCAGATGAGTTCCTCGGACTTGGTGGAACTGATCCAAACCCTCTCCGTGGAGGAGGTATTGGAGTGGTCTCAACAGGTGTTGCCATTCCCATTACAATTAATGAAGTTCCTCTTTCTCTTCCAATCGGTTCTGCGACTGCTGACAATCTCCTAACTCTTCTGTGAGAAGGTCCTCTCGAAGGGTCAATTGAAATATCACTGACGTCACTAACACATGAACTCCTACGTCTGGAAGAAAACTGCGGAAAGTAACTTCCAGTAGGAGTCGTAACAAAAGGATCTGAATCCCTCTTTGGAGGTACAGGAAGAGGAGGTTTGTACGCAAATCCATCACTCGTTTGCATTGATTGTAATTCCAAATGATCAGAATCATATTGAAGAGATAATTGACGTTTTGGAGTACCAACAGAAACACTATCCAAAGGACTTATTATTTTACGCTCCTGATAATCATTATCGACATCATGAAGAGGTGTGACAGGTGTTACACAACGCTTACCAGCTAACAGTAAAGGTTTATATTTTTCTTGTGTTTTGGGTTCTTCGTGATCACTGCCGCTGGTTTCCTCTGATCCGACGTCGTTGCCGGTGATCACCAACATTTCATCGTCTTCAAGTTTGTCGCAGGAGCGTTCGCCGTCGACTTCGGACTGTAAACGTGATCTCCGATTCTTTAATAAAATATAACATTGAGATGAAAGGTCTAAAACAGTTCTAATCATCACAACAAGTGTTACTATTAATAAAAACATCGACGACGCCTTGAAACAGAAGTCATCCGACGGCGCTCCCCTGGCGTAACCAAATCCCTCAAAGAGAGTTGCCAATCCCTGCAGAGGATACTCGAAGTGAAGTACAGCAGAGTCCCACAATCGATGTCGTGGACGATATTTAAAAACAATCGCTGAAACACACATAAAGACGCAGGTACATAAAAATGCCGAAAGAGCACAAGTTCGAGTCTCACCGTGAGCAGGAATCGCTCTTGTGATCCCCAAAAATAGAATTACGACGACTATCGCGAGAGTGAACATGGAAGCATGTGAAGCGACCTCATGAAACAAGACTCCAGCACGCTGACGGGTACATGTTCCATTTGCGTTGCACCATTCACCAGGTCCCACGAGATATTGAAGAGGAGGTTTGATGGTGCTGTCCTTCTTAAAGACGAGAGCAATCCTCGCTCTCCACATAAAGTATGCGACACCCATTGGATATAGTAAGGCTAATGTACTACATAATATACCAACAAATATTTCAGTCACATTTGCTGCAGTAAACAGAACTCTGAAGCTGCACAGAACAAGACCCGGAAAGCAAATCAAACATCCAATAATACTGAAGGCAGGGAATCGAACTGCAGCGCATGCATTGGTCCAGGTTTTAACAGGTTTTCCATTGGCACCGGCGATGGGAATGTTTATTTTTGAAGAAGCGAAATAGCAAATCATGGCGACAATCATCTGTATGAGAAGTACCGCAACAGAGAGTACTGCTTGCATGACTGCACACCCAACGTATTCATTGTTATTTATAATGAATTGTGTTGGATGCAGAAGTGTTGATAACTTTCCTCTTCCAAGACAGTCGAACTTACTCAAAGCAATGGCTGCGAATGATGAAGCAGCAGACCCTGAGCTGGTCATGATTGATGCTGCTGCTGCTGTCCCCTGAGTACTACGACCTCCATTAATACTATCCATTACTACAGAGAAGCTATCAGAAGATCCAAACACTGCTGCCTTAACTCTGAGTGATAGTTTTGCTTGTCCAATAATCTTTCCATTAGTCGCAATCTCGTTAACGTAAAGTTGAACATCCTCACCCGACGAATCAACAGTTCCAATCTTAACCTTGATGACAATAACAACACTCGAAGTGTTTGATTTCAAGTGTTCAACTGACAAGATGGACACTCCTCGAGATCCAACAGGACCGCCTCCAGAAATTGATATAAACCCGTGAGGGGTATCTGATGATAGGAATTGTTGAGAGAATCCAACTTCGTTAATTTCATTAATTCGAAACAATACTCCGCTCTGTTCGATTTGATCAGCTGAGACTTCAGCTGGTCCTTCAAAAGTAATATTCGCAATCGGAACCGTCGGTGATGACGAACTCAACACCGTCGGTGATGACGAACTCAACACCGTCGGTGATGACGAACTCAACACCGTCGGTGATAATGTTTGTGGTGTTGGTGATGATGTGTACGGTGTTGGTGTCAGTGGTACCTCCGTCTCCAGTACAGGCAACGATAACGTTGCACTTGGAGCAATGATGGTCCTGGTATTTGTGAAACAAGTACAGCGACAATCATATCCATACACATGCTGTAGATCTTTACAAGTAAACGCACAGGTATCACAAGGTCTGTAAGAAGAACATGTCAACCCTGTCACTGGACTCGGTTCTTCATAACAAGAAATACCCAACACGTCAACACCAAATAATATAAAACACAACAACAATATTCGTAGCATTTGTTGTTATTGTGCTCGTACCTTTTTGTGGAGAAAAAAATAGTTAGAATGAAAAAGAGAACAACACAAGGATGAAACCTCCATAATCGTAATTATTAAACTAAAACAAATTAAAAGGAAGGGGAGTTTTTTTTTTTTTTTATTCATTTTTTTTTTTTATTATTTATTTTCTGATTGCTTTCGTTGAGCACTTCGGATTACCATCTTTCTTTCCTTGTCGTCAATTTGTTTTTCTTTTAATCTCTGAAGCGCTAACTGTGAAAACTCATCAGCACTGACTGGTGTAGTGACGGCTGTACATCTACAAAGGAAGAAGTTTCCAACGTACGTTACTTCAGATAAAGGACTCAAGTCAAGAGTTTTCATTGAACTGCAAGAGAACAAAAAACATCCTCCGAGTGCAGATAAACTCTTAAAGGGACTGACATCAAGTGACAACAAAGAAGAGCATCCTTGTAAGAATCCTCCTCCAAGAGTACGAACATTCGTAAAAGGAGAGATATCAACATCAACTACGCTACTGCAGTCTTGCATGAATGAAGCTCCGACAGTGTCGACTTCACTGAAGGGAGAGAGATCTATTCTTTTTATTGCACGGCATCCCTGTAAGAAGGATCCAGGTACTGCTTTTAGTTGAGATAGGCCGCTGATATCTAATTCAGTTATAGCGTCACAATATCCTAAAAAGAAATCACCAACAGACTGAAGAGATGTCATTGAAGATGTGTTGACTGTCGGAAGGGAGGCACTCCACGACATAAAGTTGTCACCAATCGACGTCACACTTGAGAACCCTGACAGATCCAGTGATCTCATTCCCCTGCAGCAAAGTAGAAAATTATCTCCAACTTCAGTCACACTTCTCAACGGCGATAAATCCAATTTCGCTATCGAACTACACCCCGAGAGAAAGTCTCTTCCAATAGAGTCAGCGCTAGAGAGAGCTGACACGTCGACAGACAACAGACCTGGACAGTCTCTTAGAAAGAAACTTTCTATTTTTGTTAATTTACAAAGTGATGATAAATCAACCGAAACAAGAGATTGACACTCACAAAGGAAACTCTCTCCGATGTGAGTCACACTCGTCAGGGGGGTGAGATCGACGGCTTTTAGATTTATGCATCCATTCAAAAAGAAATTAGAAATGGACTTCACGTTAGTGAAACCCGACATATCAACAGCAGTAAGGGAACTGCACTTAGAGAGGAAGTTTGATCCAATAGAGGTGGTGTTTTTAAACCCAGAGAGATCTACCGACAACAAACTATCACATTCACATAAGAAGGAATCAGAAACACTCTCAACTCCTGACACCCACGACAAGTCAATACTCGTTAAGTCTGAACACTTCATCATAAAACCACTCCCAACAGACTTCACTCTAACGTCACTGTTAACCTTAAAGTCGTTCATATTCATACATGACGATAAGAATAACTTTCCAACATTCTCAACAGATTTAAATGATGACATACAAAGACTTGTGATGGAAGCATTCCCAGATAAGAATTCATCTCCAATCGATCGAATGGCAGAAAGAGAAGAGATGTCAAGTTGTGTAAAGTTACAATTATTTGATAAAAAGAATGGTCCAATGTGAGATATCGATCCGCAGTTTATAAAAGAAACCTTCTCGACAGTCTCAGGAATGACGTAAGGAGCTGTGATGGTTGAGATGTCTTCGTTAGAGGTCATTGTGATTCCATTGAGGAAACAAGTGTTGTCGGGATGATCGCAGAAGTATTCCCAAATCTCATCCCCGCCACTTTGTAAATCAATAGCTCCAAACACTGATTCATTAGTAACAGCAGCGACTACTTCACATCCATCTTGGATACCAAGACTGACTAGGTTCTCATCTTCTGGTAGAGTTCTCCCCTCATAATTGATTACTAATCTCTCGCTTTCAATCAACCATTCGTTTGCTGCTGCCATGACGACGTCCTTGACTGTTGAATCGATTTCAACATCAAAAATGACTTCGTTGAAATCTGTCTCTGGAAACACAACTGTCAAGTGCATATTATCAAACAAGAGGGTGAGAAATCTGATGAAAAGAAATTAAATAAAACAATTCTACAAACATCAGATCAGTCCATTAGAGTAATACAGTCCCGTCACCTGAGAATGAGAATGAGATAAACAACAACTTACTCAACAATAATAATAAGTTAGTATTTTTTTTTTTTTTTTTTTTTTTTTTTTAGCATTTTTGGTTCAAATCACAAACAAATAATCAAATCAATAAATCGTAAGGACATCAAAAAAACCAAAAAAAAAGAAAAAAAGAAGATCGGACCGGTTCCCCTTACCCAAACCCCTCTTCAACTACTTAAATGCGGCGTGGAAATCCAGTTGATGAATATTATGAGTTGGTAAGACAAAAAAAAAAAAAAAACTAAAAATAAATAATAACAGAAAAAAGTTGGGGTACCTTCCAACAAAAAAAAAAAAAAAAAAAAAAAAAAAAAATAGATTTATATTGAGAAATTCTTTCTATTCGTGTACAGAAATTCAGTAAATACTGCAACAGATAACATCCGCTGCTTAGTAATAATAAAAACAAAAAAAAAAAAAAAAAAAAAAAAAAAAAAAAAAATCCCTATTTCAAAGTAGGGGAACTCAAGTAGACAAACTCACTAAATGAATGGTAAGTAAATGTGAGACTGGTTAGCATCCAAAAAGGGTGGGCGGGTTTTGAGATTGGTAGCAGTAGTGTGGTATTTCTATTTTTTTTTGTTTTTTATTAATTATAAGTTTATAAGATAATGAAGTAGGTTACTAAGTGAATATTGTAGTTTTATAGCTTCGGCTGGAAGAGATCGATTCCCAGCCCCCACCTTGCCCAGAGAGGCCAACAGGTTGAAAACAACTAAAGAAAAATAAAAGAAAAATGATCTGGGAGTGGGGGAAAGGTGAAGGTGAAGGAAAAAAAAAAAAAAAAAAAAAAAAGTCCTTCTCATTTCATACACAGAATTGTTCTTTATAACACGACCATATACAGCTGTGCCATGTGCCCACATACCACGAAAATAGAAAATCCTCGGGAAACAGTACCGAGGATCGTCCTCCCAGTTGCCCAAAGCATTATAATTGTGCTGTGGGCTTACAGAAAGCTTTATAAAAAAAGTATCACAAAAAAAATTAGGCAACAACACAGTCATATCACTCAGCAAGAAATGAAAACAAATGAATCAGATTAGATTACAGTCAGTTTATGGTCATAAACTGAAATGTTTTCCGATTTAAAAAAACAAAAAAAAAATGACAACAAAAAAAAAGAAACACCCCCATCGAAATAACACAGGAAGGCCACGACAGACCGTAAGCTGATAAAAAAACAATCACACCCTTTCCAAAAGAATAATGAATTTGTCTTTTCTTGTATTTTGCTTTTTTTGGTGAATCAGAGTTGAAAATAGTAAAATAGTGAGATATAAAAAGAATGGAAGAAAAAAAAATAATAAAATAACACGCATGGTTCTGCGGAATGTTCCATTTTAACAGTGGAAAGGGAAAAACGTTGGACTTCACTCCAGTTCGCCGACACAATTCGAACTTCATCGACGACTCTTATTTTTAAAATTTCTAAAAAAATAATTAAAACTTTTGGAAAAAAAAAATTTATCAAAAAAAAAAAAAAAAAAAAAAAAATAATAATCAAATCGTAAGACTCAGGTTTTGGGTTTTCCGTTGGCTGAAATTTTAAAAAAAAAAAAAAGAACTTTCTTCAGACCATACCACAACCCTTTACCCGATCCTCTTCAGAGAAGAGAATACGAGGGGATACTGTGGTTTTAAAGTAAAGAAACCACGTCGACATGGTTAATCAATCTACCACGTGAATATAAACAACACTCTTCGGTATAAAAAATCAAAACACAAGATACTAATAAATGACATGTGAGATGAATAATAAAAAAATTAAAAAAAAAGTCACACTTTCTGTCAACACGACGGGTTTACTGTTTTGAGCGTATTCATAATGAGAAGTAAGTCTCCACGACATTCTCCAGAAAATACGAAGACGATGCTCTTAGTACCCGTGTGAAGTAAATATCTCACAGAGTCAGGACCACTTTTTATTTATTTTTATTTATTTACGAAGCCTAGGAAGCCAAAAGCCAGGAAATGCTCACAGAGTAACAGTTATGAAAGGAATCCATCAAAAGAACCAGTAATTCAGTCGTTTGGTTCATCCAATTATTAGTAAGAGTTCATCCACACGATAGAAGAAGGAACTAATATGGGTTGCGTTGCCTTAAAAGACCTGAACTCACTATTTTTTAAGGATGATTTTCAATGTAAAAATTTTTTTTTCATTGAACTGAAAAACAGAAGATGAATACTTCAATTATTTAACCCATTATTACGGACGGGGGTAAAAACCGGTTTTTTGACTTTTTTTGAAAAAGGAGCAAACGGGGATAAGGTAATGTGACAAAGCGAACCGCCATTGCCTGCCCGTACCACCTAAAGGGTGAACAGAACAAAAGAAAACACCACCAAAGACAAAAATAAGCTCAGTTCTTATGAACATAAGAAGCAGGAATGTTTGTTAGCAGCGTTGTGGAAATTACAGAGAAAGCATTTCAGTTCACCAACTTCTAGTGACTTCATGGACGTCTCTTTGGGTAAGAGTGTGTCGAAAATCATTTTAAGCACATGATCAGTGAAAATGAGTTGGATGCCTTCAATTCGCTCATTTCATTAAAGCCGTTCACACTCTGGGTAGGTCCTTTCCATTTTTTCATGGGGATTCTCTTGGTTTTGCCCCCCTACTTTGATACCTTTGCTGTGTTGCTGTCAGATGACGACTCCGATACAGAATCCATCATCATCAGACTTTCATAGGACGCCGAACTTGAATTGGTTTCAACAGGCACACGAAACCTCTTGTTAGGTTTTGTTAGGTTTCGATTATTAGTTTTGAATTTCATGAATAGAAACACAGCGAACCACGCCATCCCACCCAAGATTCGTCGCGAAACGGCCTCGATTAGGGTAGCGTTAGACGGGTTTTCCCCTTTAGCGAAAATAAAATTTCAAAATAACCACTGCAGTGGACCCCCCGTCCTTAATAGGTTAATATAAAAAAATTAACAATCTACATGGCGGAGGAGATCACGACGCGGATACTAACCCTCGCAGGCAGCACAACTCAAAAGAGACGAACTAATTAATTAAAATAAAAGGAACTCACACTTCGATAGGAATATCAAACATCCTCCCCAACCATTAGAATAGTAATCATGTCGAGGGGGGTTATTTGATATACTGCATTCTTAAGCTCAAAAGTAACAACAATTTCTCCGACAATCTTGACTGTCAGCGGCAGCGTAGTAAATGACTGCAAATAATACCACTGGAAGCCACGTGAGTGGGGACTTTCTTTCTGTCATTCATCGAGTCGAACTCACCCTCTTTTTAGATAGATAAGGAAGTCCAATACATTGCGTACTGTGCATCGCTGATACAGCAAACTAAAGAGCATCGGGTTAACTCTCTAGGGCTACGAGGCAGCAACGTAATTAGACACAATCTTATTAGGATTGTTCTATTATAGCTTCGGCTGACGGGGCATAATAAACACAGTATGCCTATTGTCAGCTTTCCACCTTGTCCGATTGTTGTCAGGAAATGATATGAGGATAACTGAAGAGAAAAGAAAACAATTTTTTCTCCTTTAAAAAAATGGGAGGAGAAAAATTAACAAAAACAAAAAAACAAAAAAAGAAAAAAAAAAGAACCCCTCTCTGTTTTTTTTAGGGCTAAAGTTACAATAGAACCAATTTTGTGAAGGAAAGAAAAAAAAAAAAAAAAAAAGAATGAATTTTCTCAATTTTTTTTATTTATTTTATTTTTCTTTCTTTCTCATACCAACAAACAGAACGTATCCAAACAACAACAAAAAAGACACAAGCTGCTCAGCAGAAACAAATAATTTTCGACCTTTTCACACAACAACAGGGTTGGGATATCCCATCTCATTAAAAAACTACAGATGGGTGACAAGAACTGAGAAACTCGCATCCTGCCTTCAGCTAAAGATGCGAAGAAGGTAAGCCGCTGAACAATAAAAAATGACAGGAATGAAAAACTATTTTTTTTTTTTTTTTTTTCCCTTCTTTTCTTAGATTACTATTAGTAAAAGAATGGAAAACACCAACCCAATACCATTGTAGTGAAAACAGATTTATCTGAAGAAAAGGAAGGAACTCGACGAAATCAATACTCAGTCAAGAAGACGATTCGAAATTATCTGAATGAAAAGAGAGGGGAGTTAAGGAAAGGGGCCATCGAGTTAGTTTAGTTTAGTTAGTACTTGAGATTATTTTTAAAAAAAAAAAAAAAAAAATGCATTCTAAGAAAATGAAGATAATAAATAGTTCCGCAGTTCCATAAAAACACTGCGGGAAAACGTTTCTTCAGGCCATAATCTCATGCTAAGCAGCTTTCTTTTTTTTTTTTTTTTTTTTTTTTTTTTGGCCTAAACACTTCAAAGTTTTTACCACTATGTATCGGATGGGATCATTTTTATTTTGGAATAAGAGGAAGAAGGGGGAAAAAAAAGAATCGGCAAACTTCACTTTTTTACTTACTCACACACGCTTTAATTTTGTTTGTGCGCAACCAGGTACAAAATCCTAATAAAGGAAATAGGTTAGTTACGCTGACACAATTCTCTTTCTACCGAACAATGGGTTTGTAGTTACAAAAAGAAAAAAAAAAAAGAAGAAAAAAAAAGAGAAAAAATTGAATTAATCGATGGCATACATTCTGTGTTCAGAAATACAAAACAAAAGCAACAACGACAACAGGGTCGTCTCTCTCTCTTCTTTAGATTAATGCTGAGTATATTTCTACTCATACTTTTAACTGTACGGTATCATCAAAATAAGTGGAAAATTTTTAAAAAAAAAAAAAAAAAAGACGTGAGTATCACTGATCACTAATAATGGTCATTTCGTTAACTTTCGATACAAAAAAATATTAAAACATGATCTCCCTCCCCCCCGACACTTTGTTTCTTTACTCCGTTTAATAGAGTTAACCAACTCTGAAGAAGACTTAGAATCCTCTAGAGACTAGTCATACTGACAGCATCATGAGAGAGAACATTTGGAAATGAAGTTCGACTGAAATCTGGTATTTGAGTTCCACCAAACTTATTATTTGAATAAATAGGATGTACCACTACCGGTGTTGAGTCGCTACCCGTACCAGACGGAAAGTTAAAACGCCCACTTCCCAGAGCCACTGCCCGCATGGGACTTGTACCTGACAGTTGAGGAAGAACTTCTCCAAAACCATTCGGTGAAGAAAATGAGTTTCCTTCTGCATGACTCCACAGTTCGATTCCTGCTGTGGGACTATTTTCGCCATCATCGGGATGGCCCCAATTGCTATCCCAAAGATCAGGATTGCTTATGTTATAATTATTATTAGAATGCGATGCCATCTTTGAGCTGCTCAGATTCCTCGGAGAAAGTTCAACTGCTCGTTGGGGGTTGGAATTTGTAGCTGCTGAGGTTTTGGCTTTTCGTTTATCAGTTTTGTCTTTACCACTCTTGTTGTTGGTTTGTTTATTTGATTGTTGTTGATCCTTTTGGTTGTTGTGTTTGGAATCATTCTTATTGCGATTAGACGTCTTATGTTTGATGTTATCAACTTCCTGACTGACGAGTTGCTTTCTGGTAGACTGTTCTCTCTTACTCGATTTGTGTTTGATCTTATCGTCATCACGTCGATCGCTGTCGTTTTTACGATTTTTCTTCTTTTTCCGATCACTAGCAATATGACCTTTTTCTGAGACTGTAGACGCCGACACAGATGACGTTGCGTCGATTACGAGTTCCTCCGGTTTGGATAATTTTAGTTTTTTGTGATTTTTCTTTTGAGAAACTTGTTCTGAATGTTTGGATTTATCCCTCAGAGATCTGTGAGAAGATTCTCTCACAGTCTGCCTCTCTCTGTGCTCCTTCAGGTTACCAGCTGTCAACTTCGGAGTAAAAACAGCTTCCTCAGGTGGCGGAGACTGATATCCGTGAGACGGATGTTCCTCTCTTTCAATGGAGCAGTTCGATTCCGAGTCATCCGAATTTCTGAAGCTACGAACAGAAGTAGTTGAGCAGCTAACACTAGAAACAGTCCCGTTAGGAATATCATACGTGAATCTCTTACTCGACCTACCGGAGTTGGGAGGAATCGAAGTCGTGGCGGGATTACCAAAGCTAAAGCTTCCTGGGAATTTTACAGATCGACGACTTGAAAATGGCTGAATCATAACACCTGAATTTAATCCTCTTTTAAGTATCCTGGAGTGATCACTATTGTTGTTGTTGTTGTTGTTGTTCATATTTATTAACTCGGAGATCATATCCTGAAGGGTGTCTAGTTTCTGATCAACGACGGGATCCACAGCACTCAGCTGTGCCTTTGCTAATAGTTGCCTTCGACTTCTAAATAGTTTGACTGCGGCATAAACTCTGTTACGTTTATGATGAGTGAAGTTAAACTTTTCTTTTAACTTCCTCGCAGTACTAACACCACCGTCAGCAAAGCTGACTGCGGCAGTTGCAGCACCCGGTCGAATGCTACTCAGCCGACGTAACTCTTGTTGTAATTTACTAGTTTCCCTCCAGACGTTTTGAATTAGTTTCGCTGCGGCATTTCGATACTCCGATCCAGCTTGTTGATTTTCCAGAAATACCGTAATCAGTTGCTGATTCTTAGTAGGAGCTAATTTATTTGTGATCACACCTCCAAACATCGCTACAATAATATGTCCAAAGACACCACAAAGACAAGCAATCAACCTCCCCGACTGAGTATCAGGGTACAAGTCTCCATAACCAATTGTTGTAAAAGTAACAAATGAAAACCACAAGCAATCTTTTATTGATGAAAAGCTTCCCAAAGGAATGTGTCTTTCTAAAATGTAAATACCAAACCCACTCGTAAACACTACGAGTAGAACTAGTAAGGCGCAGGCAACGAATGAGTGATCGTAGAACAGCATTTTGAGAGTTAGATGCCAACGGACCTTCATATTCATTCGACGGAAGTCAGCGTAGTACGCATTTATTCTTTCTCGTTTGAGAAAGGCTGAACTAGAAGTGTGAAGAAGTCTGAGTAGCAAATACAGTCGTGAAAACATTGCCAACTCGAGTAGTTTGTGCGCGTAGCTCTGCCTGTCAATGAGACCGTTTGGCATGAATGCGTGAATAAGAAGTTCGAGACATAATTTTGGGAATAATGAAGATTTTAAAAAACGATAACTTTGCTGTCCCGCAATTTGTTGTTTTTTAACCAAAATAGCTCCTTTCAGTAAGTTATTTCCCTGTCCTTGCATTATCGATTTATTCCATTCTGCTCTTTTTAAAATCAACAACTGCCTGTAGTACTGCATAAGTTTAAATGCCGCAATTAAAGTAAATCCAATTATAACAAATTCGATGACAAGCAAAAGTTCATTGGGACCATTTTCAATCGCGTTTACTAAATTCTTAACAACCATCACCACTACCGGTGTTAGCGAACAAAATACTATTTCCTTATCCTTTCGAAGCCTCCATCGATCTGCTTCTGCTTGTCTCAGAATATCACCCGTACTAGTCTCCTGTTCTCTGTTGGAGGCAGCGAATAAAAGCGGTGAATCCATTTATTTTATTTTATTTTATTTTTAAAAAAACCACCCCCCTTTTTTAGTAGTGAAATACATAAATAATTAACAACAACAAAAAAAAAAGGAAAAACCATCAAGATATATAGAACAATACAGAGATAAGCTTCCTTTATATATTATATTGTTTTGTTTGATCACAGACAGTATTACTGGCGGCACAGGGAAAATAGATAACATTTTGAACATAATAAATAAACAGCTCTTTAATCTGAAATAATTTCTTTTCTGACTTCATCGGTGCAAAAAAAGAAATTGTATATTTCTTCATCAGAATGTTCTATTGTGTCAGTGAGACACGACGGAATAACGAATCCCTCTGTTTGAGAAAGATCACCAGGACGAAAGTAAAATATTATTTTTTTAGTGAAGAAAGTGGTCATTAATCAACGTCGATCTCTCTGGTATGTGAGATACACCCGTCTTCCTGTAATTAGAATGATGACATCCCCGACTGTTGAACTCGTATCACACGATCAGGTTACGTAATTTATAATTTCGCAAAAGCCCATTTCTGTGCTGACATCTCCGACATGGTAACCATTTCTCTTGGGAAGGTTTCGTTCAGCTGTGCCCTTGGATAAGCGTTGAGAAGTTTTTTACACGCTCTCAGAGTGTGTTGTTTCTCACTAGCTGAAAGCTGTCCCGCAATAGTAATAGCTGACTCCCAAGGGTTAGCAGTCAGGCGGTTCACTAATCCCATTCGATGTGCTTCCTTTGCATCGAACCATTCCCCGAGAAGGAGGAGTTCCTTTGCTCTCGGAAGACCAATAATCGAAGGAAGTATTGTTGAAGATCCAAGTTCTGGTGTTATTCCTAATTTCATAAATGGATACACAAACCTGGATGTGTCAGACGCGATGACCAAATCATGTTGTCCGGCGAGTGCCATGTTGCAGGCTCCTCCAACAGCAAACCCTTCGACAGCAGCAATTGATATTTTTGGAAATTCCCAAAATGAAAGAGTCAGACCCCTCAACACGTTGTCTCCTTCTGTTGGAGGGAAGATCCCGCGAGAAGTGTAGTCGTCGATAATTGACTGCGGGATTCCAACGAATTGATTTCTCTTCAAATCTAAACCTGATCCCCAATTCGTTCTCCCACCCCACACAGCTACTCTCACTTTATCATCTCTTTTCATGTGTTCAATTACAGCCATCGTTTCCATAACCATATTCCTGGTCAGAGCATTCCTCGTCTTGTGATTGTCCCATTTACAAACAGCAACACCATTATGTAACAACTCGTACTCAATGCTTAATAAAGTATATGGAATGGGTGCCGCATTGACTGGGTAAAGACTGATGGTACCTCCCGGCATTTATTATTTATTATTATCTTTGTAAGAGAAGATACAACAAATCAGTTAAAGGGAAACAACACTTGACTAATATTTTTTTGAAAACTGTGAACCGACTTAAACTGAGAAAGCTAATGGAGGTTTGCGTGTGCAGCCCAACATCTATTTTTAGCTCTTGCAATACTGGTTAAAATGCAAAAAAAAAAAAAAAAAAAAATCCTTAACTAATTTAAAATCTAAAATAATAATAAAAAAATAAAAAAATTAAAAAAATCTAAAGACAGGAAAAAGGTGTTTAAGAACAGCAGGGGAAAGGAGAAGCCAAACACCTTTTTACAACAACCGTATGTTTTTAAAAAGTAAAGAAAAAAATATATAAATAGACTCCTTTAGATTCCTCCAGGAGAGGTTGGCTCTGACATCAGAGTCGTATCGAATAGATTTACTGTAACGACTCTCTCTGATCCAATACTTGTGAAGGATGAGTTGACGTCGCTGTAATTAATTGGAGTGACAGCAGAACGTGTTCTCGTTGAGTAATTAGGAAGTGGATGAGATACCCGACTCTCGGGAAGGTCTGCACGAGTCTCTCCCGGTGGGCTGGATGCTTCCCACGTCTCTGACTGTCGAGAAGGTTTCGTTACTTTCTGTTGTCCATACGATGATGATGATGATGTTCTCCTCCTCTCATTAGCGTGAGTTCCAGGAAGTGGAGGTCTCGATTGTATTGACGCCGTTCTTTTTCTACAATTTTGCCTCACCGTCAACGACGCGAGATACTCCTCACGCTCTCGTTCTTTACCTTTCTGAAGCCATTGCTCTCGAAGTTCATTAGCTCTTTCTCTCTTCTTTCTATTCACCTGCTGCTCTCTTAACCTTCCCGCTGTTATATTTTCTACCGCTGAATTCCTATCAGTGATTCCTCTGTATTGACAGAACCCTTCTATTCTATTCTGAGTTCGTCTTAAGAGTTCTTGAGTGCGAACTTCTCTTCGACGTTCGGGGGCAGCCTGCTGCTCTCGCAGGGCTTTTGCTGCGCGGATGGCACGTTGTCTAGCCAAGTCTTTATCAATAGGTTTATATTGTCTACGGGGTGGAGTAGTATTTGTAATTGGTTTGTTTGTAACGTATCCTCTTTTGATTATCGAAGATGTTGAAGTCTGAGAATGACTTCGTTGAGTTGGTGTGTACCCTCGTCTCGTACTATTCTTACCTGCAGGTTTTACAGCAGCTGGTGGAGATCTCCCTCTCATAGGTGAGTATTTATCTAATGACCCTTGTCTTACTCTTCTTCTTGTATCAAGATCAGTGAGTGGATTTTCACTCTGTCCAGTTCGATTCCGACCAACTGATACTTCCGAAATTGGTGATCTACTTCTAGCGCTTTGCAACGGAGAGTAGATATTTGAAGGTGATTTAGACTGCGAAGCTCTCGCAGCAAAGTCGTTGGGACTACCGCTGTAGCCAACTGTCGAAGGTGAACCAGAGCCGTGGCGTTGCCGTTCACGAAACTCAATCAAACTGTTGTAACTGGAGCCTGAAGCTGATCTCATTCTTTGACTGCTTGCTGAGGGTGATATTGAACGAGAAGTGTGCATCCCCCCTACTGGACTGCGCCACATATTCTGATCTTCTTCTACTCCAACTTCTGAAGAACACGAAAGTTTTGGTGAAGGTACATTGGGATTAAATCCCTCAGGAGTAAGACACTCATCAAAATAGGTGAACTCACCCTTATCACTGTGCTTGTGTCGGTATTGAACTTGATCTCTTCGATGTGCAACACCAACAGCGATATTATCGATAACGTTATTTACCTTCTCAGCTGATGTCGTGTGACTCGCAGGATGTGGTGAAGGAACTGTCCTTTCCGGAGCAGGCTGCTCAATAGAATCATTTAAAAGATCTTCTTCTCTGTCATCTCTAAAAACATTCATTTTCGTATCCATTGCGTACAGTTCAATTCCCGATGATTGCGTTTTTTCTGTCGAAGGTTGAACCTTTGGTACCCTCTTTGGAAGCCCACCCTTATAAGTGATCAAGTTCAATGCCCGCTCACGAAGTTCGAAAGGTGATGGCATAGGAGATTGCGATGGGGGCCGTTGCTTGTGTGTTTCAGCGGTGTTGTTATTTGATAATATTTTGCTTATGTTATTCCGTACGCTTTGTATTTTATCTTCTCGTTGTTTCTCTTCACGTTCTAACTGTTCCTGTAGCCTCTCTTTACTCCTCTCTGCTGCATTGGTGAGATCAAGTTGAAGACCGGCAACGTTAGCCAACAATTCTCTGCGCATGGCGCGTTCTTCTTCCATCGATTGCTTCAGCTCTTCGATACGATTCATCTTTTTATATTCAACAAAACTTCTTTTTTTTGAGGAACAGTCTGTCACCCCCCCCCCTGCAGTGTAATTAATAATAACAAGAATTACAATCAAAAGTCGACCGTTAGTATTGTTGGTACGCAGTGCTTTATATTATTATTATTTTTTGTTTTTTTGTTTTTTTTTCCACTTTTTTTTTTTTTTTTTTTCTTCAATAGAACAAGAAATGTAACATTTTCAGTATCAAAGATTCCGTAAAATAAAATATTTTTTTGTTAGATCGCAGAGTGTGTGAATTGTATTTTTTTTTTTTTTTTTTTTTTTTTTCATTTTAGTCCCTGCTGGGTAGTTCTTTCGCTGTTCTTTGTCAGCTGGAATTCTATTTGTGAAAACGAGAAGTCTTCAAATGTTTTGGTAAAACTCTGAGTCAAGCTTCCAAAGACACAATTCCACTTCTCTTGCAATGCTGCGAAGAAAACACACATGCTCTAGTTTTTTTTTCGAACTGTTGAAAGTCGATTGATTAGATGAGTTTATTAGCAAGTTAGCCCTTTTTAGAATACAGCTTTTTTTTTTTTTTTTTTTTTCTTTTCCTTTCCCAACATTGCGGGATATTATTATTAACGAATATAAAAAAAAATACAATAAAAAAACAAAAATATAAAAAAGAAGGAAAAAAAAAGAAACTGACCAGCGCTACACTGTTAGTTGAGGTACGCAGAAACAGAAAAAACAATTAACCAATTAATTAATAGGTAAAAGTTACGATATTGTTAGCTAGAAGAAAGTTGAGGAGAACTGATGGATACGCGAAAAAAAAGACCGGAAGCAACTCGATGCTGTAATTAAACATAAAGGAAGGAAAACTTTTTTAGTCATCTTGTTTGTCTTTTGCCATAATTATCTTCTCTCTGTTTCGTAAGAATGATGCTCTGGCTCCAAGTTGGCGTCCGTGAACCTTTCTGCTGACCTCATCATCTTCACTACCGCTGTCTTGAACTGCGTGTTCACCTTCCCGACGTAGGATATCAAACAAGACGAGAAACTCCTCGTTTGAGTCGACGAATGATAAGAATTGAGAATTTGAGATGCTGCTGCTTCCCTCAGAAATTCTGTTGAAAAGATCCGAAACTTCCGTAGGAGATATCTCTCTCCAACCAAGCTTTAACATACAACGAAATTCATTCATCGAAATGGTATCAGTTCCGTCAAAGTCAAAGGCGTTGAAGCAAAGCTGACATTTATCAGATCGAGACATGTTTCCACTTGCCTTCGCCATTCCCGATAAGAATTCTCTGAAATTTATAGTGTTACTACCCCCAGCGCGAGTATTCATCATATTAAACAATCCATCCAGTAGTGGTGATGAAGGAGGTAGTCCCAATACTTTGGTGAAGTCTTCAACTGATATTTCACCGTCGCAGTTGCTGTCAGCTTTTGAGAATTTCTGCAGCAGGTCTTTTGCTTCATTTAAGCTAAGGTCCCAAAGTTTCTTCACCTTCCCCCATTCAACGACGGCATTTCTTGGCGGCATATCCACCTTCAGTGCTGCCGTAGCTAAAATAGCATCTTCCTGAGCGTGCTCAGTCACAGGTACCGATAGAGCTTTTGCAATTTGCTTTCTGACGCGTTCTGCAAACGCTCCAGCATCTTTCTTTTCAAGTTTTGTTGGAGTTGCGACAGGTAAGTAAGTTACAGTCATTGGATTATGCCAAGACGACATGAGTCTGAGAACGACGTTAAACAATCCCATATTAGGACCACGAACACCGAATACCCAAGAAGGGTCCACATCCACATCTGAGTTTGGAAATTCAAAAGCAATTGGCTGGACTGGAACCCCCGGTATGAATGCACCAGCCTTGAAGTTAATAATAGCAGTTCCATTAGTTGTAGTTCCTTCTGGGAATAATCCTACTTGTGGGAATCCTTTTGTCTTTGCTCTATCACAGATTAAATCAACCACACCCTTACGACCAGGGCCTCGTCTGTGTACGAATATGAATTGAAGAGCATCCATCCCGTACTTCAATACTGGCCATCTGTTCTCAGCAGCTGATACCATCGATAAGTTGTGGAATGCTACGAGGTATATTGGCTCAAATGGTCCTCTGTGATTTCCTACAATGATGGGGGCTACGTCGTCTTTGCGGTTCTCCGTGCCCTTCACGGAGATATAATGAAATCCGAGACAGAATAGAATCAATCTCGCACAAGTTCGAATCCCGTAGTTTACTAAAATCTTTCGAATTCCCGTGAGAGGTTTGTTAGTGCTACCAGTTTTGCAAACAATGAGTCCAATGAACGCAGCAATCAACAGCAACGTTATCATCATCGATAATCGAAGTGGGACTAACAACGCACCTGGCCAGATGTATCTTCTCCTGTAGTGGTTTACAGGTTGCAAATTCATAAACGGATTAGTTTCTGCCTTCGCACCAGCTTTTTTTGACCCAGCTAAGCGTCGAACCCACGCTTCCCATATGGCAGAGCCAATCACGACTGACGCTCCGATTTTCATCCACATTTTTACTATCTTTATTTTTTTTTTTTTTTTTTTCCCTTCCCCCTTGGTTACCTGAGTTGAAAAAGTAAAATCCGACACTCTCACCAATTATAAGATAACACATTTCGAAGTATTCCAAAAAAATCAAATAACGACCAGTAATAATTATTATAAATAAATAAATTATAAGATCTCTTTCTTCATTCTAATTATAACTTTCGGTTATTTCCTTTTTTTTTTTTTTTTTTTTAATTAATATTTTTTTTCTTGGGAGGGATTATTATTATTAGATTTATTTATTTAAATTGATATTTTTTAGCTGCCTTTTTTTTTTTTTTTTTCTCCCTTCCCCCTTTTTTTTTTGTTTAAACTACGAAAAGTTTCAAAAGATAGGTGGCTCTCTCGTACCAAAAAAGCCAACAAGGGGGGTTGGTACTGAATTTAAGGTCACATATCCAATGTAATTAAATTTCGTGTACAGCCGCTTTTTTTTTTTTTTTTTTTTTTTTTGTTACAAACAGTAAAATAGGATATTCTCCCTTTACCTTTCTTTTCTTTTCCTTACTGAACGGGCTGTACAATTTTTTTAATTTTCAAAAGATTCCAAGAACGCAAATGCTTGCAATTGCAGGGATGATTTTTTTATTTTTTTTTTCATTCTTCTTTTTTTTTTATTTTTATTTTCCTTCTTCCTGCAACAGTCATCCACTTCTTGGGTTCAACGACATGGCAATCTGTGAACCCGTCCTAAGGAGAGAGGAAACACTCTGCAGATAACGAATGGAAAAACCTATTATTAGGAACTTAGTTTTTTTTTTTAACCATTTTAGGAGGCTAGGAATAAAGACACACGCGAAAGAAGGTTTTTTTTTTTTTTTTTTTTTTTTCCTTCTGCAGACTGTCCGAATATCGTGTTTTTTGGGTTGGGAAAAAGAAAAAAATGATTAATTAAGAGAAGGCAGAAAAAAAAGGAAACAAAAACTTGCCATCTCAAGAAAAAAAAAAAAATTGTGTGTTTTTTTTTTTTCTTCCTTCTTTTTTACAGTAGTTGATGAAAAACAGGGTAATACACCCTGAGAAGACTTTAGTAATCAACAGACGGTTGAAAAAAAAAAAAAAAAAAAAAAAGAAATAATTTTTGTTTTTGAATGTGGAATTGCACGCCCAAAGAATGAGATATTTTGAATACATATGCCCAAGTCCTGGGGGGATCTACATCCAGGGGGAAGAGAAAGAAGACAGCATACATATAATGTGATGAAATAACTAACCTGATTACGCGTAACTTTCCTTTCCAAAAAGTCAAAGACGGTTTCAACTTTCAACCGGAACAGTTGCGAATTTAAAAAAAAAAGTTTTTTATAGGCTCCATTGTTTTAATCCTTTTCCATTTTGAGAAAACCAGGTGGTCAGAAAAGGTTCTTGACGCGTAACAGCGTGAACAAGCTTTTTTTTTTTTTTTTTTAAAAATAAAAATAAAAACAGGAAACTTACCGACAAATCCGTGAGTCACGGACGTGCCTTCTGGGCACACCAATGTAACAAGCAGTAATTTAGGCATTTGCCACATGTTAGCAAAAAAAAAAAAAAAAAAAAAAAAAAACATTAAGCCCTTGGTGAATCTACAGGAGAAAGCTGCTGGAAACGGATTATTATTATTATTATTATTATTATTGTTATATTTTTCCTTCCCCTGTCCATCATCGGACCGGGAGGGAGGTTTTTTTTTTATATCAAAAAAACGATAAACATAAAAATCACAATTATTATATCATGATGAACAGTTTTTCGTTTTAATTTTTTTTTTTTTTTCCTTTTTTTTTTTTTCCTTTTTTTTTTTTCCCAGGAATAACCAACATTAATAAAGAAGTAGAATCCTAAGAAAAGAAAACAGTTAAAATGGTCAACACAATTGCCAACAAACCAATTGGAGAAAGTGAAGAACCTTGACAGATCTTTTTACTGTCGCAGCTTTTTGGGACTGGAGCATCCATCCAACTGATTCTACCGTCTTTGACTCCTCTTTTACATTCGCTAACGAATTCATCTTCAAGTGTGTCACCGACACATTTGTACATTTCCGAATCATGACAAGGTTTGTGATCATATAATTTAAGAAGTTCGATTCTCGTGCAGTTCATAAATTTAGGATAGTTATTCTCCATACAGTCACAAGAAACACCACAGCTCCTAAAACCATCAGTCTCATAGTCACAAGTCAGTGAAGTTGCATTCCAGAGTCCACCAACACTCACACAGTATAGTGCATCACATGTTTTTAATTGAGCGATTACTTCAGGCTTGTTTCTCTGCTCAGCAAATTTTTTCTGACATTGATTCGCAAGGTCTGAATAATCATCCCATGCTTTCTCGGCACACTTCTCTAGAGACTCACCCCATGAAAGCTGTTTTTTTTTTTTTTTTTGTCACCATTACCACATGACTGCTAACCAAATGAAAGCATCAAGACGTTAGTCGTCTTCAACAGAGACAAGACTACTAAACATTTCGATCAGTAGCAGATTGCCTGGAACGAATCCTTAAAAGAGACTTGTCTTTGATAGACCGAATAGTAGTGTAGCTCTTGACTAACCCATAATACACCTTCCCATAATAATAAACAAACAATACATACAAATTCTTCGGCAGCGCTCGAGATCTGAATGCAGGCGAGCAGAACCACAAAGATGAATGAAAGGAAAGACATCTTCTAATGTGTGGTGTTTGTAAAATTGCCTGCGGGGGGTAACTTGATACTGTAATTATAAATATCATGGTGTATAAAAAGTCTCCAAATCTCCAAAAAAATGGCCAAATCCACCATCTTTATTATATCAAAAGTTTTTTTAGTAGAATCATTCACAGAACACTTAGTAAAATTCGGATTCCAGAAAGACCAGCCTGAGAACTTTAACCAGTTCAAAATGTCGATAATTTAGTATCAGGAGCTCGGGTGGATTTGCAGGATTGACAATACCTGTTTTTATAAAACCAGCCGTGATAGTATTTTTCGTAATGCTATCAAGGGCTGTCACTATCCACCCAATTTGCGGTCCTCGAATGTTCTTCGTTTTGTGAGCTCCTTCATCCATTTTGACATGGGTTCGGATTCAGGAGCTCCTTTTGGACCCTTCCCTTTCGCAGAGTGCTTTAAAGTTTCTATCAGCTTTTTGCTTTGATTTTTTTCAACTTTTCCTCCCGCTTGCGAATCTGCTCTGTAATCCACTCTCCAAGAAAGCTTGATGCTTCTTTGAAGTTGGCCATAACAGTTAGATCCAGCGGCCGGAGATGGGTCGCAGCTTCAGTGGTTCCAAGACGGTATCCAACCCTTCCGTTCCAGCAATTTGTAGGCCCATGTTGCTTGTAGGGAAACGGAATCCACGCGTTCGGTGTATCACCTGTGCTTGAAACCAGAGAAGCAAACACACAGCCACCATAGGCACGGATATTCTCAATTAAATCGAGCACCCGCTTCCTCATCAGTGGTTAAGATGGTTTTTGAAGTATGCAATCGCCTTTGACACATTGGTGGCAGAGTTCACCATCTCACCAATGCTAAGCAACTCCTCCCTTGACCACTTCTTATAGCAGCGAGACGTTTGTGCTCTTTTACCCGCTGCTCTTATCAAACCCAGCTCCACCTTGCTTACCGACGTCTTCAGGGGTTCAAAAGGATCCCGTTTTTTCAAAAATACTGCTAAGAAGACTATGAGGCTTTCAACAAAAGCAACTTCACCAGCCAACCAAGGCTGACCGACTGACTAACAGGATTCGACTTAGCTAATGATCCTGCTGCAGGTTCACCTACAGCATCAGTCACAGTTATTTTTAAAACGCAAGTGTTGGTCAAAAGAATATGTCACCCAGTAGATATTTAGTAATGGTTATCAGTCAAAAGAAGGGGAGAGGGCGGGAAATTTCAATCGAATGTAATGATCCAGTCAATGCTTCGGCCTTGACCGGTTCGCTAGCAAAATAACGACGTTTGGGACTTGATAACCAAATCTTTTCATAAAAAAAGAGAAGTTTTCTTTTATAGATTTATAATAAAAAATGGGTGTGCCACTCCTGGATGTGGTGCAGCTCCAGGGCAACACTTGTGCCGGACCTGAGTTGCCCCAAGCTACCCGACACCCCAACAAGAAATTACTATAATATCGTTGACACACAAGGTGTCATATCAGATATTAAGCTGATAAGAACAGATACTACACTTGATCTTAGCCAAAAGGCCGAGAAGGTATGAACTTGAAAAGAATCATTCACTCCCTCCCGCAGTGGTCTGGTCTTCTATATAGGAAGACAACCATGTGCCACGGGGAATCGAACTGGGGCAGAAGTGACATCTCCTTTGAAAAGCAGAGGAAGGGAAAAGGTTGTAAAAAATTAGCAAATCAATATTAAAAAAGCTGTAAGTGGCCAGACTGTGCTTGCCAAGGTGAAACTTGACGCATCGTATGCAATCATCGCAATGCTCATGCGGCACAGTTCTGGCCTTTGTCATCATCCAGCTTTGGCCTTGTGCTGGGTTATGTAAACTCCAACACGAATGTACTCAAAAACAGATCCTGTGTAGAGTACAGTCTTAATCTCTAAAATCTCTGAAATCTCTCTTCAGGGAATGTCAACCCACCAAAAGAGAGACACTTCTTGCCTTCACCGGGATTCGAACTTGACACACTTTAAAATATTTTTGTTTAATTTGGAACAACGAACAAGTTATCAAACTGTTAACTGATTGGTAGTTGCTAATTCAGGACATCCGCAGAGCTTCATGGCTCATAGGTAACCCTGTTTACTTTATCAAAAAATAAGGGAAATAGAAGGGGCACTTTATCGCACAAGATCTGCACTGTTGTGACAACTATTATGTGGTTGACAGAAATAGAAGAAAACTTTTTTTGGAATATGTCCTCTTTAGTACAGTGGTTAGTATACCTGGCTTTCACCCAGGCGACCTGGGTTCGAACCCCAGAGGAGGAACATTTTTCTTTCTCATCACAATTACTAATTTTTCCATGCACTAATATTTCTGCTCAGCTTTTTTTATCCAGCTGTATTTTTCTGCCAGCAAAAAACCATTTTTGCTGGCACATTTTTTTGGCTGTTGTGATAGAATAATTGTTACAACGGATCACCTTCAAGTAGCTTGTTGATAACTACAGATACCGAAATGATTATTTTGCTGATGGGGGATGTGGGACAAGAGAGGCAACTATAACACATCAGTTATTCAGGATTTTGGAAAGCTTCGACAGCCTCTTTTCAAAATCACACGGCAGCTGAGGCAGAAGCAGCGGCACAAAAAAACAAAAGAGGAAAAGAAAAATGAAGGGATGGGTATGAAAATAGGAACAAAAGCAACGGTTCTGAGCTTTCTCCCCCATTTTTTTTCTTCGACGGTGGGGATTCTTCGGCTAAAACTGCTTTTTTTTTTTTTGGGTTAGATATAACGAAGGGGTGGAACAAAAAGGCACAACAGAATGGTACAGATTGTAAAGTGCTAAGGTACTTCATCCGAAAAGTCTTTAATCCTCTTCCTGAAAGGTAGGTTTATACTCCTTTGCCAGACCAGGAGCCTCAGTAACCTGTCTCTTGTGGTGATGCCCAATACGCTGGCGAAGGTCGGTTTTGCGTTGCATTCTTTGTTGTCTTTTTGTAAGCGGTTTAACACGACCTCCTGTTTGTGGGTTGAGTTCGATTTCAGGACCTGCAATTTCTTCGATGCAGTCGTCTTCGTCCAGCTCAACAACCATCTCACCATATTCATTTGGAACATATCTACCAGTGTCGGCATCTTCCTGATGTCTTACTTTGTTAGCTTTCTTTGTTTTTGGTTGCAACACTTTCATGTAGATGGCGTCAACGTTAGCATTCTCTCTGTTAAATAGCTCTTCAGTTGTTTCCTCTTTGTCTTTAGGGTTGCGTTCTGGCATGATGTGGTCCCAGTTTACGTCAGCTCCAGATCCATCACTTTCCTCTTCTTCGAATTCTTCATCTTCATCATCGACGGTTTCCTCCTCATCACTGCTTACCGCAATGTCTTCCTTCTTTGTTCCTGGAGGAGGAGTGACGTAGACCAATTTACCCATAACGTAGTCAGAAAGGATATCTCTCGCTGCTCTGTTTGCATTCGGCTTGTCATGGTCAGTCATGAACCCTCTGGCTCTCGCATAGGCATTACACAAGTAATGTGATGCTGTAGGACTCTCATCAAGATCCTTTGCCCATTCCAAGTTTAATGTGTAGCACATTTCAAATATGTCTCTCTTGATACGAGCTTCAACGATATGCATCGGTCCGATTGGATCTGTTGATTTGTATGTTATATTTGTTAGGGATCACTACAACAAGAAACATTAATAGGAAAACAAACCTTTAAGTTGACTGATTGGTAGAATTCCGTCAACAATCATGTGATCTCTTGTAGACGCAAAGGATGGGAACACCTGTTTTATGTTGTGTGTGTGGACAATATCACCTGACTGTACTATTTACATTTAACAAGTGTCAAAACCCACATACCAAACCAGGACAATCACAAAGCATAACTCTTCTCTCATCAGGTAAGATAAGAGTCTGGAAATGTTTTGTCTTTCCAGGGGTTGCACTGACGTTTACCTTCTTTGACTCCCACAAGACGTTAATAGTCGATGACTTACCAACGTTAGGATATCCGATAAAGCCAGCCATCACAGGCTTTCCCTCTAAGTTCGTACCCTCCCTGTGAATTAGGAAGAAATCAATAAGCTCTTCTGGAGTGTATATTTTGCCAAGATGACTCTTATGAAATTTATGAGCAGCTGGTAACCCACCAGCCTTGTTTGCGAAGTCAACACGTTTGGTACGGCTTTGCTCGGCTTCTGATGGAGGCTCAGCTGGAGTTTGTTCCTTCTTCTTGCGTTCAGGCTTCTTCTCAGCGAATGGATGGGGTCCTTTCTCTGTGGAAACCGGTTGAGCTTTTCCCTTAAGTTTTTTGTTATTTCTGCGTGATTTTTTTGCTTTTGGTTTTGGAGTGTCGACAAATAAGTCTTCCTCCTCCTGAGGCTCCAAGTGGTCAACTTCATCAGCAGCTTCGTCAGCGAGGATTTGCTGTTCCAATTCCAAGTGGTTTTCTCCCTCAGCAGCTGCTTCAAAACCGTCACCAACACGTCCTTTCGCAGGGTCGTTTCCAGCTTCCTTATCTTGGTTGTCCTTTGCAAGCGATGCCGAGAAGAATATCGCAAGAATTCCTTGGTCGTCGAAGTACTTCCCCCAGACTGTTCTCTGACGCTCAGTGAGGAGCTCCGCCTTATTCAAAAGAAGAATGAGTTTTTTGTTATGTCTGAGGACTGTTTTCTCACAAGCAACACTTCTGAATGCAAGCGGGTTTCTGGCATCTAAAATATTTACAACAATATCACTTCTCTCTACAACACGCCATAACTGTCTCCAGACTTCAAGGTTACGTTCATAAGGAGTCATTAGAATATTTTCCTTTTCTTCGATAGAGGCAAGCTTTCTCCTCCACTGAAGGAATGATTCAGTTTCTTGGTAGTTGATGTTGTCCTTGGTCTGTCCATGTTTCCATTCTGGTCGTTGTGGAATTGGTAGTTTTTGTGATAAAGTAAACCATTTCATGTAGTTCTCATCAGCGTCCATTGGCTTCATACGATCATCTTGATAAACATGAGTAACTCCCTGAACAACTACACGAACATCTCTCTCAGCAGTGAAATCTTTTTCGTTCTGCTCTGCAGAGTGCAAAAACTCTTGCAAGTCATTTTGCTCCCAGACACTCTTCAGTCTGTCTGCAGCCATAAGATCAGCATCTGTTGTGTGAATAGCACCTGGTGTCGCATGTAACAGCTGCTTCATTTGACGCTGCTGGTTTCTCTTTGCATTGCTCACCGCGGTACCCAACATCGCGTCATTTCCCTTCCCACGTCTTGCTCCCATCTTGTGGTTTGCAGGGGTCTTAAAAAAAATGAATTTCACGTCAAAAAAAAAAAGAGCATAAAACCTATTTTTGTATGTGTTTACCAGCAAATGATGAGGCCGAAGGAATACCTCTCCTTCGCTCTACACTGCGAAAAGACTGGTTACACTTAACAGAAATAAAGTAACGAAAGCAAATTAATGCTGGAAAGGTATGGAACCTTTCAAATTGATTCTATAGATGCGTTTGTGAATGTTTTGACAGTTTTATTAAACAGTAATCAGTTGCCCAGAAGCTGCATACGAACTTTATGCGAGATGGTGAGTTCAACCGAACTGGGATATAATTCTTTTTGCAGCGACCAGTCTGTTCTCTGCTGATGCGGAAGTAGATGCCTTGACTTGAGGTTCAAAGAGAAGAAGTGATCGCGCGCGGGTTACACAAGAAGCTGGCACAGTTAAACCATCCCGCTGAGCCTGCTTGAGATCAGCACACAGGCGACTGAGAGTCATAGAAACTACGACAAGAAGTACCTGATTGGGTTTTGTTTGTAAATTAAAACAACTAACTCGATCAAAGAAACAATATCAACGATAACATACTCTTCTAACGTACACCACATCACAGCTAGTGTTGACAAATTTACTACACTGCTGTGCTTGTGAAGGAGATGACGGGAAGATACCGAGGCTGACAAGCTGATCGTGAGCTGCGTGTACCGTCGGTGAGTCGCTTCTGGAAAATGCGACAGCCAGGGAAGCGAGGTAACGCATTTGGTTGAAAATAACGAGACCATCAGAGATTGAATATTTCTTAAGAACAGTAAGTACGATATCACCAGCGTGAAGGATCGATTCCCCGAACTCTGAAGGACATTCCTTTGAGTCGATCAGTTCAATTAATTTCAGGTACGCTCTCTTCATATGAGAAACTAACATCGGTGCGACCTTCACCTCTCCAGACTCTAAAGCCATGACCATCATCTCAGCAGACAGCAGCTCATTTTGATCCCGAAATGACCCCGCCACACTCAAGAATATCTCAATACGCTCTTGATCGCTTGGACACAAGTCTGATACTGGTCCTAATTGCACCTGTTTGTTTGTTTATTTATTTATTGTTTCACTAAAATACTTGTAGAACATTTGAATGCTGTGACATCTTAATAATAACAACATACCTCCCCAGTGTTGTCTACCTTACCCAAGAGAGCATGACAGATCTCAGCATTGTGACAAAGAGATGTCAATATGTCTTCTTTAGTTCCAGGGAGTAACTTGAGATAGAGAATTGCTGCTTGAGGATTAGCTGTTACTAATTTAGAGACGTAGTCCTGAAGAACTCGATAAACACGTTGACGAACAGAAGATTCTTCAACCGCATTACACGCTACAAGAATAAGAGATGCATGAAGTCCTTCCACAGCAATTCCCTGAAGATGCTCAGAGATAGTTGGAGGGATTAAAGAGAAGATCGCCCGCCTCTCATTCCCGCACGAGAGCATAGCCACGCAATACACTAGCGGGTTACTGAAGTCGGAAATTCTCGCGCGCGCACCCATGGCTTCAAAATCTGATAGTTTAAAAGAATCCGCAGCGACATTAGAACTAGAAACTGTCAGCGCTAGTTGCAACCAGGTTCGGTTCTGAGCAAACGAAACGGCTTCTCGTTTTGACAACTGCTCCCAGAGATGACCCTGTGCGTGAAGTGTGCAATTATTTGAAAGGATGAGTACGACTGCACACATCAGTGGGTTGTATTCGTAATCAACTTCTGTTAAGTCGGATGCAATTTTGTTAGCAATGGAGCAGGCGGGACGCTCCTTGATGGCGCAATTTAAAGAAAGAGAATCGCCTCCTTTTGGAATAACAACCTCATACTGAGGCCAGTGATTGTGAAGTGTGTTCGCCATGTTCTTGAAATCTGGTTTATCGCTACCAGCCAGTGCCTTAGCGCATGAATTGACATCTCCACATCGTAGACTGAGGTAAGCTAGATGCCAGAAGGAACTCTCGTGGTGCCCCATTCTGTTAACATCTCTCTCATGGAGGTCTAAGGCAGCATTCTCTAGAACTGGTTCATCATAACAGGCAGTCAGATAGTTGAGATAATCTTCTTCTAATGAACTTCTCACCGCATGTGCTACGGCATGCTGTCGAGTTATGGTTCCTTCTCTTTTATAACATGATCCTTTAGCAACAGCACCAACAGTGTTCCAAAGTTGGTGAAGTTCTGAAGTTTCTTCTTCAGTTCGAACCCCGGTGGGACCACTTTCACATAAATCTTTAAATTTATGAACTACGCGGTCCCAGGTGTCTGGAGTTTGCTGCCAGTATCTCATGGCCTCCGTGTAACCCTCAACTCTCCAGTCAGAAGGTGTAGAGGTGGAGGCGTTACTTGGATCCGACTGAAGTCCCCAAGAAGTATTTAAACCTAATCCCAAGACTCCAGGTCTAAGTTTTAAATTGTTGTTGTACTTCAGATGTTCTGTTCGAATATTATTCAATTCAGAAAGACGAGATGCTGAGACAGTTAAATCCGCTTCATCATGTGCCCAATGAAGTCTTTTAGCACAATCTGCTGTCCCTAATTGAGCTTTCTCCAGACACCTGTCTAATAGACTTGTGTGTCTGTTTACCATTAAAAGATCAATCGGTGTTTCAGAATCGTATTGCTGTTCTTCATCACTGTCGTAATCAACTACTGGACCAGAGTAGTCAATTACACTTTGGGCAGCTATTTCTTGACTTCTTTTGTGACGAGGGTTCATCCTCGCTGGTACGTGTCCAGGTCTCAATCCCGCCAAGTGTTCCAAATCTTCTAATTTAGACCCCTGCGATACCAACGCTGGAGACGGTCTCATTGTACTGGTGTAAGCCTTGTTGAGACCCTGAGCATCATGCTCCAGCTGTTGAGACAACTGTAGAATTTCTTCCATTTTATATAAATGATTTACCTGAGTGGTAACTTGAATATGAGGGGTGGGTGTTAATAATATTAGAGAAGTCTTCCGCCTTGTACAAGACACCTGGCTTCATGGCGAATGCCGACCGAAGGCAATCAAAAGTTGCATAATTGATTGCATGTGGCAACCTTGGTAAAGCCGTCTCACAATTTATGAAATGCTGTCAGAGAGGGAGATATAATAACGTTGATTCCTCACAGAGTTGGTCGCAAAAAAAAAAAAAAAAACTTTTCAATACAATCACCAAATCCAATCCGTGTAATTCGTGCGTATCGTTTTTTTTAGTAATGCAAATCTCAAGTTGGTAAATTGGGGGTCTGCAGAGTGATTTATATTTAAATCGGAAATAATGGACGGACTACTTCGTACACATTTACAAGAAATAAATATCAATAATTCGGATCAGCAGTCTGCCTCAGTCAGCAGAGCAGGGCTCCATTACCACCATTAATAGAGCACAAGTCTTGATACAACGGGTTGTAATCTTCAACAATCATAACCCCCAGTACGGGAGCTACAACTGAGGAAGCCCGATGTAACTTGTACTCTGGATCCAACTACGAGCTTTTTAACAGCAGCAGCATTAATATACGCTATTGGTGCTGGAATTACCGCGGGTGCTGGCACCAGACCTGCCCACCAAATTGCAATCTTCAGAATGCAAAAAGCACTATTCTTCTGCTGTCATCACAAATCACCGAACGCGAGAGCATTTGGAGACATAATCACATTGCTGCTTAACTCATAACCGTTTTTAGAATGTTTGTGAGAACCGGCATGCAGATGAATTCTTTTATTTATATCAATTCCGTGGTCGATCTGATTGTTGAGTTGAGTTGAGTTGAGTTGAGTTTGTTACAAACAAAACACTTCGTAGATATATAATAAAATACATACATTCTTCTCTCCTAACGAATCACTCTTTCCCATCTTCTTCACAGACACATGGCTTCCAGCTATTTTACTTCCACTTTTGTCAGAACCACTTCCCGCGGCGGAAGTTGATAACCGCAGCATTTTTTTTTGTATTTTCCTTTTTTTTTTTTGTTGTTCAGGAAAAGTGTACTGTCATCCAGAATTTAAAAAAAAATAATAATAATTTTATAGTTTTTTATGATGCAGAAACCCAACCTGAATGTTGAGATGCTATTTCTGATCCTTAAAGTAGTGGTGATGATCACAAATCTCATAGATAGCTGCCACCTGTTAAGAAACCTATATAACAATTGATTTAAGGACGTCAGTGAATTCTTCTCCAGGTCAGAACTCCACCAGGGGGGTAGGGACGTTTTGGGGCACAAACAACAACAACAACAGTGAAATAAAAAAAGTGAATAATCGGACAGGAAAAGTGGCGAGGCACGACGGGCATTTGAAAGAAATGTAAAGTAAAAAAAAAAAAAAGTGAGTGAGGGCTCGTTTGCAAAAAAAAAAAAGAAGAAGAAGAAACAACACGATCGGAAATGATCAGAAATACTGAAGGGAAACAGCGCAGAAAATGCATACCTTTTGGCAAAAACGGAAGTGTGAAGCGAAACCCCACTTAATTGGATGACAAAAAAAAAAAAAAAGAAGAAAAAAAAAAAGAAAACACTTTTTTTTGGGAAGCGGGTGTTAACTAAATACCGTAATTAAGTATAAAGCAACTTGAACTTGGGTGGGGCAACTACGACTCATGAAAATGCCTTTTGATAAGGCTTGCAATTCGTCCATTTTTTTTCTTCTTTAACTCCTTGAAGCGCGAATGTGAGAGAATTACGTCACTCTTGAATGTGCTGTACTCGCCACTAGGAGGGGCTGCTACCGGAACTAAAACAGATGTGACATTGCGACAACCTCCAACTTATATTCTAACATTCTGATTAACAAGCAGAGTATTGGGCAAACAATAAAGTAACCAAAGTCAAAATGACTTTTTTAGTTATAGTTCGTAAATAATTAAAAAAAGAACCAAAAAAAAACAAAAAAAATCTGTTTTTACTCCCCCCTGCCAGTTGACACAGTGGTAAACTGGTAAAAAGTGCTACCGCAACACACATTTTCAAACTCCTACAGTGAGTGTAGCTACACAGTACAGCAGTTTTCTGCGGTGAATCTATTTTCTGGTTCTCATCTTCTTGTTCTCATTTATCTTTTTTTTTTTTTTGAATTTTTTTTTTTTTTTCTCGCGGGGGAAAGGGACGGGAGAGATGTACAGAACGGAATCACTATACACTTGAATAAAAAAACACTAATTTTTTTTTTTTTTTTTTTGTATCTCGCTTTTCCCCCCCACCAACAGTTTTTTTTTTTTTTCTTCCTTCCTTCGATTCCTTTCAATGGGGGGGGAGCACTGGGAGAGAAAAATCAGAAAAGTGGGGCTCAAAAGACAACCAAGTCCTGTAGTGTGTCTACTCAGACAGAGGAGCGAGGGCTGAGCGAAGAACTGCGAAGAAGTGAGTACCAATAGCCGTGTCTGTTGACTTTATGACAGCCTTGGCTAGACCGTTACTGCTATCAATTACACACTCACAGAAGATACCTGCTCCTTGACGAGGCTGTGTTTTTTTGTTTGTTTTGGTTTTGTTTAGTTACACAACTACAAGAAATTGAGAACATACGGTGGCAAAGAAGTAGAATTTAGATGTTGTTCCACCAGCAGGACCACTGGCAAAGCATGAAATATGTCTCGCAGCAGTGTATTGAAGTACAGCCTCAGCACTGACTCCTGGCTTAGTCATTATGTCTCCAGTAGCACAGACTTCAAGAGTACGCCACTGTTGCTCATATACCTGTGGTGTCATTGTGTGGGGACCAGGTGATAGTTGAAGCAATGCTGGTTTTGAAACCTTTGCCTTAGTAGGTTTAGCTTGTGAAAGAAGACCACGT
This sequence comes from Flectonema sp. DT1601, assembly GCA_964019425.1. Classification (NCBI taxonomy): domain Eukaryota; phylum Euglenozoa; class Diplonemea; order Diplonemida; family Diplonemidae; genus Flectonema; species Flectonema sp. DT1601. Next base: position 631,405 of record OZ025851.1, on the reverse strand, counting down.
TGTTGATCAGCGTATTCCTCTTCTTCTTCTTCTTCCTCCTCTTCTTCCTCCTCCTCCTCTTCTTCTTCTTCCTCTTCTTCGTCTTCATCGACTCCTCCAATAACACCATCACACTCAACAATAAACCTTTCCGATGGCATGTTAAAGATTACCGAAAGAGAGTTGAATTCCTCAAATAATTTATCCTATTTGTTATTATTATAAATACATGAGACACACGCATTCGTCAAGTTAACTAACAAACACAAAAAACAACTAATAAATACCTTGATCTCAGCGCTTTCGTTAGTCTCGAAGGTGTCAACAGCTTCTTTACTGCAACAGACAACCTTAGCAGCAAACCCAGGACTGACAAAGAGAAGACGGTAGTATAGTAGAGCCCTGTCGTGGACATCAGCGTGAGAGAAGTCGGCAATAGTCTCATGAAGAAGCTTACCAAGAATAGGTTGCAGTTCCGGAGGTCTGCAGAAGAATAATTTCATGCAAGCAGTCAACAGCTCCAGTCTAACCTGGTGGGGTTCTTCCCGAGAGCGTTCGCAGTAGGCCTCAAGGATGTATGGAGCGTCATCGATATCTTCACCGTACTCACCAAGAATCCAAATGAATGCAACCTTACAGGGAGTGTCTTCCATTTCCTTCCAATTCTTCACAATGACGGGAAAGAATCGCTCAACTAATTTAATATCTGTGTACTTTCTCAAGAAGTCTTTTAGTACTGAAAGGGTCTCTGAACGAACAAAGTCCATTTCCATTTCCAAAAATTCCAAAAAGTGATCGACAGCAACCTGACCAGCACCAGGACCAACGTTATTCTTCAACGAGATCTCACCCATACTACGAATGGCTCTTCTGACAGTGTCAACTTGAACATCAGTAACGTAGGCAGACAGTTCAGTCATAATCTCTTTGTAGTTCTTTTCGTTTGTTATCTGAACTAAGATTTCTAACTTTAAACTTTTAACAAATGAAGGATCCGTATATCTACAGTAGAAGTCTTTAAACTTATCTGCGAACACATCGGGTTCTCTCGATATCAATAGCTTTATGTGACACAGACAGGTGTAGGCAGTTTCCATAGGCGCTGTTGCAATGAGAGTCAGCAACGGATTTTTCAAACGAGTATAAACTTGTCTGTGCAAATTAGGCAAATTTTGAGTTAGTGTAAGAAAGAGATGAGTCGTTGCAAGAATAACGGCAGAGTTGGCACCTCTCAAACGTTCTTCAAGCAAATTCATTATTTTAAACATTTCATCCCCATCAGCAGGCACATACTTCAAAGCTGTTTCAAGAACCAAACACTGTTGCCATTCATTCAGGTCACGTAGCTTATTTAATAAAGGATAAACAAGAGTTTTCGTTACAGGAACACCACCTTCTTTAGCCAGAACCTCATTCAATATAACGAGCGCATTACAACTCACGTGTGAATCTGGATCTCTGATAAGAGCTTGTAGCTTGTCAGTGGCGCCAAGATTCTCATACGAATCTGGTGACATCCTCCATAATTTTCCAGCAGCTATAACTGCAGTTTTTCTAACATAAGGCGCTTGATCACTGAGTGCTTTTTTAAGTAAAGGAACAAGAAGCTCGACAATGGTGTCAATGCGGAGGGAAGAGATGGAACGGAGAGCCAAACCTCTCACGACTGGATTTTCATCCTGACAGTCTCGCTGCAAGGTATTTATTGCCATTACTGCGATATCCGGCTTGGTTTCTGCGTGTGAACACAGATATAAATATACCATTTTTTTCTGCACCAAGTCCTTCGTCGCGCATGCAAGGATCATATCCGTGAAAAGGGGAGACGTATCTATACCTAACGTCATGTATGCTATTACTTTCTTGAGGCAGTCACGCTTCTTTGCGGGATCTTTTTCCGTTTCCGCATGTTTTAGCTGCGCTTTAAGCTCGTTAATCTCACCCTTCTTCTCCGCAGGGGTATAGGTAGACTTCGACCCCCAGGAGAAGCCGAATTTCTTCGACATGTTGCCAGATTCCTGTGGGAAAAAAATTTTATGAAGTCGGAAACAGAAGCGTTCGAACTAGACGTATTCAGGAAACAGGAACACGGTTGGGATTTAGAACTTGCTGCTTTACGTACGTGTGGACGTGCTATGATAAATAAAACTCGGGAGAGTCTTTTTTTTTTTTTTTTTTTTTTTTTGAGTGTTTCACTACTGTGTTTCTCCTTCTTTTTGTTACTACTATAATTGCTTAGGCGCTGCCCTTACTGGGTGGCCGTTCACTTTTTCGAGACAATGGGGGATGCGACACGGAAACTGATTGCGCTGTGAGGCGCGGTGCGTACAGCGGGGTTCGAACCGAGGCCGATTGGGTGCGGGGGCACCACCCCATCCACTGCACTATGACGCCCCCGAGAGTCACTTTTTTTTTTTTTTTTTTGGTTACACTCGTCTGTGCTACCAAACTCTTTGTTTTTGTTCTTTTCACTTCTATGTTTTGTCTTTCTTTTATACTTTCTTTTTGACTTAAGTCTGACAAATTGGAAAACACGGGAAACATAGGTAGGCTCCGCCTGAGGACGTAAGAAGAGCGGCAACGGAAAAAAAATAAATGGTCACGCGTCCTTGAAATTGGACACACGAAGCTAATTCGGTTACCATTCCTACCATCGATAAGGAAAAACAAAGAGTCGAGCATATAACTAGAGCGGTGGTCAAAGACCACTTGAACAGCCCGAAGGCCTGCCCTCAAGAGAAATTTTTAAGGAGAATAGGAGAAGAAGGAGACAGGAGTGTTGGATGAGACACTGCGACAACACCGAAGGTGATGTGCAGTTACCCAACCAGGAGATGATTGATAATGATGAAAATACTAAAAATAATAACAAATTGATATTGGCGACTACATGTCACCTACTTTACTTCCAAAGTCTAAGGTTAGATGTTTGTTCCATCCACCTTATGATCAACGCGAGTGATGGAAGCCACGCTAAAGTGAAGAGGGCTTCAAGGTTAGGAATTTCGTTGGCAATAATAAGTTCCCGGTCGCGATCCCACTTGCCGGTCAGTGTTGAGAAGCCCAGGATTTTGAACCTGGCCGAGTCGAGTTTGGGAGATTGACATCCCTGCAGCAGGTGAACCTGTGAGGACGGTTCGCCACAAAATGGGCAGTCGATCGTCTTGCGCCAGTTCTGAATTAGCGGGTGACATCCTGTCCGGAAGTTCGCTATCCGTATCTCGTCGGCTCTTTCCATCCCAGGAGGGTATTTAACGGAACGGCCTCTGATGAGGTGTTTGTAGCAGGTGTAACCACTCACGTTAAGCAGATCCTTTTTGATGCAGCGCTTAACATGTGATGATCGCGAGAAGTACGTGCCTTTGACTAGCACAGGTCGGATGTTCTTGTTGTGCGCTGCTTCCTTTGCAAGCGCGTCAACTTCATCGTGAAACTCGATTCCAATGTGCGAGGGGATGAATTGCAAATGCACTTTCATCTCACACATGCGCAGGTATTCCAGTATCTTGAGGGACTCGGTATTCCTCTGTCTGCACCTTCCACCCAGCAGTTCATCCAGAAGGGATTTTGAGTCCGTGAATATCCTCACAGATTTCATTGAACGATCTTTGCTAAACACTGTTCTCAGATGTCTAGCCGCGTTCTTCAGAGCATGTTGTTCAGCCCTGTAGCTGCAGTCAGCTTGATAAAGCCTAGACGCGTAAGCAGATCGAAGGCCGCTACGTGACTTGGCAATATGAGCCGCACCGGCCGCGCCGGAAGCAGAGTAGGAGCCATCGCAGTTGATTACCATGTCGACAGGAGGCAACGTTCCAATGTACGACATGAACTTTTCTTTGTCCACCGCAGGGTTAGCGGACTTCGGAAATCCGCAGCTGTTGCTAATCCTAAGGTTCGTCGGAGATATCCAGGGTTCCATCGAGTCAGGCTGCACAAGGCACTGGCTTTCACGCTGACTATCAGTGCCAGGGATTAGGCCAGCCCAGTAGCTTTGTGTTGAGGCGAGTCTGTTTGTATTAGGTATCCAAGTCATGGCTTTATACCTGTAGTACGCAATTTTTGTCTGCTTTTCAATCTGACGTTTAAAAGGATACATGTCAGACTCCCACAACAGTAACTCTCTTGGCGTACACTTGCTGCATCCAGTAACCAGTCTGGCGACCTTCCTCAGTTCTAAGTCGATGCTGTCAACGCTGCTGCTTATCAGCCAACCAAAACTGTCAAGCGCATACGAGATTCTCGCGGTTACATAAAGGTTCTTAACCATGTTAAGAGTCTTGTAGTCCAGTTCGTACGGCTGGAGGCACTGCAGAAGTGATATCCCCCTCTTTAATTCTTCGTGAATCTTGCCGACTTGTTTGTGGAAGGTGAGCCTGTCGTCGATGTGAACCCCGAGGTATTTTACTGAGTCGACTATCGGTAACAGAAAGGCAGTTTTGAATATTGCTCTCACAACCATAATGCTGTCCTCACGAACGACGTATTGCAGCATCAAGTTGTCGAGTTCTTCTTGTGTCTTGATTGGGATTCCTCCAATTTCAAGAATCGTTTCGCCACTTTGAAGCATGGGTCTGGGTGATTTGAGATTGATATGCTTCTCGATGTCGCCATAGTCAAGTTTAAGCATGCGTTCCTCAACAGATCTAGAGAAAAGCAGTTCGCGATTACACGTATCGTTTAGTACTATGCCCTTCGAGCGAACATTCATCTTAAGCGCACAGGTTTTGGAGACTGATAAGGCCATGTCGTTTTCAAAACACCATTGATCCACTTTGTCGAGTACTAACTGAGCATTCGAAAGAGCTTCTTCCATGTTTGATCCTGACACCACACATGCTGTGTCATCCGCATACAGAGCAGACGTCGTTGTTTCCTTCTCCAGTTCCAAAATCTTGCAGAGGTCATCAACGTAGATAAGATAGAGAAGAGGACCCAGGATCGATCCCTGGGGAACCCCCTTAGCCAGAGTACGGAATTCGCTAAAATACCCATTCGCTTCAACTCTAACCTTCCTGTTTGTAAGAAAGTCTGTGATCCATCTGATAATAACATTCGGAACACCCATCTTTACTAATTTTAATAAAAGTATCTTATGGTTGATCCTGTCAAACGCAGCAGTAAAGTCGAATGACAAGAACACTGATCTCTTTTCTTCCATGTGGCTCCTTACGATAGCATCTACTAGAACGGTGATCTGCTCGCAGGTATTTCTCCCCTTTCTGAATCCAGCCTGTAGTGGACTGAGCGACGAATGTTTTGTGAGCCAGTGCATGAGTCGGTCATACACGAGCCTCTCCGCAAGTTTCCCAACAACCGAGGTGAGCGTTATTGGTCTGAAACTCTTTAGTTCATTACGAGGTTTCCCTGCCTTGAACATGGGCTTGATTAGTCCCTGTTTCCATTGGTACGGTACTTTTGAAGTCTTCCAGGAAGTGTTAATAATTCTCAGGAGGTATTCCACTGTTGCCGGAGTGAAGTTTTTGATCATCTCATTGTGAACTCCATCAGGTCCTGCAGCCTTGCGGGTCTTCAGGTTCTTAATCGCAGCTTTAATTTCAGCCATTGTGAAATCACAGCAAATATCTATTTCATTATCACCTTCTGAGAGTGCGGGGGCCTCTAGCGATAATATTTCCGATTTCGAGACAAACAGGTCCAAGAATGCTGATGGTAGATCGCAGTCAGAGATGTTGTTGACACTGATATCTTTACCAGCATCTTGCTGCAGTTCTTTGATCTTCTTAAACGCAAAGGCAAAGTTGTTACCCTTGTCAAGTTGATCACGTAGGTGGACACCCTTCGATTTGGTAGAATCAGGGGTTGACGTCTTCCACTTTCGTCTCCGTTTCCCTTTGAAAAGGAGACGTCGACGAATGAATTTAGCCGCCACTTCATGAAGTATGTTGTTAAAGAGCTTGGCATTCGCAGTTGCATCATCGGAGAGTCTTGATTTTCTAATTCTCTTTTCGAGCATGGTCCCAAAGCAGTTCCAGTCCGTAGACTTGAAGTCCCATACAACGCGTTTCTTCGAACCTATCGTGGCCCGTGCAAGTTGGCACATGGGATCCAGTACGGTGTAGAGAGGTCGATGATCTGACCCATGTTTATTATCTTCTTCAATTGCACTAAATTCTTCAAGAACCATCGAGTTTGAAAAGAATACTACATCTGGCGAGGTACCACCCCCCGGGACGTCAGGAAAAGGCCTTGTGATTGACCCCATCTTGTTAGCAACCAGTAGATCATTTTGAGCTGCCCATGCATGTAGAGTTGAACCTGCTCTCGTCGATTTAAGTGACCACACCGGATGATGGGCATTAAAGTCACCCGCGACGATTGCTTTCGTTGAGACTGGAAGATCTGACTCTCTGATCATGCATCCCGGGGGAGCATAAACATTGATGATGTCAATCTTTCCACCTATGTTGACCTTCACGACCTCGACATCATTTAAGTGTGGCGGAAGCTCCATGTTCAAACGCTGCTGAGTGTGGCATTTTTTCACCATAGAAATAACCCCTCCACCTCGTGTTGCCCTATCATTCCGATAGGTGAAATAGTCCGTGTGCGAAATTACATCATTCGTCCAAGTCTCCTGTAGGCACAGTACGTCAGGCGCATAGGCATTTAGCAGCTTGTGAATATAAGCGCCTTTGTTCCCCATCGATCGACAGTTCCAGCTCAGTAGAGATATGAGAGAGTTGTCAGGGCCAGGGTTGCGTTCGACGTCGCCTGCCTTTAGCAGCAGTTCACGAGCCGTATCCTTTTCCACAAGTGAGTTGGTCGGACTGAGTTCATCCTCATCGTCATCTAGTCAGTTGAGATCAAAGTCCGAATCGTTACTTTCCATTTCTACGTCACGGTTTTTATCACTATCCTGCTTAGCAGCAGATTCGGTGGGCGGTGTTGTTTGTGCTGTTGCTGGTGCTGGCGTTGGTGTTGGTGCTGATGGTGCTGGCGCTGGTGTTGGTGCTGATGTCGGCTGCTGAGTTGGCTGTTGTGGTTGAGGAGTTGTTTTTTGTCTCTTCAGGGTTCCCGTTAGTTTTTGAGCCGCGTCGCCTGGGTTGTAGGTTGGGCCTAGCGGTTTTCTGTCAGTTCGTTTAACTTCTTTGTTTATCACAAGGTATTCATTAGTACCTATGCTTACGAAGTTGGGCGGTTGAGATTTCGCAATTGCAACAATTGTAGTACTCCCTCCTTTATGGAAAGAAGCAACAACTGTGTGTTCCCAGTTGTGTGAGGACTTCAAGAAGTCGCTGATCTGCGCTGTCGAGTACTTACGAATCGCCATCGAATTTATAACAAACCTGTCGCCCGAGGGCAGTGCAGGCTTGATTGCCGCGTTGAGCTTAATGCTGACCCTGATATTACAGTCAGGGTGGACTCGGAGTCCAAAACAGCTTTTAAACCTGCACATGTAGAATTTTCCTTTGAATTCATCAAGTGCAGAAGTCTTGGACTTCGCTGCCAGGAAGCCAAGGTCGTTTTTGAATTGCAACGTTGGCCAAACGTCACTTCCGTTCGACCAACTCGGGTTTCTGAAAAAGACATTCTTGGGTTTGTCAGTTTCGGGTTCGCTGTTGTTGTATTCCAGAACCTCGTGTACTTGGTTTCTGGGGACTCTGAAAGCCATCGAGGTGTGGGACTCGTTCTTTCTGTAGCTAAAGGGGTCCGCCTTTATCTTCAATTTCTTTAGAATATCGGTCGTTTTGACGGTCAATTCTTTCTCAGCTGATTTACCCCAGTCTTGGATGAATAGAACTGGGTTGGGAGTTGGAATCTGGTGGCTAGTTGCTGCTTTAGAAAAGTCGTCACCAAATACGTGCGTGTAAAATACGCGCCTGATCTCGCAGACGCCACCCTTTTTTATCACCGGTAATGCTACTGGAACGGTGCTCTTTGTGAGCGGGATTTTGCTGATAGCAGCCCAACGGCCGCTCTTCTTTGTTTGGCGGAGTGCTTCTAAGTCTAGCTTCGAACGAACTAAAACAAGACCAGAGGTAAGGTTGTTTGTAGCATTAGCTGCTACGTCGTAACTGATGGTGGCCACAGTGCCTGCCCACGCACCGTGAATGTGCCACTCCGGGTAGCTTGCTTTTGCTTTTCCCTTCGTGGTTTGATTGTCCTTCATTGCTGTCGGTATCGGCAATGAGAACGGCTTCGTACTCGTCTGTTGATTAGAAGCTGTAGATGCTCCTGTAGTTGGTTGGTTGACACCTGTGGTTGAGGGTGTCGTCGCTTCTGCTGCCGTCGTCGCGGTCGCTTCCGTCCCACCACTCCCATCGAGTGTGTCCGGTGTCCTCCTCTTCATCTCCGGGTTCCCACCTTCTGACCCAGCTACGAATTGAACGATCTCCATTAGGAGATTTGCCACCCTTCTTTCCTTCTCTTGCTCCGGGATCCCGTCTTCTCCCACTATCTTCAGGAGGTTTATTGCCTCCGATACCAACCTCCTCAGGTTGTCTCTCATAATTGCTTTTTCCTGTGAAACGTACCCACTGATTCTTACCAATATTAGGTTGCGAAATCAATAAAGTACAGTCACTAAAACAAGAAACTGGCCGATTTTTCCAACTCCGCAAAAAAAAAAAAAGAAGGAAAATTTCTTTGTTCCTTGCGAGGCCATGAAATAAAAAACTTTTTTTGGTATGTAGCCTCCCTAGCTCAGTCGGTAGAGCGCAAGGCCCTTAACCTTGTGGTCGCGGGTTCGAGCCCCGCGGGAGGTGTTTTTATTAATCCTGTAATTATAAATATCATTGTATAAAAAGTTTTTGGGAGTACTGTGAAGGGAAATATTCTTGTGGGGAAAAACCCGCGAGTTTTATTATTTTTTCTAAATCCACGAGAATATTTCCCCGCGGGAATATTTCACTTTACAGTATAAAGGGAAATATTCTTGCGGATTTTTTTTCAAACTCTTTGCACATATATTCTTCACAAAAAGAACAAAAAAATAGCTGGATAAAATGTATGCTGGCAGGGAAATATTCTTGCGGATTTAGAGAAAAATAAAAAAAACTCGCGGGTTTTTCCACAAGAATATATACAGTTTTACAACTTTGGATTTTCTGCAACTGGAAATATTACTGCACTGAATATTTACTGTGTGGAAAAATTAGTGCGGTTTTTTCCACTTGGTGGTAGAAAGAAAATTGGTTGCTTTTTTGTTGTGAAAGGCATCCAAGTGCACCAGCAGAAAAATGCAACTGGAAAAAAATCAGTCTGATCAGAAATATTAGTGCGGTGGAAAATATTACTGCGTGGAAATATTAGTGAGATCTGTAAATTAGTGCGGTTTTTTCCATTTCACACTATGCACAATTTTTTGAAAAAACGGTCGGTAAGCAAGGTGGAACTGGGTTGATTAAGAAAGAGCAACGGGTAAAAGAGCAAACGTCTCGCTGCTATGAGAAGTGGTCAAGGTTATCAGATGTGCATGAAAAGATAGGGGAGATCTCTTCTCTTGCATCAGGCCGTACCGTTGACCGCAATAGGTCTCCTAGGCTAAAAGCCTCTGGCCGACATAACAATGTAGGTAAGGATCCGTAACTTCGGGAAAAAGGATTGGCTCCGAGGACACATCTTAACCACTGATGAGGAAGCGGGTGCTCGATTTAATTGAGAATATCCGCCTATGGTGGCTGTGTGTTTGCTTCTCTGGTTTCAAGCACAGGTGACTAAACTCCTATCAGCTCGGTCAAGGTTTCTGGAGCAATAGTCCATACTTTATTAAAAAACGCCAGGAGCTGGGACTCCATTTTGGCCTCGCAGTATATGAAGTTAGGGGCAGCTCATCTCCGGCCGCTGGATCTAACTGTCATGGCCAACTTCAAAGAAGCATCAAGCTTTCTTGATTGCGCAAGCGGGAGGAAAAGTTGAAAAAATCAAGCAAAAAGCTGATAGAAACTTTAAAGCACGCTGCGAAAGGGAAGGGCCAAAGGGAGCTCCTGAATCCCAACCCATGTCAAAATGGATGAAGGATCTCACAAAAACGAAGAACATTCGAGGAACGCAAATTGGGTGGATATGTATCTGGAAGTAGTTAGTTCGCAGTTAAGTTGTGAGTTTCCCCTATCCACCAAGGATTTGTCATTTTTACAAACAGAGGCAAAAAAAGAAATTTCTCGAAAGCAACTACTTTTATCTTGTTCATGTTGGCATTGTGTGAAATCTGTAAAATATAAAATTACCAAAAGCAGTATTAAAATATTTATTATCTGAACCAGAAGGCACAAAAAGCAAATATAAATAACCAAAAAGTAATGTAAAAAAAACCGTTATCCCGAAAGGGAATGTGTTAGTGTTGTTACACAATCGCTAATGTGTAAATGGAACGTGAGCCAGAAGGCTGGGAAGAAAACATAAAACACACAATGATGAGATGAGTGATTCAGGCTCTTCCTTCATTTCTTCTCATACTTTTAACTTTCGAGATACCTTTGTGTCTCATGGAATTGCTGTTGCATTTCGTAATGGGTCTCTTATCATCAAATGTGGCTGTCTTTATTATTTCGGGTGATTGAGTTTCTTTCACCCGACTTCGTTGATTAACTGCTTCATTTTTTAAATGTCGCAGATTGCCCTGTGACACTCGGTCAATGAAGTTTGCAACTTCGGTGATTTGCATTCCAAAAGGAGGGACAGCATCAGCTTCTATATGCCAGGAAGTTGCAGGTTCGAACCCTGCAGGAAGAGGCATTCCAGACTTAGTATCGTACTCAGACATGCCGAGTATCCCCTTCATTAACATCATTAGCTTTGGAACATCATCAACATCAGATAAGCTAAGAAACTCGTTCACTTTTGATGGAACTGAAACATGAAATGTTGTTTTACCATTTCTAAGCAAGTGGCTATAGAGACCGTAGACTGCATCGTCAACAAAGAGGCGGGCAAGTTTTTCATTTTCCAAGTTGTTTTCATACCACACCCTTATAGAAGGCGAAATGTCCCACCAAGGAGTGTCCTCATCACTTGATTCAGGATCTATTTCTTTCTTTATTTCGTGACAGTTTACCCTTCCTGCTGTTACTGGTCGTCGATTTCCTTGAGGAGCTGATGGGGGATGTGGATGCTGAAAAGACTTTGTTCTTTCTAATCGCGGACTGCCTTCAGCTGTTCGTTTGTCATTTCGAGTCCTGGCAGTTTTTGGTCTTCTGACATTACACATTCTCGCAAAGAATGAATCACGAGAAAGAGCCAATTGCCTGCTATCAACAGCAAGTAAACCTTCCCTTAATGAGGCTGCAGAGAGTGGTTGTTTTGAAGGATTGTCGCTTTGATGATTTATTGTTTGTTCTATAGAGATGTTGGGTGACAGATTCAATGGTCTCAACTTCGAGTTGCAACCAAATTTATTTTCATCAATTCGCAAGCTGCTTGCCCACAGCAGCCATATTGCATTGTGACCATCAGCTGCAGCATGTTTAGGAACCGGAGAAACTTTAAAATAAATAACAAAACGGCTAATGAGCTTATGCTCTGTCAGATTAAAGTGATCCACTAGGGAGTTACAAATGCTAAGAATTTGATTTTTTGTTCTGCCCGAACAGAGACCTTCATCAGAATAATGTGTGGGGCCGTCATACGTTACAGCTCTGTGATAGGTGCTGACATTTCGATCACACAAACGATGTTTATTTACTCTTCTTTGAATGAGGGTTACTCTTGGACTCCATACTGCTTGGATTTGTGCATTGCAACCTGCAGTTGGTAAAAACTTTTGTAGAATTCCATCAGGTCTACTCTTTCTGTGGTTTAAGAAATGTTCCAACTCTTTTGGATTCATAAACTCAACTGATGTAGTGATCCCATGCTCTCCTTCAGAAGCAAACAGATATTGCGCACAAATATCAACACCCTGAGTCTTACTGAAAGCATGGTATATGTGGTGGGTGTCCAGAAACCTACCTGCTCTCTTCGATATTTCGGAATTCTGTGTTTTTTTTTTTTTTTTTTAATAGCCAAGTATGACACTTGTAAAGAGAATATCCCAAAAGAACAAACCTTGAACTCGTAAGTGTACCATGCTCTTGGGAAGTTGTGTTCGTAGACCACCGTGTCTGGCAGTTTGATTCCAGGACAGCTTTGAAAACTCTTATTCTTTTTCCACAAGTGGTGATATAACAAAGTTAATAACCCGTCACCTTCCAACTGATGAGACTTCGTCCAGGCGGTCCCAGCATGCTGACGATTCGCAGAATCGGGACGTTGTTTCTTCATGTGAACTAGTTGATCTTAAGACTGTTAAAAGTGGGTAATGAAAATACAAAAAAAAAAACATAACAAAAAAAAACCAATTCTACTACGCAACGTAATCTTAATACTACCTACCCGTTGTTGATGTTTATCAGAATTAATGGTAGCGATCGTAACGAAATCTCTTTCGGAGGGTTAATTTATTACAGAATAGAAATATTAGAAGCACCTGTACAAGACAGGACAGTTGTTATGAAACAAGAGTGCTCTGTTCAGAGCAACTACAGTTCAATTGTGAAATTACAAAAAACAATGTTGAGAGAAGACGGCTATCCCTTTTCATCAGATGCTGGAACAGAACAATCCCAAGTCTGAACACATTCCTCAGTCATTGGTTGTTGAGGCATGTGAGCTTCACTGTGAGTAGCCGTGTGTAGAGGAGCAGTGATTTCAACTTTTAAATCTGAAATAATTCCCAACACGATCTCCCAACTCGGACTTGATTCAACAGAAATCTCTGATTCCCTCGCATCTCTATTTGACTTCCACTGAGATACATCAATGTAACGATGGTTAGCAGGAGGTGATAATGGGATTTCAATTACTTCCCTTCCCAAGAATCCTTTCTCAGATGAATATTGTTTCTGAAGCATATCCATGACAAGTAGGAAATTCTGTTCTTGTGATCCACCAACATCTTCACGAAGTGAAAACCATCTCAAGTGAAGCACTGAACCCATCCAAGCAACTGGTTGTTTGTAAATTCGAACTACCGATCCCAAGTCAGAGTTTTTTCCACACTCGCTGTGTGTACGAATGCTGTTTTTTGCAAAGGTTTCATCTTGCCAACTAACCTGCAGCCATGCAGCATTGTGTTTGTTACTATTCACATCAGTGTGTGTATACAAATGTGACAACAACCATCCTTTTTGATTACTTATTCCATTTAAACAACTCAAAGAATTACCAATCCCCTCAATACTAAAAATTGGAGCTATCAAAACAGCAGTAGCCTCTCTAGGCTGAAGCTGCAACCTTCCCGAACCATCATCCTCTACTATTAAAACAGAATAGTACTTTGGTCCTACAACAAGGTCACATTCAGAATAAAATAGACACATGTCTTTAAAATTACATGTGTATGCCTTTATCTTGCCACCTGCTGATAGAAGTATCTCATCAGCAGTGGCTTTATTCATTGAGATTGTTTCGCGTGAGATTGCTTTGTTGTTGCATCGGTGACCAGTGTGAGTGTGAATAATTGGAGGTTGTGGGATCGATTCTCCAAAACTGAAATTTTCAAAGTCGACATTGAGATATGAGGCATCGAGAGAAGCAGATCCAAATTTAAATGTCGGGACGAAAGGAGGTACTACTCGGGTGGCCCTCCACAAAACCATTCCGAAAGACGTGGCAGCTGAAGCGACACCGCTGTGAAGGAGTTCCAATGGGCTCTTTGATTTACCGATGTGAGCGATCAGCGATCTGTTGAAATTAAGCAGCCTTCTTAGATTTGCTCCGTCACGCTTACTGATCATCGCCAGAGGTATTATTAATGGTTTATCACTGGGATAGTCACTCATTGTCTCAGGGTTCTCAGCTTTGTGGGACACTATTATCAATCCAGACACACCAATCTCTGCTGCCACTACAGCTTTTGCATGGAAGGTACACCCTCCCCTGTCTGCTAGAACGATTTTACCTTTCATCCAATTAGCGGCTTGCTGTGGAGGTTTTTCACAAAGGTTGAGCTTAAATCCTGATGGGTAAGTAGCAAGTTCACCAACAAGAGGGACGTCTTTTAGTTGCATTCCAAAAGTAGCTGCTGACGCTAAGAATCGAATCGGAAAGACGGGAGCCGCTCCAGAACAGTAGTCAGCTGTTCCGATAAATTTACCCCCGAGGATGTCTTCTGTACGCGGCCAATCTTTTACTTCCCATGGTTGGATGTCGTCCCATCTTTTCGGTCCTTGATCTTCACCATGTCCTTCTCGTGGATCAATTTCTTTCAGCAATGGAATAAGAGCAGCAATTACAGAAGAATCGTCCCACGGCTTACCTAAATATTTCTTTATGGCTGATGTACATAAGCAATTCCTTGAGAGAGTTGTTAATCTGTTTTTATTTATGTTTTTTTGATTGTTCCTTTTTCTTTGTTGATAATGATTTATTATCGACGGGGAGGTACACACCTGTTAACTACTCTCTGTCGCAAATTACCCGGAGCTTTTGTTATAAATAAGGCTTCCCACCGTTCCTGTTTTTTTTTTTTATTATTTTTTTTTTTATTGACGAATGTGAATCTTCAACAATGTCCCAGTAATAACAGAACAAATAAACACACCATAACTGCTTTCACAACTTCGCTTGAAATTCGAGTTGCAGACCTACAAGCTTCAAAAGGAGTAGTGGCCTTCGCAGCGATTGGTTTCACTCTTTGAATGGATGTGGTGTTCATCCAGTCAGCAGCCATCTCAAGGGAACACATCAAAGATGAAAGATGATCAGGGGAATGAGTCGGACTTGTGATTCCAATATAGAGAACAGGTTGTGAATGTATTCCCAAATCTTGAGGCTGAACACCATGAAGAAGTGAAGCGCCTTTTAAATTAGAGATTGCGAAACTGTCGTCAAAACCTGAAGCAATTTGCATTCGAAATTGCTGGGCAGGTCTTCCGTCTCCAGAAATTGAAAATTCAACATCCATACGTTGTCCAGGACTTTTCTTATTTGGTTGAGTCTGAGATGCTTTTTGACCACTGCTGCTGAACTCTCCCGGCAGACATCTATCTCCGTCTTTCCACTGGCTCAGGCCAACTAATCTCATATAGTGAGGAACTGGTGGACATGTTCTGCTCTTCTCATGCGGTCCGTAGACAGTTTTCGTGTATTCCCGTGATGGAAATCTCAGGTAGTTTTCATCAAAAAAAGCTGGATTCTTACTTGAATAAGGAAATAATGAATTTCTTTTATTCGATTTAATTTTTGTTTTACATTTTTTATATTTTTGATGAATTTCAAAAGAAGTCTTGATAGGATGAGCCTCCGTATTGAGAACATACTCACCACTGTCAAGATCGACGTAAGGGTTCGGTTCAGGATCGAAAAGAGTAGCCAAATACTTGAATGTTTCACTTAACGCATATGAATCCATTTTATCTTCCAACACGTTGGTTCTTATATCTCTTATTGCTGCATACCCACACTCTGTACGAGCGTATTTGTTGATCTTTTCTTGCAAATCTGCTGCGATTTTTAGATAAAAAGGATCACCAGTAGCTCTATGTAACAACCAAGCTGACTCTATCAATTCTGGTCTGAGAGGGTATCCGGGTCCTCCAAATCGATTTACTTGAAGTTTGTACTCCTCCGGCAGCATTCCAAGTTTGTAATAGAGACACGCCATTGATCTAAATATAAGAATTGCACTGACTATGTCACCTTCTAATACAAGAAGACCTGGCCAGAATGCCTGAAGACTGTTGATACTGTAATCTGTTAACGTTGCTTTCTCAGAGCTGTGTTTCACAAACCAATTACCAGGTATTTGAAGAAATCGATGAGCTGCTTGTTTTGCAACGTACCACATTTCAAGCCACGAATCATCGTTAAATAGAATGTAAGATTTCAGCATGTATTCAAAAATACTGTCGTGAGAGGCTCCGATGTCTGCTTCAGAAAATCCCCATTTCCCATTTAAAATATCCAAGATCGTTCCGAATAAATTATATCTCGATCGAAGCTTCCAAATGTTCTCGAAGGCGTTTGCTGCTACTTCTTGATACTTACAATCACCAGTAAGGACTGAGAGCATACCAAATTCAATGAGAAGAGTGCCTGCAGCAGCAGGGCATGTTGCGTGACCTGCCTTTATGTTAACACCGTGTTTTAGGTTTACCTCGTTAAAAGGGATCCCCGTTGGAGTATCGAATGCTGGTAGAAGAGCTTCAGCAGTAGACACAGCCAAGTCAAGAAGATGACCTTTGTATGTATCTGAAAGGTATTTAACTGCTAGTTGATGGCTGCTGATCAGCCCTCCCAGGATTCGAATGTTGGTTTCGAAAACTGAAACCTTCCGATCAAGGTGAGACACTATAATACTCTCTTTAAGCCATCCGACCATTTTTTCAAAATCATGGGTGTTGTTGGTCATGACTAGAGCATCTAACGAGTCGATCACTGTTAAAGCATAACCACCAAAGTTATCATTCGGCAGACACGTCATGGGACGCAATTCATCTGCTGGGAATGCCTTTCTTCGATAACCTTCCCATGCGTGATTAAACATCTCTACAGCCGTGTCTTTCAACTCGTGTCTCACAGATGTTGGTATTGACTCCGCTGGGAGGGTGATCGTAAGCAGTATCACAAATATAATCATAACGTGACCCGCTGTGTGTGATTTCATTTCTTTTTTATTTTCGTAATGCGGGTCTAAAAGAAAAATAATAATAATCAAGACACTGTAGTGCGGTTCCAAAACATAAATATCACTCCCCTTCAACTACTACTCAATTCAGTGACCAGGACATTTACGAGCATCACAGACCTGCTATTGGCTCGTGCTGAAGGCGCACACAGTCCCCTTAAGAAGGGCGGCACTGTCTTGGGAAAAGGACGTAGAACGCCTAAGACCTAGGTGCGAGAAACTCATCATCTGTTAGTGAAAAAAAGAAAGAAATTAACATTTGAAGAATACATTACCAACCTGGCCTGAAGAATGAAGAAGCTGTTTTTTTTTTTTTTTTTTTTTATTCCTTTTTTTTCTGTTTTTGGGGAGGGTTTGGGGGGACAGTTTTTGGGTGCTGCAAAACAGCAGCAGGGGGGTTGGGGGAAGGGTTTTCTTTTTTGTTTTTTTGGAAGCGGTTGCGAAAATGAAATATTTCCTACATGACAGAAAAAAAAAAAAAAAAAAAAAAAACAACAGCCGCGGACACTTAATTCTATTTTTTTTTTTTTCTTCTCTTTTTCTTAAGAAAGAAGAAACAAGCTTCAAATGCGCACCTCCAGCAACCAACCTGAATAAGTCACTACGAGATACAACAAAAGAAACCCGTTTATTCCCCAGCATAATATGTATTGGCACATTCGACTAACAGGAGCGATCAAGGGGGAGTGAATTGGGAAAAGAAAATAAAACGCACAAAATTTTCAAAAAAGAAGAAGAATGCGTGTCCAGTGTGACATAGTCGCCAATACCATTTTCCTGGTAGGTCTATCCGATGCAAAAAAATTAAAATTGCACCAGAGGATTGAAAATATCTGTATAAATACTATGCATAAACTGAAACCACGCTTTTATGGGGGAAAAATTCGGTAAGAGAACTTAAAAATTCGTTTTCTTTTTTTTTTTTCTTTTTTCTTTATTTTTTACATGGGGTACCTTGATAGTGGAATTTAACTTTAAAGCAACTTTCAGAAACTGGCAAAAAAAAACTGAAATAAGGGTTTTCGCCAACAACATGATTGCCTTGCGAAAAGACCAACAGTTGTATCGGTACTTTTTTTTTTTATGATTTCCATTCTGAAAAAACGGGGGGCGGGACTGCACATGAGGAAATAATAAAAATAATAATTAAAAAAAAAAAAAAAGAGGTGTTTTACAGGGACGACATAGGGCGCAAAAATTAATCTTTTTCTGTCACGAAAAAAAAAAAAAAAAAAAAGTTTTTTCTTTTTTTTTTTCTTCCTTTTCGTACACTGCGCACTGCATCAATAAAAAGTCGCTTTTTAATTTATAATGAACGAAAAATAGCAAAACAAATAAGGACACCCTAACTGAGACGAGGTTTCCTGTCTTGAAGTTCAGCCTGTTGAAACGGACCTTCTCTTCCCCCTTTGTGTCATTCTCTCTTTTTAATTTGCCTCATCACAATCGGAAAAACATAACAGAAAGAGAACTGAGAGGAAAGTGCACTTTTCTACGAGGGGAAGTTGCTGGGGAAAAAAAAAAAAAAATCAAGAAAAAAAACTCCTGTGTTCTAATCCTCCTCGGCGTACATAATCTGGGAGGGTGTTGAATGCTTTGTTTTATTTTGGCCGTTTTTTTTTTTTTTCAGAACGGGGGGGGGTTGGGGCACACTGTTTTCTTTTTTTTTTTTTTTTTGGGGGGGACGGGTGGCTTTTTTTTTTTTTTTTTTTCCCTTCTTCGTTTTTTTAAAAAAGAGAACACTCCACTGTTCAAAGAAACCTATCAGATAAATAATCGCCTCCGGTTGGGTAGCGAAAAAAAAAAAGAAAGGTGGCTACCCAGAATGGCAGTAAGAAGTTAGTCTCAAAAAAAAAAAAAAAAAGCACAAACTATAAAAGATTACAAAAAATAAAATAAAATAAAACTTGAAGGAAAAAAAAAGATGAGGGGGAAATCTGGATAAACACACACCCCCCAACTTATAATTTATTTTACCTATACTACACAAAGTAAGACAGCGAAGACGGCCATCGCTAGAGCAATTGGTGATGCGGAAACAAGTCCAGCAGACGAGAAGATAACACGTTCACCGTCATCTCCAACTGCGTTTCCGGCCTGTTTTTTTAAATTATTATTTTTTTTTTTCTCAGAACTCACTAATAACAAAATATAAATTAGTTAACATACTCTAGCAAGTCCGTAACCTCTACCCCACATGAGGCAGTAGGCGTCGTTTTCCAACCTCTGTTCGTTGGTGTTGTCAAAGAAAAGGCTCTGGGTTCCAGCCAACTCTGGTGGGCTGTATGATCCTGAGGTCTCAACACCATCGTTTGGTTCTCTTCTGTTGCAGGATCTGAACACCTTCTTGCAGCTTTCGAGCTCAACAGGTCTGATGCTTCCCTTGGCGAGAACAATTGAGCTTCTGAGTGGTCCTCTCTGGGAGTCAAGGTCAGTTCTGCTGAGGGTTACCTGTTTTGAAATAATTTGATTTGAAGTCTTCATAATGAAGGGAGTTGTTAATAATAAATATCATACCTGAGGGAATGCAACAGCGCAAAGCATGTTCTTCATGTAGACGGAACACCAGTTGGCTGGTACGTCTCCTTCTCCACCAGTTCCCCATCTAGCGAAGGCTACTGAGATTGGCTCATCCTTTGAGATAGCGTATGACGATGGGTATCCGTTTTCGGTACCAAATCTGATGAAGTGCTCACGAGCTTGTCTGTCGGCTTCTAAGATACTGTCTCTGGTCTGATCTCTAACACAAGCAGCTCCAGAACCTGGAGCTGTAGGGATGCTGTATGGAGGCTGAACATCTGTTCCATCCTTGTATCCATTCAAGTATGATGAACAAAACATAATCTGCCATTGGTTACCTACTACGTCTTTCATTTGATCGATACTCATTGCGGTGGCAGTGCTGACTCCGTTTTCTCCTGCAAGTCCAGCAGCTCCATTGTGTTCGGCAGAGACTGGGATCCTTGACTGGTTAGTACCAGTGTTACATGCAAATAAGTTGTCAGCATTTCTTCTCATACCACAACTACCGCAGGTCATGTCAGCGATAAGTGGAGGGTCCTGAACCGTGGCCATCGTAGAGGCGACAACCGACGCAAGCATCAACGAACGCATTTTTGGGGGTGGGAAGTCTTATTTCCTAAAAAAAAAAAATGAGATTTTTAAAAAAAGGAGGGGGAAAAAATCACAACAAGCATCGCCTCCCACATACCTCAACATAAAAGTCATGCTGACCTCTGCGACCTCTGCAAGGGGAGAAAATGATTTAACTGTTACAAAACCAGGATCACACGAAGTGAGGAATTATATCTTAGGTTCGCTATATCGCCTACCGGAGTACCTTGTAAGCGACACTAGCTGAACCTTCCGAAGCAACAGAACCAGTTGATCCAAAAGTAAAGAAAGGGGAAGGAAGGAAACATTAATCATTGTATAGATTAATAGATTCAGAAGAGGGATGATTTCTATTTGCAGTCAGATTTGTAGTAATCAGCAACGTCAATGTTTACAAGTCCTCCGTAGAAGTCAAGCAAATCAATTTTCTTGATGTCGAGGGTTACGGTGATCCAGTTGTGACCCTTTGGCCAGGTTGCCATTGCAGGGTGTCTCCAGAAGAGGTACTTCTGTGCCTCAGGTCCTGCGGTGACGTTGCTGATAGTACGAACGTTTCCAACAATGTGAGCCTTGGCGCAGTTTGGGTCCTCAGGATCGTATTTTGGTCCCGGAACGCAAAAGTGGTCCTTCTCACCAACTTCATAGAAGCCCATTGTGACTGTGCTGTTTGCCAACAAGTCAGCCTCAACTGTTGATAATTGAGTGAAGTAGAAGTAAATGTGTCCAGTGCAGTTTTCCCAGCTTGTTCCGTCAGAGACAGCCATCAAGTTAGGGAAAGCAACTCCTCCGTACATCTGACTGGTCGTTGCGAGAACTGTCCAGTTCGATTCGTGAACCAACCATCTTGTGAATCGAGTGTGCTCTAAGAACTGTGGACGCGGGTTGATGTACGCGTTGCTGCTGCACACCAGAAGGAGGAGTCCTAATACGGAGCTCAACATTTTTAATTTACTTGAGTTTTAAAAATCTGTAGAAAGAATAACACAAAATGATTAACGTCAGTGTCGCTATCACTCTAAACACTTCTCTTCATTATAAGGTACCTGGGAATTGTGAAGTAATAAAGGACAACACTCCAAGAGATAATTAACTTTATACGTGTCGCTTGTTCAGCTGACGTTGAAAACATCAGCTGAAAACATGCCGGAGTACCTGGCAAGCGACTGGAAGAAAACTTCACCGACTGCATGTCGACTTTGGGTTTGGGGAGAAGAGAAAGCTACAACAAAGTGTAACTGTCCTATGATGATATTTATTAATAGTATTTAAGAAAATATCAATCAGAGAATATAGAAAGAGAAAGAAAGAAAATGCCTATTTGCAGTCAGTCTTGTAGTAATCAGCAACGTCAATGTGTGCGAGTCCTCCGTAGAAGTCAAGCAAATCAACGCTTTTGATGTCGAGGGTTACAGTGATCCAGTTGTGACCCTTTGGCCAGGTTGCCATTGCAGGGTGTCTCCAGAAGAGGTACTTCTGTGCCTCAGGTCCTGCGGTGACGTTGCTGATAGTACGGACGTTTCCAACAATGTGAGCCTTGGCGCAGTTTGGGTCCTCAGGATCGTACTGTGGTCCCGGAACGCAGAAGTTGTCCTTCTCACCAACTTCATAGAAGCCCATTGTGACTGTGCTGTTTGCCAACAAGTCAGCCTCAACTGTTGATAATTGAGTGAAGTAGAAGTAAATGTGTCCAGTGCAGTTTTCCCAACTTGTTCCGTCAGAGACAGCCATCAAGTTAGGGAAAGCAACTCCTCCGTACATCTGACTGGTCGTTGCGAGGATCGTCCAGTTCGATTCGTGAACCAACCATCTTGCGAATCGAGGGTGATCTGAGTACTGTGGACGCGGGTTGATGTACGCGTTGCTGCTGCACACCAGAAGGAGGAGTCCTAATACGGAGCTCAACATTTTTAATTTACTTAAGTTTTTAAACTAAAAAAATCTGTAGAAAGAATAACAAGAAATGATTAACGTCAGTGTCGCTATCACTCTAAACACTTCTCTTCATTATAAGGTACCTGGGAATTGTGAAGTAATAAAGGACAACACTCCAAGAGATAATTAACTTTATACGTGTTGCTTGTTCAGCTGACGTTGAAAACATCAGCTGAAAACATGCCGGAGTACCTGGCAAGCGACTAACTGAACCCTTGCAAGTGGATAGACTACCGCCGTTGTTGACATCAGCGAAGAGGAAAACTTCGCCGACTGCATGTCGACAACTTTAGTTTCAGATTTGGGGAGAAGAGAGGAGGAAAGCTACAACAAAGTGTAACTGTCCTATGATGATATTTATTAATAGTATTCAAGAAAATATCAATCAGAATATAGAATAAAGGGGGCTGATACAATCACGTCAAAGGGTGACTATTAATTGCATCCCTCGAATGAGAAAGAGGAAGAAGATTTCTATTTGCAGTCAGATTTGTAGTAATCAGCAACGTCAATGTTTACAAGTCCTCCGTAGAAGTCAAGCAAATCAATTTTCTTGATGTCGAGGGTTACAGTGATCCAGTTGTGACCCTTTGGCCAGGTTGCCATTGCAGGGTGTCTCCAGAAGAGGTACTTCTGTGCCTCAGGTCCTGCGGTGACGTTGCTGATAGTACGAACGTTTCCAACAATGTGAGCCTTGGCGCAGTTTGGGTCCTCAGGATCGTATTTTGGTCCCGGAACGCAAAAGTGGTCCTTCTCACCAACTTCATAGAAGCCCATTGTGACTGTGCTGTTTGCCAACAAGTCAGCCTCAACTGTTGATAATTGAGTGAAGTAGAAGTAAATGTGTCCAGTGCAGTTTTCCCAGCTAGTTCCGTCAGAGACAGCCATCAAGTTAGGGAAAGCAACTCCTCCGTACATCTGACTGGTCGTTGCGAGAACTGTCCAGTTCGATTCGTGAACCAACCATCTTGTGAATCGAGTGTGCTCTAAGAACTGTGGACGCGGGTTGATGTACGCGTTGCTGCTGCACACCAGAAGGAGGAGTCCTAATACGGAGCTCAACATTTTTAAATTTACTTAAGTTTTTAAACTAAAAAATCTGTAGAAAGAATAACACAAAATGATTAACGTCAGTGTCGCTATCACTCTAAACACTTCTCTTCATTATAATCAAATGGTACCTGGGAATTGTGAAGTAATAAAGGACAACACTCCAAGAGATAATTAACTTTATACGTGTTGCTTGTTCAGCTGACGTTGAAAACATCAGCTGAAAACAACTACTTTTAGAGTTCGCAAATTCGTATGCCGGAGTACCTGGCAAGCGACTAACTGAACCCTTGCAAATGGATAGTACCTCCGTTGTTGACATCAGCAGAGGAAAACTTCGCCGACTGCATGTCGACAACTTTAGTTTCAGATTTGGGGAGAAGAGAGGAGGAAAGCTACAACAAAGTGTAACTGTCCTATGATGATATTTATTAATAGTATTCAAGAAAATATCAATCAGAATATAGAATAAAGGGGGCTGATACAATCACGTCAAAGGGTGACTATTAATTGCTTCGAGGAAGAAGATGCCTATTTGCAGTCAGTCTTGTAGTAATCAGCAACGTCAATGTGTGCGAGTCCCCCGTAGAAGTCAAGCAAATCAACGCTTTTGATGTCGAGGGTTACAGTGATCCAGTTGTGACCCTTTGGCCAGGTTGCCATTGCAGGGTGTCTCCAGAAGAGGTACTTCTGTGCCTCAGGTCCTGCGGTGACGTTGCTGATAGTACGAACGTTTCCAACAATGTGAGCCTTGGCGCAGTTTGGGTCCTCAGGATCGTACTGTGGTCCCGGAACGCAGAAGTTGTCCTTCTCACCAACTTCATAGAAGCCCATTGTGACTGTGCTGTTTGCCAACAAGTCAGCCTCAACTGTTGATAATTGAGTGAAGTAGAAGTAAATGTGTCCAGTGCAGTTTTCCCAGCTAGTTCCGTCAGAGACAGCCATCAAGTTAGGGAAAGCAACTCCTCCGTACATCTGACTGGTCGTTGCGAGAATCGTCCAGTTCGATTCGTGAACCAACCATCTTGCGAATCGAGGGTGATCTGAGTACTGTGGACGCGGGTTGATGTACGCGTTGCTGCTGCACACCAGAAGGAGGAGTCCTAATACGGAGCTCAACATTTTTAAATTTACTTAAGTTTTTTAAACTAAAAAAATCTGTGAAAAGAAATAACACGAAAAAAAAAAAAAAAAAGTAATGTCACAATCACCATAAAACAAGTCTTTTCAGAACTTACCAACAAGCAAGTTCAACCAAAATTAATCAGTTTGTGATATGTTGTTATCCTCCGTAACCAGGAGGAAGTTTCCTTCCCTTGAACATCTTTGGTTTCCTTACTTTATGATTAGTCATACTGTTATAGCTGTCACGCATATCACTTGGAAGGCTAACATCAGTCCCGTTGATACGAGAAGATCTCTCCGCAATCGCTTTGAGATATATCAATGTCCTATCCTCCATCTCTTTTCTTAATCGTAAATTCTTCGGCCAAGTGTCTGGCTTCTTATTGAAACTAAATACTTTTTTATATCTCGCAATCTTTTTTTGTAGTAATATCGGATTTCTAAACATATTTTAATACACTTTTTTGAAGGGGAGGAAGAAAATTTTTTTTTTGCTTTTTTTTTTTGATGAAGTTAATATAGACACACCTTATTCAGACTTATTTACGAAACCTGAGGAAATCAAAATTCAGGAAAAAAAAAAAAAAAAAACCTCGACATCGTTGTTAGTTATGCTAAAGAAGGGGAAGAAAAAAAAACAGATTTTTAACTCTGCGGTCCCTATTGGACACCTCATTTTCAAATTTATATTTTTTTTAAATTATTTTCTGTAAAAACTGAGAACTGTAAAAGATGAAAAAAAAGATAACAATTTTATTGATTTGAAATATAAATAAATAACATGACATCAGAAACCATACAGAACCTCATTAATAACTAAATAAGAAAAACTTCAAATTGGAAAAGTGAGACCCTCTCTCTCTCTCTCTCTCTCTCTCTCTCTCCCTCTCTCTATTGTATTGTTAGGATGCATTTTCCCGCAGCGTCTTTCTACAATCGATCGGAAAGTTTTAAAAGAAAACTACGGGGAGAAAAGATGGAAAAGACGAATTTTTTTTTACTTTTTACTTTTTTTTATTTTTTTTTTTTTAAAAATAGAGAATATCATGGTAGTAGCCACCCAAATGGATGCCTATGGTAGGCGTTTAATATCTTAGTTTGGTGCAAGAAAAAATAATCAAAAAAAAGAAGAAGAAAACAAGGAGCCCATAACCCATAATTCCTTGGGAGCCACAACCATGGAATATTTGACTTGCAAGAAAAAAATTGTAATAACTTAAAACAGATGCTTCTCTCAGAAACGACATAAAATCGTTGAAATAGATCGTTAACTAGAACAGGCGTAGTCACTTCTTCTTCTTCTCTCTCTCTCTCTCTCTCTCTCTCTCTCTCTCCAAATAGATGCTATGCAATGGCTGGTTTCTCTTGTCTTGCGATCAAGTCTCGCAGTGCTGGGATATCAGGTTCAGACTGTGTTTTTTATTTTTTATAAATTAAAATATTTATAGTCCTGCTACGACACCTTACACCCGAGGGCGAGCAGACACCCATCGGTAAAGTAACAATTAAAAAAAAAAAAAAAAAAAAAAAAAAAACATACAGAGCTGTCTCTCTTCCCCATGGAGAGATCTTGGTAAACACTTTTTTGTAATGACCAGAGCTCTTTATGACGACAAGCTGTTTCATCTTCCTGAACAGTGTCTTCAATGATTTGCATTACAACGTCGCGTTCACCGCGACAGTCTTCTTGTTGTGAAATGTCTACTTCTATGCGAGAGACGAACTCTATAATGTGTGACAAGTAACTCTTTACGTCTGTTAGTATCAATGCGGCATTCGGTGTGGCAGATGGAACTGTTATTTTTTCTTTTTTTTTTTTCAATAAAGGAATGTGAAAACAGACAAAAAAAGAAAGGGACATACCTTCACGTTCAATTTCCTGATCAAGCGCAAGTAATCGCCCACCACACCGAACCAATTCATAAATAAATCGAAGACGAAAGTCTTCTGAGAATAACACCGTAGGTGCTCGCAATAATATTTTAACCAACGTAATAACTTTTTTCAGAAGTCTCGCACCAGGAAGATTTCCCACCATTCCCGGAGCTGCAAGGGCCGATATAAAGAAGAAAAGTTTTTCAAAGAAGTGAGCTGATGCCCAATCAAGACGAACTTTATTTTCAAGTTGATAAAATAAAACTTTATTAAAAATTGAAATTGCGAGATCGAAGGAAGGTACATCAATCGATCCATTTTGATTAAGATACACATATTGTTGAAGAATGCGTAGAAGTACTCCAACCTTAACGCCTCCCTCTACAGAATTAGCATCCCTCGAACGACATCCAAACATCGGTGCAGTTGGTGACAGTGCAGATATTCCTTTTTCCATGATAGAATAAGCGCTTAAATCCGGTGAATGCATCGCTACAATAAACTTTCTATTCGACAACAATGCCAACCAAACACGAAACAACACACTCGTAGCAGCAGCTATTGCGGGATGCTTACCCAACTGCATCAGTATTGATGTTGTTATGAAGATCCTACCAAGAGTTGGACTACATTGAACTGTGAAATCATCACCAGTTCGATCACTTGACCAAGGGCAAATTTCACTCAAAGGTTCCGAAGATGTTAATAATATTTCAATAAAGCTACTGTTCTGAGCTAAGTCAAGCAGTAAAATAAGACAACTCGCAACACCAGTCGGAATCTTGTTATAATTTCTTGAGTTTGTATCAAACATGTCATGCTGTACATCTGTTTTCACTCCGCCACCATAAAAGACTCCCGTCACAAAGTTTCCAAGACTTCTCGCACTGGATGTTTTAGTTTTTGAAAGTTCATATTGCCCTATAACGTACTGATCAAGAGTCCAATTCACAGTTTTTACAAGAGAGTTTAACGCAGCTCCTGAGAGGCTGGCAATTTTATTGCTCAAGTTCGATTCCCCCAACTGATATTTTTCATATTTTGATAAAACTGACAATACGCAAACCGTATCGATAAGTTGTTGAGTTGGGATGGAATCGGTCAGTGTGAGTCGAGTGAGAGCTGATTGAATAAAAGTTGACTTTGATAAGTGCTTCACAGGGATTTCAATGAGAGGGTTACTACCACAGTTTATGTTACCACAACAAATTCCCTTCAAAAGTGCAATTGAAGCATCGTGAATAGCAATGGCAGAATCTCGGCCTTTGGACGGCTCGGATGTCGCCTTGACTGAATTATCAACAATCGCCTGTAGAATATCTTTAAAAAACCTTTGAGAAGCGCTAACACCACAGATTACTGATAACACATCAACAGCGAAATTATCCCAACCCTGCTTGCGAAGAATGCAATAAATGAAAATAGTCAGAGTCTGTGCCGATCGAAGCCTCCTAACAGGGTGTTGACTGCTGTTGCAAAAAGCCCCTTTCGCTGATGCCAACAACGCTATAATTGAGACTTTAACACTCGATTGAAGCAGTTCTTCCTCACTCATCATCTGTATACAATTTGCTATGTGTACGTCATCAACTTTTAAAAGCCATATTTCATTCCAAAACGAATCACCTTTTCCTTCTGAAGGATCAAGTCCTTCAAACACTGACTCATACACAGAACAGACTCTACTTTTTAACGCCGTCTTTGGAGCGATATTTAGTCCACCGTCAGCAGGACTTCTGGCACATCCTCCTGGTTGAGCATTTCTTAACCACTTGCTAAAACGACTCATACCACTGCTAGTTCTTGATGTGAGAGTCATTGTCGAGTCATCAGATGTCAGTGAGTGTCTCGAATCATTTCTATTCATCAATTACAACAATAGTGTGGTTCCCTGAACCTGAATGGGGGAGAAAAATTATAAAAAGTATATCAACAACACCAAAAAGATCAACAAATGTAGTTAACCTCCTCAGGTAGAAACCTGGGAGTGATGAGATAGACTCTATCCAGTTTGGTTTTTAACTTTTCTCTTCCTACCAGTTGTTATCATTGTTTCATGTGTGTGATGGATTGTTGTGACGATTTCATCAACAGACTTATCAATTAAAGCATTCAGTGAAGGATGAGGTTGAAAGATTTCATGAAATAGTAGTTGAGAAGTATACAACTCCAACAGAAGGAGATCTGAAGACAACTGAGCCTCATCCTGCGATGATATTCCACCGCTCTTCTCAACAGCAGAGTTGATAACAATCATCAAAACCTCACGAGAAGGATTCACTACAGCAGTTTGCTTTCCATAAAAAGCATCAAAACTAGTCGACTGTGTCGTCTCACAGTCAGCAACTGGAGGGGAAGCACTTCTATTCTTCTTTGACAATAAACACATTATGCTTACTGTTACTGATCTCCTAGTGAGAGTCTCACCAGCGCTTTCCAGTAGTATCTTCTTAAGTTCTGTAAAAAAGTCATAAAAGTAAACGTGAATACCAACTGCTTCAAGTAGCACTCTCAATGAAGCAGTAGTGTGGCTGACGGTATTGTAGACGTCTTTGAGTATCACAGAAGGGAAGTCGGTGCATATTAAAAATACTAATTGTGAAAAGTCTTCTAAGGAAATAGAACTCGTAAAAGCTGATTCATCATACGCAGCCCTCGTCATCAACGCAAAGCTACACCGATTATATTGTGTTGACATCACATAGCTAAACGATCTGTGGGTGACATGAGTACCTTTCGATACCGCCAAGAAGTATTCCGACATGAATTCCAACGGACGGTCATCACGACACTCGAGAAGCTGGTGAACGACGTCATTTAAGTAACACCTCACATTGAACCTGTCTAAGTACTCGTCACTCGAAAGTGAAAACAGATTGTCAACTGGATCTCGTTGAAAAATTCCCATTTCCCTTTTAAGGAGCTGAATACTGTAGAAAGAATAGTTCTCGTGAACTTGGCAAAAAACTTCCTCGCAAGGCAAAGGGTAAGTTTTATCTTGGCCAGGAATTATTCTCACGAAGAAATATCTCGCCGAAAAGAAGAGACCTCAAGGCCGAATGTCCCGAAGGAAAAATTATTCAGGGGGGGGGAAAAACAATGTTACTCATGGAGGCCACGAGGTAAAAAACTTTTTTTGGTATGTAGCCTCCCTAGCTCAGTCGGTAGAGCGCAAGGCCCTTAACCTTGTGGTCGCGGGTTCGAGCCCCGCGGGAGGTGCTTTTTTAACCCCCGCATCGCTTGTTTATAAGGTTGTCAACAATTTTCACTTGTTATTGCGTGCCTGTCGGAAAGAAAAACTCAAGGCAAGACAGAAGAAATGAAACTACGAAACTTGCATCATTGACATGAAGAAATGGGTAAGTACAATCTTTGGGTGGATCCACCCGTCACACTTGCAAACGAGAACAAGAGCAACAAATAACATGTTTTCTTTCTTTCTGTCATCCCACACAAGGGCTTAAGTTTCCAAGTCTTTCTCTTTCTTGTTGTTGTATGTGTTGTAACTGTATGCAGCAACACTGACTATAAGTCCTGCTAACAGGGCATATCTTAGACGAGAGTTCTCTTCCTGAAGGTGCTGTGCGATTACTTCATCTTCATGGATGGTTGTGACTGCGTCGGAAAGTTTCTTCGCATTTTCTATCGCTTTTATGTTAGCACGGTCAACGGTTCCTTTTACTTTGGCACCTCCGATGCCCAATCCAACAGTCAGAAGTGTAATGCCAGTGACTGGTTCAATTGGCATCAGCAGTAATCCAGCTGCAGTTGCAACAGCAGATCCCTGAAATATGTGATCACCGTTCGAGGTGTCCAACAGCTGTGTGATCACTGGCAGCATTATTCTTGTTTGTGTATGTCAAATAAAACTGAATAAAATTAGAGTCAATACAGACATAAAAATTCACTACAATATGATGATAACGCTGCCTGACAAAATCATTTCCCCAAATTTCTTTTCAGGTGGACAAATCATTTTTTCTTTGTTTGTCGTTTTATTTTGACACTTTTTCAAATTTCTCACAACATTCTCAATTCCACTTTGGATCACTACCACCTGGTCCTGCTTTTATTTCATATGGGATTTCCCACTCATCGAGTTGCCTTGCGAAGAATGGCTTTGGGTTAGGGCGACGTGTAAGGATTTCAACACCTGTTTTTATTATTATTGAAGTGTCGTCCTTTATCAAAAAAGGAGGTTACAAAGAACTACATACCATCTTCAACGATCATCATAGTCTCCTCAAACTGTGCACTGCGCTTACCATCAGGCGTTGCAGCAGTCCAGTTGTCTGGCCAAAGGACGTCACCACTGGAGCCAACGTTGATCATAGGTTCGATAGTGAAAGTGTGTCCAAGCTCCATGCATCCTGTCGCCCTATTATTTGCGTAGTGAGGAATAGAAGGAGATGTGTGAAATAATTTATGAATACCGTGACCACAGTAAGTTTTTACAACAGCGAAATTGTCTTCCTTTGCCCTTGTAGATATTCCGTTGGCGATATTCTTGTAGAAAGCGCCAGGTTTGCACAGGTTGACACCTTCCCAAAGGCACTCATATGCGCAGAGGACCAGCTTTAGTGATTCTTCAGAAGGCTTTCCTGCGAAAACAGTCTCGTTTAAGTCACCGTGGTATCCGTTGTGGTAAAGAGTGACATCAATATTCACAATATCACCCTCTTCGAATGCTCTGTTGTCAGGTATTCCGTGACAGATTACTTCGTTAACGGAGGTACAAACAGATTTTGGGAATCCAAAATAGTTTAAAGGCGATGGATAAGATTTTCTCTCCACACAGGCATCGTGTACGATTTTATCAATCTGATCAGCTGTGACTCCAGGTTTTACTGCGGCACAGGCAAGGTCAAGAACTTCACGTGCAAGACGGCAAACAGTACGCATGCCCTCAACATCTTCTCCTCGTAGTCTTGTAGGACGAGGGTTGGTATCTCTCTTCTCAGCTAAACTATGACCCTGAGGATGGTCAGCGTAGTCTGGTCGTCCGATATCTTTTGGAACTAATTTCATTGGAGTAATTTTACCAGGTCTCAGTGGACCTGTAAAATTATACATCATTAAGGATTCAGCACTCATAGTAGAGATGCTCGCCTCTGGTGCCTTTTTGTGTTCAGAACGATGATTCTTCCAACTCTTCTGAAAACATGACTGCTCACAAAAGTATGCTGGGGGTAATCCTAGTTCCCTACACTTTGGACATTGCATTGTCGGGTCGCCCTTTCCGCACCCGCAGCATTTCTCTCCAACCATGGTGCTCATTGTGTGTGCAACTGGGTCACGTAATTAAATAATGGAAAACCTGATTTAACGCATAATGAGATATTGTATAAAAAGTCCAGCAGTACAGAAATACTCTGAGAAGGTTACTTAGTGTAAATATGTATTTTAAAACCATTCAGACAAGATTGACCTCAAATTTTGTCGATCGCGATGCAACAATAAAAAGACCATCATATTCAAGTTCTTCAGTACTCAAGAGGACCTGAGGCCGCATAATTACAGTCGTCTGGATTGTTATTTGATGAGTTCTAACTCTAAGAAATTATTCATCTTGTGTGGGATAAATACTTTTATTGAGTTGTAGGACACTTTGGTTGTGGCACCTACCGAGTGGCAAGCAACTTGTAGAAAGATTCGAAAATCTTCAAGGCTACCCCATGTGAATGAGGTGCTGGGAGAACGAGCCATGGTTTGTGAAGCGAAGCAGGGGAACCCACCGGTGACCCACAATTGCGTGGATAACAACTAAAGAGTTGACCAAGTCAGGTCCAAAATTCAGCAGCTGTAACTTGTCAAAGCTGTTGTGGCACAACACGGAAGAGTCGATCAACATTCGTACAGATACATTGACAAAAACTTCGTAGAGCTCACTGTACTAACGACGTGGATGCAGCTCTTGTTTTATTAAAGAACTCCGGAATAGGAAATGTTTATTTCGGATCAAATCAGTGGCGGGACAGACACCCACTCAGTACACTACAGTGTGGCTGGACCGCAAGACAACGAACGAAGAGGCAGTTGGCATACTTAAAGCCCAACATGACCTCTGCCATGGACTCACCATCATACATGGCAAGATTGGATTGAGGGTGGTTTATCAAAAG
Source organism: Flectonema sp. DT1601 (assembly GCA_964019425.1). Lineage (NCBI taxonomy): Eukaryota > Euglenozoa > Diplonemea > Diplonemida > Diplonemidae > Flectonema > Flectonema sp. DT1601. The sequence goes on along the minus strand of OZ025851.1, from coordinate 599,581 downwards.
GATGTTGATAAAGTTAGAAAGGGTGCTGGTAAATATGCATCCACAGTGTTTGGTAAAAGGATAATGTAAAACGAAAACGATTGAAAAAGGCGACGGAGCCTAAATGCAGTACACTTAAACCAACAAAGCTTCCGTTGTGTTCACTTGGTGCTGATATTTACCTTGTGAACTGAAGTGGGAAAAGCGGAGAGCATCCCGAGAAATCCACCTGTCTTTTGACGAGTCTTAGCGATGCCTTACTACGAGTCTAACACAGCCAGAGTGAGTAATGCAAAAGAAGAGGAGGATACCAAAACACAACAGGCCTACACCATACTCATGGCGACGTGTAGCCAATACAGATTATATTTAGATCTGTTCATGTAAGCGAGGGACTTCTTCAAGATAAGATAAGATAAGATAAGATAAAACATACAGAGCTCTTCTACATCCACACCAAGACCACGGGAAGCCTCAATAACCGCCCGCAGTAAACGGAGAGAAAACGGACAAGCAATCGTTGTTTTATATAACAAGTCTGGTAGTTTGCAGGAAAGGCACGATGTCACTGATGGTGCTGTGTGATGTTTATTTAACAAACGACGAAAAAATAATGGGCTTTGATGTGCACCAACTTAAACGTGCTTAAAGAGGTTTACGTGTGCTTCTACAATACTTGCTAAATACAAAAAAAAAAAAAAAAAAAATACCATAAGCAAGAATCACATTTCTAGTCAATATAGCACAGTAGTAGGCTATCTCTTCCTTCGCAAAGTAAGTCGTTAATGATTCAGAAATGTATTGGATGACTCCTCCTTGATTGAGAAAAACTGCCAAGTCGCGAACGCATTGAAGGGTTGAGTCCTTTGTAAAAGTACACAGTCCTAGTAACACAGCTTCAATACAGCATGGTTCTTCACTAATATTGTCAACATTACGAAGTGAGAACACAACAACAGGGATTTCAATGTCGCAGGCTAATTTCATGAAATCCTCACTGTCGGATACGATTGCAGAGAGAAGCTGGCATCCCCATTTCACGATATAGGTATCTGTCTCATGTGTTGAAATTGTTGTTTTAATTAATTCCATCGCATTAGATGAGAGAATTCTGTCCTTTGCTGCTTCACAATTCGATGCTTTGCTTACTAAATTCAACAGAACATATAACGACCATTGTAACACTCTCGGAGATGAGAACGTTCTCAGTATTGAAATTAGTATCGGAAGTAGTGAAGGAAAGTCTTCTAATACAGAAAGGTTATCAGCATCGTCACTCGATCTCGATAAAGTCGATACAGCTTGGGTAACAATTGTTTCATCCTCCCAATGAATTGTAATTATGTTGATAATCACACTCAACCCATCCAACTCCGCCAACAAACAGATATTTTCTCTTTGAGAATGACACGTCAACTCTATCAATCCGTGTTGTACTATCTCTGTGTTGTATGCGAAACACTTTAAAAGCATTATAATCGATTCATATATTTCCGGATTAAACCATGATTCCCAAATTTCAAACCAATACACTCCAGGTAAAGAATACTTAAACAACGGATTTACATTATCAGAGGGGTCAATATGGCTATCTTCTTCAAATAATGGATATCCGCAGGAATTGAACTGGTCGCTTAGCGATGGATCTGTGTCAAGAAATCTAATTTCAAAATTTGAAATTTGAGAAGACCGAACCATGTGATTAACAATGTCTTTGAGGAAAATCAAAATAGATATTCCATCCGACATGTGTCCAACTCCTATGAATTCACCGAAATCATTAAAAAATGCACCACCACTACTAACGTAGTCAGGTGTGCAATTATTTTTACTATGCGTAGCAAAGTGGTTGTGAGTTTCAGTGATATTTGTCACATGATACTTACGTCCCTCGTATCCATTTGGATGCTGTATAACCAGCACTAAGTCACCAACAGAAACTGGTCTCGTGTAGGGTGGTGAGAGTGGTATTCGCAATGGTTTTACCTTGACCCTCCCACCTTTACCTAGTAGTTCACAAGCAACTAAAGTATATCCCACTGGAGATGACTGACAGTCGGTCACAGATGTATAAAAAAATAGCGAAGGTAGGAGTCGAACTTCACAGCTTTCCCATTCACTTTGAAGTCGTCCCGGTAATGCGATTTTAAAGATAGCTGTTGTTCGTTTTGCGGTGTCTTCATCTGGTAAGACACTGGGACAGGTTAAGATAACTCCGAGTTCTGTACTCAAAGGTTCGTTTTCTTTGGATTCACGCAGTCTACGTAAATCTCTTGATATTAATATTCCACTTCCCCTTCCGTTTAGTCGACAAACTGCTCCACTCTGCTCTCCTATTTTTGTTACAATCTCTGAGCCTCTGTGAAGCTCAAGCTGTTCGTTTCTTCTCCGTTCAAACTCCATGTCCAGTTCGAATCTCCCCTTTGTAATTAAGTCCGTCATTATATTGTGTAAGGAGAAGGACCTGGTGACGAAGTATAATTATTAGTTAAAAAAACAAAACAGATAACAACGGATTAAACTTCTGCAGAAGCAAAAGCTTTCTAATATAAGAAGGAATCTGTACCTGTTGTACCCTTCAGAGCTTCCCAAATGTCATCACGGAATTCACTTCTAACTATTCTATCGTAGATGGATGTGTTTGAATTATCTTTGACGTGAAGTTGTAAATCCACTTCACTGTCTGCAATAATTCTAATAAGAGAGATATGAGGAGGAGACTCAACGGCATACGAGAGAGGAGTTCGATAATAATTATCAAACGGTAATGGAGTTCGTATTTCAGATAACAAGAAGGTAGCAATAGATAAATAATTAGGTAAATCATCAATAAAAACATCTGAATGAGATGACGCTGGACGATATTGAGCAAGAGAGTGGAATGGAGTTCCCCCATCAGAACTATTTTTCAGGTGTAAATCCGCGCCAATGTCACTCAACATTTCAACGATATCAGACCTTCCGTGATAACACGCCGTGTGAAGTGCTGAGTAGCCGTTTAGTATGTCGCAGTTGATGTCAACGCCGTTTACTTCAAAAGCCGTCCTAACCATTTCTACAGTTGAGTTTCCCCGAACATCAAACCCCTGTTGAATTAATGTTAGTATTCCACTTCTGATCGAAGGACGGTCATAGCTGTGTTGCTTCTCATCGTCGTTTTGTAATTTTCGTATCGCCGACCAAACTTCATTAGTTTCACTGTCGCTACCAACGAGTTCCCTCACTTTTTGTATCGTAAGCTCACGGAGTTCTAACCCGTCGTAATTTCTTAGTGAATATTGATACTCACTTAATCCTTGTTGTTGTAACCAATCTCGCACTTCATTTGAACTCCATTCATCTAATGGAGTGTCAGCAAGTTCGATCCTCTGCAATGTCATTTTTTCATCCGATTTTTTTGTTGGAACTGCCATTCCCGCTTTTATCCGAAGATCTCTTGTTTCTCTAGCAAGTTTTGCTTTTGCTGCTATGAGGGTGGAGTTGTGTTTTGCGATTTCGAGTTCTGCAGATTTCTTGCGCTCCCAATCTTCGATTTGTTGTTGTTCTCGTTGGGAGTTTGAGAGGGAAGCGTATTCCAGGGATTGCAGTTCTCGTCGGGTTTTTTGAACTTCTTGGGTGACCAAATAAATTCCGTCTAACGGAGTGGGTATCATTATTGTACTCTACCTGTGAAGGAAGAGAAAATAATCACATCTTAGTCAGGGAACCTGTAAATAGAATATTGTTGTTATGAATCACAAAAAAGTAAAAAAAAAAAGGTGTTCATATCTTTTTTTAACGATGAGACACATCGTCAAACTTTATAATGAGATTTGGTCAAACTGAAACATTAGTCGTCAAGTAGTGGTGTTGTAATCAACACTACCACCAGGATAGTTAAACATGTGTGAAATCCCTCCAACCTGTTGTTGTTCTACTTTAAAGCATTCACCAAGAAGAGGATCGTGACACCAACTTCCGGTAACTTGATAGTGTGATAAGTTAGTAGAAACAGTCTTACTGTCAGTCTTTAAAGAGGAAGGTCTGAAGTAAGAATTAAACGTCGGACAGCACTCCATTCGAATCACTCCCATTGTTTGTGAAGAATCATTTTTAGTTAACAATTCAAAATATTTTCCTTCAAGAGAGATTACAACCCGAGAGGGCATATCATCTTGTTGTGTTATCCACGATGCCACTTTTCCCCATTCTTTATTCCATTTCTCCATCAGCGCCTCTGCTTGAGGTGCTGCAGGAGTACTCGACTGAGAGATTTGTCTCACAACTCGTAAAAGACCTGATGCGTCGATCCAATTTCTATTTAGTCTCTTGACACTAATGCTGTGAAGATCTCTAAGTAAATCAATAGCGTTATCAATATCACTTTTAACATGGACTGTAATGAGAGTAGCTAGCTGACCAAACCCTTCAAGAGAAGTCAGGCATTCTACTTCATCACGTTTTCGACGTTTTTTATCCGCAGTGATATTTGTTTTTGTGTGAACGTCAGATTTCCTCTTTACAACAACAGGATCATATCCTGGTGTTGACCATTTCTGTGGATCAATAACAATGCTAAGAACATCTGGATTGTTTTCTATGTATTCTTCAAGTACTCTGTCTCTCGTGAGGTCTTTCCAATTTAAAGTGTTCCTACAAACAGGACATTGCCATGTGAATATGGCTGCGGATTCTCTCGACGTAAAACCAGTCTGAACCCATGATGTCAGTGAAAAACATTGTAAATGTCTACACTTGTCTCCTCTAACAATAGGTGGAGCTAGTGTTTGATTTGTTATCGGATCCAGAAGTGATATTTCTGTTTCTCGACCGTCGTGGGAATCGAACTTGCAATCAGCAACACCCGACAGCAACCTGCTCAATTCCATTGGTTCCATTCTCCTTACTAAAAGTACAGCGATGGTTTCAACTTGAGCCCATTTGTTTTCAGGAATGCTCGCGGGTTTAATTTTTTTTTTAAGTGTTAATTCCAACGTCGTAGACGTGTCAGCAGCAACAGGAAGCGGAATGAACAGCTGACCAGGAACCATCCGACTGTCACTATCACGAGTTCCACTACAGAGATCTTCATTCATATACAAATCCATCTCACCTGATCCATTTCTAGTTGGCCAGGGGACAACAGATGCTAACTTTTGATTGAATAGAACCACGTGAAGTGATAGACTTGATCCTTCTCTCATAACAACACTTTTTAAATCAGAACTAAGTGAAACTGTAGTCTTAATCTGTCTTCTACTCCACGACACATCAACAGCATGAAGAACATTACAAACAGAGTAAAGTGGAGGATATCTCATGAGACCTATGATCCCCACATCACTTCCTTTCTTCCAATTCGATATCGTTGCGGGTACGCTTGTCAGTTCTGACAGCATGTTTTTAATCATTTCACTCATCTTACTGAGTGGGGGTACTGATAAAGGGAATGAAGTGACTAATAAAACTGTAAAGCAATCCGTAGTTCGATAGCCAGGTCGTGACACCTTTCCCTGTGTTGTCCAGTCATGAGTTCATGTTGAAAGAGAACCACTCACCTCTCCCTGTGTTGAGTAATACTTGTGTGACGTCACTTTTAGGGATTACAAATTTAATCAAAAAAAAAAAAAAAAAAAAAAAAAAGCTAAAATAGTTTTCTCGGGAGGGGAGGAGTGGGTGATGGGTGAAGGAATCAAAAATATAAAAAAGGATAGATTATCGGGAGAATATGAAGGAAACAACCTCCGATACCAGAAGTAATGAAGTTTACATCATCGACAACATTATCAGAGGGATTTTGTCATGTCTTGTGAGGGTCAATCAGTGTGGGTGATGTAGTACTTTATTTCCCCCCACCTCTCTCCCTCAGATACCGCATCGGCTACCAGGCTAGAGTTCGGGTTACCGACGTCATGAAGACAAAAAAAATAGAAAATAAAAAATAAAAAAGACGTAACTTTTTTCGAATGGGGGCCTATTAAACTATGAACATCTCAACGAACACACGAGGTATAACAGTTTTTTTTTCTTTTTCCTCAGGAGGTGAATATCAAGCGAAAAGTAAAGAAAGGAAAAAAAAAAAAAAAATTGAGGATGTCACTTCTCTCTTTTCTTTTATATTTTTTTCGCGGATCTATTCTTTTTTTTTTTTTTAAAAATAATTTTTTTTTAAAAAAAAAAAAACAATCCGGATTGCTTGCAAAAAGAGAAGCGTGAGAAACGAAAACAATAAAACAAAATAAAAAAAGAACAGCAATTAAAATTAATATGGTACATTAGCAGGCAGCTTATCCCGAGGGGTTGAAAGTTTTCTTTTTGTTTCTTTTTTTTTTTTTTTTTTTTCCCCATTCCTTTCGTTATATCCTACCTTATTATGTTATTGCCTTTTCAAGTACTGCACTTCTTGACAAAAAAAATAAAAAATAAAAAAATATATAAACTATTTACGAGGGGGAAATATCCATAGGGGGGAAAAAAAAAAAAAAAGGAAAAAAAAAAGAAAACACACAAAACAAGAACTGCTAACCATTAACCAACGTCGTCAATTACACTCGTAGCGTCGCAGTCTTCACTTCTAAAAAATATAAAAAAAACAAAAAAATAAAACACGATACCACTTTTTCATGTTACCTATGGTGAGTTTTTGGGTTGAGGGGGGGTTTTGTTTTTCTATACAACGGTTCCAACAACAGGCTGACTGTTAATTGGGTATCCTGGTTGTGGTTGGGAACCAATTGGGATAGTCACACGCTTCATAATGCTTGCTCCCGACAAGTAGTGAGCTCTAATACTCATGCTGGTGCAGAAGAGGATCGCAGCGAAGGCAAGAACCATACACCAGGTTGATTTGTCCACCTTAACAACACAACGAGATCCGTATGAAGTCATTACTAATTTGTAGTTTGGAAGACAGTTGCAGTGTGGGTGAGCTGGGGCAGTAATAGCATTCCAATCACCTTTAAACTCTGGACATGGTTCTGGTTTGTGAAGTCCCCATTCACCTCCCTGCTTCTGACACTGTTCATAAGTTACAACAGTCGGGTCATATTGATATAAGAAGTAACAGGCACCAGTAGTAATAGTTAGAATAGCAATCAACATCATCTTCAACGCGTTAATTCCCATACCTGTTGCTGCTCCAGCTTTACCATATCTACTGTTGCAGCACATCAAGGTAAACGCAACTCCAAAAAGGTCACAAAAAAACGCTCCCAAACACGCAGGCCAGTAGTGGGCAACTGTTGGGTCGACGGTTTCGATGACGATGACTTCTGGCTCGTCTGATACCATTTCTCCCTGGACTTCAGCCTGAACTGGCTTTACAACTTCACAGAAAGTAACGTTTCCGTCATTCTCAATAAAAGTTGCTGTCTCCTCTTCGTTGGTTGGCGTAGTGTCAATCTTACTCATCTTGTTGTTTTTTTTTTGTTTTTTTTCAAAAAAGGGCTCTGCAAAAAAAAAACAATAATATTTAACAATAACTTATTAACAACTCAAGCAAGGCCCACCTCTCAGGAATCGATGCATTCTATTATCAGGTCTTCACTTGATTGAAAGAAAGAAGAGTAAGAAGTTATGAACAACATCAGTTCTCATTGTTGACTTCAGTTGGTTAGCGTATCACCGAAGACAAAAAAGTGTGAAAACAAACAGAGAGGAATAAACGTTTTGACAATGAAAGATAGCAGGCTAGGGAAGTTGTAAAGGGTTACTTTCTTCATCATTTTTTTTTTTTTTTTTTTTTTGAATTTTTTTTTTTTTTTTGTTATTCCTCCTCCTTGTCAGTCCGCGGTGGCTAAGCTGACCACAGGCATTCTGCATTTTGGTGGAATTCAAAATTTCTTCCTTTTTTTTTTTTTTTTCGCTTTTTTTTTTTGAAAAAAAAACCCAGCGCTGATCGAAGCGCATCAAAGAGAGGGAACTTGAGTGTTGTCTGAATTGGTACTTATATTCAGTACATGTTTTTGCTGCTCATTCTGTTCATCATTTTTGTGACTGGAGCAGGAGCAAATCCAAAAGAGACGCTCTGGGCTTGCATTTGCATTTGTGGCTGAGCAAGTGTTTGCATGTTACAAGCTGCTTCCTTCAAATTACCACATTTTGAAATTGCTTCCACATTAGTAGTATCGTATGTGCCGTATATGTCGGTAATCGACACTTGTTTAGTTTCCACAGCCTTTTCGGACATTAATTTCTTCATATTTTTTTCTATATCGTCTCTGCTCATGTTCTTTGCCTGCATGTCCTTAATGTTGTCGTGCATAAATGTTTCTAATTTCTGAAGTGCTATTTCCTCCTTTGCCCCGGCTACGATAACCTCCGGAAGGAGATGGGCTGCTGTTAGAGGAAGATACCTTCCCTCAGTAATTTGAGCGAGACCTTCCATAACGTCATGAGCATTCTTGTATCCCGATAGGGAAGGCTCACATGCGACGACGTACAGGATTATTCCTTTAGAAGCCATTTTATTGGCGATTTCAATCGGGTCAAGGCCATTCGGATCACCGTCTGGGAAACCATCACCAGAACAACCAAGACCATGTGGTGGTGCATCAGCAATCAGTACAACTATTTTAACAGAATTCTCCCTCCAAGGGTACTGAAGAGACTCGTGAAGTGCTGCTGTGACGGCTTCTGGTCCGTCACCACCACCTTCAGCTCCAAACGATCCGATTGCACATTTCATTTGCTCCGGAGTCTTCATGAAATTATGACATTTCGTAATGAAAGAGCTATCCTGCGGAGGGTGGTCTCTGTACGCGACGTATCCGAATCTGACATCAGTTTTTTCATGAGCTGCTACGACATTAACGATGTTCTGAATACTATTTTTACCTGACTCTATGTAAGAAGACATAGAAGCAGTGCAGTCCATGGCGAAAACTAAATCAAGCATCGAACGATCAGATATATCATCAGCTGAGGTCTGAAATGATTCACTTGAATTAGAAAATCCTTCAACTTCCTTCACTTCCTTCAACTTCTGACCAAATAACATGTTGTTTTTTTTTTTTTTTTTTAAAAAGTGTAGAACGCTGTAAAATTAACAATTAATTAAAAATTAGATTGGTTTCTTTTTTTTTTTTTTTTGTGTTGCAGGATTTTTTTATGTCTTTTCTTTTTTTTTATTTTATTTAACTACAATCAAGCTAGCTTGAACCTGTCCCAAGGGAACAAAGTTTTTACAGGCCAGAGATGCTGAGAACAAAATCGTGTTATGGAAAGTTGGTATTAAATAAAAAGAAATTCGTAGGACAAAAACAAAAATAACGGTGGGGATTTAAAAAAAAAAAAAAAAATGCATTTTGAGAAAATAAGACAAAGTGAGAACATTAAATAAACTATTATTTTAATCAGGCAATACTACTTGTCCCTCTTTAGTCCTTCATCAGTAAGTTCCGTTTATCGTCAGAATCATGTCCATCGGAGCTCGTCAGGTTTTGTATCTCTTCACTTCATTCTAATGCAGTTTTCTTTCTTTTTTACTTTCAGTAAGAGTCCTTCAAGGCTACGAAGAAGTGTGATATTCACGTGTTTGTTTTGTTTTATGATAAAGGCGGCGACATGCTGTGGTTAATCTAAAGAATACCAAAGAGAAAACCAACCGTCTTGGGAGGGCTTATGCTTGTGCTGGAGAGTAGTGAGCGGGGAGTTTAGAGAGGAGAGAGGGAGAGAGAGAGAGAGAGTTAGTGTATACATATTTGATGGGTAGTTAAAAAAAAACAAATAATGAAAAAAAAAAAAAAATAATAATTTTAAAAAAATTAACAAATTAAGCTAAACACCACCCGATAGAGCTGTTATTGTAAATAATAGCAGAGCTCTATCGAAATTATTATTATTTTTTAGTTGCTATTTTTTTTTTTTTTTTTTTTTTGCCAGTCCAACTTAGAAAAATATAACAGAAATTTTACTTTTTTTTTGTTTCTGTTCGTTGCGCAGTCGGTACAAAAATCATAATAAATTCTCCCCCAACCTTGTTTAATGTAAAAAAAAAAGAAAGAAGAAAAAAAAATGCATAATCTGCAGAATAGTCCTAACTAGAAGCAAAAAAAATATTTATATTAACCCTAGAAGCCCTGAAGGCCACTTTCGTGGCCTTTCGAATTTTTTATTGACAAAGGGGAAAAATGTGCCATGTGAGTATTTTTTTTTTTTTTTTTTTTTAAAGCAAAATACAAACTGATGACTACGAGGGGTCTGGGTAGCCCGCATCAGTAAGGACCCAATCGCGAAGATTGTAGTTTCATAGTATTGGCTGGAAGTGATCGACTTCCAGCCTCCACCTTGCCCAGAACTAAAGAAAATAAAAGAGAAATGATCTGGGAGTGGGGGGAAGGTGAAAAAAATAAAAAATCTTCTTTATAATACGACCACATGTGCCATGCCCACACTCCACGAAAGAAAATAGAAAACCCCGGAACAGTACCGAGGATCGTTCACCCCCAGTTGTCCAAAGCATTATAATTGTACTGTGGGCTTACAGAAAAGCTTTAGAAAAGTACCACAAAAAATTGGGCAGCACATAGCCATATCACTCAGCAAGAAATGAAAACCAAAAGGATCAGGTAAGATGACAGTCAGTTTAAGGTCATAACTGCGCCGGACCTGAGTACAAGGGTGGAGCCGGAAGTGCCCAAAAACGAATTTTATGTAAGATCGTGCTGCAAAAATCACCAGCTTTTTCTGAGAAAAGGTTCATTTTTTATTTTTTTTCTTGCACTGGGAACAGTCTTAGCCAGGTTGCCCATGACTATCCCATGTTTTCAGCTAAAAATTAATATCCCTAAAACTACTTCCATCGAAAATGATTCAGTTGGGTCACCTATCCCAGATTTGGTTGCTCCTGAGTCTTCTTCGAGCGATGAAGAGAGTACAATAGAGCCAAGCATTTCCCCTCCGAAACGGAGCAAGAAAATCACCAAGGTAAAACGACACACGTTTCGGCGGTCCCTGCGGAACATGTCAGACCTGAAGATGATGAAGGAACCGCAGGCATTTGAATCTGTGTTCACCCACTGCAGCAACAACTAGGCACTCAATCTTAACGTAGCTGAACTCAAACTCTCTTTGTCATGGGATTACAGGAACGGTACATCAGACCCAGCGAACACCCCACGTGATGGACGAAAATAAAGAAAATCCATCAAAACGTCACCCCTCTTCTCCTTTGTCAAAATTTTCGATTTTTCTCAAAAACAGGGTTTTTTGCCTCCTTTTCTAGGGTAAAAAGAATTTAAAAAAAAAAAAAAAAAATGCAAAAAACAAAACGGTAAAAAAAAAAAAAAAACCATTCAGATAAAAGCCTTTACATATTCTGTTGATCGCAGACAGTATAACTGGCGGCACAGGGTAAATAGATAACATTTTGAACATAAAAGCTCTTTAATCTGAAATAGTTTCTTCAAAAAAAAAAAAAATTAAAAAAAAAGGAAGTGTAAATTTGAGAGTCAGCAGATCATCGAGACGATGCCTGCTAACCAAAACGGAAGGAAAAAAAAGAGTGAGCAAAACAAATCACTATCTGTATCACAGACATTATATAAGTTTTTTTTTTTTCTTCGGGAACACAGAGACGGATGACTACGCGTCAGCAAATACGCATCATTTGTCTTCCTAAGAAATAACCCGAAATGAAAAAAAAAAAAAAAAAAAAAAAAAAAGTAAATATTTCTACTTCATATTCAAAGAGCATGAGTCGAATAAGGTCGAACACCGATGCCGCTATTTGAAAAAAGCTTTCCGAAAGTCTTCTTCACTCGTACTCGCCTGTGACAACGCGAAGGCATGAGAATCTGGGTATGCTCCTATGACTTGTGAAAGACACCTCAATGCGTCTCTGATTTCCTCAAAACTCTTTCCCTTGTTGAGGTAAGAGTGGAGAGACATGTTGATCATGTCTGGAATCTCACCTTTTCCGATATCTACCAGTTCGCTCTCTTCTAGACGTAGTAGTTCCCAGGCCATTACCGTTTTGTCTTTGTCTTTGTCGTATATCGATCCAACGAACAGTAAGGTAGAGTTTAATATTTTTTTACTATCTGTGAGTACGATTGCTGGTTTTCCAGGAAATGCTACTCGACAAGCTGCCTTACACAGAATCCAAGCATCTGAAACTGGTTGTCCGATTACATTAAACGCTCGTGAGGCATCACAACCAGCAATACCACAGTAGGCCCGACCAGAGCAAATTCCAATTCCCATCGCTTTTTCGAATAGAAATATTTTTGACAAAGCAACATGAGATTCCCTCAGCCCAACAGAACACGCCATAGCAGCCTCATTATGCAATCTGACTGTGGCTGAACTATTCCAGGAGATGACTGCCTGGTCTCCATTAAATCTATCGATTGTTCCTTTTCCTTTACATTGATGAATGATTGATAAGTATTCCCTGCAACTAGCAGTCACTTTAACAGCTAATGACTGAGACAGTTGTTTATTACTGGCCTGACCATAGAGTCCGTGATGCCAATGCCTTAGATTAATTAATAAGATCGTAATATTTCTACAAGAAAGTCGAACAGTTGTTCGGTCAGATACCTCACTTGGAATTCCTATTCGTTGGAGTTGAGCTCCGTCTGAAACCCCAGTGAAGGTACAGACAGAACCTTCATCATGGTCAGATACAGTGTTGTGACTTGGTTTGTCGTCAGATACTAAATTCATAGGTCTGTCTTTCAAAATTAAAGTAGCTGCTGGAAGCATTGTTCTATACTCGATTAGTTGAGCGACTAAGCTCAACAATGCATCATTTATGTCCTGATATTCAGTCACAAAATGACTTGTTTTTATCTCAGATTGCAATGTTTCTAAATCCTGTAAAAGAGCTGCCGAACTCAACATCTTGCTCACGTCTCTAATTGGTATCGCAAAACGAGATCCAATCAAAAAAGCAGCAATGCAACTAACCAACAAAGACGAACAAGAAATCAAAGCTAGAGAAAACTGTAATTCCGTAGCAGGTTGATTCACCACGCTGTCTTCGTATAAATTGCAAAGGAGGAGATGAAGATGTTTAGCCGCAGGGTCTTCAACTACAGAAAACGATACTAAGAATCCTCCGATTCTCATAAATCTCGGAACTGTTGTAAAGTCGCATGGGATCTCTCCATCATGTGCATCAAACTTTCCTAATCGACAGATCAAAGGATTGGTTGCTATTATTGAAGCCACCTCACGGATACTTTTAGGAAGGCTGCTATCGTTATAAAGATAGTTTCCCTGAAGCTTTCCTTCTTCATCTTTGATTTCCGTTGAAAAATTTGGAATCGACGTCGCTAAAACTCTTTTTTTAAATGATAAAATAAAAAGAGTAGTCGACAGGGATCTTCCTCCAAACCGAGCTGCGTCAGCAAGCAGATTATTTAAACTAATTTCATCCATTGAACTGCCACCTGTTACATGAGAATCGGATAGCCTGACAGTGACAAGTGCAAGCGCATGAGGTCGTGATGGTGGTCCCACAATAGGAGCTACAGCGCCGTGAAATATTGCTTGATTTGGAAAGCTACCCCCAACCGTTGGATACGTTCTTGACCACTGTTGGTAAGAGAGTCCTGGGAAGGTATCTGTTGGAGGCATGTCACCTAACCAAACAGGTCTCAACCACAGAGCCTTATGGTTACCTAGAACCCAATTACGACATGGTATGTCGAATAGTTTAGTGACAGGTTGTAATGGGTCAGTCGGTTCTCCTGAAATAGTTGATAATCGAAGTGTTCCGTTGCAGGCCCTAAAAGTACCTTCTGGACATGATGAAATATTTCCATTCGTTTCAGGTGTTAGTAACGACATATAAGGACGTGCAATGATCAACGTGTCTAAATCACATCCACCAACAATAACATGTTTAGGATCTCGTTTCAACACTAATGCGATTGAACTTATAGTCGGATGAGCAACCAGATCATGCCATACTGAATCACCATACTTCTGAACGAATTCACTCAACGGGTTTTCATTATTTCTTTGTAACGAAGCTTCAAATTTTGATTTCAAGGATGACAAGTATTTCGAAGGTGCCACGAAAAAACCACTAACAAGTTCGGAAACGTGTCTGGATGCTTCTTCAAGCTGTTCCTCTCTTGCTGTTACCAATGCTTTTTTTGAGACCCATGCCGCGGGTATTGACACTGCCAACACAGTCAGAATAGTACACAACCCAACAACTAAAGTTGTTAGTAATCCGAGCTTCATCTTCTCATGTTTTTTTTAATCTTTTCGCGTTTAAGAATGTTTTATTCAGTCAGCAAAAACAAAAAAAGGGGGTAAATCCTGTAATGTAAATTAATAATTGAAACTTGTAAGTAAAAATTGGTTGACATTCATATCATTTTTTTATCGACTTGAGAGGGAATTGAACTGAATTTAAAAAAAAAAAAAACTGAAATACAGTAATGATAGTATTAGTAGTCATGTTGGTCACAAATTAACCTATAAAGGGTACAGAACTACGAGAAAAAGTCAGTAGGGAAGTCGATACTAGTCAAAGAGAAATAAGTGATCGCTTCACAAGCAGCGAAGACACAAAAAAAGAATTGCCAAGGTTTTCCAATTGAAAAAGGAAAATAAAATAAAATAAAATAAAGGCACTCTCACAATTAACACAAAGAATATTAAATTAATGAAAGAAAAAACAAAACAAAAAAAAACAACAGCAGCGGATGATCACCCTTTTTATTTTTATTTATAAAACACAGACAAAATACGACGCAGTTTTTTATCACAGGAAGGCTTCTTCGGCCTACACCCATGAGAAACAGCTGCGCCATACGTGTCATTCTTTGAAACAGATTTTTAACAAAAAAAAAAAAAAAAAAAAAAAAAAAAAAAATGAAGAAAAAAAAAAGACCGCTTCAATCCGGTGCATATATAGCAACAACAGAATTCTGTATAAACGTCCAAGCGATTGCCACAGCTACCAAATACAATGAGGCTACTCCAATTGTTCGGTTCTTTTTTCCGTGAATCCGAAGAGCTTCCTGCTCTTCGAATGTCGCAGGAAGACGACTCAATAAAATCAGAGGTATCGGATTAATGATTGCTGTAAAAAGTGTTAACCAAAGGACTCCAGAAAAATTACCATTTCTAAATGCAGAATTCGAAATATCCAAAGGCCAATAGTACGTAAGCAAAGTACTAACATTGCTGCTGCAGACTCCAGCGAGGTTTGACATAGTCGTTAAGAGAGCATACACTGAACCTTCAGAACCGTCTGGACACATATTCACGTACATCATAACCGCTGGTAAGAATTGCATTGCAGTAATGAACGTGGCGACAGTCGTATCACCAACAGAAAACCATATGTCACTTACTCCTAGTGTTAGATTCAGTCTTAAGACTAGCACTGCTTGTAACAATGTAAATATCAAAGATAGGATTGCGGTACCAAAATAAACTGATCTCCAACTAGAATGAATGAAGTATCTTTTATAAGTAGCAATCCCTAACCAATTAAAAATTGAACCAGCAGCTGTTTGATATCCCAACTGAGTTTCACTGAAATGCAATCCTTGAACTAAAAAGTTTATCCAAGCGTTGTTAGTCCATTGAAGCAAGTTGTAAACAACAATAAACGACATTGGTTGATAAACTGCTTGGTGAGACAGAGCACCAACCATTGCGGAGATTTCTTCAGATAACGGTTTTATAGTTCTTTTTGATGTTGTTTCTACGAGAAACGGAGAAAATACCAGCGGAGCTATCCCCACAGAGGCTGATAAAAGAAAAAAAGTACTTATCGACAGACCGTATGATGTAGTGGGATCTCCGCAGGTCGCGCCGACGATGCTTCCTAATACTTGACCTGTAAACCGTAGTAGGTAGCAGGTACTTTGCATTGTTCCTTTTTCATGTTTGTTTTCAATCCTCTTCGACCTTTCAACAATTAGTGAGTCTGCCGCAACATCAGCAAACAAACACGACGCTGCCAACAAAAAAATGAAAAAAACTAAGACGAAAAATTTCATTTTTTCAATAGAAACAACCAACACAAGACATAATAAAACATAACAAAACCAACCTATAATAAAATATGGTTTCCTTCGTTGACCATTAATAGGATAACAATCTGATATCATTCCGTAAACCAGCTTTAAACACCAAGGTAAGCTAGCTACCGGTGCTAATATACCCATCCTACTGGCACTCACATCTTTTACTTGTACCAAAAAATAGATCAATGGAGTTTCCGGAAGCGCTTGCGCTAAACCAATAGAAAAATAACTCAACAAGATCGATGCCCCTCCAAGACTACACAGCGCTAATCTCGACTCCTCCTGCGATTGACTTCTCCCAAGAAGGGGATCGCATTCCCCCATGGGGTAATCCTTGGTTGTTTATATTTTAATTTAAGAAAAGAGGGGGGAAAAAAAAAAAAAAAAAAGGGATGACTGTGAAGAAGAAATTTTTTTTTTAAAATAAGCAACAACAATAATTACAACAATAAAACTTATTATTTTCCTTAAAAAACCCGAAGGGGGTGTAAATGTTTTTTTTTTTTTTTTTTTTTTTTTTTTTCAGGTAATGAAAACCTCTTTACAGTTCCTCACCAATGAGAACAACTCTCCTATTTGATCCAATCCTAGGAGAAGAACAGCTTGTTGGACTACTCGGGGTCATGTCATCAGACAATCGTGATAGTTGTGAAGGAGACTCTGAATAAGGTGAGAATGAAGCAGGTGAGGAAGCTCTTCTAGTTCCCAACATACGAGGAAACGACTCTCGAGGAGTCGCGGAGTATGAAATCGTCGATCTTGGAGATGAGAGCGTCGATCTTCGAGAAGCTCGCAGCTTCCCAGCACTTTTAAACCTTGACAGCAACCCTATTGTTGATGCGATGGATTTCAACTTTCCCGGTGAAGACGGAGCTGATCCCGCAGGTTTCCACGGCTTCCTAACACTACCATCAGTGCTACATGATAATGGTGAAAACTGTTTGTGACGTTCACCAACATGTCGAAGTTGTTTTTTAAAAGCAGCCAGTGCAGTTATAAGTCTTTGATAGGTCAAATCATTAGAAGTTGAGTCCAATATGAATTCCGTTACTTCACTGCGATGGATGTCTCCTCCGAGTTCAGCGATTCTCTTTTGAGCGCTTAGAATACAACTTTGAACTGTTTTTACTAAAACATGCTTCTCAGATGCACTCAGTTCAGAGTACACGTTGTCGACTGATGTTTGAGTTTCCGCTTCTGCACAACCGATACCAACATTACTCTCACAATAACGCTCACAGTTCGCCACTGCGAAGATACTCGTCTTGACTGATACTTCAATTCGAGCAAGACTTTTATTTACAACACCTGTTTGTGATTGTGATTGTGATTTTAATGACTTATTGACATCAATAATATTATTAACATACTACTAAAATCTTTGAATAACTCAGCGAATGCTTCACGAGCTTCGTCTACTGCTCGGTAGGGAATAATATTAAAGCCTCCAGGTCTTCCAATGGGGAGTCGTAACTGAGACCAAAATATTGAAAGCCTTCCCATGACTTCATTTAATATGAATGAAGAGAACTGTGATAGTTGTGCAATCAACTTTGCAGTCGCTGGATACAACCTAGAGTTTGGAGCGAAGAGACCTTCGTCTACATCGAAATATAGAGAAGTCCTCTGACTAAGATCAACATTATGACTTGAGATTGGTTTGATTGGAATAGATTTCTTTCTTTGTATTATTGATCGTTTTCTACCTGTTTTTGAATTGCTGCGTTTGTGAGTTTTCTCTTCAGCTGTTTGAGAAGTTTCATTTTTTTCCGAACCATCAAAGTCACAGCTACTCATCATTACTTTCTCAGAAGATGACAAATTCCGCAGAAGCTGAGATTTCGCTCTTTCAAAACTTGCCTCTTTAACGTTGCCTAAATACGTTTGATGAGGAGCCTTCAGTGACATCTGTCGTGCAGGTCCTGTGAGTAGTTAGTTGTACTTATAGCAGTTCGGGAGAGTAATATAAAATAAACAAAAAACATACCAACTTGATAACACGTCAACGCCCTTAGCTCTTCTAAAGCCTTGTCCAGCCTTAGTTGCAGTACTGCAGCTTTACGTGTCCAGTTCAATTCCGTGTCGTGACATTTTTTTGTTAAATCTTCGATTTGTTCATCGCGACGTTGGATGTCTGATATGAGTTTTTGTGATGAAGTAACGAGGGCCGACTTAGTTGTCAGAAGGATTTCTCTTTCAGACAGAAGCTCTCTGTTGTGAGAAGTGATTTCTTCAGATCGAAAGCGAAGGGTGTCGTAATTCGATAGAATTTTTGATTTTTCAGAAGAAAAATCAGCTTTTATAGTCAGAGCATCACTAGCGGCTTGCATGGCAGTCTTCTCAGCTTCAATCGACTTCTCCTGAAGAACCCTACAGTACTCCAACACTCGACTGTTTTCAGACATGAGCTCTTTGTACTTTACATTTCTCGTATCGAGGGAATCTCTACACCTAGTGTAGAGAGTGACCATTCCAGTGTGTAGCTGAGTGATACACTTCTTAGCGTCATCAAGTGTGCTGACTGAGCTTCGTAGTTGTTCTGCTCTGAGTGATAGTAATTGTTTGTCTAATTTTGTTATTGAATTCATCATTTTATTTTTACGAACCACGACTTCCAACGGTAGTAAATACGGAACTATATCCGATTCCAACACCTCACCTGACGAACCGTTAATAAGAACATCACATGGAGGATTGTTGTCGACGTCTTTCGATGCCGAAATTATTTCAGATCTGTCTGGAGATTGTAATCCAGCATTGGATCTAATTATTCTACCAGAGGCATCGTATTCAATGATCGTTCCTTGGTTTGATATGTTGATATAAAGTTCTGATTCGGTTGATTTATTTGTTTTTGGTTTTCTACTTTCAATTCGTTGATCCATCCTCCATCCAGGGAGTTGTATTAAACCCTGTCTTCGTGGTGATGATTGGTTCTGTTGTTCACTCAAAGTGGTATCTTCGATTTGGTGTTGTAGTGGTTGTTCGTTGTCGCAGTGATAACCATCTTTCGTCAATGTGTTCAAAATCACAATCGCACTTTTCACATCACAATCTTCAGAAGAAGTAAAAAACATTCCTCGTTTGTTATTTATCAACCTCTTACCAGTAACTCCACTGTGTGGTCTCAGAGGTCGTTTTCTATCAGCGGAAAGCACATTTGCAGACAATTCTCTCAAATTCAATTTCGAACGACGCGCATCCTCCCTCAGGGAGGACAAAAAAGTAGTCGCAGCGTTGATGGTGTATTAATTTGAGGAAAAGATCTATAAGTGATGTTTTGTGTTAAGTGAAATTGAGTTTTCTTAAAAAAAAACTTTTTTTAAATCATTTTTTTTTTCTTTTTCCTATTTTGGGAGAATAATAAAATTTTGTCTCAATCATCAAACATTCAACTTATGACAGTACAGATACAGGACGTTTTTTTTTTTTTTTTTTGCATTCAACAAGTATTGTAAGAACGAAAAAGAATGTTGGCCAGCACACGTAAACCCCCTTTAGCTTTATCAGTTTAAATCGGTTCACGGTTTCGTGAACACAAACACAAAAAACTCACAAAATGTCGGAAGTAGATATCCACAAGACTGGTCAACTGTCGAGGTGTCTGATATCCCGGAAGGGGCGCATTCGTCAGCGACAGACCAATGTTGTTAAATCTTTAAAGATTGACTGACACATTTCAGTGTAGAGTCTCCATTCCGTTTATCATAAATTTAGAAGCCTGGCAATACAATCCTTGAAATGCCACAACTGATGTTGGGTTAGCACCAGACCAAAGACGAATTTTATGCAACAGTGGTTTATGTTCTTGTGTCATAGTTTCTTGAAATCTTGACCACAAGAAGCTAGCAATATTTTCATTAGTGGGAACGGTTGATGAGAAGGTCGGTACGTCAGTATCAAGTTGTTTGTGATCTAAATATTTCATCATCGTGTTGTCGACGTACATCTGTAAACACGACGGTGATACAACAAATCCAGTTTGCGGACTCACAGAACCACTCAACACAATCTCAACAGTAAAAGTACATCCATGTTGAAGTGTGTCCTTTCCGTAAAGTTGTATATTTTCTTCTTCCGACATACTCGACGAATATAACCTCCTCGAAGCTGTAAACTCGTATCTGTGTGAAACCTTCACTACAGGTACTGTTACTGAACTCAGGGTTGGTCTGATCCCCTGTTCAAATATTGGGGCTGAGGTCTGTTTATTTATTTATTTATTTTGAACACTCAAATATCAGCTGACAGTGGTAGTGGATAATCCATTGAGTTGAGTAGTCGATCTCAGACGCATTTTTGTCTTGACAACCTCAAAAATCGCAAGCACTAAAGAGAACTTTTACAACGGGTTAACTTTTTTATATTTTAGTTTACCTTGCACGAACAAGTGGCGATTTCAAGAGTGAAACTTAATTCACTTTTTCCGGTTCAAAAAAAAAAATGATACAAATTAATAATACCTGTTCTCCAACACCCACAAAAAGAAAACACTCACATACATTGTAAAATCCCATTTTAGGTGATGAAAGCTGACTTGATTTATCAATTGGAGATGGTTGAGGAGGAAGGATCTCATCGTTGACAGAAGTTCTCTCAAGTACTTTAATGTATTGATCATTCGGATCTAACTCTGAAGCTCTTTCTAATAAGATGCTGGCCTCACCATGTTGTCCAAGAATTCTGAGAGCTAGTGCGGCCTTAACGTAACCCTTCGACCAGTTTGGTTTAATTTCAATACATTTCCTCGCATCTTTGAGAGCTAAATCTGCCCGACCTAAATTCAAATAAGCTGCTGAACGGTTTGACATTAGGTGAGTATCCTCCTTTGTCTCTAAAGCTTTACTGTAAGCAGCCACAGCTTCAGCGAAATCACCGTCAGAGTAATGTTGATTTCCCTGCCTGCAAAGTTCCTTTGCAGGTACTTCATCCGTCATCATATTTTGAGTATGTCTTTTGTTTAACAATTTGAAATAAAAAAATTTTTTTAAAAAAAAAAAAAGAAATCTTTTCTTCAGTGTGTGATTGTTTTTGAGGTGGGTCAAAACAACCCGAACTGAAAAAAAAAAAAAAAGAATTACTCACAGTTAGAAAATGAGATTATTAAAAAAAAAAAAAAAAAATTGCAGATAAGTGAAAACATTACGTCGTTCTGCTGGTCCGTATATAACACTTAGTAGTTTCAGGCAATACTACTTGTCCCTTTTTTAGGCCTTCATCAGTTAAGTTCTAAGCGGGACTTTATTCCAATTTTCTTGTAAAATTAGTTAAAAAAAAAAAAAAAAAAAAAGAATACTCACAGCTAGTTAGAATATGAGTAAATAAAAGTAAGTTTTTTTTTTAAAGAAATAAAATCAAAAAAGGATGAAAAGAAAAAATGAAGAAAAAAAACCATTCAGATAAAAGCCTTTTTATATTTTGTTGATCTCAGACAGTATAACTGGCGGCACAGGGGAAAAAATAGATAACATTTTGAACATCATAAATAAACAGCTCTTTAATCTGAAATTGTTTTTCTTCAGTTTCTTCTCCGACTTCGTCGGTGCAAAAAAAAAAAAAAAAAAAAAACTCTAGCGGCTGCAGCAACAACCTGTCGTAGCTCATCTTACTAGCTTTAACAACAACAAAAAAAAGAAAGAAACTACCAGATAATTATAATCACATTAATAAAACAGAAAAGATAAGAGACTCACTGTCCTCCCTCTTCCACAACGGTAACATTTTTTTTTTTTTGTGTAAAAAAGATTCGAGACGAGGAATAAAAAAGTAAAGGATCAACAAACCATTCACCACAAACTGGTATAAAGCTCTCCAACGTACTCGGTCAGGGATAGACACACCACCAAGTGCTTCCAAAAAAAAAAAATAAAAAATACCTTAAACAACAATAATATTATAGCTGCAAAAATACCCTTCCAAGAAAAAAAAAAAAAAAAGAAAACATTACCACAACAAATTAAAACATATTTCTGTTCTCTCGTTCGTCCAAAAGAAATTTTTTTGAGCCAAACTCATTGGCTAATAAGATGCAGTGACCACAGGGAAGTTGTTTCTCCTCAACATTCGAACAAAAGAGAACGACTGCTTCAGATAGTCAAACAAAAAAGAATAAATCCTTCAACGTCTTGTTTTATTCTGCCCCTCTCTATCAATGAGTTCCAAGCCTCACTGGTGTCCAATAATTTGTTGTTTTTTTTTTATATAACAAAAACCGTAATTTGAAAAATACTTTCTACTCACCGAGAGATATTTAAGTCTTTTGATTAAATATAAATTAAATCACAAAAAGACGTGTTGTAGTTGGGTCATTTCTTCTCGACAGAAAGGACAAATCGGTTCCAACAAATTCATAGTACACTCCCAACAAGTTTGAGCATGTCGACAAGGAAGGATTAAGGTATCAACGGTATTCTCAAAACAGATGTTGCAAATCTTTTCTCCCTCATTGCATGCCTTTTGAGGTTCGTATGGAGAAGGAGGTCCTTGAAATACGGGTACGTCTGCATTACCGATGCGAATTGTTGAAGGAGCTTTCCTTGAGTAATTATTATATACGTATAGGACAGCACAAGCACATCCTGCTGAGAGCAATCCGTATCGCAATCTCGAATTTTCAACTTCGAGTTGAGATGCTCTTCCCCGAGCAACATTATGATTATTCTGAGCTGCTTCAAGTTTTGCCGACGTGTCATCAAGTTGAGACATTGCTTCACATGCGCGATTTTCTGAATTGCTGAGCGCTCCTTTAACTTTAGCAGTTGCAACACCCAAACCCGATGTTAATAAAGTCATTCCCGTGATAGGTTCAAATGGTAGGACAGCCAATCCAACAGCAGCTGTCACAGCAGATCCCCGAAGCACTGAATCACCTTGTGAAGTGTCCAGAATACTACCCACAGGAAGCATTGTTTGTGTTGTTTTCTTTTTTGTAATGTTTTTCCTAATTGAAAAAGACCATACGGTAAGAGACGTAAGAGAACATCACCTCTTTAATTCTGAAGACTCACCAAAAACATCTAACTGTTGGAAAAAAAAAAAAAAACGAATACTCAACAAAGTGAAAACTATAAATACCAATACTTGAACTCCAATCGAAGTCGTATTCATGAACAGCTTAAATGACATGACCGTCACAATGGAAGACCGTAGTCATCACCAATTATCTTATTTATTTTTATTTCATAAAAAAAAAAAAAGAACACTTCGACCTTTTATAGGTGCTATTCTTTCTCCATCGCTACTATTTCACAAGTCTACTCATGTGTTCCTTAAAAAGTCGATTATCTCGCTGACTTTACTCATAATGCTACTTAGCGGTACCAATTAGGGAGATCCCTTCTTGAGTAAAACAAGAATATCTATTGTTTTATACTAAAAGGATATCATACTTTAATATGACCATTGGACCATCGGCTATTAAACAAACAACAGTCATCTGAAGTCGGGTAAGCATCTGAAGTGCGGATTTCTTTGAGCCAAACTCATTGGCTAATAAGATGCAGTGACCACAGGGAAGTTGTTTCTCCTCAACATTCGAATCAGATAGTCAAACAAAAAAGAATAAATCCTTGAACATCTTGTTTTATTCTGCCCCTCTCTATCAATGAGTTCCAAGCCTCACTGGTGTCCAATAATTTGTTGTTGTTTTTTATATAACAAAAACCGTAATTTGAAAAATACTTTCTACTCACCGAGAGATATTTAAGTCTTTTGATTAAATATAAATTAAATCACAAAAAGACGTGTTGTAGTTGGGTCATTTCTTTTCGACAGAAAGGACAAATCGGTTCCAACAAATTCATAGTACACTCCCAACAACTTTGAACATGTCGACAAGGAAGGATTAAGGTATCAACGGTATTCTCAAAACAGATGTTGCACATCTTTTCTCCCTCATTGCGTGCCTTTTGAGGTTCGTATGGACAAGGAGGTCCTTGAATTACGTGTACGTCTGCATTACCAATTCGGATTGTTGAAGGAGGTCCTTGAAATGCGGGTTCGTCTGCATTATCAATTCGGATTGCTGGAGGAGCTTTCCTTGAGTAATTATTATATACGTATAGGATAGCACAAGCACATCCTGCTGAGAACAATCTGTATCGCAATCTCGAATTTTCAACTTCGAGTTGAGATGCTCTTCCCCGAGCTACTACAAGTTTTGCCGACACATCGTAAAGTTTTGCCGACTTGTCGAAAAGTTTTACCGACGTATCGCAAAGTTGTGCCAACGTGTCGTCAAGTTTTGCTGACGTGACGTCAAGGTGTGCCGACGTGTCGTCAAGTTTTGCTGACGTGACGTCAAGGTGTGCCGACGTGTCGTCAAGTTTTGCTGACGTGACGTCAAGGTGTGCCGACGTGTCGTCAAGTTTTGCTGACGTGACGTCAAGGTGTGCCAACGTGTCGTCAAGTTTTGCTGACGTGACGTCAAGGTGTGCCGACGTGTCTTCAAGTTTTGCTGACGTGACGTCAAGGTGTGCCGACGTGTCGTCAAGTCTTGCTGATGTGACGTAAAGTTGTGCCAACGTGTCGTCAAGTTTTGCCGACATGTCGTAAAATGGTGCCGACGTGTCATCAAATTTTGCCAACGTGTCATAAAGTTGTGCCGACGTGTCATAAAGTTGCGCCGACGTGTCGTCAAGTTTTGCCAACGTGACGTCAAGTTTTGCCGACGTGTTATAAAGTTTTGCCGACGTGACGTCAAGTTGAGATATTGCTTTACATGCGCGATTTTCTGAATTGCTGAGCGCTCCTTTAACTTTAACAGTTGCAACACCCAAACCTGATGTTAATAAAGCCATTCCCGTGATAGGTTCAAATGGTAGGAGTGCCAATCCAACAGCAGCTATCACAGCAGATCCCCGAAGCACCGAATAATCTTGTGAAGTAGGAAGCATTGTCTGTGTTGTTTTTTTTTTTTTTTGTGTAATGTTTTTCCTAATTGAAAAAAAACCATACGGTAAGAGACGTAAGAGAACATCACCTCTTTAATTCTGAAGACTCACCACAAACATCTAACTGTTGAAAAAAAAAAAAAAAAAAAAAAAAAAAAAAAACGAATACTCAACAAAGTGAAAACTATAAATACCAATACTTGAACTCCAATCGAAGTCGTATTCATGAACAGCTTAAATGACATGACCGTCACAATGGAAGGCCGGGTGATGACTAATTATCTTATTTATTTTTTTATAAAAAAAAAAAGAACACTTCGACCTTTTATAGGTGCTATTCTTTCTCCATCGCTACTATTTCACAAGTCTACTCGTGTGTTCCTTAAAAAGTCGATTATCTCGCTGACTTTACTCATAATGTTACTTAGCGGTGCAATTAGGGAATGGAGATCCCTTCTTGAGTAAAACAAGAATGCCGTGTTCACGTGAGATGTATCCCTGTTATTGTTGTTGTTGTTGTTGTTGTTGTTGTTGTTGTTGTTGTTGTTGTTGTTGTTGTTGTTGTTGTTGTTGTTGTTGTTGTTGTTGTTGTTGTTGTTGTTGTTGTTGTTGTTGTTGTTGTTGTTGTTGTTGTTGTTGTTGTTGTTGTTGTTGTTGTTGTTGTTGTTGTTGTTGTTGTTGTTGTTGTTGTTGTTGTTGTTGTTGTTGTTGTTGTTGTTGTTGTTGTTGTTGTTGTTGTTGTTGTTGTTGTTGTTGTTGTTGTTGTTGTTGTTGTTGTTGTTGTTGTTGTTGTTGTTGTTGTTGTTGTTGTTGTTGTTGTTGTTGTTGTTGTTGTTGTTGTTGTTGTTGTTGTTGTTGTTGTTGTTGTTGTTGTTGTTGTTGTTGTTGTTGTTGTTGTTGTTGTTGTTGTTGTTGTTGTTGTTGTTGTTGTTGTTGTTGTTGTTGTTGTTGTTGTTTTTAATTATCTATTGTTTTATACTAAAAGGATATCACACCTTAATATGACCATTGGCTATTAAACAAACAACAGCACATTCAACTTCTTCAGGATCGATAGTTCCTCCATTTGAAACTGATTCGTAAACCTCAACAAGAGTTTGAATTTTAATACGAGATCTAAACGTATCATCACCAGGCTTTAAGATTTGCATTGCGTGGTGAGTTCTGCGAACCAATGTTTGGAAGCACACCAGTCGAGCACGATGTAAGATAACATATATTCCCTGTGTTTGTGTTTGTGTTTGTATTGATGTGTGTATACAAATAAAACAAAAAAAAAACATTACAAACCAATTTCGCAAAGAACGACGCAAACGAAGCCATGACATTATCAAACTTACTAACATCACCAGTCTGCATCGCAGTTATAATCTCCTGAAAGGTTGCAGTGAGACGATATTTTTTCAACAAACTTGGAGTTGGATACTTCCCCTGTACAAGCTTAACGGTAGTAAGAAACACAAGTATCCTTGTTTTGTTATTGTGGTACCTCGCGGAGTTAGGACACAGAGAAAATGCCTCTGCGAGATTCGTCTCTGCTTCAGAGAAACGTTGATCAAGCATCTGTAGGCGACCGTTGTAGAATAGATGAGTTACTCTTTCTCCATTAGGAATGACATCTAGGATTGATATCTTATCAGTCATCTGAAGTCGGGTAAGCATCTGAAGTGCGGATTTGGCAACACCCATGTTGTTGCTGTAGAATGCAATCTTTGAGATATTATTACAAACAGTAACCATTCCCAATCTCTTACTTGAGATAAAAGGACTCTTATCACTTCCTACTCTGTTCAGCGTTTGAAGAAATGATTGAGCTATTTCATCTAAACACTTCTCTCTTTGACCATCACATGCTAAGGCAACCCTTCGAGCTCTGCTAAAGATTGGTCCAATCATAGGTACCATCCAAGCATCAGGACAGTCAGCGAGGTATTGATTTAATGCGCTAATCGCACTTCGTATCTTCTTGTGCGCTGATATGTATTGACGGTTTTCACACTCGAGAACACCGTGGGTATAGTGACCAAGCATTGCAGCTAACTTTTTATGTTCTGAATCTTGGAATTGTATTGCGAGGCTCTGTCCGATGGCGTCTCCAGTGTCAGCTCCAAGTTCAGCTGATAGCTTTGAAACATCATTATTATCGTCATTTAGATACTTTACAAAAGGTGCACTTTTTTGATTTGATAGGGCATTTGATAGTCTGCTTGCGATTCCTCCTCCTCCTCTTCCCACGGAAGGAGCGGAATTGTACCCTCCACCTTGTCCACCGTCAAGGACTCCCATCCTTCCCCTTCCCTTTCGTTTTCCCCTACCACCGAGCATTTTATGTGATTTGTTGGATGCTTTTTTATGATAAATATTTTAATAAAATACACGTTCAGAGTCAAAAAAAAAAAAAAAAGAAAAAATCAGGAAACCTAGAGACTAAAAAAAAAAAAAAATGACTCTTAAGGTACTAACAAATTCTCATTAGGACGGTTCTTGTGAGGAAATGAGATTCTCATGTGACTTCTTGGGGGAAAAAAAAAAAAAAAACATTGTTGGATTTTTTTTTTTTTTTTTTTCCACTAGAAAAATTTCACCCACCTCTGTGAAGTATTCACATGGCGATAGTTCGTATCATCAGTAACAAGAAAGCAGAAGAACCTGAAGGCAAGAAGAAACAAAGATTCAACAAAACTACAGAGTTACTTTTATTTGTTTTCCTAATACTGTATTCATAAAAAAAAAACAAATATGGTGAAAAGACAACTTGAAGTATAACTTGGCAATAAAAAAGATGGGAGTCTCGAAAAGACACTGCAGTTTTCAGTTATGAAATTTTTTCTGTGGGCAATCACAATTATTTGAAAAAAAACGGGAACCTCCTGCAGCTATGAGAAGTAATAAAGGGAGGAGTTGATTACCATTTGGTGAGATGGGGATGTTTCCTATCAATGTGTCAAAAGGCGATCACATACTCAAACATAGAGAACCACCAGAAAGACACATGAAATCTACGATGAATGCGCGTTTACTTCCCTAATCTCAAACACATCAAAAGGAACCTTGAATTGTAATTAGCTACAAGTTCCTGGAACGGAAAGGTTAGACGATCACCTTGAGTACATTGTGAAATTCCTGACATGATGATTATAAACTTTGACAACGTTGAGAACATAACTGTGGTCCCATACGTTACTAAAAAAAAAAACGACAGGAACTGTGATTCCGACCTCACAGTAAATGACTAGTTTCTGTTGAATATGAGTTCATGTTTTCGTAGAAATACTTTAAAAAAGAAAAAAAAAAAAAACACGGAGAATCCTAGTGATGGATTCTACTATTTCCTTTTAGAACTTCTTATACCCCATGTTATTTATAAATACAGTATTTAGAAAATTAGGATTAGAAAATTAAAGACAAACTCAAAAAAAAAGTAATTCATTTCCGCACGTTCCTAACATCTGGGACGTAATTTCAAGCCCCCTTTCGGCCTCATCAGCAAGTTCTTATATAATATTATGGCGAAGTGTCGTTTGGTGAAAATAAAAAATAAAAATAAAAATCGGCACCTCACTAAATAATTCTCACGCTTTTTTTGTTTGTGCGCAACCGGAAACAAGCCCTATAAGGTAAAGGTGCTAACGCTACGCTGTCATATTTCCCTTTTTTGCTCGTAAAAACATGTCTTCGAAGTGAAAAAATAAACAAAGAAAAGAGTAACTTATTTTTATCGAAAGCAGACCTATCTCAGATAGACAGACATCTGAAGCCACATTTTTTTTTTTTTTGGGTGGAAAAAAAAAAGAAGAAAAAAAGAAGAAGAAAAAAAAAACCCACAACCCACTACCATCACCAAACTATTATTACTGGAAAAGAAAAAACTCATGGCAGGAGTGGATGGGGAAAAAGGAATAGATCTCACACTCTGTAATTTTGTTCGTGTGCAACTAGAAACAAGCCTTTAAAGTAAAGGTGTTAACGTTGCTGCCGTCACAATTATTTCGCAGATGAAAAAAAAAAAAGAGGGATTCAACATGTCGGAGATAACGACTCGGAATCCATTTTGTTTCAACACAAAGATCAGACCGTGGTCAGCTAAAAAGAAAAACACCCGTCGGAAGGCAACTTGTACCTGCCTTACACTTTTAAAGACTACCAGTTTTTCTCAGATAGAATTCCAGCAGACAAAAGAAAAGTAAAAGAACTGGACTAGCATGTGTTTTCTTCCCGGGATTTTTAAAAAAAAAAAAAAAAAAAAACTGCCTCCCCAGGCTATCAATACAACACTTGTCTAAAAACAAACCAGTGCGGCAGAAGATGGAAAGAAGAAACCCAAAAACATTCGATAAACAAACGGAACGAACGGGAAAATCTGAGACGTGACCAAATTAGACGTGTAAAAATATCACAACACACTCAATTTAACGAGCGGCTATAAGACTGTTATCAAAAGTCCAATAAAGAAGAGACTTGAAGACGATGACGACCTACACAAATAAAGTCACATGAGTGGTTATCGACAAAGGGGTCCGATCAAAGACTCCGAAGACAACTCGGTAAAAAAAAAAACCTTTCCTATAAAACATAAAAAGAAAAAAAGGGGCTTCGATCTACTACTACTAAGTAGGATCACCCCGCGGCTTGGCAAAATCCACCCGTAAACCCAAGCGAGTCTAACGTGGTAGCTACATAAGTTATAATTATTAGTTTTAGTATAAATAAAAAAACTGAGATAAGTAAACCGGAAGTATTCATTTCTACAGTTTCCTAACATCAAAGGGTAAATAGAAAGTTTCAGGTCATAATCTTATGCTACCTTCCTTGTCCCCTTTTAGGCAGTCGTAGGTAGTTAGCATAAGTAATTGTTTTGATAATTGTGAAAACAGTAAAACAAAAGATGTAATATCAAATACCTGATTTAACTGGAAAGTATTTGTAATTGTTGGTACGTCGTATAGAGCGGCAAAATCCACCTGTAAACCCAAGCGAGTCTAACGTGGTAGCTACATAAGTTAGAATTATTAATCTTAGTATAGATGAAAACAATAGAGATAAGTAAACCGGAAGTATTCATTTCTACAGTTTCCTAACATCAAAGGGTAAATAGAAAGTTTCAGGTCATAATCTTATGCTACCTTCCTTGTCCCCTTTTAGGCAGTCGTAGGTAGTTAGCATAAGTAATTGTTTTGATAATTGTGAAAACAGTAAAACAAAAGATGTAATATCAAATACCTGATTTAACTGGAAAGTATTTGTAATTGTTGGTACGTCGTATAGAGCGGCAAAATCCACCTGTAAACCCAAGCGAGTCTAACGTGGTAGCTGCCTAAGTTAGAATTATTAATCTTAGTATAGATAAAAACAATAGAGATAAGCAAACCGGAAGTATTCATTTCTACAGTTTCCTAACATCAAAGGGTAAATAGAAAGTTTCAGGTCATAATCTTATGCTACCTTCCTTGTCCCCTTTTAGGCAGTCGTAGGTAGTTAGCATAAGTAATTGTTTTGATAATTGTGAAAACAGTAAAACAAAAGATGTAATATCAAATTACCCGATTTAACTGGAAAGTATTTGTAATTGTTGGTACGTCGTATAGAGCGGCAAAATCCACCTGTAAACCCAAGCGAGTCTAACGTGGTAGCTACATAAGTTAGAATTATTAATCTTAGTATAGATAAAAACAATAGAGATAAGCAAACCGGAAGTATTCATTTCTGCAGCTTCCTAACATCAAAGGGTAAATAGAAAGTTTCAGGTCATAATCTTATGCTACCTTCCTTGTCCCCTTTTAGGCAGTCGTAGGTAGTTAGCATAAGTAATTGTTTTGATAATTGTGAAAACAGTAAAACAAAAGATGTAATATCAAATTACCCGATTTAACTGGAAAGTATTCGTAATTGTTGGTACGTCGTATAGAGCGGCAAAATCCACCTGTAAACCCAAGCGAGTCTAACGTGGTAGCTACATAAGTTAGAATTATTAATCTTAGTATAGATAAAAACAATAGAGATAAGCAAACCGGAAGTATTCATTTCTACAGTTTCCTAACATCAAAGGGTAAATAGAAAGTTTCAGGTCATAATCTTATGCTGTCGTAGGTAGTTAGCATAAGTAATTGTTTTGATAATTGTGAAAACAGTAAAACAAAAGATGTAATATCAAATTACCCGATTTAACTGGAAAGTATTCGTGATTGTTGGTACGTCGTATAGAGCGAAAGAAAAAGAGGGGTGAAAACTTTGACAATTGTGAAAACAGTAACAACTTTAGATATTAAAGAAAAACAAAAATTAATATCAAAAGTATTTGACTGAAAAAAATATTTGTAGTTGTTAATCAAAAGAAAATTACCTTTAGAAAAAAAGAGAAAATAAAAAAGAAAAAAACATAAAGAGATAATAATAACTACATTTGTTGTCTTATTGACCAGAAAACGTTGTCGAATCTGGTAATTCGGGGACCACGTACTAACAGGTTGAGCGTCCCATGCCCTGTAGTCCGTTACAACTTACACTTAAAACGAAGTTAAAAGAAAAAAAAACAATTCTTATTTCTAGCTAGTTCGTAGCACACTACTAGCAGCGCACTCTTTTGTTATAAAAACAAAAAGTAAAACGTTTTGAGAATGATCCAAAGTTCATTTACGATAGCGAGGTACATTGTGCACTTCTTTTGATGTGAAGTAAGGTCTAATCTTGTCATGCCGCAACCATTGCAGCGTTGTTAGTTAGTTAGTTAGTTAGCAAGTCCATCAGACCACCGAGTATCGGTTAGGTAGACACTCAAAGAGTACCGGGTGGCTCTTCTGAGGGTCCCCAATACTGCGGCAGTAGGAAGAACCTAATCCCGGGGGATTATTTTGTTAGTATCAGCACAGGGCATACTAGATCAGGAGACCTAGAAACACTTTGCTTCCACCTTGTCCGGTATACTAGCAGGAAACCACGCAATTAAGTAAACAAAAAAAAAAAAAAAAAAAAAAAAAAAAAAAAACTAGTTCTAATCTGAAACACTAAATAAACTTGATATTATGATGAAAAAAATAAAACAAAATAAAATAATATAAGATAACATAAAATAAAATAGATGAATTTAATAACTCAGTAAACACAGTTGATGATTTCAGGGATTAATTTTGAATAGTATATCTATGTAACTCCGAGTCGGAGGACCTCGCACCTTGTAGTCGAACCACTTCCGTTCTATCCGCTCATAGTTGGCGTAGTGGATCTTATTGAGCAGATCAGTAAATTGAGTCTTTTCTATACCATTATAGCAGAAAAGCTCAACTGTCCACAGAAAATTGTGTATTTCCTCGATCACCGTGTGATTGTAGGCATTATCGATGGCTTGTAAGACTTCGAGCTTATCTCGAGAAGTGAGTTTCGGAAGGTTAGAGAATTTAACAAGATGCCTCAATAACCACTGTCTCGGCAGGGCCGCACGCAGCGGAAAGCTCTGCAGGTAGCTCTCCAGGTCCTTCAGCATTGCAGCTAGTTTCGGCTGATTCTCTGTGGCAAAGAACGTATGGTGGTGTTGTCCGTCATTTGTCGGGTCATCGCATTGCGGGATGTCCGGGAAGAATTGCTGCACTATGATCCTCGCGCCATTACATCTCGAGAGAAGGTGATGTGCGTCTGTGTCGGTGTGATTACAGAATCGACAGTCAGTAAGACCCAAGGCAGGGAGCTTTACCAGTTCGTGATGACCCGTTCTCACTCGGGCTATAATAATCTCGTCACTTCTTAAAAGGTCCTGATGGAACTTCTGTACCCTACCAGACGATGTTGCCAAGTTGTGGACGTGTCGCGTATCTCGGGAGCGAAGCCATGCTTTTCTGACTTGGTTCACAATTGAACATTGAGCCATTCGGTAGTCAAAGGGAACCTCCGTGAGCGGTATCTCAGATGACGCAGCTTTGGAAGCCAGGCTATCAGCTAACTCATTTCCAATAACACCACAATGAGAAGGTACAAACTGCATCGTAAACGGGCGATTCAGGGTGGAAATCTGGCTGAGAATCTCGTGGTTGGTGCGCGAATGCTGGCAGAGGTACCCCTTGGCCAAGCTACTCAGCGATGACTGGCTGTCGGATATGATGTGTATCCTGCCGTTCGGTAGTTGTGGCGAATTATCGCGGACGATATCCAGAGCCGAGATCAAAGCCCTCTGTTCTGCGTTGTAAATCATCAGAGAGGGGTTATAGCGCTGTAGCTTCGTGTAACATTTATTTCGGAAAACCAAGACCGCAGCGTTCCCACAGTGGTAACACCCATCTTTGTCCTCAAAGTAAGAAACATCTGTATAAACACGTGCAATCGCAGGTGGCAAGGATTCGATTGATGCAAGGGCATAATTTAGGTTGTGCTCTGTGTCTGATGACTTACGAAAGTCCCTTGAAGGCAGAACCGTGACGTTTGGAGGAGGTTCCCAAGGAGCCTGATGGTGAGGCAGGTAGAATCTGGACTTGACACTGGGCGTCGGGAAGCATTTCGAGAAGTGGGTTGCTGAGGATTCCCAACGTCCTTCCTCCCCCTCTCCATTGAAAAGACTCCAGGTCGGAGCATTCTCTGCATATCGTTGGTAACGTTCGTAGATGAGAGCCATGGATTTAGCCAGGTGTTGTTTGAATGGTAGGATGTCGGATTCTACTGAAACAGCTTGGACCGAAGCTGATGAAGAGCAACCAGTTAGCTTAAGCATGAGCTTCCTGTGTATGGTTTCTACGCGTTTCCATGAGTCTCGGCGGAGATAGGGTGCATATGCTGCAAGTCCGTGGTAAGCTCTCGCTAGTACAAGGCCGTTAACAAGTTGCCTTAGCACTTCAGTTTTAATTTCGAAAGATGAGATCATCTTCAAGAGACCAATTCCCCGTTTCATAGTGCTAGTCACCTTATTCAGCTGGGGTTCGAATGTCAGTCTATCGTCAATCAGCACACCCAGGTAGCGAGCATGTTCAACACGGCGAATAGGTATTGCTGTAAAAATGTCAAGCTTCTTCTTGCCAACCCTGCTGCGAAAATCGGTTCGAGTTGATACGTCTCTCCCATTCACTGTCAAGGGAAAGACGGGACCACTTTCCAAATTTAACTGAGCGCCAGGACCTTCGTCTAATTTGTCCAACAAGAGCGACGGTTGGGAGAAGGATTCTAGTCTTTTCGTTGATGGTAGGTACAGCCTAGGGAATCTGCAGAGACCCTTGCCGGAGTCAAATCGAGTGCCGATCGCCAGGAATTCGGTCTTGGCCTGCGACAAACTCATGTTCGAGTCAGAGAGCCAGCTTTCAACCTGTCCAATCGCTTCATTGGCCTTGGTTTCAAGGTCTCCAATCTTATTGCTGCTCACAAATACTGAGAGGTCATCAGCGTAGAGCAGTTTAATGTCTGCTTTCGTGACAGACTGCGGGAGTGTGTCGACGTACAGCCTGAAAAGGAGAGGTCCCAGAATACTACCCTGCGGTACCCCCTTATTACAACCAATATTCTTCGAGTATGTTTTTCCATAAAGAAGCCGCGCTGAACGGTTCGAAAGGAAGTCCACTAACCATCGTACATATGGTTTGGGCAACAGCGGGATAAGTCTTTCTACTAATATACGATGGCTTACGTTGTCGAAAGCTCCGGAGATATCAAAGAAGAGTAATACGCCACATTTTTCGAAGTCTTGTCTGGTTTCCGACGCAGCGTTAGCCAAGATCGCAATATTTTCATCCGTAGTTCTGCCAGGAACAAAGCCTGACTGATTGGGGTCTAAGCTCCCCTCCAATAGGTGTTCCAATCGGCGAAGGATAAGAGCTTCAATGAATTTTGCAACAATAGAAGTCATTGAAATAGGGCGGTACGAAGAAGGTTCTGAGGGGTCTTTTCCATTGCCTTTGAGAAAAGGAATGACGTTTGCCTTTTTGAAACACTCGGGGAGGATACCACGTCTTAGAGACCAGTTGGCTATACGAAGGAGTACCAAAATCATTTGCGGTCCCAGATGTAGAAGCATGTTATTCGAGATGGAGTCCGGTCCTGCACTGTTTGTTCTCTTGAGGGAACTGAACACAGCCCGGGCTTCTTCCTGCGAGAAAGGACTACACTCCGGAGTTTCATAGTCACCAGGTTTTACCTTTGGAGCTTCTGGCCTAGTACTGTCAGAGCCGCTTGGGAAGAAACGGCTTATAAGCGACGTCATTGGAGCTCGTGGTGTTGGAAGTGCCGTCTTATCACCCCTGAGTTCCCGTATTTTTCTGTAGGTCCACGAGAAGCCCTTATCACAACCTTGGGAGGCTACTTGGCTGGGGGATAGAGGAGCTAGGATACGTTCCCTTCCCTTGTGTCGAGGCTTGCACCACTTGTTGGGTAGCTTGGCGATTGCTACTTTTTCTACCGTATGGACAAAGTTGTTTGAGAGTTTCTTCAAGGATTTTATCTTTAATAGTCGTGTTGTGTGTGATTCCAATGTATCAGAAAAGGCTGTCCAGTGTGCATCTTGGAACTGATTGAGGAGCCATTTGCGGTGTGGTGGTGAGTTGCTAAAGTTTGAGAAAGTCGTGATATCGAAGTCCGCTAAGATAGGTGTATGATCCGACATTAGTGCGTCAGGGTCATATTGGCAAACGCTCAGACATTTATGCTGAGGAGAGTGTAAGACCAGATCGGGGGTTGTACCGTGTTTCGGAATCGTCGGTTTGAGCTGAACTAACTCCAATCCGTTGTCATTTATCCAGTCAAAGACCGTTGAGCCTGCTGATTTTGTAGGGATTTTCTGTGACCAGGATTCATGATGGGCGTTAAAGTCACCAAAAGCCATGTCACCTAGATCGTATGATGATGGAAGGCGTGAAACACCGGGTGGAATATATATATTCTTAAAAGTTATGGAACCTATTGTTGAAGCGAGGCTGAATTCCAGCGCCTCAATGTCGGAGGATCCAGATGATACGTCGTTGTTGTGAGAGATCTTTAAACCATTTCTGAAATACGTCAGTAGGCCACCACCCCGGCTCTTGGAGACTGTCTTCCTGTCTCTCCTAATGTACGAGTACCCATCCATATGTAAAAGATCACTGTTGTTCTTATTCAGCCAGGTCTCCTGCAGGTTTATTATATCAGGGTTTGTTGCGTTAACGATGGACTCTAAGGCTGCTCTAGTGTTAGTAAGCGACCTTAGATTCCAGGATAAAATTCTCAGAGGACCCGGGTTTTGTTCTATCCCCGATCGGATTAAGAGCTGCCTCGCGGTGACCGTCAGATGGAAATCCCTGCTGGGATGTGGTTGGGGATGTCGTTGCTATTGCTTTGACATAGAACTCCGGTGAGGCGTCCTACCCCGTGATCTGCTGGGGGTATTCGTTCTGTCCCCGTAGGGAGAGAAGGAGTCTTGTAGCTGCTTTGCCACCTCTGATTCCTGTCCCAGGACTGATTTAGACCTGATTCTGTTCAGCATCGTCTTGTTGGATGCTTTCTTCGGAGGTGCCTTCGTGACTGGTGCTGTTGTGACTTCAGCAGTTGGAGGCTGTGCCGGCTTACCGTGCACCGGAGGTTTCATGTTCTGAGGTGGCACTTCAGTTGATTCCGCAAGAGGAGACCCTTCCGGCGATGAGGACTGTTGAAGAACAGTGTGTTCGATCGAGAGTTTCTGCTCGTGCATTTGGTTAAGCCGAGCTAACAACTCCGATATTCTTCGTGACAGGTTAGCCACTTCGTCGGTGAGTCGGGAGTTCTGTTCCTGCATTTTAACTTGCTGTTTCAGAAGATCTTGGATGCGAGCGTCTCTGTCTTCTAATGACGCCTGTGTCCGTGCTGACTGGTCCTTCTGTTGTTGATCTTGACGAGCCATGAGATCCGAGGCCTGTTCTGTTAAGCCCGTCACTTTGTCGGTTAGGTGGCCGTTCTGGACCTGCATCTGTCGCTGTTGTTTGAGAAGTTCTCCGATTCGAGTGTCCTTAGCGGAGTCGGATGGGGACGTAGTGTCAGTTGGGGTGCTGTTGTCCGGTGAAGGAGCAGAGTCATCTGGTGAGCTATCATCTATTGTTGAAGTAGGGAGCGATGGATATTCCGCTTCGTTACGTGGTGGCGGTTCTCGTTTGGACTCTCGGTTTATAGTCAGGAGGCCATGTCCCTTGCAGTGAACGGTGGAGAAGGTCGGTTCTTCTAGTGATTTCACTACAAAGAAACCTCTGCTACCCTTCTTCCTGTGGTGAGTCGCTGTGTCTACAATCCAACCCTGTCCACCTAGAATCTTGATGAGGTCTGTAGTGCTGATCCTATGGAGAGAGGGACCTGTTATGAAGTAGCGGGTACCCGGTGTTGGAGGAGGCATGGCTAGTTGTCCCAGAGTCTTACGTGTATCTAGTTCCCTTCCCGGGTAAGTAACTAAACCAAGCTTCTTCGTTCCACGAAGAAGGATGACTGCCGCGTCGCAATAATCTGCAGCCTTGCGGGCAGTATTTAAGTCTGCTGTGTCCAGTCTGATCACGACTGTTTTCGGTAGGTCTTCTTGTATGTGTCTCGAAGCAGAGATAAAGAAGCCCTTGTGTTCCGCTGGAACGTGCGCTTGCAGGCGGTGAACTGCATCAGTAGGTATACGAAGGTTCACCGATGACACCTTCGGGGTGCGGACTTTAGATGCCCATATCTGGTGACGGTCTATGGGAGAGAAAGAGTGGTTCTTCGCAAAGTCGTTGTAGATCTTCAAGGCCGCTGCAGATAGATCCGAGGTTGAGAGTGCTTCGGTCTCGCCGTGTCCAGAGTGGTAGTTCAGTTGAACCACTCCGTTCGATACAGGATCCCCGCCCGAACGGACTAAAAGTTTGGCTATGGAGCCTGAGATTGTCGTTGCGTAGGCCTTGCGGACTACCGTCTTACCATCTAAGAGCAAAGGTACTTGAATAAGGGTACCTTTACCCGGGTCTTCAGTTGTAATTGCCGTTAAACGGCCTGTGTTGCTTCGTCGTTGGAGTTGTGGTATCTGGTCTGTCGGTAACAGAAATACAGCCGAAGCCACTGCAGGGTTGTTGATGACTTCACAGCCATCTTTGACCTTAAGGTCCCAATCCTCGTCGCGGAGTTGAGCCTTCCCCCACGGTTTTGCTGGTTTTAGTTGTCTGGACACTACTGTTGCCCATGACGAGTTCTTCTTCGTATCTTCAGAACCCGTCTGCCTCGGTGTTTTCGACTTTGGTCTCGGTGATGGAGCCGTTCTCGGTGGAGCTGCCTTCGGTCTCGACACTGATGGCGGCGGAGGTTGCTTGTTCCTGCCATCTTGCGTGTTAGCTACCATGCTTAGCAGGGCGCTTAACAAGGTCTTCAACTGGACCCTCTTCTTTTTCATTGTTTTTTTGGAGATGTTACTGAGGGGAGACGCACCTTACTGCTCTTTCACCGTATTGTTTGGATCGAGATCAATAAAGTACAGAAACAATAAAGTACAGAAACTGTAGCTTTAGAATCGTTGTTGTAGAGAGCGAAAGAAAAAGAGGGGAAAAAAAAAAAAAAAAAAAAAAGAGAGAGAGAAAAAATATTTTTATATTTTTTTTTTTTTTTTTTGTCGTATTAACTGAAGAAAAGATTTTAAAAAAAAAATTAAAATAAAAAAGTTAAGCAGCTAGTTAGAATATGAGTTTATTATAAATAAAAGACACAATAAACACCTATTAGTGTAAGTTCCAAAGAGGAAAACAAAAAAACGAACAAAAAAAAAGAATTAATTCTGACTGAAGTACTACAAAGATACAACAAAACAAAAACAAAAAAAAATCGGAACTTTTGGGCGCAACCAAAGAAAAGCCTATAAAGTAAGGGTGAAGGTGACGCTGCCATACAACCCCCTCTCGTAGAACTTGTCTTCGAGATTGGGAAGAAGAAACAAAAACAAAAAAAAACAAAACAAAACCTGCAGCGAGGAACCGCAGTAAATCGAGTAGTAATTTAATTATTTTAAGTGCTCAAGTTCACAAAGCTGACAAGTGAGTATGTTTAACAGTTGAACAGCTCAACAACAGATCTGCGGTGGCATTCTGCTTCTCAGATTGGGAATTGTGAACTTCTACGGGTGAAGTAGTCTCACGTTGAACCTGTAAAGGACTCTTCATCTCTGTTAGTGATGTTAAGTTATGACCAACTGGACTGTTGAAAGACGCACCAAAACTGAGCCACTCGTCAGACAAAGCATCAGTACAATGAAGAAGGTTGTATTCCATGTTTGCGAAATTCTTATTTACTTCACAAATTGAATCATTGAGAAGATTATCAACAGAAAACAATGGAGCCAACAAATCTGGAGAAGCGCTAGGTGAGCAAGCCTTCCTAAAAGAAGGTTTCCGAACTCCTTCATTTGACTCTGCAATAATCTCTTCTCGGTGTCGACGACCAAACCCAAACACACACACGACAGACTCGAACAACACTCTCACCAGAGTAAAGGATACAGCTATTGTTGCCGTCACCATACTGAGAAGGTCAACAGAACTGTCTTCTTCTTCATTGTCAACCGTCCAAACTGATATTATTCTCAAAATAATCGTCGTGCACATCAGCAGATTAGCTCCACCACTAATAAAGTTCAAAAACATCGCATTCAGGTATTTCTCTTTGCATATTATAATGAATTCAATTACCATAAGAGCAAAAAAGACTCCATATCTGATGGTTGCTTCAGTGGGACTGCCTGTTGGAATCCACGCTGCTAAGACGATAAACGGAAGCGATCCATATTCCCTTGCAAGATACCGTCCTCTTAACTTCCCAGAACCTCTGTAGCTATCAAAAACAACTCCCATGCTGGCAACATAACATGACGCTTGATAGGTGTCTTCCCATGCACCAACGCCGAAAAAAAATGTTCGAGAGGGAATTGAACTGGACTGGTGATTTGAGATTTTATAGGAACAACGGGAAGCATCGCATTTGAAGACTACGAGAACTAGAATGAAAGTGAGGAGGCTGAAGACTACTCCGAAACCCCCGACTAACTTTGGGACAAGACCGCTTGAGTTGATCAATAGTTTCCCTGAATACAACAACACATTCGGTGAGAATATTAATACCACGACAGATGTTATCCCAGGAAACCGGAGTGGACTCGGAATCCTTCCAGGATTACACCATCGAAGTACAATAAAACAAATTAATCTGAAAACAACATAAATTCCCACACAGAATGCTGTGTTAGAGACTACAGCACCAGCCCACATATTCCCATCAATACTCAACGATAAAGGATTGGTAACGAAGGGTAAATCGTTTGTTGAGGTGGTATCGGTACATGATATCTGAGTTGCAATTATTATCATTTTTGAAAGTGCTCCAGGACTTGGGGATCCTGCTAAGAATCCTCCAAGTGATGACAACAGTAAGATGCTCCCTCCGAAGGTTGATTTTTCAAAAAAAGTTTGACTTCCTCCACACTCGGCAGCTGATGGTTTCCATGTCTGCGTTTCATTATTCCCCTCTCCAGTTCCAACAATCTTCATCGTCTCAGTCACAGTCATCCCAAATACTCCAAAGAACAGTATCTGAAGCACAAATACCCTACAAGTACAACTTGAGGGTCGCATGTTGAATATCAAAGCAACCCTCTGACAGAAAATTATGATTATTATTACATTCTATTAGATAAAATAAAAGTATATTACAGCTGAAGGTACATTCTATTCCTGATGAGGCAAGTTTTCGTGGTGAAATAAAATCAATAACACATAAGTATACCTTTAATGATTATGGTCCCAGCACCTCGGTCCATGTGTTGTTCCATACTCTTTGATGCATGTCAGTGTGAGGAATGAGATCATACCATAAATCATACCAAATATGACCAGGTCCTTTTCCATTTGGTGGTCTGACACAACACCAATGTGACGTCAGTCTCATTGTTTTTTGAACAAATGAATTGAATTTGTGAGGCGTTGGAAAGAACGTTGAGGTCACATTAAGATCTCTTAAATCAGAAAAGTGAACCACAGGAATCGCATGCCCAGTAGACGCTTCCCATGACTTTGCTTGTACCTCTGTCGATAGCGATGATAAATTAGATATAATAGAACTTTTTAATTTAGGGGTCGCGGAATTGTTCAAGAATGAGTATTCTCGAAATTGAATTTTATTAGAAATCCATTTTTCAATATTAAAAACGTGGTCCATCGGACAATCAAATGGCAATAACAATTCACTTCCTGGAAACACACCTTCGTGAGGATACCACACTCTGTCATACACACATCTAAGTCTCGGCATCACTAATGTCCTGTTTAATGACATCGCTAAGGCAAGTGCCGATCTAATTTGGTTTAGCTGGGCATTCATAACGTTGAATAGGATGTTTAAATTGCCTTCATCCCATGCTGCAGACACAGTTGGAATTTCAAATGGTAATGGAGGAATGTGAAGATCAATAGTGATATATTTCCTATCAGAATTGTAGTAGTTGTCTGAGTCTCTCCATAACAACGCCTCTCTGTATCGGTTTCTCTTACCTGCTGTTGCTGAGAAGACGAATGTGGCATGGACGAAGAATGCATCGTCACGAAAACCTTGAATAAAATATGAATGGCCATTACCGGCTACTTGAATTGACAAGTATGAACAACGAAGAGATTCGTTATAACAAACACTGACACCTTCAATTAAACTCTCAGAGTGTTCAGTATTTCCTCCTCTTTTGATAAGATCATTAAAACAATTTTGATCCCAATAATCGAGATCTTCTCTTATCTTGTATTCCCATTCAGTTATTAAGTTTATCGTCGTATTCTTTAAGTAAAGTATACCAATGTTAGCAATGGCTGTGTTTGGTTGTTTTTTTTGTGTTTGTTTTGTTGGTTTTTTTTTACAACAAAACAAAAAAATGAGGAAACATACCACCCATGGAAGCTTCAAGGTCACCTTCAGACCTCGATAAAGCGTCAGTCGAGGCGAGGACATCCGTGTGAAGTTGAAATTTTTCAAGTAAAACATTTGGATTTCGTATAGGAAATGCATCGACGTCCAGAATCAATACGTGAATACCAAAGGAAACGATTGTATGAGCCAGAGCTACTTTCATTATGCCGAGTCGTCGGAATTTTTTTGATCCCCAACCGAGACCCTTCGTAGGGAGCCC
This sequence comes from Flectonema sp. DT1601, assembly GCA_964019425.1. Classification (NCBI taxonomy): domain Eukaryota; phylum Euglenozoa; class Diplonemea; order Diplonemida; family Diplonemidae; genus Flectonema; species Flectonema sp. DT1601. The sequence continues at coordinate 557,657 of OZ025851.1, read as the reverse complement.
AGCGTTCAATTCAACTACATTATTAGCAGGAACGTATAAAGGATCACTTTTATCAGTCGATGTTAAATATTTATATAAAGTTGAATCCATGGCACACACAACATAATTAGTGACCGATTGCTGTCGTAAATGACGTACCCAATTCGAAGCAAAATCTGCGTACTCTCTATTCGCGAAAGTCACGATAATGTTACTTGATTTTGATGATAGAGATTTTATTTTTTCGGAGGTGATGCCTGGGAAAGGGTTGACGCTCATGTTTCTCGCAGGTGCTTTCATTTTTTTCTTTTTTTCGATTACCACCGACGTGGTATTCGATACCGACGTAGTGTTTGCTACCAAAATGTTGTTCTTTTCAGTGGAGTTGGTGTTGGGTAATTCTTCATCTTGTAACACTGCACTGATACCACTTTTCAAAACTCTCGACAGGTCGCTCTTCATCGCCTTCTTTGTTTCTGGTGATAGAGTCTTGGTTGCCCCCCACATCAACAATACGAGTAATAAAATAATTCCCATCGCGAAGCGCCGTACGGTGTCCATGGCACTCATTGTCGGGTTTGCCCCCTCCCAACCTAAATAATAAAATAAAATAATTTTAATTTACACCTTGTTGTGTCTTTTTTTCATACATTATATTTTTTTTTATAACGCTATCCCTTTTTCCTGAAAGATAAAAAAAAAATCATACAATTGCGATCACCCTCTCAACCTGCTGAATCACTACGAGTCGGTACCAAAACAGATCTTTTTTTTTTCTTTTTTTTCCCACAACATTATAAATTGCTATGATGTATATTCTTTTTTTTTTTTTTTTTTATAAAATGTCTATAAAAAAAAAAAAAATAACAACGAGCAGCTCAAAAGTCAATCGTTGTAAATATAAATTTTTCGTACCACAAAACATAACAAAGAAAAAAAAAAAATGGGAAAAAAAAAGAATAAAACAAGCTGCCAACACATCATTTGTCACGTAAGTATGACATAAAGTGTGCGAAGACCTACCTAAACATAAATAAAAAAATTTATCAAAATACCGTATGTAAATTCTAAAAGGAGGTGTGTGTCAAGATTTTTTGGATCTAAGAAAGTAAATAAATAACCAATTTAAGGTCATGAATGGGTAGCAAGCTTGCATTGTGTGTATGATTACATGCATCTAAGAGTGTTCTGGGTCACTACGTCAATCCGACTGACAGAAGTCTTTCTTTTACTTTTCTATCTTGTTTTCTGTTTTGTTTGTTTGTTTTTTTCTATAACTAAAACAACTATCTTAAAGTTGATGATGATGAAGGTTTCATACCGTTTTTGCTTAAGCTCTCGAAGTATGTTTTCTCTGTCTTTCTGAAGAGTTTCAATCGGATCTGTTTTTTTTTTTTTTTTTTTTTTTTTTGCATTTAACAAGTATTGTAAGAACGAAAAAGAATGTTGGGGGCAGCACACGTATCACAATAAGCAACACACCTTTTCCTATTCTATTTAATAACGAATATTCTTCAGACAACCGAACTTGATAATCTCTCTCTAAGGCGCATTGATCTCTTGTGAGAGTCGAAGGAGCACCAGTCTCACCTATCACGCTGGGAGCAAGAAGAACATTAGGGGGATTCTTATATAAGTCAAAGTCGGTAAGGAATTGCTTGTTAGCCGCCACTCTGCTGTGTTTTGTTCTGTGAGCGTATTCCTTGGCGAGGATCTCTTCTCGGTTAGTTTCCCAGTTGTCTCGAGCTTCGAATTGCTGGCAGGCCATTTTGAAATGTGCTGTTCGATCTTCACCGTCAGCTGCCTTTTGTTGGTCTCGTCTCTGAATGCTTCGAAGAAACTTGCGTTGGGCTTCGTCTTCGCGAGTAGCGGCGCTTTGACGGAGTTGCCTCTCTCGTTCTTTTCGTTTTTTTAATTTGATTTCATTTTTAATGCGTTGGTCTTCTCGAACTTTTTTCAGTTCTTCCTGTCGCTTGGCGTAGGCTTCTCTGCGTTCTCGACCTTGTGATTCCACTCTGAGAAGCTCTTCTTGTCTGAACTCTTTTTCGATTTGTAATTCTCGTTTATGCTCTGCTTCTTGGAGCTTTGATTCAGTCTTTAGACGGGCGGTATCAACTGCTCTGGCTCTGCGTTGCTGTCTTAGTCGTTTCTGAAGTCTTTTTATCTCAAGGCCTTCAGTCTTCTCTCTGTCCTTATCAAGTTGGAGCATTGCTTCATGCATGGAGTAGAGGTATTCGTCGTTTCTTATTTCTTCTTTCGATCTTTCGATTTCAATCCATTCCTGGAGAGTCTTCGCTCTTGAGAGGATACCTCTCACCATCTTTTGAATGATAACAGCGGATGATGTTCTGACGCCAGCCATTTTTAATTCATGTTCTCTCTTTGCTTCAACTTCCTTTGCACGATTTTCTCTCTCAAGCTGCTGCTGTCTCTCTTCTTCAGCTATCTTATCTTGAGATTCTTGAGCAAGACGCTCTCTGTGTTTTTCAACAAACAGAAGAAGACATTTGTATCGATCTTTAAAAGCACGACCAAGATGTTGTACTTTTGTAATAGCCTTGGCTAAGACTAAATCTTTTGAAGCGTTCAATCTAATGAAAGCTTGCTGTCGGAGAAATACCTTTGAGAGTCCCATCTGTCCGATTGAACGATCAATGTTTTGGGATTCAAGAATACTTTGACACATTGTTCTGTCAGGTATAGAATCAGAAGCTGCATTCAATCCCTGTGATCCAAGTAAAGCTCTATACCTTTCCTTAAATAATTGATGTGTAAATCTAATAGGATATCCAGCCTTACGAACTCTAACTGTTTCAATCACACCAGCAGATCTCAATTGATTCATAACCTCAGCAGGTGACCATAATAATGGTTTCTTATCAGGGTGAGCCTTAATACATCTAATCCAATGGGGATTAGTACTTTGAATTAGGTCGATTAATTCTTTAACTTGTTTTTTAAAGAATCCAGAGACAGTTACCTGAGCGCTGGGTCTACTAAGTTCTTGAGCTTCTGGTAGTAACTTTCCTATAAAAGAATCGGTTGATGATCTGCATATTCTACGAAGTTCATCTTTGAGGGGTTCTTTGTTCTTCTCAAGGAATCCTGTTTGAGTTATTTGTTTGATGATCTCTGTGAGAAGTTAAGTTACACAGATCCCAGTGGCTACAAAAAAAAAAAATAAAAATAAAAAATTCCCCCCCACCCCCCCTTTGAGGTACAACAATAGCATACCAGTCACATCGTACGTCACATCAGCAGCGTAGTGTCGAATAAAAAAAGATTTCGGATCCGTGACGGGTTTCCCGTAAAACGGATGTCCAGGTTTGGCTCCCTTTCCCTGCCCTTCTGGTCCGAATTTTGAATGCAATTTAGCCACGAGTGAGTTGTCGGTTCCTTGACCCAACTTACACTCTTCATCAAGCATAGAGAATACAGAGCTCTTTCCGTAGAGTAGATCCAGACAGACGTTGTTGTCAGCAAAGTCAACACCCGTTGTGTCGATTCCTATTTGATGGGTGTTGTTGTTGTTGTTGTTGTCTAAAATAGAACTTATTTATAATAATCACATACCTTCCCTCTCACATTCCTTCATATCCTCAACAAATATAAAACTATTGTAGTGATTCTGAAGTGCTTCATTCGCTAAGTTGATACAAAGCTGCTCAAATCCGTTTTTAGGAAAATGTTCAAAACCAAATATGTCCAACAAACCTAACCAATTAGCCGTCTCGGATGTCTTATCAGTTGTGGTGTTAATCTTTTCAACAAGCCATTGAAACATGTTGTCATACAATACCTTTGACACGGAATCCCGTGTGTCCATACTTTTCTCCTTTGAATGTTGTTTTGTCACAGATTCTCCTTTCATACTACTTGTTGTCGAGGTTAGTTCAATTTCCATGTCGGTGGCGTTGATGCCAAATAAAGTACAGGCCTGTTCCAGTTGAACTTTCGCTTGTTGGTCAAGAAAAGATTTTGGGTTGTTCTGAGCATCCATTTTTTCTGAAAAAATCGTATTTTGAAAATTTAAAATCCCAGCAACTGTTTTCCAAACCGAAGTCTGTTCCTCCTGCGTCATCCCAATGTCGTGCATTGCTGCAATGCAGGCGGATTGATCTTCGGCATCGTCAACACCAGTAATCTGAAGACACTCTCCCGAGACACACGATACGTACTCAGAAGCGTCTTTTATTCCATACTCAGACCTACTCGAATGAGCACATAATTGATAAAAAACATGATAGACTCGTTCGTCTTTAGCAGCAGACAGAATTCTACTTTTTTCTAAGAGATATTTAGTAGTGTGGGCGCCTACTAGTACGCCATCGACAGAGAACTGTGCCTGTTGGTTTTTTTTTTTTTTTTTTTTTTTTTGTTAAGACAATATTTTTAAGTGTGGTAGGAAAAAAAAAAAAAAAAAAAACAACATACTTTCATAAATTTACCAAATCGAGAACTGTTGTCATTTCGAACCGTTTTCGCATTTCCAAATGATTCCAAGATAGGTGAAGCTGCTTGGACTTTAACTCCAACTTGCTCAGTTGCATGTTTAATTTCATTAGTTGCAGTCTGACATGACACTGCTGTCAGATACTCGACTACAATCTTTGCGGCAACAGTCTTACCAGCACCTGATTCACCGCTGACTAAAACTGTTTGATTTTGTCGATCGTTTAATAGTTCGTAGTATGTTTGATGAGCGCATGACCAAACATGAGGAAGGAGACCTTGAACAACTGGACCCTCAGCTAAGTACTTTCCCATAGATGTCTCAGGTTGGTAATGAGGAATCCTTTTAAAAGGGTTAACCGCCACAACAAGAGAACCAATATTTGTGTAGACAACATCTCGTAAAAACCGTTTTCGTAAACAACTCAACAACGTCGATTCATGTAATTCTGTCAGCAGTAGAAGGTCATCAGGTTCTTCATTAAAAATCTCATCTCTGGCATGATATAGCTTCCCCAATGCTGTATTTAATATTGTTTCCTGACCTTCATCACTGACACAGGTATATTTACATTTTGGTTTGTCAGGATTACCGTCTATTAAGATTACCTTACCGAGAATCCATGAGTCTTTCGGATGAAGAAAAGCAACCCTAGCTCCAACTTCGAATTTTTCACCCATATTGTTAGCTCAAGAAATGTTGAAGGGGGTTGCGTGTTGACATCACCTTTTTGAAATTAATGATTTTTTTTGTAAATAAAAAAAAAATAAATTATAATAAACATAAGATGATCAATTGTCATCAAATCATTTGCACATTGGTTACAGGACGTCTCATCTGACTCAACGATACCATCGTCTCACACTCTCTCCCTCTGATGTGTATGTAATACAAATAATCCAACGAGATTTCGAATATTGAACCGGATCAGAAAAAAAACAGAAAAAAGCTGTGGGTGGTTTTCAGGTAAATCAAGAAAAACGATAATCACATGGGCATGCCCCCGAGAACGTCACCACAGCTAAGAATCGAAGACGATTTTTCCAGAAGGCACAAGAGAGGGGGGAAGAACAAAAAAAAAAAAAAAAAAAAAAAAAAAAAAATACTCACCCTCACTAAACACCTGTTGTGTGTCCAATGCAGGCAACGAAAGGATGAGTTGCTTAATAGAATTCGGATAAAAATAAATAGTTTGATTAATAAGGTGAATTGAGGCTGCTACTTAAGTGTAGAATTCGAGCCTAAGTTCGTACCCAGAAGGGCTATAAAGTGGCTTCTAAAACAATACAGCCATTGGTAGCAATAATTGATTTGCTTTTGTCTATTTTTTGAGAACAAACGGAATAGACGCCAGAGCGATTACTCCAGTTATAGTAAACAGATCGAAGGGTGAAGATGCTGACAGATAACTTAAAAGAGCTGCTAATCCCGCAGCTAAGATTTGCGATCCTGACATAGTAGCTGTCGCTAAACTAGCAGCAAACCCAAGTTGACTTGAAGGAACACATTGCTGGACTAACAACTGACTGTTTGTTTGATGAATCGCATACGCAAGTCCCTGAGGAAGCAATGCTATAACCGATAGCCATCCGCTAGTATGCGGGGCCAATATCAGAGAGAATCCACTGAAAACTAATGACGCAATGAATATCCTTCGTAGTCCATATTTATTGTTTAATTTCGCATTGTAGAATCCCGCAACACATCCAACAGTAGCCTGAACAGCTAGTGTAGACACCGCTTCACTCAATGCTCCACCTGTCCCTGGAAGGGAAGCTTTCAATCCAACGTGTTCTGTCCAGTAAAAACAGACAGCCATGTAACCAACCCAACCCATTGATAGCGCTATCAGTATTTTTGCAAGTTTCCATTTTTCAATTTTTTCTTGTTCTATTACCGGTGGATCTTCATTCGAGTTTGAATTCACATCGTCAACAAGACTTCCGTTACTGTTTGCGCTATCATCTCCTTCAATATCTCCTTCATTGACCAGCTCTATTTCTATTTCTGATAATTCGTCTATTGCTGTTGTTTATTATTTTTTTTGATTGAGTTTGAGAACCAAACAACACTATAAAAACACACACACACAAATACATACCAACATCACTACTCCTGCTAGCATGTCGATAATGACTACCAACAAACGTACTGAAACAAGAAAAAAATATAACCACAGCAGATGACGACATCATTACTTTAAACATTGCGGATTCCTCTCGCAGTGAAGGAGCTAATTTTCTAATGGGAAGAGATCCAAAAATGAGGGACACCAATCTACCCAATGCCTGAGCAATAGAAAAGTAACTGTGGTACTCATCAGCGTCTAAAGGATCGATACCGTCGTCGATTGCGAGATCATTTATATAGGCTCTCGCTGGAACTAATAACCCATCATGGGATATATCAAGTAGCCCAAAGGCAACGAATGACAACACAGCAATATGACTTGAGTCTATATCTTCAGCGAATAATAATATACCAATTCCTATTAAAGACGATACGGTTAGACCTAAAACGATTGGTACTCTACCTCCGTGTTTTCCACCTCTTCGTTCTAAAAAATCACTTAACTTTCCAATTAGTGGTTGCACAAGAACAGCAACCCAAGGGTTAACCATAAACACGAGAGCTGCTAATTCAAACGTAACTCCAACAACTTCAACTAAATAAGGAACCATTACTGTTTCTCCTGCAGCCCAGGCGTACTCAACAGCGAACCCTATTGTACATACTGATATAAGTGGGACCTTCATATTAAAATATAACCTGTTGTGGTTGTGGTTGTGGTTGTGTGGGTGGTTGTTATTTTATTGTAGTTCAACATTTTTTTTTTAGCTCCAAATTTTCAAAAGAGTCCGACTGGCGCATCTGACTTTTTTTTCGGAAATTGAAAACTTTTCAAAGTAACGTAACCAAAGAGAAGAATAAAATCTATTATTTATTTTTTTTAAAAAAAACGGAATTGTGTATTTAGCGATTTTGGTAGTCCGTCGTCGCGATTCTTCCGTTTGGGAGGAGTTTAATAACTTAGTCACTAAGAAAGTCACCAAGCGAAGTAACCTGAACACTAGATACATCAATTGCGGCTGGTGGTGGTTGTTGTTGTTGTTGGACAGGTTGTTGTTGAGTGAACTTTGTTGGAGAAGTACTTCTCGCAGGTTGTGAATCATTGTTCTTCTGTTCTTTCGTCTGTTTCAATTTTCCAGTCTTAAACAAGTTTCTTACCTTAGCGAACCTGGCTTCTTTGACTTCTGAAATTTTGATTTCACGCATCAGTGTCCTCGGACCATCAATCGGTATATCATCTTCATCACGATTAGTAGCAGCTACTAAGTCTTTCCATCTCTGAACACAACGAGGAGCACTGTCTTTATCTAAGAGTGATGATCTGGTCGCTAATAAGATCCCAAGTGACGATGGTGTGTCAGGAAACGCTTTCATCATCCTCTCAGCAGCTAATACCCAATTATGAGCTGTAGACTCAACCATTAGAGATAATATTTTGATTGATTCCGAACACGACTCGTTCATAGATGAAAAAACACTATTGATTTCTGACTGATCACTTCTAAGCCAAGAAGCAACTTGTGGTTTCAATGATAAGGATTTATCATACAAAGCATCTGCGAAGTGTTGAATGTATTCCAACTCAACGAATGAAATTAAAATTGAACAAACTCTTTTAAAACGGATTTCATGAAGCCACTCATTCAGGTCATCGTGAAAGTCTTGAATAGTAGTGAGGACTGTAATGAGAGAAGTGAGAACACCATCCGGGTTCCTATTAGACGACTTACTGTCAGCAAATATATCAGTCCATTCACCTTCACATAATTCCATAACGAATTCACATATTTGTATGCAAACTGAATCAGCTTCTTGTAAGAGTGTTTGAGAACTGATCGTTTCAAAGTCAAACACCTCAGCTCCAGAAGCAGCAGCTGCTTCTGTAAATTGTTTTTTTAACGTCGGCATTTCATCGCTCAATCTCTGTAGATCATTTGCGTAGGTGCAAAGAACTCTTAATCTGTGTTCTCCATGGTCACTGTATTCACCTTCGAGTTTTCCAGATGTAATTAGATCTTGCCAATACTCTTTCTTGCAACCTTCTCTAATGGTTTTCGTTAATTGAGTAATTGAATCGTTTACAGCAGTTGAGAGAGTCTCATCGGCACGTCTGTCTTTGTAGCAGCTAATCTCTTTAATTTGAGTTGTTATCAAGTACAAGAAATCAACTGGTGATGCTGAGTAGTATTTCCCATTATGCTGTGAGACGTCTCTCTTTATTATTAATAAATCTCTGATTACTGAACCTTGATTAGCGATCATCTGTATTAACCAATCCCTAATTGATTTATTCGCATGTGACAAGAGTGATCTTCCTACGTCTTCAAGAGCCCTGTTTCCTTCAGTAGTTTCTATGATTGGAAGTGACACACCGCAATCATCAAATTTCAAATCGCTGTAACACATTTTCAAACCAGATTCATAACGTGATATCCACTTAGTAATTCTCATTGTCTCTGGGCATGATAGGGAGAGTTGAGATGCAGATTGAGACCAAATTTGAAGTAATTTTATAATAAGAGAATGAATCGTATCAATGACGTGTTTGACAACTAAACAAGCGAGATATTCTGATTTCCAAGGAGAGGTTTTGAATTCTCTGTCGTCATCGATGGTAGGAAGAACCAAGTAACTAACAAGACCATCAGTAGATCGAATCCATTCCGTTAGACGAGACAGCATTGGATCTGTGCCAGTCGCTTCTAAGACATCAATTTCTGTTGCTTGTGTGAATTCAGACTGATGTAAACCATGTTTCTGAACCCACATAGCCTGTAGTCCCTGAGTGACCCAACACATACTAGTCTCGACTATGTCGATTCCTCCGTCTGATGTTTTTGAATTTATATCGTCGTCTGGTTGATATAAATTAGGTTTTCCAAGTAAAGTTTTATACTCAGGTGACAAGATTAAAACAATAGCAGCCTCAAGTTGATGTTGGTATGACATGAATTGATCGAGATTACCTCCAAGAGAGTCAACGTTGCACATGTTAAATCCAGTTTCGGAAAATGATTTGAAGATAATTCGAATTCGGTCGATGAGGTCTCTTAAAAGCTGATCAAGAATTTCAAAATGTTGAGAAAATCGAGTAGCCGACGGGTTTTTTGAACTTTCAAGATCATGTCTGAGATCGTTGATTGGTTTTAGTTCTTCACAAATAGATAAGAAATCTGGTCTCTCACCATTCGTAATAGAATCACTTAATTGTGACACCCTGTTGGTGAGTGATAGCAGAGTCTCTGCAGTTGAGATTATAGTTCCGAGTCGATCTCTGGTTAGAGTCACTTTTCGAAGCATTCCGAAATCACCAGCATCCCGACCTTCGTTAGAGATCATCTCCCCAAGTGAATTAAAATGTTTTTCCAATTCCTCAGCTTCAGGTGCGATGTTGTTGATCGATCCTTTCGATTGTCTAATAACGTCAAGTTGTCTTCCCGTCACCATTCTAATATCCCTTTCTATTCCTTCATTGTCGTGTTCTAATTCTGTTATCATGCTGCCTAAGAGGGTAGTGTCACCCCATGCTAATCCTTTCTCTTCTTTTTTTTTAATAGAATCCAATGCCTCACTTCTAAGTCTCTCTTCATCTGCATTGCTCCACTCATAATTCATGACTGTTGTGGAGAAGTAACTTAATACTCATGATTAAATATAAAGCAACTTGAAAACTAGCTAAAACAGGGGGAGCGGTGTTGGTAATTTGATATTACATAGTTGGATGGTCTTCTGTTTAAAAAAAAAAAAAAAAAATTGATAATAATATTTTTAAAAAAAAGACACGATTTTTCTTTTTTTTTTTTTTTCAATCTATATTATGATACAAGAACATCAACAGAATAACAAGTGTAGGATTTTATTTTATCCGATTTTTTTAAAAAAAAAAAAAAAAAGAAAAAGAAGAAAAAAAAAGGTGAGAAGAGACAAAACGATTACAATACAGAGAATAGAACTGCGACGGTACTACTGCCACAGTGAGAACAGTTCCGTCATGAAATCACATTTGTGACTGCATCCCAACAACACAACAGGAGTGACATCCATCGGTAACATGACTATTAACCTTTCACGTAATAGAGATACCAACTGTGTGTATGGTAAGATAGGTGACATACGACAAGTTTCGGATAAAGCAGTCAGTAGAAGCCCACCTCTCGGAGGAGGTGAAAGCTCTCCCGATGCCAAGACATACTGCACAGATATAGTAACGAGGTTTGGGATCATCGCTGGGAATCCTCCGATGTCTTGTGAAATAATCGCCCCATCAAGAGTAGTTTTTATTATATAGGGTAGATCAAGAAATACCCTCCCGATGTCAAACACCATTAGTAACGGAGAATACTTTCCAGGAACAGCTGGAATTCTTGCGAGTAAATTAAACACGACATCATCAGTAATGGGCTGAGCACTTCCTTCAAGGGGTTTTAACGTTTCTCCGCTACCTTGAGCACCCCAATGATCAATAACAGTATTGGGATGACCTCTTCCGCTGAATAAAAGAATCGTTTTTTGATTAGAAGGATTTCTCATTGAAGTTGCCAAGTTACCCAATTCTGATAGAATTCTGTTGTAGGTCGGCATAGCGTTATCTAAATGTTCTGACAGGCAGCTGATCGAAACCAAATCTCTCGGACATGCCAACAGTAAATTATTTAAAGCTTCACAACAACCAGGTAGATAATCAGCAGTACCTCTGTATTCTAATCCAATCACTAGTGCTGTAACTGGTTTTTGAACCGAACTCGCAACAACAGCTTCAGAACCAACATAAGAATCCATTCCAGGTAAATGTGAATAACGTTGAGGACTTCTTCCCTTATCAGGTATTACTGGTAGAGTGTAAGTTGAGACTGGTGAATACTGAAATCCATCAGCAGAACCCGAATCCGTAACTAAATCATAATCCTTACCATTTCCTAAGGAACAATACCCAACAACAACAAAGTCTCCAATTGATTGTTCTCGAAGTGATATTTGAGCCCTCGGAGGAAGACAAAACACTGTTCTGATACTCTCTCTTAAATTATCTGTCGTCTCACCAGCACCGAATCTAATTGAATGTCGAATACCATTCAATGAGATTGTGATTGTTTTACAACCAGAGATCTCATTGTGTTGGTCTTCTCTCAGACATATTGCAGCTTCTCTTTCAGCTATTTGTTCTGCTTTTATTTGAAGTAAATATTCATCTTCTTCAACCTTTTGAACTCTTTTTCTCTCTGCGTCAGCAGCTCCAATTCTGTAGCCTTCAAGACGACCTTCAAGGTCTGTGACGCCTCTCTCTCTGGCTTCTAATTCTAGTTCTCTAATTCTTAACTGATGCATCATTTCTTCATACCTCTCTCGATCAGCTGTTGGTGGTACGAGTAGTGAGCTTCTTACTTCTGCAGCACCAAATGCCGCAGTTGCGTAAGGATTCACACCCGTCGTATTCATGCTGTTGACTGCATCGTATATCATAATTATATCATTTGGACTGTAACAAATAAGAATAGAGAGATGTGATTGGGTTTACTACTTCTCTCAAAGACTGGAGTTGGGAGGAAAGCCATTCGGTACATGTCATAACGTCATGTATGTACCGATGATCACATCCGTCTTGATTATTTTAGTTTTCGCACCTGAATACAGGAAATAGATACTGTGAACTATGGTGAAACCTAGCTTAGCCCTTTTTAATACACCTCTCACCTCCGTTCTCTCATCATCAGTTCACTGTTGAAGCAGTGGGGGGTAAGATATGTATTTCGAAGTAACACGTATTAGCCTTTTGAAAATTCAGTCCCTCAAGACTGGTGAATAGGGTTGCTTTAGAAAGCTACGGAGCTGGTATTGAATCCAAATAAAAAAATGGTTTTAACCATCCTTCTACAATACAAATTTATTATACAAAAAAAAAGATATAATAGTTCACACACACACAGATGTTAATATATCTGTGAGATCATTCACGAGATTTCGTCCTTCATTATATAAAAAAAAAGACAAAAGAACCCTTACAACATATAGTACGCTAAAGCAGCGAGGAAAAGAATCACAATACTTATTGTAGTTATAAAAGACTGGTCAGAATTAGGGCTCATCGGTGTCCTGTCATATTTTGTTAATGAATAATTCAATAGAAACCACAAAGTCGTAATTTAAGTTATGTAAAAATAAAGTAAAAACATACATATCAGTGTTCTTTGATGCTTGTTTTGACTTCTTTTGTTTTAGTCGTGGATTCTCACCCACGAGTTTACCCACCAACATGCCTTTCATATAATTAAGAGTTCTCTCCGAGGTGTGTCCTACTGCTTCCCAGTCCCAGGTTGCGTCTTGACCAGCCTGTTTTATTTACGTTTTCTTTTCGTCGAAGTCAAAACACTTATTGCAAGCACCTCATAGGAGGTCTTTCTTTCAAACTGGTGGAAAGGGTTAACGAAAGCTAATCAATCAAACTGGACACGGCAAGATACGAAATCCTTCACTATTGAAGTTTACGAATAATCTCTTTGTTGAACGGAAAAAGTTTTGGAAAATCATTTTTTTAAAAAAACCATGTGACAAGATAAACTGAAAAACCGACTAGAAAAATTGCTTTCATGTAGTAAGTGACAAGGTGCAAACCGAAATATCCGGGTTGAAACACGAAGGTGCCTTTCGCTTTTGGCTGGTGAACCCCTCCCTGAGCTGATGGTCATTAGTTGGAACTGCAGGAATACATCCAGAACCAACTTCCTGGTAAATTTATCGATCCGTTTGTGAAGGAGTCTTTTAGACAGAGGTTGAAACCTCCTAAGACGAGTCAGACTGAATTCAAGGGTTGGTGTTTAAAAAGGTTTTTTATCACTCCGTAGATCCCATCAGGTGATTTACTAGGTTGCTCGAGCTCAGACACCAGAGACGACCAGGGAGGTCGCCAGCAAAACTTCCTGACCTGTGTATAAACCCGGTAAGGGGTCCAAACCTCGTGATATCCAATGGATATGGACATTCTAAAACTGGAGATACAGATGCCGACAAAGCTAAATTCCTTGAGTACTGCAGGGAACTTGGACCGTGTAACTCGATCCGGTCTACCGCTTCTCTCATTATTGATCATTGCTTTGTACTGACAGTGTCGTGAGCCTCCTATATGGGAAGCTCATTCTAGCGGACACAACAGGTGCACTCGTCGTTGATATTTACTGTTATAAAATAAGAAGAGCGAGTATATAAAACTGATCTTAGGGGAACGCCGGACATGCAAAATGTCCTAAATTAGGGATGTGACCAAATAGGAAAGACTTTTTTTGCATTATAGCTCCTATGGTGTAGTGGATAGCACTCTGGACTTTGAATCCAGCAGCCTCGGTTCAAACCCGAGTGGGAGCGGTTTTTTATGAAATGAATTGACAAACCTTTTGCAATAGTGTGTCTGGTCCTCCAGGATGTTCATCAACAAATTTGCTTACGTCATATATTCTGGAATAAATTGCTATCCAAGCGCTAGCCTGTTCCCCATCGTGTGATTCCAGTTCAGGCCAAGTGATCTGTTGCAACCCTTCGTCGTCTTTTATATCCTCACGTGGATCAAATGGCATCTTCTTTATGTAGATACTGGGCAAAATGAAATCAGGACTGCATTAGTTTATCTAAACTTTGAAATTACGGCGCTCAATGAGACCATTTATAAACTACATAATTTTGAAGATAACAAAAAAACAAGCTCGCTGCGAGGAAAACTTAGGTATTTATAGTAAATCACAATTCAGTCTTGCACCTGTCAATAATCGATAAAGTTATTAGAATTGCATCGTCTAAACTGCTGTCATCTATCCCTGCTGTCAACTGTTTTGCTGCTGTGGCAACATCTGCAGCATTCACACTGATGCCATTGCTGTGAAGAACTTTTCCAGCAACAAAAGATGACATGCGGAGAAGCTGACGTTGAGATAGCGATCCAAGGTCGATAGATCGATTTGAAGCGTACTTTGTGCATTCTGATGAGATAATTGAAATATCTGAATTGCTAAACTGAGCAACAGCTTTGCTTAAGTCAGAAGTCTCCAAGTCAAATGATCTCGGCAGTCTTGATGCAGTCACTGGCTTGAGTTCTGCATCGGGTTGGGGTGCTGAACACTCTTCTTGGGTTTGGATACTATTTTTCGATATTATCTGTGCATCTTCTACCTTTCCTACACAGCCAGAACCAACACCAGCACCAACTGCTGCCAAACAACTATTCAATATAATGCCACCTGCCGCAGCAACACCTAGAAGTCCTCCTGTGAGAGAACCCACTACAGCGCCGATCATAACGGCCTTTCCCTGCCTCTCAAGTGGTTTGACAATATACTGTCCTTCAGGTAATTCCTTTCCTCTTACCGTGATGACACCTTTATGCTGCAACACATAGCTGTCTTGATCAGGTAGCACGTTGCTTGTGTCACCGTCCTCCACAATTAACTCTTCCTGGGTGCCGCCTGGGTGGCGGAGGCAGAATCGCCGATTGGATATTTTGTGTAAATGCCTTGTTGAAAAATAGATTGCAATAACACAAAGTGACAGAACGAATACACTGGAAACTTGTCCTTTCATTGGTTTGCATCTGAAGAAGAGAAAGAACATAACAGGTGATCATATGCAGGAGCACTTCCTTTCAGACTGACCAAAATAGCACGAACAAAACACATCGGGGGTGAACAAAGTAGAACACGCGGGTATCACGTGACCAAACCGTCGGTTGCTTGCACAATTAGATGGATGGTCGAATATAAAACAAAGGGAAATTTACTAATCTCTTCACTTTGTAAACTTCATGTGAACGATTTCTTTACGGTGTCATGCCTGTCTCTTAGCGATTGCCTTTGGGATTCCCACTTACCCAGAAAGTCTTCTTTTAACTTAACAGAGTCTTCGGTGGCAGCGACTTCATTTGCGCGGTTTTCAGTGCGGCTGGATAGCAGTCGGATCCGTTTTTCAAATTCAGATTCACGTTCGCGATGCATGCGTTCGAGCTCGCGTTCCGCGCTTCGATGCTCATCACCAATCTTTTGCAACTCTCTTTTGAATAGTTCCATTAGTTGATCTTTGCTGTCACCAGATTTCTTTTCTAGTTGAGCTTCTCTTAGTCGGTGTTGGGTTTCCAGTTCTGCCAGTTTAGCTTTGCCTTCTAACTGTGCTTGGCTAATACCCTTGACCAACTCCTGCTTTGCAGCAGTTGCCTTAGTTAGCATTTCTTGCTGAAGTTCCTGCCTGACGGTTTTAACCTTCTTGTCACTGTTTGCAACTTCGTTGTCGAGTTTTCCTCTCCAAGTGTCATTTTCCTTTTCATGTTTTTGTTTTAGCTCATCGATTGTTGATCGGAATTTATCTTCTGTGTCGTCTAATTTCTTCTTAGCAGCATCCTCATTTTTTTGATGCTTCTTTTTTAACGTTTCCATAGCTTGGTCTTTGTCAGCCAGCGCTTCCTTGTGTTTTCTTTTTGTCGATTTTGCTGACTTGTTGCTTTGCTCAGTCTGTTCCTTGAGGGCGCCTTCCCAATGGGCTTTAAGTCTGGCCTGTGTGTCCTCGCTATTGACCCTAAGATCGGCAGCGAATTTCGTAAGTTCATCTCTCAAGTTTGATTCCCTACTAGTGTATTGTTTTATAAAATAATTTTCTCTCTCATCATAATGCTTACGAAGGCCAGTGGTGTAGGAATCATGTTGCGTTCTAAGAGTTGCTATGTAAGAGTACTTTGCTGCGGTTACTTCATCAAGTTGATCGCCAAGAATTGCCTTTTCTTTCTCCAGAAGAAGGACTTTACTGGTGAGTTGAACTCCTTCAGCTCTGGAAGAATCTAATTGTTGGTTGGCAATTCTTGTTTTTGTTTCTAATTCTCCTTTTTCAACTCGTAATGAATTTACTTCTATGTCAGCTTCCTGAAGACACTTAAGTCTGTTGGATGCCAAGTCAGACTTACTTGACAACAACTGCTGCAATGAGTCCACACGGTTTTGTTCATCTTTAAGTTCAGACCTCACCTGGTCTAACTCAGTTTGCTGAGTCTGAATGATTTCATTAAAAGATTGTTTAAAGGTTTGCATTTCTGACGTTCCCTTCGTAATCAGATCCGCCAAGTCGGTTTCTCTTTGGTCCAGTTGGAGTTGAACGTCGTCTATTTTCTCTCTCAAGCTGTCTTTCTCTTTTCTTAATTGAGTTATCTGCTCAGAATGCAGTTTTCCGACAACTTGAGAATCGCGTTCCTTCTCAAGCAATTCCGTCTTGTCAGCTTCTTCTTCAGCGTTCCGTGCCTCTGCTTCCCACGATCTGAGTTTTGTTGTTTTTTTTTATGTTTTTAATCACAAATCTAATATAAACCAAATCACATAACACATACTGTTGGTCAATACCATCTCGCAACTCCGATGCCAACAGTGGTTTTGAAAATGTTGGGAATGAGGGCAGCTCTGGGAGATCCTTAAAAGGTTCGGGTGGCGGGGGTGGTCGTAGCAATTCCTGCAGCTGTGTTTGAATTTGAGTCATCTGATTCTGTAACTCTACAGGAATTGTCATTGGTGTGGGTGCTGCTGGAACTACTACTTGTTGCTGTTGCTGTTGCTGTTGCTGTTGGAGTTGTTGCTGTTGAAGAGGCTGCTCTGTTTGTGGAACAACCTGCGGTGTGCCTGAACCTGGCACTGAACTAAACGATTGGAACATCATGTGCTGCTGCTGCTGTTGTTGCACAGCAACAGGAGTCGCAACACCCTGTTCCTGTCCTGGTAAGACTTCACCAGTCAAGATATTTGGTGTTGTTTGAGCAAAGGTCTGCTGAATAGGAATACTAGCCGGTTGGGTTTGTTGAAATGTCGGTAATGAATTATTAAACTGTTGACTCACCTCAGGTACAGACTGTTGAGGCTGAGGAACAGATGGAAGGACTTGAGGGGTTGCGAGTACTGATTGAGCAACAGACACATCTCCGATAGTTGAGACAGAAAATCTGCTTCCTGCTGGGGCATCAGCAACCACCTGTTGCTGTTGCTGAGGTACATCTGACGCAGCGAGTGCCTGTTCCTGAGCCTGTTCTTGTCTCAAGCGTTCTTGTTCTTCCTGTAGTTTTGCTTTATCTAATTGATCTCCTACTGGTGGTCTGGGAACTACAACTGGTTCTGGTGCTCCATCGTCGTCTGAGTCATCAAAAAGAGCTCCGAACTTACCCATCTTAATTAATACCTGAAGTGTGAAGGGTAAAGTGAATATTACATTCAACTGAAAAGGGAATAGCCTCACCACTTGGTCATCTTGACAAGTGTATTGCGTGACACCGCGAAGACTAATAGTAAGAAAGGATACGACGACCTAATTAAAATGTTAACATCAAAACATAAAAAGTCCAACAGGGTTTTATTCCTTGAGATTACTACTGTTCTTTATCTCTTGTCTCGTCAGATGAATAAGTAAAACTTGTCAAAAGTAGTCATCACACCAAAGAAAGTTGACCTTCACTACCAAAGTGATTGATCAGACTGGTTGCCACTCAGCAGCTTTGGGTTCTTGTTTAACTTCTTGTGTGTGTGGTTTAGCTTCTTGTGTGTGTGGTTTAGCTTCTTGTGTGTGTGGTTTAGCTTCTTGTGTGTGTGGTTTACCTTTTGCTTTGTGTTGGTTTTGGTTCTTTCTTTTAGGGTGCGGTTTTCTACCTCGAGGAGGTTGCTTATCACGTTGGGGATATGGATTTGACTGGTGCTGTCCACCTGTTCGTCGTTCAAACGAAAAGAAAACCGGAACATCCGTTGTGAGAACAGAACTATAGTCAACCTCAACACCCGATTGAGTAGCTTTTTGGATTCGTCGATTCGATGAAAATTCGATGTAGCCGACGAGAGCTGCCATGTCTGTTTGTGTACCCATGTGAACATTTTGTTTTCTTCCATCAACTACACAAGATGCATATTTCATAGTATTTTTATGGTTGTCATCTGCTGCTATGGGAAATTGCGATAGCTCCTTCATCAGTTTTTGACCTTTATATTTTAATTCTTTATCTTTTATTCTCGATAACAAAATATCTAAAACATCAAAACAGCCGATTAGACCGCCTTCCTTTGCAGCCTTTACAGCATAGCTTCCAACTCTCCAGTCGACGTCTTTCTTTGCTAAACCGATCCAGTGTACTATATTATCAAACATTTCTTTTTCAGATGATTTCGGCATCGTGAAAGCATCTGCTAACTTTGTTTGGGTATCAAGAAGGAAATTCTCATCCATTTTTTTTTTTTTCTTTTTTCTTTTCCTCTCCCAACTACTCCTCCCTCTTCTTTTTTTTTTAATCCTTTTTGGAAAAAAAAAAACATGAAAAGGGGAAAAGAAAAAAAAAAAAAAAACTCCTTATTATTATAACAGAAAGTGGTTAACACATGAAAATATGGCAACCTATTTTTTTTCAATAAAGCCTCCTTGACTGTTATATCACAGGGAGTGATCTCTGCTTGTGTTGAATTTGATTTGCTTCAGAGATTGCAGAAAGACTTCTCGTAATCTCTTTAAAGAAATGTTGTTTGCTGAATGCCGATGTAATTTCATGGGCGTGTTTCCAACCAATTATCTGTTTTCTATTTTTAGAATACAACTGTCGTGGTTTTTGATCCCTATATCGTTCTCCAAAAGGGATCAGACGACCTGGCTGACCAGGTGCCATGTTGTCCACCCGATGTTATTATTTCTGATTTCCTATTCTTAAAAAAATAAAAATATATATAACTGTTAATCATGGTTTAAGGTGTCAACCCACATGCTACGTGATGGGAGGTAACTAAACTATCAACTCAAGTCTTGATAAGGAGACTGATAACTCTTTTGTGCAAAGCAAGTTCCAAGCCTCAACCCTGCCTAGGATCGGCATTATTTTTTTTTTTTTTTCCCCTTTCCCCTCCAAAAACTGATTTTTGGTTTGCGGGCAATGTTTGCTTCTCACTCCACCCCCTTCTTCAAAAAAAAGGAAAGAAGAAAAAAAAAAGAAAGAAAAAAAAAAAACTTCGGTTGTGTTGATGATGAACACACCGCCAACGATTCTGGTCCTGTTTTCCTCAAGGATACCTTTGATGCGTTTCTTCTACAGGGTGACGCTAGTCGCCTCATCAGGAGTGCCTGTCCGTAAAACAGTTCCTTCCTTTTCAAGGTATCTTCCCCATGAATCGCTTTGCATCTTTTTTTACTCTCATTTCATACTCCTTTCTGTTTTTTACAAAAAGCTCATATGGTTCCTTCTGTGCAGGATCTTTTGGATTTGGGGCATCAAGAAGCTCCTGAATAGCAACAAGGATTTGCTTTACAGTGATGGATGGCTTCCAACCTTTCTCTTCGTTAAGAATTGAGAGGCAAACAGTACCAGACGGATAGACGTTTGGATGAAAGATACAAGGGCGGAATTGAACCCTATTTTTGTTAATCGATTTTTTTTTTTTCTTTTGACAAACAAAAATGAAAAAGAAGACGGCTTTATCATAAACTATACAAAAAATAGTAATGTAACACTTACGCGTTGACTGTGTCAAGAAACCCGTGAACGACTTAAAACTGATAAGGCTACAAGGTTTCTGGGTGCTGCCACGTTCTTACAATAATTGCGATAGCCTGCATTGGCCACTTGAGAAGCTGCCATTCGACAGAAAGAAGCGTTGGTTATGAAGCGAAACAAAAGCCTGAAACAGAGAACGTCCACTGGAATAACCGCGCATCAAGAGGCTTGTTAATTGCAAAAAAGAAACACATACTTAGGAGGCTTACTAGGATAATCCTTACTAAAGGCGAGGTTGAGTCGATACTTTCCCCCTGCCCAGATTGTACCTGTGGTGTTATTTTCGAAATATTATTTGCTCACTTGTTCGTATAAAACACATTGTTCTGGTGCTTCAGTTAAGGGCTGAAACTTATACATGTGTGAATAAAAACTGCCTCGCTCTACTGTCTGCGATATAATATAAATGGTGATTCAGAATGACGAAGAAAGCGACGGAAAAGCATCATTACTTTATCTCCCGGAAACAAAGAAACTACTTCGAGGTCTTCTCACAACTGGAGGTTTGATGCGTCGCACTCATTCGTATTCTGAGGACTGAATCAGGTAAATTGACTGACGTCAACTTCTCCTGAAGTTCAGTACTTGTCTCGCTCAACTTGCAAGTCGGGACAGTTGAAGAACGAATCCTAACTTTAGATTCATTTCAGTAGTCCAAAACAGAACAAGTTGCTCACGAGTCAGACGACAACTTACGCAGTTTCTGCGAAGTGTCAGATCTGTTCGATGGACTTACTGAAACCTTTAATCTAAATAAATACTATTCAAGTGTAGGGTGACACATACCTTCTTTTCCAGGAATCCACGCATCCCATTCCATTAAATCAGCCTCACCCTTGTCATTACAAACTGGTCTCGCAACGAAACCAAACGGGCGGTCTTTTCGCCAGTTCTTTCTTTCTTCTTTTAATCTCGCTACGGCGATTGACATGTCACCTGTGATGCTGTTAAGAATAATAGATTAGGGTAAAAAGTAACAAAAAAAATTGCATTTATTTTAGAACAGTTATTCGATTACCACACAACCGTAAAGACTCCCTCAGACGTGAAGGGACGTTATGACCATCAGTATTCGTGTTGAGAGTTACTTGACATAAAGAGCAAGTATTAAGGAAGGTGGTTGCTAACACCTATTTGTTCAACCTGACTTAGTAGTGTTGTGTGTCTTATCCTGTGTGTCCTGTTAGAAACAAAATTATCATTTTTTTTTTTTTTTTTTTTTTTAAAATCCAAAATACTGTTGTAGTTATATCCTCAGGACTTATATTATTAAAAAAAAAAAAAAAAAAAAATTCAAACGAGGCAAGAATTCTAACCAAGGCCAACTGCCATTGGTGTTTTCTTCTTTCTTCTCTTTTTTCTCTAAACGTTTTGTTATTTTTATTATCGTTCATTTAAGCTTTTATATTTTGTGTGTGTTGTGTTATTGTGGGTGGTGTGTTGTTTTAGATTGAAGAAAAGAAGGAAAGAAAAAGAAGAAAAATAAAAACCACACTCCTCTCCTCAAAATACCACCCGGGCCCAGGCAAACAGCAGTACAGCATGCAAAAAAAAAAAAAGATTTCAGAGCCCACCTTAGGTCAGCTCTACATAATTACGAATTTTGTTTCTTTTTTTTTTGTTTCTTACAAAACAAAACCGCTGGGCTTCCTTGCATGAAGGCAAGCATGAACAAACAAAAAAAAAAAAAAACGGCCTGAACCAGATCAGGTTAAGTGTGTAGTGCAGCATCACGGCCACTGCTAATAAAAAGATCGGGTAAGTATATTTAATATAAAAAAAAAAATTAAAAAAAAAAGGTTCCATTTTCGTATCAAAACAGAAATAACAAAAGAACCGAAAGTTAGTCATCGTCACCCCTTATAAAGAACTCACAATCTTGACACGAAGAGAAAGAGAATTCAACTCTCGCTTCTTCGTTTGTCAATGAGAATTTAAAAAAAAGGGGAAAAAAAAGATTAAAAACGTGCAAACTTTAAGGCGAAGCATTCTTTGTTGAACAAGTATTTTTATAAATAAAAATAAATAATAATAATAATAATAATAATAATAAAAACCAAAACAGATAGTCCCAAAACTTACTTTCACACAAAAAAAAAAAAAAAAAAATTGTTAGTTTAACAGAAACAAAATTGTTAATTTATTTTTATTTTTTTTTTTACTACTTTCAAAAAGGATTTCCCTTACTTTTTGCAGGAACAGTATTTCAATAGATAGAGGGAGAAAAAAAAAAAGCAAAAAAAAAAAAAAAAAAAAAAAAAAAAAAAAAAAAAGGGTAAATTAAGTAGTGGATTGGAAGAAAGAAAAATACCTTTAACGATAACAAGGCTTGATTACTACAATTAGAGAGACGAAGAAAAAGAAAAAAAGAAAAGAAGAAAAAAAAAAACTTAAGTCGATATAAAAGTAACTTAAAAAACTGAATCATATCAAAGTTCTTAACCATTTCTTTTAATTTAAAAAAAAAAAAAAAAAAATCAGAACCAGAACCAGAACTGAAAAAAAAAAAAAAAAGAGATTTTCGCTATTGGGGTGCCTGATAATGTCATTTTCGCTATTCACTAAAAGCAGTAACTTTTTTTTCGCTGTTCACTAGAAGTGATAATTTTTTTTCGCCGTTCAGTAAAAGAAAATTTTTTTTTTCGCTGTTCACTACAAGTTACAAATTTTTTTTCGCTATTCACTACAAGTTATAAATTTTTTTTCGCTATTCACTAGAAGTTGAAATTTTTTTTTCGCTGTTCACTACAAGTTACAACTTTTTCCACTGCCAAAAAAAAATTTTTTTCCCCCTTTTTTTTTTTTTTTTTTTTTTTTTTTTTCTTTTTCTTTTTCTTCTTTGCTGGGAACATGCTGGTACCTTGAACAATTTTTTTTGTCACTTGGACAAAAGCTTTGTGCCGTTTTACTTTCTATTCAGCACACTCATCTGTGGATTTATGATAATGGATTGATTGAAAGCCAATAACACAAACGGTCAAAGATGTGATGACTTGGGAAATGATAAAAGTAATCTTTCTGGAACTTCTGCTCAGTACATGCAAATGCATCTTGACACGCGGGAACCCTTCGGGCAGTACTGCGCTCTTGATAATTCAAAGTAGCCTTAAAAAAGCTCTCATGCCTGCATGAGTTAGATACCCTGATAACCCGGTCAGAAACAGGAGTGTCGCTTGCGACCAGGCTGTCTGTAACTCGCAGGTGTCTTGACTTTGAAATTCGGTTGGAATGACGTGTAAGAGGACAACAGTTCTCTGTAAGGTGACCCAGCCCTGCACACATACCGTTCTTTGCATGCACTCAGTAAATTTTTCAGAGGCTGAGCACACTATCAGGACCTGACGAACAACCCAACCTTTCCGTGAGTACTTGTCTTTGCTAATCTCGTCAAGCCAGATGAACATCATACAAACGTTATCTCAACATCCGTGTGCGGGTGTTATCTTCCTCATCTCGGTTTAGCCCTGCACCATCTGCGGATTCTCGAAGGAAACTGGTCGGCTACGATGCTTCGTTCGGTAAAACGTACAAGTTCCTAATCATAAACGTTTTTCTTTCTCTCTAGGCTTTTACTCTTTTACTACGAACTCTTATTCTCAATCTCTAAGATAGTTGAAACTCAACCTGCTGCCACTGAAACTCAGCCTGCCTCAGCTTTGGCTGACACAAGACCTAGTATTGAGGGAACCTTTCAATCCTTTGATGCACTTCGCGCGAGGGTAACCCTCGCTTCTTGTTCTTCGGGAAGGGGGTTTAAGACAAGCCACGTAGTGGGGAAAAGGGTGAACATTCACGTGCACAAACGCATGTGGGTGGAAAGTATGTGCCACAGCAACAGACGAAGGTTGCTACCACATAACGCGTGTGGTTCTCCGGCACGACAGCACGTGTGCTGCTGGAGAAAGCAGCTCCTACGGTATGAAGAATACTGTCTCATACCTTGCTGCTGAAAAGTGTAGGTATGCCTGCCTGCCTGCCTCATAATTGTCTGGTTGGTTACTATTAGTTTTTGCCACAACACTAAACATAGGTCTCTAGGAGAGAAATACACCGCGGCGTGTTTAATCGCAGACATGAAGGAGAAGGGGGTCGTGATAAAGAAGGACACCGCCTATCGCGCGCTGCAGAAGGCGGATAGGGAGATCAACGGGGATCCCCACGACGGGTACAAATTCTTAGAGTCGTGGTGCCGCGCAGCGGAGGTGGCAAACCCTGGGACTAAGTGGCACATTGCGGACAAGGACGGACGATTTTGTCATTTGTTCCTCGCCCTTTCGCAAAACATTGTCCCCAAGGTTTTGGGGTGACCGATGGGTGCTCCCTGAAAGGGTACTACGTCGGGAACTTTCTAACGTTGTTGGGCATGGATGCTTCTGGGCGAGAGTTCCCAGTTGCCTTTGCCATCACAGGAAACGAGAGCAAAAAAACCTGGGGATGGTTTTTTGACAAGTGTCGCAGCACGCTTGGTGAAGATTTTTTCGACGGGTATGCACTGATGTCAGACCAGCAGAAAGGCCTCGACACAGCGATGAAAAAGTCGTTCCAACCTGGCGGAGAGCTTTAACGCCTCCTTATTTTTTTCCATTTATTCACAGATTTGTATGAAAATGTTCAAGGATATTTTGGTGGCAAAAAAAGTGTCAATTTTTTTTTTTTTTTTTTTTGAATTTTTTTTTTTTTTTTTTTTTCATGAACAGCGAAAAATTTTTTTTTTTTGTTACTGAATGGAGAAAAAAAATTATCACTTTCAGTGAATAGCGAAAAAAAATTATCATATTCAGTGAACAGCGAAAAAAAAAAAAATTCTTTTACTGAATAGCGAAAATGGAATTATTGGACCCCCCAATAGCGAAAATCTCAAAAAAAAAAGAAATAAAAATTTAAGGAAACAAACAGAAAACAGTAGAATGGAACATGGTAACGTATTTTTAATGAATTTTTGTTTTTTTATTTTTTCGAAGTCAGGGAAACTCCGGAGAAACTCACGGGATACCAGTTATGCAAAATCACATCCATGAGAAGAGACGTACGTTAATTAGACGTAAGTGATCATCCAGATCACCGCTTGCAGTGTAAGAGACGACTTATAAATTCAATTCTTCTCCAAGAGGGAGATATAAACATATTTATAATAATTATAGACTAATTAATCAGTGCAGTACGGAATCGAGTTTTGCACAAAGGATACGGCAGAGTGTAGGCCTATTAACTACTTTGTCAATAAGTTTAAAAAAAAAAAAAAAAAAAATTAGCTCTGCCCAGCTCGCTAAGATAAGTAACAAGCTACAATATTTACTAAACAACAACAGCTATTCACTGTTTCGAAGTATACATATATCAGGAAAAACTAGGGAAAATCAGATCAGAAAAAAAAAAAAAAAAAAAAAAAAAAAACAAGACAACCTATCAAGGCAATATAAAGAGAGGGGAAAAAGAAGAAGGAAAAAAAAAAAAAAGCACTCTCCCTTCATAAGGGGATTGCGTGCACTTTTGTTGTGAATCATCATTGCGATTATCTGTTGGATTACAGAGTCGTCATCATCCCAGCCCGTCAACTACAAATAAAGAAGAGAGCAACCCAAACCTCCCAACTTGATAAACATTTCTACTGTTCCTCGACAAGTCTTGACAGAATTTATATCCAATAACCTTACCACAAACACATGAGATGTCCGCCATTATAAACTTACCCTGAGCAAGACGCTCTTCTCTTGGAGATGACAACGAAACATTATCATAGATAAGGGAATTCATATAACAGGCATGTTGTCCCATTGCCCATCTCCGTTTGGTGCATAATACTTGGTCAGTGTAGGAGAGAGGAATTTGGCATGAGGCACATCGTATTATTGTTCTTTCATAAATGGGTTCTTCCGTCGCAGGATTGATAAATCGAACATATCTCATTCCCAAGTGAATATACCTTTTAGTCATTCCGTTAACAACGACTGACAATATAATTCCTAAAAAAATTTCACAATTCGGACAAACTTCATTCTGTTTTAAAGGAACGACTGTACTCGAAGTTGAAGTTGTTAATAAGCTGTGTGGAGGAGCGTTCAATGTTCCGTAAATGTCTCCACCAAATGTTTTAAATATTTGTTTTGATTTCCTAGCAGGTCGAGGCTCATGAGTAACAGGTAACGCGTTAGAACTACTTTGAAGAACAACAAGACATTTACGTGAGTCATCAACGCTGACTCTAATTTCAGGATTAGTGACGATGTGATTACAATAAGCAATACTGTATCCACATCCAGAACATACAATCGCTGGGGGAACAGTTGCGAGTTTTCGAGAGATATTTGGAAATGGATTTTTCACTTTAACATTGAGCTGCATACCAACAACACTTTCTGCTATCTCCTCTCTCTTTGAATCTTCTTTCTTCAACAAGTCATCAAGCTTATTAGATTTTTCACCGATATTAGTAACGTCTGGTGTTCCCACTACTCCCCCTGGTGTCACAACATCTGTTCCTGCTACTGGCACGGCACTGGCAGTAGTCCTTTCTGGGGTATCCTCTTTAAGACAACAACATAGCGATCCCATGTTAACGTTTTGGGCGTGTGCCCCCCCCCACCTTTAACTGTTTTTTTGGTTGTGAAATTAAAAAAAAAAATGATTAAAATAAGTCGATTGGATTAACTGGTTTGTCTTCCATCAAAAGAAAACATTTCAATATAATAAATTTAATTGAGAACTTTTTTTTTTTTTTTTTTTTTTTTTGTTAATGAGATAAGGGATAGAGAATGGTATATAATTATGTTTCTGAGCATACATACTCGCAATTGATATAAATAATATTATCAAAAAAAAAAAAAAAAAAAGTTAAAAAAAACCAGATAGCAATGTGTAAAAAGACTATTTCTCACAGGATTTTGTTCTTTTCTTTTCTTTCTTTTTTTCGAGACAAATATAAAGCATCCAACCCGACTAAAAGGGATTGCTTGCTCGTTTTTTTTTGTTAAATAAACAAAAAAAATGTCAAAAAAAAAAAAATTCCTTTCACCAATCTCGATTTGAAATTTATGCGTTTTTTTTTTTTTTTTCGGAAGGAAAATAGTAGTCACTGCCGTTGGGAAGCCAAACTCCAGGAAGAAGAAAAAAAAAAAAAAAAAGCGAACGAAGTTTCAGTATTTCAAACGACACACATCACCACTACTGATTCCTGACAAATATTTTCATCAAAAAGGAAGGGGGAAAAAAAGAGTAGCCGACCCCCATCACCTGCACTGGTAAAGTAACGTATGAAGGGGAAGAAGGGGAAAGAAAGAAGGAAAAAAAAAAAAGGAAAGTTAGTAAACTAAAATAATACTTACGAATAACCTGATGTTTGGCAAAAAAAGTGTCTTTGGCGGAAGAGGGGGGAAATTAATATAATTTAATGCGCAGAGAGAAGTAGAGGGGGGGGTTTTGTTATTTTGCCATCTCTACATTACAACGCGTATTGTTATAAGAGAAAGGCTTTAAAGAATAAATTAAACAAGAGTCGCTGATTGTTGTTATTTCTGGGTGTTGGTGTTGGTGTTGGTGTTGTTGTTGTTTTTTTTTAAAAAGTAAGAACTTTATTCACAATGGTCTCAATCCCGAAAAAAAACAAATAAAATTTTCAATTCAGTGAGCACCTGAGAGTGTGACACTTTGTGAAGATTTGTGTGCTGCTTGTGACGACCAGTTCCTACGTACCCACACTGTGGGTAGGAGGCTCGAATGGTCTTGTTGTTCTAAATGGATGAGTACCTCCTTTCAATGTGTCATACTCGTGACGTTTACTTACAACAGGAATGGGAAAGAGCAAAACACATATAAAAAAAAAACAACAACATTTTAAAAAAAAGAGAGAGCAACGCCTATGACAGAATAATAAATATATAATTTTTTTAAGAAAAAAAGGGAAAGAAAGACAGAGAGAGAGAGAGCGAGAAAGAGAGAGATAGATAAAACATTAAAAAAAAAAGTAATAAAAATATATAAATAAATAAATGAATAAGTGTAAATAATAATCCCTATTAAAAAAAAGAACTCGTCAGTTTATGAATGCCGCTTGATTTATTTTTTTTTTTTGTTATTTGATTTTTTTTTTAATCCAAAACTACATTATCATCCCAAGCACCCAATCTTTTTAGCCAAGACTGGCAAACGGTGATGTCTATGTTGGCGTCTCTGGTACTGCGACGGATGATGTTGTCGTCACTGAAAGAAGAGTTCTGAATGTTACTATCAGACGGAGATGATGAAGGAGATCCCAACGCCTGTCGATTCGAAATTATTTTTTGATATTCATCATCAGAAACATTGCCATCTTCACGACCAACAACATGATAGGCTTTGATACCATCGATACTACTCTTCTGACATTGATTGCTCGTAAATAATATTGTCCTTCTCTGTTTTCGATTCAATCCAGGAGGATATAAGACATTACCTAAGATAAAGGCATTGCTGGTGCTCTTTTCTTTCGCAGTGTTGCTATTTTTTTGCTCTTTTTCAGAGTAATTTTTTTGAGAATTGTAAACGCCGCTGACATCATCGCTGCTGGACCCTCCTCCTCTCTTTGATAATTTCGACTTGTTGGAATCTTCAGAAGATGTCATTTTTTTTTTTTTTTTTTTTTTTTTTGCTGGTCAGAACCTTTAATATGCTAATAACACAAAGTTCAACTTACAAACAAAAAAAAATCAGAACACTGCAATGCACCAATAGCGACGACATTTGAGTGTTCTTTTGATAAGACGGTTCATTTTCATTTGCGTTTTAATTATTATTGATGCAGCTTTAAAAAAAAATAAGAACACGTAAAAAAAAAAAAAAATTCAAGGATTTTTCCATATAACACTAGTGGAAAAAACATTTGTTTTTCTGTCCTGTAAATCTGGACCCACATCAGTAAGGATTTTATTCAAAAAAAAAATCAGTTTTTTTCAATATTCGTTCTTATCTTAAGGTCCGGTGATAAGAATCGTCGAATCGAAGCTCGTCGGGACGACAGAGCATGTTTTAGTTCACTACAAAAAAGCTCCTTTAAATCAAGGAAGCTATGCAACCACAGATTATTCTTACATTTTTATTTTTCGACACATCAATATTAATTCTTTTTCCTTATTTATTTTATTTTTTTTTCCACTTCACTCTTTTTTCGAACTCTGACTTCTTTTAAAAAAAAAAACAGACAAAAAACAAACAAATCAAGAAGACAGGTTAAGAAGGTTTTTAATACAAATTATTCGCCTTTTTAAAAAAAAAAAAAAAATCGAATCATCCAGAAAGTCTCTTTCTGCAATTATCATATATTCTAGACAGCTGAGGTATTGATCCTGATTCATCCTCCATGTTAATGAGCATATGTTGCCAAAATTGAGTTGTGAAGTCTTCTCCAGTGATGTCATGATCAAGTGTTTTTGATATGTCTGGACACTCAGCAACTATCCAAAACCCCTCAGAGACTTCTGCCTGTAGCTGACCATAGCTCCATGCGGCTACACTCTTTATGCTGAAGAAGTCATTTCTGTCTAGAGTACCGTCTACCAATCCATCCATAATTTGCTGATTTTTTTTTTTTTTTTGCATTTAACAAGTATTGTAAGAACGAAAAAGAATGTTGAGGGCAGCACACACGTAAACCTCCTTTAGCTTTATCAGTTTAAAGTCGGTTCACGGGGGTTTCGTGACACAAACAAACAAACCCGCGTTTTTTACCAAAGTTATCCCAGACAAAAAAAAAAAAAAACATACTCCGTGACTTCCACCTTGGTACATCCCACCACCAGCGTATTCCGTACCAGGGATGATAGAAGCGTCTGTGTTTCTGTGAACCCAAAGTGTTTGGTCTATGCCAACAGGTCCACCTTCATATGTTACAGTTTCTGATTTATCAACAGACGGTTTATTTAAGATAGTTCCAAGAGTAGCGTGATAATTACTATTAAAAAGTAATATAACAGTGTGACGGAACTCACCCGGAAGCAGTGGATGCGCAAGAAGGATGTGAGCTGGCTCGCCAGGTTTCTTGAGATCAAAATGTGGAACTTGAAAAACTTGTTTAGACTTAATGTCTGGTTCATATGGAAGTCTGGGTAGAGCTTGTGGTTCTATAACTAAGTCTCGCAGTATTTTCATAGTTGCCATCGCGTCTTCCAAATGACCTCCTTCTCTCCAAGACTCTCTAAGTGAAGGAGTAACTTCACGGATGCTCTTTTCCGTGTTTGGAACCCACAGTTCTGACTGACCATTTAAGTTCCAAAATCGTTCAATAATTCGTCGAGTTGCGTTAGTTTTATCGTCACCAACTGGGTATCCAACTTGATGTCCTTCTAGCATTGCCCTCTTTGAGACACATTTATCAATTTCTTGACACTGTCGATATATTCTTCTGTAGATTGCTCTAGACAAGGCATTCATTCTTTATTTTATATTTTATATTTTATATTTATTTTTATATTTTTGTTCTTCTTTTTTTTTTATATATAAGTCTGAGTAGATTTATATTGTTGTTGTTGTCGTTGTCGTGTTTCACTGAGGCATTTGTTTGTTTTTTGTAGTTAGAAAATGGGGAAAAGAAATGCCTGAGGGGGGTCAATTATTTACAACAGATGTATTTGGTAAACAGTATTTAAGTTTCGAGAGTAATCCATGTACCTCTTTATCTCCATTATCATCATTAGTGTCAATCAACAATAAAAAGAAACCCGAGGACAGGGTGCTAAGAAAAAATTATAATTATATAAAATAATAAAAAAAAAACTATTTAATAATACTACAGTCATATCTCACAGTGAACAACATGCTCTCTTAATGTAAGGAGACCTTGTCAAGTAATAAATAAAATTAGAAAAAAGAAATTCCAAGCTGATAACGAGAATAGAATTCGGCAGTGATTGCTATTACAAAAGTTAACCGCACATGTCTCAGTGAGTAACCAACCATACACGTAGTGTCTATGGTAGATAGTAGGTACTCCTCAAACAAAAGGATTTTCAATAAAAACTCTTTTTTATTATTATTATTTCATTTTTTTTTTTAATTTTCTTTTTTTCTTTCCGCAACCTTATGTTATGGATCAAAACCCAACCTCAAAAAGGGGGGTTCTTATTAAACGTTTTTTTTTTTTTTTTTTTTTCAAACCTCCCATTCATTTTTATCGATACTCTTTTCTATGGAAAGGTTTTATTTAAGTTGTACCGTGTAATTTTGTTGATCTCCAGTTATTATTTTACTTACAGTTCTCATGAGTGGGTAGGCTTTAATCATGATTTCATCCCATTCAGATTCCGCATCAGAGAGAGCAGTAATTGCACCTCCTGCTCCGATTCTGATAACGGCAGTGCCGTCAGGTGTCGAGGATATGACTGCAGTTCTGATCGCGATGTTAAAATCCATCGCGTTGTGAAGAGAGAGATAACCGATTGAACCAGTATAGATACCTCTCCGGCGATTTTCTAATTTTTGAATGATGTCCATGGTCCTTGTTTTTGGTGCTCCCACGATACTTCCTCCTGGAAAAGTAGAGTTTAAAACTTTTACTACTGAAATTTTTTTTGAAATTTTACTTCTGACAGTTGTGACCATTTGATGTACAGTTTTATAAGATTCGATGTCCATCAGCTTTGGGACTGTCACACTACCAATGTCGCTTAATATTCCTAAATCGTTCCTAAGTAGGTCCACTATCATTAAATTTTCGTGTTGATCTTTTTCTGAATTTCTAAGTTCATTTTTTAAACGTTCATCTTCAACAGGGTCATCAGATCTTTTTATAGTTCCTTTAATCGGTTTTGCTTCACACATTCCTTCACAATTTATTTTTAAAAACCTTTCAGGACTACTACTGCACACTGATCCATGGCCTTTTACTTTTATAAATGCAGCGTATGGTGAAGCATTGATCACTCTCAATTGCTCATAAAACGAAAGCGAATTCGTGATACTCGATTTCGCTTCAAATTGATTTGTCAGACAAACTTCATAAGTCTCACCTTGATTTATCAAAGTCTTTGATATTTTAATATCATTTATATACTCATTTTTTGTTTTTGTTGGTATGAATTTTACTTCCTTCTGAACAGGATCTAAATCTGTTTTTACATAAGAAGATAAACTCTTAATATGATTAACAATGTTTGTTACCCAATGTTGTTTTTCAGGGAAGTCATCAATTGTGGATGCGTGACAAATGTGAATTAAATTCCTGTGGTGATCCACTACAAGAAATCTTTCAGCATATATCATAAATAAATCAGGCATCAGCAACGAGCTTTTCTTCGATCCCAAATCTAGCGGACTGACAAAATGAGTTGTCTTGCTGCACTCACCTCTAAGCTCGTATCCAACATACCCTAGGAATCCACCTTGAAAAGGCAATTCAAGCTCCCCTTCGGTCTCAAGACCATTCGCTCGTATAGACTCTAAATAATTCTCTAATGACGTCAAGATCGATTCCCTCTGATGGATGAATGTCGATGGTAATTCCTCTGGATTTAGTAAACCATCATCAATTGAATATTTTACAATGAATGATTCTTTGTAGCTGTTGTCGTGGGAAGCCATGATGCTGTACCGTCCTCTGGCGTCGGAACTATCCAGCCACACACAGTCCTCTACATTTTCAAATAAATTTCTAAATACTCCCATCACACCAACATCCTCAGCCAATGGAATAGTTTTAACAGTTATGGATCTCTGACATGGGGGTTGTTTATGTGAAAATTCATAGGAGTAAGACGTCGACACCGGGAATTGAGCTTGATGGATTCCACATATTGAAACAAAATTAGAGATCAATTGTTGACCGTATTCAGTGCAGACAGATTCTGGGTGGTATTGGACCCCCCAGTGGGGTTTATTTTTAATTTTAAGAGCCATTGGAATGGTGTAGCTGCCCTCTATAGTTTTGCCAATTATTTCAACAGAGTCGGTTACAGTGTCAGGATTAACTATCAGACTGTGGTAGCGAACAACTCTAAAGTTTTTTGGAATTCCTTTAAACAAGACATCACTACCACTATGTGACACAGTTGATAGCTCACCGTGGATCACTGAAGGCGCTCCAATGATGTCACAACCTTCCCAAAGTGCAAGCGCTTGAAATCCTAAACAAACTCCCAAAACAGGACCATCAAAAATCCGACAAACTTCTTTAGAAATCCCAATGTCGGTATCCACGTTCGGGTTTCCCGGACCTGGACTGATAACAACTCCGGCAAATTGAGATAAATATTCTTTTTTAAGTCCTTTTTCGTCTACGTTTTTTAATACAATTGGAGGTACACCTGAAGCCACTGCAAGATATTGATATATGTTATAAGTATAGCTGTCGTAATTATCTATAAGTAGTATCTTACGAGGAGGGATGTCATCGTACATGTTATGTATTTTTTTTTTTTTTTTTTTTTTTTTTTTGTATTATTTTGTTAAACAACACTGAGATAATACTGAAAAAAAAAAAATAATAATAATTTTTTTAGACAAAACAGAAAATTAGTATAAAAAAAAAATACAAAAATCATCCATATCTTTTCAATACAAATGGATTCGATGGTTCAATTGCTGCCGCTTTAAGATTCGACTTTGAAGATTTGATTAAGTTATTGAAGGCACTTAATGCAACTTCGTCACCACTGTTTTCGTAGACTCGTCTCATTGCCTTCCAAACCGGTCTAATTTTTAATAAGTTAAGAGAAGACATAGTATCCCAGGCTGACTCTGCCGCCTTGACATATTGGTCTCTAGGGGTAGAAACATGTCTTGCACAATAACTGATGTAAGAAATAAATATCCAAACAGCTGTGTTATCATTCTCTCGTGCCAATGAATAGTATTTCGTGGCTTCAGTAAAACACCGTTGCGATGCAATGATCGCCGCATAGTGCATTCCCTCTAAAGGAATGCCTGCAGAAGTCATTTCTTCAGCTACTGTTGCAGCACCAACAGGATCGATATCATTCTTACATGCTTTTAATAAACTAAAAGCCACCTGTCTGTCTAATTTAAAACCTTCAGTTCTTTCCTTTGCTTCCTTTAACGAATGAGAATAACTGGCAAGTTCCAAGTAGTGTGCGGCAGTTACATTTTTACCGGCAGCTTGTAAGACCCACCATGCTGCATATGGTTTTCTGTTGACCATACAGGTCTGTAACAATTGGGTAATTGATCTGTGGTGTTTTAATGTGTTTCTCTCCTGAAGGAGCAATTTTGCGAATTGGACGTCGGTAGCTCCGGCTACTGCTGCCCTCAAAAGCTCCAGTCCATGCATTGTTTATGTGATGCAGTTATTGTGCATACTTCCTGTGAAAAACAAATAAAACTAACACAGATGCCTTGATTAAGTCTACAGTAATTGAACAAGACAACACAGAGATAGCGTTACGAAGTTAACGAAAAATATTGGGGGGAAGAAAGAAAAAAAAAAAGGAAAAAAAAAAGAACAAAACGTTTGTTAGTGTTGATGTAGTTTTTTTTTTTATTTTATTTATTATTTATGATATTTCTTCTTGTCAACAAAATTTTATAAAAAAAAAAAATAAATAAAAAAAAGGCACAAGAACGAATGTGTACCAGGAGCAAGACGCTATTGTTAGATCACAAGTGTTGTCTTATCCATAACAACTTCTCTGTAGGAGCAGCATCAGCTCGGATTAACTCCGGTGATAATTTACAAAGAAAGTACATCGACTTGCTGATGAATACGGAGAAACCGTTTGGTTGGTTGGCATTCTTCGTATTTTTGAAATATCCAAAAAAAGGGAACTTCTCCACCAAATAGAAATAATTCCAAAATCTTCATCAAAACAGAGTTGATGTGAAGGGGAAAAATAAAATAAAATAATACAACAACATTGTTTTCTCCAACATTCACTCTCTGAAAAGAAACCCAAAGAGAATGAAAGAGTGATTGAGAGAATAGAAAAAAAAGAAGGGAACAAATAACCACTCAGATTAGCCTTTATTTCTCGTTGAACGCAAGACAGGAAACTCCTGTTGCACGAGGAAATAAATCAGACTTTTTAGAAATATCGGTTTTCAATCTGGATAGTTTTTTTCTCCGACTACGTCAGTCAAAAAAAAAAAAAAAAAAAAAAAAAAAAGGAAATCAATCTTCCTCAAAGGTATCTTGATTATGCTAAACGTGTGGACACAAATAATAACACAAAACCAAACCTTGCCTTTGAGACTTAGCTCAGTTCCAGCAAAGGGGGGTAGTATTTCAGCAGTCTCATTTCATTTTATTTTTTTTAAACACGGAAAAAAGATAAAAAATAAAATCGAAGCCAGAAGGCACCTGAATTATATTTTAGCTAAATTTTTTGCCACACCAACACCGAACACCAAGAGAAGCCCTCTTGCCACGGGGTTCGGGTAAAAAAAACGTTACTGAACGCCGTTTAAGCCTGAGAGACTGCTGGAAACACATTTTTCTATTCATCGGATTGAGATCTCCCCAAGCATTGAATCGGTTGGCGTGTTAATCTCAGCTTGTTTCTTTCTCAAAAACAGTGATGAAAGCGAACTACCTCCTTTTTTTAAAAGTAAGAACAGAATTCTGTCACAGTTCTAGCATTCAATCTAATATGAGTGAAAAAAGTTTACCACAACAAAGGAATTATTAAATTTTTTTTTGTGAAGAAATGATTCACAAAAAAGAAAAGATCTTGTCCAAAGATATTCAAAACAACATTTCATGACTTATGCTCGTAAAACATGCAAAAAAAAAAAAAAAAAAGAAAGAAAAGGAAAAATTCCCCTCCTGTGGGTGTTCACAAAAGGAGGATGACGAAGAAAAAAAAAAACAGAACGGTGGTCAGCGACTGCCAACAATTTTTATATCATTTTTTTTAATATATTTAAGTCTATCTGGAAGTTTTTTGAAATAAAAACACAAAAAAAAAAAGGACTTCATCTCAACAAAGACTGACGTCCAAAAGGAAGAAATGAATAATGTGAAATAGGAAGTGCTAAGAGACTGACTGCCATCAGTGTGATCACAACTTCTTAGTCATTGTTATCGAAAGAAACCGAAGTCAGGGAAAATCCTAAACTCGGTCTTCATTGAAGACGAAGAAGTATAAAAAAAAAAAGAGGAGTCACACAGTTTGCAGGGGATTTCATCCGCAGAGAGATTTCATTGCGTAGCATCGAACACAAAAAATAGAAACTGTCCTCAGTTTCTTCAGGCTAACACTCGCTCATGAAACACACACACTCTGCTATTGACGCGCGTGTAGTGTGAAAACACAACTGAAGAACTTGATTCAGAGGAACTCCGTGCGACCAAAAAAAAATAAAATAAAATAAAAAGGGGGCATAGGTTTTTGTTCTGCACATAAATAAACTCACATTGTGTGATCGCTGGGGTAAGAACGAATGGATAACAATAGCAATCATCGAAACAACGTAATTAAACACGCACAAATTTTTGCCATGAAAAAAGACTTATAAACACGCGAGTGAGAGATCGACGTGATGCAGGTAACAGAACCGACTTAAACTAAACTGAGAAAGCTAAATGAAGTTTATGTGTGTTGCCCAACATCCTTGTAAAATACAAAAAAAAAAAAAAAAAGAAATAAACTCGGCAAATAGAAACACACAGGGCTCTGAGACTACGTGAAGATCAGCTGTAGGTGACTAAAGATAATTCGTTAATGAAACGATTTTATTTTATTTTATTAAATAATAAATATTAAAAAAAAACCATAGAAACTCACGATGTACTGGTCTGCAGTCACTTGACAGTAATCACATTTCTTTTCGCGAAAACAACTTCTATTCAACAGAGCTATACCCTAAACTTATCGCACCAATCATGTGCTCAACACAAAAGGGAATCCACCATCAGAGTAAATCAACTTCGTCAAAAACCGTCGGCTATCAAAAAGATAATAAGCGACAGAGCACAGGACCAGGCGACGAGAAGGAACTTACAGCTAAACATCTCGCGAAATGCAGAATGAAATAAGAAAAATGGGCGAAGGAAAAAAAAAAATAAATATCACAAAAAAAACAAATGCCCAAAAACACCCGATGTGGACGACGCTAAACAATTCAACTAATTAACCATACCCTTTTATAAATTGTATAAAAGAGTTATATAGTGATTTGACCACCCCCTGAAAGTCAGGTGAATCATTTTTTTTTTTTTTTTTTTTTCTTATCATTTTGAGTCGTCTAAGGAGCATGACAGTCGTGATGCTGAACTATTTCACAATCACCGTCAGTTCTTTTAGACCGAAGGTGTTCCACTATAATCCATCCGATGGTCGAACCCGCCATCGCCGCAATAAACAAACCTGTATTCATAATCATAACAATCAACATCACTAGATTACTTAAAGTGATAGCGATAATCGTTACAACTGTTCGAATAGGAAGTCCCCACGTGAGACATCTTCCATTGAAGTCTTTTAATATGACCGTAACGATTCCTCCTAAGGCAGTGACGATAGCAGCGCCAACGTATTCTGGAACTGTTTTTACGTGAATGGTATCAAATAAAACTACCACGTCATGGCCACCAAAGAATGTCATAATCATCTGACCAGTTCCACCAGTGCTGTGAGCGACTGGCATACACATTTCATGTGTCCAAAGGCAATCACCACAGAAAGAAGCTTCCAAACAAGGATCAACTTCCATACTGCAGGTTCCGTTGATGAGATTACAGTTGTGAAGGCTGCTGCAATTTACTTCTTTTCCTTTGCAAGGATCGATTTTAGACATACACATCTTTCCCATTGGCATACAACTTAAACAGTTACCCTTTGCATTACTCATACAGCCTTCCATTGATTTCAGAGAGACAGGATCCTGACATCTGTCTGCTGTCCATTCACACTCAGTGCACTGTTCTGGTGACCTGGTCATACAAATATCTGCTTCGTTAAGTTGTAGTTTTGATGATGATCTGCACATATTCCCAATTAGTTGACACTTACACATTATCTCATCATCAATAT
Source organism: Flectonema sp. DT1601 (assembly GCA_964019425.1). NCBI lineage: Eukaryota > Euglenozoa > Diplonemea > Diplonemida > Diplonemidae > Flectonema > Flectonema sp. DT1601. The sequence continues at coordinate 519,682 of OZ025851.1, read as the reverse complement.
CGCTGCATTGCATTGATGTGACTGTCACTGTCAACAGTGTTACGATGAATGCTCTTGTTGTCATTGTTATTTCTTTTTATTATTTATTTATTTATTATTATTTTTTTTCCCCACCTAAAAAAAAAAGATAAAAACCAAACCAATCAGACCGAATCTTCAACAAACTCACTGGAGATGGCGAGAGTGGAAAAAGAAAAAAGAAAGAAACTATCTCACATTGATTTGTCGATTTATTAAAAAATACTTGATTTTTTTTTTTTTTTGTGTAAGTAAGTTCAGACAACCAGAAGGGAGTGAAAATAATAATAATAATAATAATTGTAAAATAAATAAAATAAAAAAAACTATTTCTCTAAAACCCACTCATCTCTATCTGCCCAAGGTCGTAACCCGTCAGGAACTCTGGGCGTTGATGACAGAGAGTTTGAATTTAATGAAAATGATGAAATTGGAGTCATTGCCTCATCGACTGACTCGTCTTCGATAATTTGATCATTTTTACTTTTTTGATTTATATTTGTTGACAACCATTGTCGGACAGTCAACATTGAATACCCTGATCGTCTTACTTTCAGAGTAAATCTCATTTCCTCAACAGATGAATACGGTTGTGTGAGACGTAGAGATAAAAATTGAGGTCTCAAATGATTAAAATGGTTGTTTACAATTTTATGACTAAACTCGAGATGGTTTATGAACTGAGCTTGTTTTTTAAAAATAGCATCACATCCCCGAACATCACAAGAAAAGTCCTCTTCCCACTTCACACACAAAGTAGCTTGACTCAACATCAAGTCTATAACATGAGTCAAGAAGTGGTTCCATGCTGGAATCCCTGAGTCGTTTCTCATGACTTCGAGTTCTGTGTGGGAATAAGTCCCTTCGTATAATGCGTCATTAAGGTCTGTACAACAGATTGCTATTCGTCGAACGTTTTCACCTGCCAACATGCATTGTTCAATCGCTAAGAATACAACAACACTATCAGACATGAATGGTCTTCTCTGTTCGTCGTCCTCGATTTTCGGTAGTTTTACTTTTCTTATCGTGATTCCTTTTATGTCTCGACAGGCTTCTTGAAATTCTTCTTTACTTCTGGCAATCCGCTCAGTCCATGTCGTTCTCTCTATGAAATTAGATTTTCGTCTCACGTGGTCAGTCCCAACGGAAGGATTTGTAGACACCGACATCAATAACCTTTTGCAATTATCATTTTTTTTTTTTTTTTTTTTTGCTCTGCTTTTTTATAAAAAGAATGGAAGCATTTATTTTATTTATTTATTTTACACAATACTAACAAAAAAAAAAAAAAGAAACCAGTAAACATTAATTATCCCCTCTTCTTGCCAAAGTAAAGATTTTTTCCCATGAGTTGGGTTTGGGATGGGTGGCCGTTTTCTATAATTATTCTTATTTTTTATTTTGTCTGTTTTTTTGGTTTTTCTTTTATCGAACAGTTGTTAAGTATGGTCAGCCTTCACAGGCAGGAGGTGTTACGAAAAGGGGGGAAATGTCATGAAACATGTTATAGTGGTTATTTGTTGTTATTTTTAAGATCTATTTTTATAACAGAACGTCGTGTGTAGCCACCAACAATGGTGGCCACTCGTACATCAAGGTAAGTGGAGGAATCCAGTAGATTCACAGACAGTCACTGATTATCAGAAGCCAGCTAGTTGTTAATAACACAAAGGTCAGATTGCAATGCAGCAACCCTCACTTGAGAACTCTCACCCTGTTGCGAAAAAGTTCAATATTGATTCTAGAGAGTAGTCCTCCTGTTTTTTTTTTTTTTTTTTTTTCTTCGTTTTTCTCTTTTTCACAAACGAATTAGAAATTCATCAAAAATTAAAAATAAAAAACACACCTGTAGCTTCTGCATAAGTGCTGGAACTTTGTGAGTCGGGTTCTGACCCTTGGCTTTGTACTTGTCCAAAAACAGCTTCTTTACGATCCCGTAAAGAAACTCCAACCTACGTGGTTGCATTGCGTATTCCTTTTCAAGAGTGGATACGTTCTGTTTTGTTTTTTTGTTTGTTTTTTTTTGTTAAAAAATGATTTCAGACAAGACAACAACAAATTTTTTTTTGCATACCTTTAGTACCTGTTGGTATTCTCTTGAAAGGAAAGAGACGTCCTGTTCTTGAATTTCAATTTCCTTAAGTGCTTCCATCATTGTAATCCGATCGCTTAGAGAGAGCTGGTACTGCAATTTATTGTGAAGAAGAGTCAAAACCCTTTTACAAGAGTCATCTAGATTGGTATTATCAAAAGAAACTGACAATTTTACTTTTTTTGAAGTCGCCAACCTACTTATGAAATCCCACAACACAGTCAACGTTGTTATACTATCACTTACAAACACTGCTTCATTGGATCTGTAGTTACAACGTAGAATTGTATTTTGAAACGCCGACTTAAAATAAAACGTAGCTGACTCAGCTTGAAGTAATGCTGGAACTTCTGGTAGACACTGTACAATCCAAGAGTGCATTTCTGTTACTGTAAAGGTACCATCAACTTTCATTTGATTACAGCAGCTTGGTAGTGACGGAGCTTCATTCAAACGCTGATGAAGAGAAAGTGGTTTAATACTGTAAGAAGTCATCTGACATGTTTTTGGTGTTAAAAATGGTATTATGAAGGCTTCCAAAGTACCGTGTTGACCCTCAACAGTTCGGACCTTCATTTCAATTCGAGAAGTGGATTCTGTACAGCGGTATGATGCTAATACCTTAGCAGTGTCTTCTGGATCACTCGCTGAGACGATGCAGGGATTAGAGTCGGTATCTAGTAGTTCTATGTCTACATCTGATTTCAATATGACCATATCAATTGGTGAATCCATCTCTAATGTGAGAAACCATGCAGCTGACTGATCCAGTACAAATTTATCTTTTACATTGTGTGTTGCTGTTACAGCTATTGCGCTTCCCGAACACTTTGAATATTCATCCTTCTTTTGTTGAAGTTTACCCTTCATTTTTTCAATTTCCTCTTGTAGCCCAAGAAGTTTTTTCTTTTTTTCTTGAGTTCCCTTTTTATTGCCAGGAGGGGCTTTTCCTCCAGGAAGTCGGACTGGCATATCATCGCTGCTGGTGTCAGTTGTGTAGCCTATTACTTTACCAGTGTAAGTGCATACGATAACGTCTTCCGTTGCTGTTTGAAGAACATTACCGCTATCAACAGCTTGCACGGATTCATTCACTGTTGTTTGAAATCGAGTTGTTGGAGGGGCACCATTCATGCCCGGCTCAAAACCAAAGATTTCAAATGTTCCATCGTCTCTTCCGAGGAGTACTTCCGGAACTCCATCAGCTGTTACGTCGGCTGTGTGTAAAGCCGAGATTCCTCCTCGACCGTTTCCTGGGAGTGCCCATGCAGGAGTAAATCCGTAAGTGGTAATCGTTTTTGATCCCAAAAAACCATTCGCAGTTCCATACAAAAGTTCATTGCTGGGTTTACCCTTTTTAGAACCGTTTGGGAAATTTAAATTATGTATCGAGACAACAGCACCTTCACAAGATTCGACAGCAATTACATCCCTTCCTTGAATTACACGCAGAGCTCGATCCTGGCAAGCAATAACAGCCTCAGCTTTCTTATCGCTTTTGACTGCACACATGATAAGATCATTTACATGATCAGGACTATTTAAGTATGCAACTTCATTACCTTCTTCAAAGCAAGCCACGACATAATCACCCGCAGTCCACACCCACGGGGTAGCCACCGCTATATTTCCTATTGGTTCTGTCAGATTGGTTTCTACTTTAAAGAATTCCTTTCCCTTCCTGCTGAAGGCTCGCAGGCAGTCTCCAGATGCAGTGAATATCTTGTCTTTATTCAGGTCTATATCGCTGAAACCTTTTCCGTTTATGGATGAGGCTTTGAATACTTGCTTGACGTCGTTAGCTTTTGGATCCACAGTAAAACAGTTTAACAATCCAGACATGTCTGCAACGACTACCTTCTGTCTCTTGGCCTTGCCAGACTCAGTGCGGGGAACGACTCGCATGCATCCCCTGCTAATGGCAGCCATCGCTACCAAATCTATTCTGTTGTACTCTAACTTTGTAAGGGACATCTTGTGATTTGTTTTCACCCTGAGAAAAAGTATAACCAATAACTATTCAAACGTAAGACTTGCATGTCGCTTTTCTCAAGAGTGCTATTCCCGTCTCAATTAACTAACCTCCCCCTCCATCTGTCAGGACATTGATGTTTAGCTAAAAAGAATTGGCTTTAACTTAAACTACAGAATATCGAAATGTTAGTTTGTGTATGAAACCTTGAACCGACTTAAACTGATAAAGCTAAAAGAGGTTTCAACAATTATTAGCTTTTATAAAGCTATAACCTTCGACATACCTGGGAAAATGTTAATTAAACATTTATGCATCCCCTTCTGTTAGTGGATCTTGCCGCTCGTGATATTAAATACAAGCTGAAGAGATCAGGCTCATAGCTACTGAAATTAATTACAAGATAGTAGTGAAGACGCTCCTCAAGCTGTCGATTCACAATAGTCTTCGCTCCCTTCTTTCTGTCACCTTCAAGTCCCCGCACCTTATCTTGGAGCAGAGAAGCCCAACCCTTTAGTCCGTTGGCTTGGACCATCATCTACTTCCATTCCTGCCCTTCCGATGACCTCAGTTGGTTGAGGCCCTTCACCTGCGCTCGCTCCGCTTCCAGCTCTTGCAAGTAACGTTCTTGCATCACCTTCAATTCTCTCTTCGCCGCCTCCATCATTTCTCTGGCTTCCGTTCGCTGCAGGTTCAGCTGTTGCGTCAGCTACTCCAGTTGCTTCTTCAGCGATCTCAGAAGATCCCTGAATTCTCTCTTCTTAGCTCCTTCTGTAATTCCTCAAACAGGGGATCTTCTTGTTTCTTGAGTTCCTCACTTCTCTGTAGTTGTTGCTGTTTCTCTTGTTGATGCTGTTCGCTGAGTTGGTGTTGCAAGACAAGCAGTTCATTCTTCCCGACATCCTTGTTGTGCTCTTCGATGAGTAGCCGTTGTCGTTGTTGTAGTTCCTCTTCCTCGGTTCTTAGGCCTTTTTCCTGTTCCTTGATTTTTTTCATAGGAATGTCAAGACACAGTTAATATAAAGCGAACGATCAGTACAGGGACGGTGGCCAAAGGTTACCCACGAGCCATGAAGCTCTGCAGATATCCTCAGAGAAATTAGGAGATGATTGTGTGATAAGGGAGAATGATACTAATGAATTAGAAACTACCAATCAGTTAACAGTTTAATAAGTCTGTCCATTGTTCCAAATGCCATAAGTAGCCGGCTAGGGCGTGAAGATTTCTCGTCGCAAACATTATTGAAAGACATAGTTTAGTCTCAGAGATTCTCGCTTCCTGTATGGTAGATCCAACTGTACATTCTCCGATGCGGACAACGTCACCATCCCCGCAATCAAACATCAGATGTCTGTGAGAGGAGTCTGTTCTTTTGCAGAAGGGGCACTTTATCGGTAGTTCTTTTACGCTGAGCAGGGGGTGAGTGCCCGCTCTGAACCTGGCTATCCTTTTCTCTGATTCTCTCAACATGTCCTTGGGGTATCGAGCCGCTCTCAGCTCCGGTCGCTTCAAGATACTGCCTAAGCATCACCGGTTTTATATGTGGTTTCGCCTTTACTGTACCCTCCATAATCTTACCAAGCAGCTTTTTGTTAGCTGCGAAGAAGTCTATAGTTGACACCGGCTTGCTCTTAACATCTTTTTTTCTGGTTCATCTGCCTTGTCATGCGGTTCATCAATGTTCCCATGTCAAGTTGAGTGGGCAGTTGCTTAATAATAACATCTTCGTGAGCTCATGCCTGCAGCGAATTTCGCCAGTTGGTCCGCTACTTCGTTGTACCGCACGTTTGTGCCGGTACATACTGCATGTTAACTTGGATTCCCTTCTTCTCCAGTTTCATTGCCAACTTCCAGATGTCTTTGTTCATTGAGGACCTTTGTGTATATGGTGTTCCAATGGCTGCATTACTGACATCGAATCAGTCAACAAAAGTTGGTAATGCTCCGGTAATTGTCAAGGCCAGAGACATACTCTATTCAGACACTCCATCCCCATTTTGATTTTTGGTATAATTCTGAACTCCCTGTTCTCGTCAGCTTGCGAGTCGGTAGGAACGGACTCAATTTGAAACGTTCATAGGTTCTGTACATCTTATACTGGATGTGTTCCTTCAGTCTTGGCGTGTCGGCTTCTTTGTAAAGTCTCTGTAGTTTGGCGCTCCGCAGACATCCAGTTACCAGCCTCACTGCCCTGTTTACGGACTCAATTTAAAACGTTTGTGAAAGCAAAAGAAGAGAGACAAGCAAGATGTGACAAAATAAAAAAAAACGAGAAAAAAAAAATTGAGTGCACCACGACCCGTGAGTCTGTGATGCTGATTGCGCTGTTAGGCGCGGTTGTTCCTTTTCTTTCTTTCTTTCTTTCTTTCTTTCTTTCTTTCTTACTTTCTTTGTTTTGGGGTTGGGGGTGGGAATCCCGTAGGCTTCGTATCTCCTTTCTTTGTTTTGATAACTTAAAACTAATACTACAGAATAAATTGTCCACTTGGACGACTTCAGATGCGTTGCAATGATGCCTTCAATGTTGATATTCGAAATGTCGATGTTTTAATAATACTACCGTCCTAATAGTTGTGCCAGTCTGTCTAAGGTTGTGACAAAACCAGTCATCTGCTGTTGATTCGCAGGTAAGTAGCAGTCCTCCAGTTGGCATGCTTCCTCTCCCTTGTCATTCATCATGTGACTGATGTATTTTTCTCTCAAGGTTTCTATACACCAATGTTCGCATATAAATAATACATGATGTGCTGTCGCCTTTCCAAGTTTACAGAAAAAGCACAGCTCGTTCAGTCCTTTGATTATCAGAGATCTGCAATGTCCCACTCTAAAGCGTGACATCAGTACTTCCTCTGGTCGTGTTAGAGCTTCGATGTACGGAGGGTGTCTTACCTCTCCCGGTCCGATCCAGTTCTCCCGTTTTCTCCGCTTGTGAAACGTCATCAATCTTCCCATGTCAAGTTGAGTCGGCAGTTGTTTAATAATAACATCTTCGTGAGGTGGATCTTCCTTCAGGCCTGCAGCGAATTTCGCCAGTTGGTCCGCTACTTCGTTGTACCGCACGTTTCTGTGTGCCGGTACATACTGCATGTTGACTTGGATTCCCTTCTTCTCCAGTTTCATTGCCAACTTCCAGATCTTTTTGTTCATTGGGGACCTTTGTTTATATGGCCCTTGTTCCAATGCCTGCATGACTGACATCGAATCAGTCAACAGGTGCGTCGTTGTTGTTAGAGATTCATGTTCATCCTCCGCCACCTGAACTAAATTTTCCAACGCCATTTTCACTGCAATCTGCTCGGTCCTATAAGAGGAACCCGCTACTGGTATTTTATATCCAAGTAGACGCATCTTGCTTTCGTTAACCATGACCACAGCAGCAGCCGAGTCTGTCATGTAAGTCTCGGATTTGTGTCTTATCGACCCGTCAGTGTAGACTTTCATCTCGTGAGTTGGTAGTTCAGTTTCTCGATGTTCAGCCTCTTCCTTGTTGCTTGAATATGTGAATTTTTTTTTTTTTTTTTTTTTTTTTGTGTGCACAGCAGGTTCCTTCGACCTGCTTTGCTGTTTGCGCTGTTAGGCGCGGTTGTTCTTTCTTTCTTCTGTAAACTTTCTTTTTGTGGGGATTGGGGATGGGATGGGGGGTTCCCGTAGGCTTCGTATCTTCTTTGTTTTCTTTGTTTATCAATTACTAAAGAGTTCAGTTTACTTCCTCATTTGGTCTAAGAACCGCATCTTTAAATTATGGATTTCCAGGTCTTCCGAGCATTTCAGCTATTTGGTCCAGTACCACTACAAAGTTGGACATGCTGCGTTGATTCTCCTTTAAGAAGCAGTCCTCTACTTTACTCACTACTTCACCAGTTTCGGTATTAATCATGCTGTGTATGTACAATGATCTCATCTTTTGGATACACCAGTGGTTGCACTTGAAAAGCACATGATGCGGTGTTGCAGTATCTCCATGACAGAAGATGCACTGTTCGTTTATTCCTTTTAGTTTAAGAGATCTACAGTGTCCAACTCTGAAGCGGGACATTAGGACTTCTTGTGGTCTCGTCAGTTCTTCTACAAAAGGTGGATGCCTCTGTTCGCCGGCTCCAATCCACTCCTCTCGTTTTCTTCTCTTGTGAAAAGTCATAAGGGTTCCCATATCCAGTCTAGTAACTAAACTCTCGAGTACCACACTGTCATCTGGAGGTTTCTTTATCGTACCTGCAGCGTGTTTTGCCACCTTGTCTGCTATTTCATTATACAGCACATCCATATGTGCTGGGACATACTGCATGTTAATATTAACACCTCTGTGTTCCAGTTTCAGTGCTAACTTCCAGATTGATGCGTTTGTAGCAGATTTCTGTTCTTCAGGTCCTCGCTCAAGTGCCTGTATTAGCGACATTGAGTCAGTTAGAATATGCGTCTTTGTTGTGGGAAGTATTCCTTCGGATGCCTTTTTGTTTTTCAGGAGTATCCTCATCGCTTGTTCCACGGCTATCTGTTCAGTTCTGTAGGAGCTTCCTGCTACAGGTATTCTGAATCCGGTCATGCTAACTTCCTTACCCTTCACTATTATCACAGATGCTCCTGACTTAGTCATGTACGTCTTCGTCCTATGTCTAATAGACCCATCTGTGTACACCTTCACGTCTTCAATTGGTAGACCGGCTTCTTTGTCTTTTGCCTCTTCTTTTCCAAAACATAATTGAATTCCATTGCATTAGTTACCTTCCATGATCGCATCTTATAGTGCTTTGGATTGATTTCCGAGTGATACGAGCTTCTGTGTTTGTCGAGTCCCGGGATCCCCGACACATATTCATCCCAAACTATGCGACCCCAAGCTGTTTTTGGTGGGTAGTTTAGGCCTCCCTCCGTCATTGTGAGGCTACAAGCTGGTAGGTGCGGACTTAATTTGAATTCTTCATAGGCCCTACACATCTTGTAGCGTATGTGTTCTTGTAATTTTGGCATATCTGCTTCATGGTACAAGTTCCTCAGTCTGGTGCTTGGCAGACATCCCGTTACCTGTCTAGCGGCTCTGTTTATTAAGATGTTTAGCCTCTCAAGACTGACGTCACCTCTCTTTGGCAGCAGCCAGGCAAAACTTTCAACCCCATAGAGCACTCTCGCCATTACAACGGTCACCAGAACACAGATGAGGGTTCTCTTCCTGCATCCCATCCTGGGAGAGTCTTAGCAGGAGCCCCAGTCCTCTGGAGGCTGCCGTAATCATCTTTCGCATGTGAGTTTTGAAGTCGAGGTTTTTGTCGTACAGAACTCCCAAGTATCTTACTACATCCGTTTCATGTAGTTTGTCCACCACCGAAAATGCAAAAGCCTTGAGACCAGATCCAGTTCCTTGTAGCATCCTCAGGATGTCTCCTCTGGTGCGAACCTTTTGCAGTTGTGAGCATTTACTAGGTTCCATCTGCATGTCTACCAATACAGTTTCTGTCGTCGGTAATTTTCGTTTTATTTTATGCTGCGGAACCACATAGAAATGTGTTATCGCCTTTTTAGAATTGCCTATAGTAGTTGAGTCCTGATTATTTAGCATTTTTCGGATGGCCTCTGCTGTTGTGACGACATATTTGAAGGTGTGCCCCTCCGGGTATAGCACTTGTGGAGACTTATTGTCTTGGCTATCGGTATCCGGCCTCACATGTATGAACTCTGTTTTACCCGGGCTCTTGTTTATACAAATGTGGGATGCTGCGGCCCAATTTGAGAAGATGCGTACTGCTGTGTTAGCTTTGTCCTCCAGTCCTTTAACATCTGGAGATGTCATCACGAGCCCAACATCATCTGCAAAGACTGCTGGTTTATACCTATTCAATTCTCGTATAAGGCTTTCGATGTATATCGAGAATAGCTGTGGTCCTAGGACACTTCCTTGGGGTACTCCAACTTGTATGTGTTTGAATGTTCCCCATGTGAATCTCTCGAAATTTTTTTTTTTTTTTTTTTTTGTGTGCACCACGACCCGTGAGTCTGTGATGCTGATTGCGCTGTTAGGCGCGGTTGTTCTTTTTCTTTCTTTCTTTCTTACTTTCTTTGTTTTGGGGGTTGGGGGTGGGAATCCCGTAGGCTTCGTATCTCCTTTCTTTGTTTTGATAACTTAAAACTAATACTACAGAATAAATTGTCCACTTGGACGACTTCAGATGTGTTGCAATGATGCCTTCAATGTTGATATTCGAAATGTCGATGTTTTAATAATACTACCGTCCTAATAGTTGTGCCAGTCTGTCTAAGGTTGTGACAAAACCAGTCATCTGCTGTTGATTCGCAGGTAAGTAGCAGTCCTCCAGTTGGCATGCTTCCTCTCCCTTGTCATTCATCATGTGACTGATGTATTTTTCCCTCAAGGTTTCTATACACCAATGTTCGCATATAAATAATACATGATGTGCTGTCGCCTTTCCAAGTTTACAGAAAAAGCACAGCTCGTTCAGTCCTTTGATTATCAGAGATCTGCAATGTCCCACTCTAAAGCGTGACATCAGTACTTCCTCTGGTCGTGTTAGAGCTTCGATGTACGGAGGGTGTCTTACCTCTCCCGGTCCGATCCAGTTCTCCCGTTTTCTCCGCTTGTGAAACGTCATCAATCTTCCCATGTCAAGTTGAGTGGGCAGTTGTTTAATAATAACATCTTCGTGAGGTGGATCTTCCTTCAGGCCTGCAGCGAATTTCGCCAGTTGGTCCGCTACTTCGTTGTACCGCACGTTTCTGTGTGCCGGTACATACTGCATGTTGACTTGGATTCCCTTCTTCTCCAGTTTCATTGCCAACTTCCAGATCTTTTTGTTCATTGGGGACCTTTGTTTATATGGCCCTTGTTCCAATGCCTGCATGACTGACATCGAATCAGTCAACAGGTGCGTCGTTGTTGTTAGAGATTCATGTTCATCCTCCGCCACCTGAACTAAATTTTCCAACGCCATTTTTACTGCAATCTGCTCGGTCCTATAAGAGGAACCCGCTACTGGTATTTTATATCCAAGTAGACGCATCTTGCTTCCGTTAACCATGACCACAGCGGCAGCCGAGTCTGTCATGTAAGTGTTGGGTTTGTGTCTTATCGACCCGTCAGTGTAGACTTTCATCTCGTGAGCTGGTAATTCAGTTTCTCGCTGTTCAGCCTCTTCCTTGTTGCGTGAATATGTGAATTTCATCGCATTAGTACTTTTCCATGGAGGGACAGTGTAGTGTTCTGGGTTCACTTCCAGGTTGGTAATGCTCCGGTAGTTGTCAAGGCCAGGGACACCAGAGACATAGTCTATCCAGACATTCCATCCCCATTTCGATTTTTGAAATAATTCTGAACTCCCTGTTCTCGTCAGCTTGCGAGTCGGTAGGAACGGACTCAATTTGAAACGTTCATAAGTTCTACACATCTTATACTGGATGTGTTCCTTTAGTCTTGGCGTATCGGCTTCTTTGTAAAGTCTCTGTAGTTTGGTGCTCCGCAGACATCCAGTTACCAGCCTCACTGCCCTGTTTACCAGTAATTCCAGTTGTTCGAAGCACTCTTTTGGTAGCATCCAAGCAAAGCTTTCAACACCATAAAGCACCCTTGCTAACACCACCGTCACTAGTATACTGATGAGTGTCCTCTTTCTGCAGCCTATCCTGGTGAGTCGAACCAACAAGCCTAGACCCTTGGAAGCAGCCGTCATCATCTTTTGAATTTGCGACTTAAAGGTTAACTTCTCGTCATAATGTACGCCTAGATACCGCACGGTATTCGTCTTGTGAACTTTTCGTCCAACCGCATAGGCAAATCCGTGTAATCCGGGTCCCACTCTTTCCAGCATCTTATCTATTTCTGCCTTGTTGTGGACTTTCTTCAGTTGTGGGAAGCTGGCACTCATCTTCATTGTTTTCAGTACCGCCGGTTTGTTCGGTAGCTTGACTTTGATCTTATGTTTTGGAACGACATACAGGTGAGTGATGGCGAATTCTTCTTTTGAAGCTACAGTTGTTGAGTTATCATCCTTCACAAGGTTACTCATTTGTTCTGCCGTGGCCACCACATATTTAAATGTGTGTTCTTCAGAGTATACTACTACTGGGGACTTGTCATGTGTTCCACTTGGCCTCACGTGAATGTATTCCGTCTTGCCAGGGTTCTTATTGATTTTGATGTGTGAGTCAAGTGCCCACCTTTCAAATATTTTGACTGCGTTGTTAACCTTGTTTTCTAAACAGCTGACAGTGCCCGCGGTTATTACTATTCCAACATCATCTGCAAAGACAGTCGGTTCGTACATCTCTAGTTTATCTATCAAATCATTTATGAAGATAGAGAATAACTGGGGTCCCAGCACGCTTCCTTGTGGTACTCCTACTCGAATGTTCCGGAATGCTCCCTTCACTCCATTCACCCTTGTTGAAATCCTCCTACTAGTCAAGTAGTTTTGAACCCACCGTAGATATTTCGTTGGTAGTCCTATTTTGGACATCTTATTTAGAAGAGTTACCGGTTGAACTGCATCAAAGGCTTTTTGTAGGTCGAAGGTGATTAATATCGCTTCTTCTCCCATTGCCTTGGCACTTTTGAGTTTGTCTGTAACTATACAGAGATTTTCAATGGAATCCCGTCCTCGTTTGTAGGCTGCTTGCCTCGGATTCATTCTGTCTTTCAACAGGTGGTGCATCCGTTCTACGACCATTCTTTCAAAGAGTTTCGAGACGGTCGAGGTTAGTGCTATCGGTCTGTACGATAGGACTTGTTTCTTGTCTTTATCAGGTTTCAATATGGGTATTACCATTCCACTTTTCCAGCACCTGGGTACTGCTGATCGTTGCCATGAGAGGTTGAATAGTCTTAGTAGTTGCTCGAGGAAAGCTTTTGGAAGTTGTTTTAACATCGAGTTCCAGATGTGGTCAGGTCCAGGTGCCTTCTTCTCCTTTGTTTTTGAAATTTGTCGTTCCAGTTCAGGCATTCCAAATTCCACCGAGTTGTCATCAGGTATTCCTTGTAAGGTTGTTTCACCGTCTTCGAATTTGAATTGGTCTGCGTATGTTTTGGTGAAGACATCTGCCATCTCCCGCGAGTCGGTTAATTCCTTCTCACCGTCGACAATCTTAGTAATTGAATGGTCCATCATTCTACCTTCCAGTTGTTTAACTTTTCTAAAGGCCCATCGGTAGTCCATTCCAGTCATGTCGCACTCAATGATCTTCTGTTTGATCATGTTGATACCTCTTTCAATTGCTTCTGAGTCTGTCTTATCAGGGTCAGTCTCTGCCATTAAATCTTCCAATTCTGAATCCCTCACAGCGAAGGTACTACTTGACTTTTTGTTGTAGCCTGGGATGGCCCTACTCGCTGCTCTCAGAATCTCGTTGTTGATCCTATTAGCAAGTTTCTGCACATTCTTAATTCTTTCTAATTTGGGCGCTGCCCTTTCCAACAATATTTTATAATAATTCCAATCGGCACAATGCCACTTCCATTTCCATGTCCCAGAACTCTCTTTTGAATATTCATCTGTTTTGATATCTTCGATTGTCAGTTTGAGTGGCAGGTGATCGCTGCCCCATCCCTTCATGAGTTCGATTTGTGCATCTATTGAAATATCTAATGCAATTACATCCGGAGAAGCTGAGCTTTGTGGTCTTGTGTGTTGTTGAGGTTTATTTAGAATTTTAATTGTTGCTTCTAGTGACCAATCGTAGAAGCTGTTACCAGTGGTGTTCGTATTACCATTTGACCAAGTTGAATGGTGTCCATTAATGTCACCCGCAATCAATGTGCCGGGCTCTGTTTTGAACTTCCAGGTTGTTGCCTTGATTTCAGGCGGGTGGTAAACATTGTGAATTGTCAATGGCGGATTAGATTGAAGTACTACTGTTAATATCTCAGTTTGGTCATGTGAGATGTCGGGGTGTTTTAATATTAACTTATTTAAATCATTTCTGACCAGAGTGACGAGTCCTCGATGACCTGACTTGATGGTGCTGTCTCTCCTGTGGATTGAATATCCTTCAATAGCGAAGTGTTTTTCTTTTGATAACCACGTTTCCTGCAGTAGTACTACTTCAGGCTTTTCTTCTTTCAGTGCCCAGTTCAATCGAAAGTAATTTTCTGGTTTCAGAACTGAGCGAATGTTATTTGACCAAATCACAATCATGATTGGCCAGTGTTGTTCCTGTTGGTCGCACTTGTAGTAATCTTGTTCATACCAAGATTGTTCTCAATCCTCTTGACAGCTTCTATTAGCGAAGTGATGGCTGTTGCCATGTTGTTGTTGGCTGCTTCGTTCTTTTTCGTAGTTTGCACCAGGGTTTCTACAATCCCGGTTATCTGTGCCATGCCTTCATCAAGTCGAACTTGCATGTCCTTCACTTCTTTCTGAAGACGTTCGATTGTCTCGTTCGTTTTCTCTCTCAGGCTGTTCACGTTGTTTTCTACAACCTGAACTTCGGCCGTTGGTTTCTTCGTTGTCGGGAGTGACCTCTTGACCGCGGCTGCGTACGATGTTCTAGCCTCACGGTACTTAACTACAACGGGTTTCGCTGTTTCCTTCGCCTTCACTTCTGTTTCTAACTTTTCAATGAGGATGACAATATCTCCACACTGTACAAACCTTGATTCTGGTTTCTTGTCCAGTGCGATGATAAAGTCACCTCTATCCATCCTTATGAACTTTGACTTCAGTCCTATCTCCAATAGGATATTCCGAAGTCTGTTACCCCAGCTGTAAGGTGCTCCACTGAGACGGTGAAGCCCTTCGCCAAACACTGTGGATGCATATTTACCAGCACCCTTTCTTACTTTATCAACATCCTTTTGATAAACCACCCTCAATCCAATCTTGCCATGTATGATGGTGAGTCCATGGCAGAGGTCATGTTGGGCTTTAAGTATGCCAACTGCCTCTTCGTTTGTTGTCTTGCGGTCCAGCCACACTGTGGTGTACTGAGTGGGTGTCTGTCCCGCCACTGATTTAATCCGGAAATAAACATTTCCTATTCCGGAGTTTCTTAAAAGTGCGACAGCTGCTTCCACATCGTTTGGGAGAACAGTGAGTTCTACGAAGTCTTTGCCAACGTATCTGTAGGAGCGTTGATCGACTCTTCCGTGTTGTGCCACAACAGCTTTGACAATTGCTGTTACAGCTGCCGGGTTTTGGACCTGTGACTTGGTCAACTCTTTAGTTGTTATCCACGCAATTAATTCGTGGGTCACCGGTGCGTTGATCTTCTTGGCGATCGTTAGAGTTGGCCGGTGGATCGTGCCAGACAGAGCAACGAACCACCAGCTTCTTATTTTTAATTGCCCATCGAATTGGACAGGTGTCTGTATCTGACTGCAGTCAGTTGCGTGTTGTAGGGCACGTTTTGGAGGTGGTCGTGTGAACACTATCGTCAGTTGCTTCGTTTTACTGGCCTTTTCGAAGTAGTCTTCGTCCAGGCTTCTTGCTTGTTGAGATAATGCAAGTATAATGCCGTTGGTCTTGCTGTTGAGGGTCTCAGTTGGCTGGAGTATTTTGCATTTAAAATGCTCCTTGTTTAGCTTCGGTGGTGGTCCATTCATAATCACCGTCGATCTTCTTTGTGCCTCTTTGATTTGAGGGCTTGATTGGGGTGCCTCATTTGACGGAGGGCTTTGATCTGCTTTTAAAAATTTACTTCCATGTGCCTCGATATTTTGAGGGCTTATTTGAATTGCCTCTTTGTTTTGAGGGCTTGTCTTTGTTTGAGTTGCCTCCTTGTTTTGAGGGCTTGCTTGAAATGCTGCGGGAGGTCCTACTGCGGTCACCTCTACTGCGATTCCTTCCGGTACTTCTGGAGAGTCCATCTCCATTTCTTCCTCTGATACTTCTGGTGATTCTCCCATCACCACGTCCTCGTCTTCTTGCTGTTGGGTCTCTTCTTCTTCCCGGATCTCATTTCTGGCTTGTTCCCTCATCATCTTCGCCTCTTTCCAGAAAAATGAGGGAAAGAGGAAAAAAAAGGAAAAGAAAAGAAACTCTTGAAATAAGAAGAGCGAAATAAATAAAAATCGAAAATACGAAAGCGTCCTCTTTAGTACAGTGGTTAGTATACCTGGCCTTCACCCAGGCGACCTGGGTTCGAACCCCAGAGGAGGAACATTTTTTTACAACTGTAACCATCCTTGATTACCAAGATAACTCTATTGTTCTCATTAACCTTTCATTTAACTTCATATCTCGTCTTATCATCTTCATCTATAAGTATTTGAACAATGAACATTTGGTCAAATGTTGAATAATCGATTTTTTAGTCTTCCCACAGTATCGATTTATTCTCTTGATATTATCTTCTACATATGTCGGTTCTATAGATCTTTGTGGCGGTGTGATAGGTGGGTTGAGTTTACCAGGTGAGATTTGGACTGTTAGCTTTTGGCTAAGGCCCTCCCTGAAGAGCAAGAACAAAAAAACTACTCACACCTGAAGAAAACATACACAAAGAACACACTGTAAGCTGTGTGTGTATTTTGTGTTTGTCACAACGGGAGAGAGAAGGAAGTCAAGGTCGGCCACCCCGCCCATCAACGCACAACATTGGTGGTCTCTACTAGACCCTGAGTGATCCCACTGGATCTCTCATCGTTCATAGTACCTATGTGAAGTTATAAAATCAAAGGTAAACTATGAACTACAAATGACTTAGCCTGTTATTATAATGCCACAGGCAGGCCCTGCATTCAGCAACTATCCAGCAGTGCTTGGATGTCCTGATCTTCTTCTAAAAAAAAGAAAGAAAAACAAAACTGTAGCTGGGATCACTCAGGATCAACAGACTACCAATGCTACCTGTTGTACTTGCTCACTATGGGGGGTGATGCCAAACACCCAGAAGTACTTAACTGCTTTCCTTCTTGCTGCCCAGGAGTTTCTGACCAGAACTAATAGAAAATAAAAAGTAGATGGGAAACAATAAAAAGTAAAATGGATATAACTGAAGTTAAACAAGACAAATGAAGTAACAGACCAGAACAGAAAGAGAATTGTAATAGAAGATTACAAATAAAAAAATGCAAGTATCAACACATGATCAAGATACACCAGCAGCTAACAAACAACATAAAATTGAAGATCAGTTGCCAGAGTATTTCAACCATGGTAGAATACTCGCCCCTCTGGCAGGGATTATCCCAGACTTGTCCTTTAATTTAGTTGGACACCATGGCTTACAACCCTTCCAGAGGGAAGCACCATTATGACCTCTATTTTTTTTCTTCAAGAAAATCATAAGGTGGGAACAAAGAAAAATGCTAAGAGGAACCCCTTATTAACACCTAAGACATCTAAACTGCAGCCCAGCTTATGCCCAATGCACTAACAGGTCATTCCCTCACACTCAGATCAAAAAATCAAAGTTCAGAGTGCATCTTAGCGTGAATGAGAGAATTTCCTCCCGCTTTTTTTGAACAAAAGGGATAGGAGAAGGGATAGAAAACGAACATAACAATAAGATTCTAAGTGAGAAACACTTAGCAGAAATACTTAGCAGCTTTTAAGGAGCTGAAAAGCAAAAAAAAAATCTAAGTGAGAAACACTTAGTAGAAACACTTTGTAGCTAATTGAGCTGAAAATAAAAAAATAAAAAAATTTCTAAGTGAGAGATACTTAGCAACTTTTAGAACAAATATTTCAGTAAATAACCTGTTGAAATGGTAGTTAATGTAACCATTACAGGTTTGATGCCAATACTGACAAAGACTGAGTTGAGTTTACCAGGTGAGATTTGGACTGTTAGCTTTTGGCTGAGCTGTAATGAATGCATGAGTTCTTGTTCTTTGATGTCTCATCTATATTGCCATTATCAGATGTGTTGTTGTAGGTGTATTTTTCGCAGGATCAATCCATGTTGCTGACGGAGATGGCCAGTGAGCTCTCTAAGCAAATCTATTGCAAGACAAAAACAGAGCTCTCAAGTTTCAGTTACAAACTTGGGCAAATGGTTTTAACCCGCTTGAAAAGGAAGCGCAAAGGAGCTAGATGTTTTTTCGAAGCTTTTTGTGTGGAGCTGGCTGTTTTTTAAAACTCTTGTGGAGCTGGCTGTTTTTTAAAACTTTTTTTGTGGAGCTGGCTGTTTTTTAAAACTCTTGTGGAGCTGGCTGTTTTTTAAAACTTTTTTTGTGGAGCTGGCTGTTTTTTAAAACTCTTGTGGAGCTGGCTATTTTTTAAAACTTTTTTTGTGGAGCTGGCTGTTTTTTAAAACTTTTGTGTGGAGCTGGTGGTTTTTTAAAACTCTTGTGGAGTTGGCTGTTTTTTCAAAGCTTTTTGTGCGGAGCAGGCAGTTTTTAAAACTCTTGCGGAGCTGGCTATTTTTCCATGGTGTCCAACTAAATTAAAGGACAAGTCTGGGATAATCCCTGCCAGAGGGGCGAGTATTCTACCATGGTTGAAATACTCTGGCAACTGATCTTCAATTTTATGTTGTTTGTTAGCTGCTGGTGTAATTAAATCATGTGTTGATACTTGCATTTGTTTATTTGTTATCTTTTACTACAATTACTGTTCTGGTCTGTTACTTCATTTGTCTTGTTTAACTTCAGTTATATCCATTTTACTTTTTTTTTTTTCCCATCTACTTTTTATTTTCTATTAGTTCTGGTCAGAAACTCCTGGGCAGCAAGAAGGAAAGCAGTTAAGTACTTCTGGGTGTTTGGCATCACCCCCCATAGTTAGCAAGTACAACAGGTAGCATTGGTAGTCTGTTGATCCTGAGTGATCCCAGCTACAGTTTTGTTTTTCTTTCTTTCTTTTTTTTAGAAGAAGATCAGGACATCCAAGCACTGCTGGATAGTTGCTGAATGCAGGGCCTGCCTGTGGCATTATAATAACAGGCTAAGTCATTTGTAGTTCATAGTTTACCTTTGATTTTATAACTTCACATAGGTATGGCTGTTTTTTAAAACTCTTGTGGAGCTGGCTGTTTTTTAAAACTCTCGTGGTGCTGGATGTTTTTTCAAAGCTTTTTGTGTGGAACTGGCTGTTTTTTAATCTTTTGCGTGGAGCTGGCTGTTTTTTAAAACTCTTGTGGAACTGGCTGTTTTTTAATCTTTTGTGTGGAGCTGGCTGTTTTTTAAAACTCTTGTGGAGCTGGATGTTTTTTCGAAGCTTTTTGTGTGGAGTTGGCTGTTTTTTAAAACTCTTGTGGAACTGGCTGTTTTTTAATCTTTTGTGTGGAGCTGGTGGTTTTTTAAAACTTTTGTGTGGAGCTGGTGGTTTTTTAAAACTTTTGTGTGGAGCTGGTGGTTTTTTAAAACTTTTGTGTGGAGCTGACGGTTTCTTAAAACTCTTGTGTAGCTGGCTATTTTTTAAAACTTTTTGTGGAGCTGGTGGTTTTTTGAAACTTTTGTGTGGAGCTGGTGGTTTTTTAAAACTTTTGTGTGGAGCTGGAGGTTTTTTAAAACTTTTGTGTGGTGTTGGCGGTTTCTTAAAATTCTTGTGTGGAGCTGGCAGTTTTTTAAAACTTTTTAGTGGAGCTGACGGTTTCTTAAAACTCTTGTGGGGCTGGCTATTTTTTAAAACTTTTTGTGGAGCTGGTGGTTTTTTGAAACTTTTGTGTGGAGCTGGAGGTTTTTTAAAACTTTTGTGTGGTGTTGGCGGTTTCTTAAAATTCTTGTGTGGAGCTGGCAGTTTTTTAAAACTTTTTTGTGGAGCTGACGGTTTCTTAAAACTCTTGTGGGGCTGGCTGTTTTTTAAAACTTTTGTGTGGAGCTGGTGGTTTTTTAAAACTTTTGTGTGGAGCTGGCGGTTTCTTAAAACTCTTGTGTAGCTGGCTATTTTTTAAAACTTTTTGTGGAGCTGGTGGTTTTTTAAAACTTTTGTGTGGTGTTGGCGGTTTCTTAAAATTCTTGTGTGGAGCTGGCGGTTTCTTAAAACTCTTGTGTAGCTGGCTATTTTTTAAAACTTTTTGAGGAGCTAGTGGTTTTTTAAAACTTTTGTGTGGTGTTGGCGGTTTCTTAAAATTCTTGTGTGGAGCTGGTGGTTTCTTAAAACTCTTGTGTAGCTGGCTATTTTTTAAAACTTTTTGTGGAGCTTGTGGTTTTTTAAAATACTTGTGTGGAGCTGGCAGTTTTTTAAAACTTTTGTGTGGAGCTGACGGTTTCTTAAAACTTTTGTGTGGAGCTGGCTGTTTTTTAAAACTCTTGTGGAACTGGCTGTTTTTTAAAACTTTTGTGTGGAACTGGCTGTTTTTTAAAACTTTTGTGTGGTGTTGGCGGTTTCTTAAAATTCTTGAGTGGAGCTGGCAGTTTTTTAAAACTTTTTTGTGGAGCTGACGGTTTCTTAAAACTCTTGTGGGGCTGGCTGTTTTTTAAAACTTTTGTGTGGAGCTGGCGGTTTTTTAAAACTTTTGTGTGGAGCTGACGGTTTCTTAAAACTTTTGTGTGGAGCTGGCTGTTTTTTAAAACTCTTGTGGAACTGGCTGTTTTTTAAAACTTTTGTGTGGAACTGGCTGTTTTTTAAAACTTTTGTGTGGTGTTGGCGGTTTCTTAAAATTCTTGAGTGGAGCTGGCAGTTTTTTAAAACTTTTTTGTGGAGCTGACGGTTTCTTAAAACTCTTGTGGGGCTGGCTGTTTTTTAAAACTTTTGTGTGGAGCTGGCGGTTTTTTAAAACTTTTGTGTGGAGCTGGTGGTTTTTTAAAACTTTTGTGTGGAGCTGGTGGTTTTTTGAAACTTTTATGTGGAGCTGGTGGTTTTTTAAAACTTTTGTGTGGAGCTGGTGGTTTTTTAAAACTTTTGTGTGGAGCTGACGGTTTCTTAAAACTCTTGTGTAGCTGGCTATTTTTTAAAACTTTTTGTGGAGCTGGTGGTTTTTTGAAACTTTTGTGTGGAGCTGGTGGTTTTTTAAAACTTTTGTGTGGAGCTGACGGTTTCTTAAAACTCTTGTGTAGCTGGCTATTTTTTAAAACTTTTTGTGGAGCTGGTGGTTTTTTGAAACTTTTGTGTGGAGCTGGTGGTTTTTTAAAACTTTTGTGTGGAGCTGGTGGTTTTTTAAAACTTTTGTGTGGAGCTGACGGTTTCTTAAAACTCTTGTGTAGCTGGCTATTTTTTAAAACTTTTTGTGGAGCTGGTGGTTTTTTGAAACTTTTGTGTGGAGCTGGTGGTTTTTTAAAACTTTTGTGTGGACCTGGAGGTTTTTTTAAACTTTTGTGTGGTGTTGGCGGTTTCTTAAAATTCTTGTGGAGCTGGCTGTTTTTTAAAACTTTTGTGTGGAGCTGGTGGTTTTTTAAAACTTTTGTGTGGAGCTGACGGTTTCTTAAAACTCTTGTGTAGCTGGCTATTTTTTAAAACTTTTTGTGGAGCTGGTGGTTTTTTGAAACTTTTGTGTGGAGCTGGTGGTTTTTTAAAACTTTTGTGTGGACCTGGAGGTTTTTTAAAACTTTTGTGTGGTGTTGGCGGTTTCTTAAAATTCTTGTGTGGAGCTGGCAGTTTTTTAAAACTTTTTTGTGGAGCTGGTGGTTTTTTGAAACTTTTGTGTGGAGCTGGTGGTTTTTTAAAACTTTTTAGTGGAGCTGGCTATTTTTTAAAACTTTTTGTGGAGCTGGTGGTTTTTTGAAACTTTTGTGTGGAGCTGGTGGTTTTTTAAAACTTTTGTGTGGAGCTGGAGGTTTTTTAAAACTTTTGTGTGGAGCTGGTGGTTTTTTAAAACTTTTGTGTGGAGCTGGTGGTTTTTTGAAACTTTTATGTGGGGCTGGCTGTTTTTTAAAACTTTTGTGTGGAGCTGGCGGTTTTTTAAAACTTTTGTGTGGAGCTGGCAGTTTTTTAAAACTTTTTGTGGAGCTGGTGGTTTTTTGAAACTTTTGTGTGGAGCTGGTGGTTTTTTAAAACTTTTGTGTGGACCTGGAGGTTTTTTGAAACTTTTATGTGGAGCTGGTGGTTTTTTAAAACTTTTGTGTGGAGCTGGTGGTTTTTTAAAACTTTTGTGTGGAGCTGACGGTTTCTTAAAACTCTTGTGTAGCTGGCTATTTTTTAAAACTTTTTGTGGAGCTGGTGGTTTTTTGAAACTTTTGTGTGGAGCTGGTGGTTTTTTAAAACTTTTGTGTGGACCTGGAGGTTTTTTTAAACTTTTGTGTGGTGTTGGCGGTTTCTTAAAATTCTTGTGGAGCTGGCTGTTTTTTAAAACTTTTGTGTGGAGCTGGTGGTTTTTTAAAACTTTTGTGTGGAGCTGACGGTTTCTTAAAACTCTTGTGTAGCTGGCTATTTTTTAAAACTTTTTGTGGAGCTGGTGGTTTTTTGAAACTTTTGTGTGGAGCTGGTGGTTTTTTAAAACTTTTGTGTGGACCTGGAGGTTTTTTAAAACTTTTGTGTGGTGTTGGCGGTTTCTTAAAATTCTTGTGTGGAGCTGGCAGTTTTTTAAAACTTTTTTGTGGAGCTGGTGGTTTTTTGAAACTTTTGTGTGGAGCTGGTGGTTTTTTAAAACTTTTTAGTGGAGCTGGCTATTTTTTAAAACTTTTTGTGGAGCTGGTGGTTTTTTGAAACTTTTGTGTGGAGCTGGTGGTTTTTTAAAACTTTTGTGTGGAGCTGGTGGTTTTTTAAAACTTTTGTGTGGAGCTGGTGGTTTTTTGAAACTTTTATGTGGGGCTGGCTGTTTTTTAAAACTTTTGTGTGGAGCTGGCGGTTTTTTAAAACTTTTGTGTGGAGCTGGCAGTTTTTTAAAACTTTTTAGTGGAGCTGACGGTTTCTTAAAACTCTTGTGGAGCTGGTGGTTTTTTAAAACTTTTGTGTGGAGCTGGTGGTTTTTTAAAACTTTTGTGTGGACCTGGAGGTTTTTTAAAACTTTTGTGTGGTGTTGGCGGTTTCTTAAAATTCTTGTGTGGAGCTGGCAGTTTTTTAAAACTTTTTTGTGGAGCTGGTGGTTTTTTGAAACTTTTGTGTGGAGCTGGTGGTTTTTTAAAACTTTTTAGTGGAGCTGGCTATTTTTTAAAACTTTTTGTGGAGCTGGTGGTTTTTTGAAACTTTTGTGTGGAGCTGGTGGTTTTTTAAAACTTTTGTGTGGAGCTGGTGGTTTTTTAAAACTTTTGTGTGGAGCTGGTGGTTTTTTGAAACTTTTATGAGGGGCTGGCTGTTTTTTAAAACTTTTGTGTGGAGCTGGCGGTTTTTTAAAACTTTTGTGTGGAGCTGGCAGTTTTTTAAAACTTTTTAGTGGAGCTGACGGTTTCTTAAAACTCTTGTGGAGCTGGTGGTTTTTTAAAACTTTTGTGTGGAGCTGGCGGTTTTTTAAAACTTTTGTGTGGAGCTGACGGTTTCTTAAAACTTTTGTGTGGAGCTGGCTGTTTTTTAAAACTTTTGTGTGGAGCTGGAGGTTTTTTAAAACTTTTGTGTGGTGTTGGCGGTTTCTTAAAATTCTTGTGTGGAGCTGGCAGTTTTTTAAAACTTTTTTGTGGAGCTGGTGGTTTTTTAAAGCTTTTGTGTGGAGCTGGTGGTTTTTTAAAACTTTTGTGTGGAGCTGACGGTTTCTTAAAACTCTTGTGTAGCTGGCTATTTTTTAAAACTTTTTGTGGAGCTGGTGGTTTTTTGAAACTTTTGTGTGGAGCTGGTGGTTTTTTAAAACTTTTGTGTGGAGCTGGAGGTTTTTTAAAACTTTTGTGTGGAGCTGACGGTTTCTTAAAACTCTTGTGTAGCTGGCTATTTTTTAAAACTTTTTGTGGAGCTGGTGGTTTTTTGAAACTTTTGTGTGGAGCTGGTGGTTTTTTAAAACTTTTGTGTGGACCTGGAGGTTTTTTAAAACTTTTGTGTGGTGTTGGCGGTTTCTTAAAATTCTTGTGTGGAGCTGGCAGTTTTTTAAAACTTTTTTGTGGAGCTGGTGGTTTTTTAAAGCTTTTGTGTGGAGCTGGTGGTTTTTTAAAACTTTTGTGTGGAGCTGACGGTTTCTTAAAACTCTTGTGTAGCTGGCTATTTTTTAAAACTTTTTGTGGAGCTGGTGGTTTTTTGAAACTTTTGTGTGGAGCTGGTGGTTTTTTAAAACTTTTGTGTGGAGCTGGAGGTTTTTTAAAACTTTTGTGTGGTGTTGGCGGTTTCTTAAAATTCTTGTGTGGAGCTGGCAGTTTTTTAAAACTTTTTAGTGGAGCTGACGGTTTCTTAAAATTCCATTTTTTTTCTTTTTAAAAAATAAATAAAAAGAATTAAAATAAAAAAAAAAAAAAAGAATAAACAATGTTATCATTGTTTTTTTTATCGATCGACTATGTCGATTACTTTCTATTTTCCGTCCTGGTCAGGACGCTAAACTGATTGTTTTTTCTTTAAAAATAAATAAAAAGAATAAAAAAAAAAAAAAAGGAATAAACAATGTTATCATTGTTTTTTTTTTATCGATCGACTATGTCGATTACTTACTATTTTCCGTCCTGGTCAAGACGCTAAACTGATTGTTTTTTCTTTAAAATAATTAAAAAGATTTAAAAAAAAAAAAAAAAAAAAAAAATGAATAAACAATGTTATCATAGTTTTTTTTTCTATCGATCAACTATGTCGATTAATTTCTATTTTCCGTCCTGATCGAGACGCTAAACTGATTGTTTCCTTTTTTTAAATAATAAATAAGAAAAAAAAAAAAAAAAAAAAAAAAAAAGAGCATCTCCCTGCTATCCCTCATATCCCCACAATAATATTATACCTTTTCATTTTCTCTTTCCTTTTCTGGTCTTTTTTTTTTCTTTTTTTTCCTTTTTCATACAACGTTTTTTATTTATATGAGGACATGTCAAAAGTCTGGTACCGTTTTGGTCAACGGTAAACTGTGGGCATGTACAACTCAATCGAGACCCAACCCCGTCTGAAACATGCCCCAAAAAATTCAATTCCGGGTGTGGGATCTCACTTTACTCGTAATACTTGTAAAAAAAAAAAAAAATCCTGCATTTTTTGCTTGTGGCTTACAGAGAACTGGCTTGTGGCTACAGAGAAACCCAAATATTACATATGCAGCCTTGCCAAAAGTATCATCCCCCAAATCTATATTCTAATATTTCATTATAAAAATAAATGGAATTATCGGTAAAAATAATACTTTTAACGTGAAAATTATTATTAGTTTTTAGCACCACGTTCTACACTTTTTGCACTTCCTTTGGACGTAGTCACATTCTGATCGAAAGCCCTGAGTAGAACCCTCGGAAGAGTAACCATCAGTTTTGAGTTGATTTGTTTGCGTCAAAAAAAAGTCAATTTGTCGAGTCTCATTGTGCAACTTGAAATGCATAGTTATACCCAAACTGTACTTCTCCTGCTGCTAATAATGTGATGATGACTCTTGTGGTAAGGAGTCTTCTCCTTAGGTACCTGTGGCAAGGTACTGAAGGAGAAGACTCCTTATAATCAAGTTTTATAATTAAATCATCTCCGTATCAGAAGTGTTTTCTGAATAGACTGCATTCTGTCTCTTAAACTCTTCTACATGATAATGAACCTCAACAAGTCTGTTGTATCATTATAATGAGATAGCAGCTGGTCGTACACCAGCTGCTATGACTGGTAAGCCACCCTTACTGGACACTATTGTCAGCGCACTGGCATGTGCAGCATTCCAAACGGTTAATGAACAGTTACTGAGTAACCATTCTGTCACTCAACACTTGCTAAGTAGTTTTGACAGTTTCTTTCTAATTGTCTGTCCACACGGCAGTAGGAGCAGACATCAGTTCACAGCGCAAGGTGATGATATTCATTCCCACGCATACGATGGTATGTAGATTCTGATATCAGATTTCGAATACTGCTGACTTTATAGATAGATTTAAATGTCCCCCAAGGACACCCTGCAACGTAACAGTGTCACCTCGTTGACTTTTTGATACCATTGAAGTCGGGCGAGGCTGCCTTGAGCTCGTTCTCACTTGACTGCACAACTTCAGGAAGATCTTCATTGGTTCTTATACTTATGGGCACGTGGATTCTAGCATCCCAGGCCTTTCTGCCTATTTTTAGCCCAGCTTCCTCTAGAAAGCTTAACTTCCATCCTATTCTTCTAGACACTTCTCGCCTGTCACCCGTTTCCATGCTCACAATTGTTTCATTTACTACTGAAGGGACAATTGACACCATTCCACAGCACTGCTATTCCCACAACCCTCAGGGGCATAGCAGTAACATCACCACCCCCAGAAAGGCATTCTAGCAGTTTTGCATGTTTACCTTCCAAGGTTTTTGAACTCCCATTGGACTCTTTCCTGTCACTCCACTTCGGAGGGTCTCCCATCTTGTCAATCAGTAATTGCAGTTGCTCAATTATCGCTTTTGTGGTCATATTTTGCTTTTGTTATGCTTGGGGCTCTCTGTAACAGCTTTGTTACCGGCTACAAGCAAAAAATGCAGGAATTTTTTTTTTTTTTACAAGTATTACGAGTAAAGTGAGATCCCACACCCGGAATTGAATTTTTTGGGGCATGTTTCAGACAGGGTTGGGTCTCGATTGAGTTGTACATGCCCGCAGTTTACCGTTGACCAAAACGGTACCAGACTTTTGACATCCACTCATATATATATTTTTTTTTTTTTTTTTTTTTCATGTTTGATTATTTCCTCTTCATTTTTTTTTTCTTTTCTTTTCTTTCTTTTTTTTTTTTTTTTTCCTCTGCCTCTCTCTTAATTCTGTTCGTTTCTTTGAAACGAAAATTCATTTGAATATTATTCCTTGGTCAGCAACCATCATTGTCGCCCTTTGGGCCTGTTAAAAAAAAAATAAAAATAAAAAGAAAGTTTACATCGGGAATAGGGCAGGAGCCAAAAGCTCCCAGTCCGTTACTTCCCACTTTATCGAAATGTGGGGCTGGCTATTTTTTAAAACTTTTTGTGGAGCTGGTGGTTTTTTGAAACTTTTGTGTGGAGCTGGTGGTTTTTTAAAACTTTTGTGTGGACCTGGAGGTTTTTTAAAACTTTTGTGTGGTGTTGGCGGTTTCTTAAAATTCTTGTGTGGAGCTGGCAGTTTTTTAAAACTTTTTTGTGGAGCTGGTGGTTTTTTGAAACTTTTGTGTGGAGCTGGTGGTTTTTTAAAACTTTTTAGTGGAGCTGGCTATTTTTTAAAACTTTTTGTGGAGCTGGTGGTTTTTTGAAACTTTTGTGTGGAGCTGGTGGTTTTTTAAAACTTTTGTGTGGAGCTGGTGGTTTTTTAAAACTTTTGTGTGGAGCTGGTGGTTTTTTGAAACTTTTATGTGGGGCTGGCTGTTTTTTAAAACTTTTGTGTGGAGCTGGCGGTTTTTTAAAACTTTTGTGTGGAGCTGGCAGTTTTTTAAAACTTTTTAGTGGAGCTGACGGTTTCTTAAAACTCTTGTGGAGCTGGTGGTTTTTTAAAACTTTTGTGTGGAGCTGGCGGTTTTTTAAAACTTTTGTGTGGAGCTGACGGTTTCTTAAAACTTTTGTGTGGAGCTGGCTGTTTTTTAAAACTTTTGTGTTGAGCTGGCTGTTTTTTAAAACTCTTGTGGAACTGGCTGTTTTTTAAAACTTTTGTGTGGAACTGGCTGTTTTTTAAAACTTTTGTGTGGTGTTGGCGGTTTCTTAAAATTCTTGAGTGGAGCTGGCAGTTTTTTAAAACTTTTTTGTGGAGCTGACGGTTTCTTAAAACTCTTGTGGAGCTGGTGGTTTTTTAAAACTTTTGTGTGGAGCTGACGGTTTCTTAAAACTCTTGTGTAGCTGGCTATTTTTTAAAACTTTTTGTGGAGCTGGTGGTTTTTTGAAACTTTTGTGTGGAGCTGGTGGTTTTTTAAAACTTTTGTGTGGACCTGGAGGTTTTTTGAAACTTTTATGTGGAGCTGGTGGTTTTTTAAAACTTTTGTGTGGAGCTGGTGGTTTTTTAAAACTTTTGTGTGGAGCTGACGGTTTCTTAAAACTCTTGTGTAGCTGGCTATTTTTTAAAACTTTTTGTGGAGCTGGTGGTTTTTTGAAACTTTTGTGTGGAGCTGGTGGTTTTTTAAAACTTTTGTGTGGACCTGGAGGTTTTTTAAAACTTTTGTGTGGTGTTGGCTGTTTCTTAAAATTCTTGTGTGGAGCTGGCAGTTTTTTAAAACTTTTTTGTGGAGCTGGTGGTTTTTTAAAGCTTTTGTGTGGAGCTGGTGGTTTTTTAAAACTTTTGTGTGGAGCTGACGGTTTCTTAAAACTCTTGTGTAGCTGGCTATTTTTTAAAACTTTTTGTGGAGCTGGTGGTTTTTTGAAACTTTTGTGTGGAGCTGGTGGTTTTTTAAAACTTTTGTGTGGAGCTGGAGGTTTTTTAAAACTTTTGTGTGGTGTTGGCGGTTTCTTAAAATTCTTGTGTGGAGCTGGCAGTTTTTTAAAACTTTTTAGTGGAGCTGACGGTTTCTTAAAACTCTTGTGGGGCTGGCTATTTTTTAAAACTTTTTGTGGAGCTGGTGGTTTTTTGAAACTTTTGTGTGGAGCTGGTGGTTTTTTAAAACTTTTGTGTGGAGCTGGAGGTTTTTTAAAACTTTTGTGTGGTGTTGGCGGTTTCTTAAAATTCTTGTGTGGAGCTGGCAGTTTTTTAAAACTTTTTTGTGGAGCTGACGGTTTCTTAAACTCTTGTGGGGCTGGCTGTTTTTTAAAACTTTTGTGTGGAGCTGGTGGTTTTTTAAAACTTTTGTGTGGAGCTGGTGGTTTTTTAAAACTCTTGTGTAGCTGGCTATTTTTTAAAACTCTTGTGTAGCTGGTGGTTTTTTAAAACTTTTTTGTGGAGCTGGAGGTTTTTTAAAACTTTTGTGTGGAGTGTAAATTAAAAAAAAAAAAAGAGTAAACAATGTTATCATTGTTTTTTTTATCGATCGACTATGTCGATTACTTTCTATTTTCCGTCCTGGTCAGGACGCTAAACTGATTGTTTTTTCTTTAAAATAATTAAAAAGATTTAAAAAAAAAAAAAAAAAAAAAAAAAAATGAATAAACAATGTTATCACTGTTTTTTTTTTTTTCTATCGATCGACTATGTCGATTAATTTCTATTTTCCGTCCTGATCGAGACGCTAAACTGATTGTTTCCTTTTTTTAAATAATAAATAAGAAAAAAAAAAAAAAAAAAAAAGAGCATCTCCCTGCTATCCCTCATATCCCCACAATAATATTATACCTTTTCATTTTCTCTTTCCTTTTCTGGTCTTTTTTTTTTTTTTTCTTTTTTTTCCTTTTTCATACAACGTTTTTTATTTATATATATATCAGTCATTCCTTTTTTTTGCGAACAATTTTTGGACACTGAAAAAACTTTTCAAAAAAAAAATTGTAAAAATTTCGATCGAAGCGGCATTTTAATGCGCTGCATCGTTGGGTTCATTTCCGTCCGAAATCGGGAGGTTGGCATCACATACTTGTCTCCCGAATTGAGAAAAGAGATTTTGTGGTTCACTAAATCAGCTCAGCCGTGGACAAGTACCAAAACTAAAAATTAATCGAAGGGTCTAATTTTACACTGCTGGCCCAGCGGGATCCAGAGAAAAAACAATCGAGCAAAAATATATTAAAGAGTACTAAGCATGTGCCGGTGAGGCAGATTGTTACTAACTGTCTTTTTGGCTTTGATACTTAATGAAAACACTTGTACAACACTTTCTTTATATGAAGTCACAACTTATGATGAATTATGAGCAATCTGAGCCACATGAGGTGATATCATCATCATCATCATCATCATCATCATAGTTAGTGCTGATGGAAGACTTCTCATACTCGGAAGAAGTGCTGTCTGACTCCTCAGTAGTGCTATCTGACCCCTCGGAGGTACTACTTGGCGGGTGAGATTTGACTATTTTATATCCAACAGATCCCTGTATTGTATGGTTCTGATGCCTCGGACATCCACCATTCGGTGATATCCTGAGTGAGGCTCCGGTTTCCTGATTTACACGAGGGTGCAGTTGGTGATGGTGACACGTGACTCAGAAGTAACATTCTCAGCACGTCGAACCAATGTTTTGACAACTACTTCTGGGCCATTATTACCACCACAGATGCAACATTTTCCTTACATAATTGCTACTAGGGTTGATTAGTTAGTAAAAAGGTGCATATCTCTTGAGTGCGGAGAAGGGAAAAAAAGTAGTAAAAAGAAAAAATTAGGGGTGTTTTTTACTCAGATTTTCTCGATCTTTCTATTCCAGGTCTGGGATTAATATTTATCATTAGGTAGTACCAAGGAAATCTTGCAAAGAGACGGTTATCTCTTTTTAGCAGCACTTACCATGTTTAAAAGTATATCCCTATGCCTAATTTTACAGATCGCACCCTCCCCGATTCCAAAAAATAAAAAATCGAGCAAAAGTAACATATCGTGTAATCTTGCTCAGGCGGTGAGAAAATGGTGTTTTTTGTTCACAAAAAAAAGGAATGACTGATATATTTTTTTTTTTTTTTTTTTTTTTCATGTTTGATTATTTCCTCTTCATTTTTTTCTTTCTTTTCTTTTCTTTCTTTTTTTTTTTTTTTTTTTCTCTGCCTCTCTCTTAATTCTGTTCGTTTCTTTGAAACGAAAATTCATTTGAATATTATTCCTTGGTCAGCAACCATCATTGTCGCCCTTTGGGCCTGTTAAAAAAAAATAAAAATAAAAAGAAAGTTTACATCGGGAATAGGGCAGGAGCCAAAAGCTCCCAGTCCGTTACTTCCCACTTTATCGAAATTCTGGTGTTGGCGGTTTCTTAAAATTCTTGTGTGGAGCTGGCGGTTTTTTAAAACTTTTTTGTGGAGCTGACGGTTTCTTAAAACTCTTGTGGGGCTGGCTGTTTTTTTGTGGAGCTGGCGGTTTTTTAAAACTTTTGTGTGGAGCTGGTGGTTTTTTGAAACTTTTATGTGGAGCTGGTGGTTTTTTAAAACTTTTGTGTGGAGCTGGTGGTTTTTTAAAACTTTTGTGTGGAGCTGACGGTTTCTTAAAACTCTTGTGTAGCTGGCTATTTTTTAAAACTTTTTGTGGAGCTGGTGGTTTTTTGAAACTTTTGTGTGGAGCTGGTGGTTTTTTAAAACTTTTGTGTGGTGTTGGCGGTTTCTTAAAATTCTTGTGTGGAGCTGGCAGTTTTTTAAAACTTTTTAGTGGAGCTGACGGTTTCTTAAAATTCCATTTTTTTTCTTTTTAAAAAATAAATAAAAAGAATTAAAATAAAAAAAAAAAAAAAGAATAAACAATGTTATCATTGTTTTTTTTATCGATCGACTATGTCGATTACTTTCTATTTTCCGTCCTGGTCAGGACGCTAAACTGATTGTTTTTTCTTTAAAAATAAATAAAAAGAATAAAAAAAAAAAAAAAGGAATAAACAATGTTATCATTGTTTTTTTTTTATCGATCGACTATGTCGATTACTTACTATTTTCCGTCCTGGTCAAGACGCTAAATTTTTTTCGATAAAGTGGGAAGTAACGGACTGGGAGCTTTTGGCTCCTGCCCTATTCCCGATGTAAACTTTCTTTTTATTTTTATTTTTTTTTTAACAGGCCCAAAGGGCGACAATGATGGTTGCTGACCAAGGAATAATATTCAAATGAATTTTCGTTTCAAAGAAACGAACAGAATTAAGAGAGAGGCAGAGGAAAAAAAAAAAAAAAGAAAGAAAAGAAAAGAAAAGAAAAAAAAAATGAAGAGGAAATAATCAAACATGAAAAAAAAAAAAAAAAATATATATATATAAATAAAAAACGTTGTATGAAAAAGGAAAAAAAAGAAAAAAAAAAAGACCAGAAAAGGAAAGAGAAAATGAAAAGGTATAATATTATTGTGGGGATATGAGGGATAGCAGGGAGATGCTCTTTTTTTTTTTTTTTTTTTTTTTTTTCTTATTTATTATTTAAAAAAAAGGAAACAATCAGTTTAGCGTCTCGATCAGGACGGAAAATAGAAATTAATCGACATAGTTGATCGATAGAAAAAAAAACTATGATAACATTGTTTATTCATTTTTTTTTTCTGATTGTTTTTTCTTTAAAATAATTAAAAAGATTTAAAAAAAAAAAAAAAAAAAAAAAATGAATAAACAATGTTATCATAGTTTTTTTTTCTATCGATCAACTATGTCGATTAATTTCTATTTTCCGTCCTGATCGAGACGCTAAACTGATTGTTTCCTTTTTTTAAATAATAAATAAGAAAAAAAAAAAAAAAAAAAAAAAAAAAGAGCATCTCCCTGCTATCCCTCATATCCCCACAATAATATTATACCTTTTCATTTTCTCTTTCCTTTTCTGGCCTTTTTTTTTTCTTTTTTTTCCTTTTTCATACAACGTTTTTTATTTATATATATATTTTTTTTTTTTTTTTTTTTTCATGTTTGATTATTTCCTCTTCATTTTTTTTTTCTTTTCTTTTCTTTCTTTTTTTTTTTTTTTTTCCTCTGCCTCTCTCTTAATTCTGTTCGTTTCTTTGAAACGAAAATTCATTTGAATATTATTCCTTGGTCAGCAACCATCATTGTCGCCCTTTGGGCCTGTTAAAAAAAAAATAAAAATAAAAAGAAAGTTTACATCGGGAATAGGGCAGGAGCCAAAAGCTCCCAGTCCGTTACTTCCCACTTTATCGAAATGTGGGGCTGGCTATTTTTTAAAACTTTTTGTGGAGCTGGTGGTTTTTTGAAACTTTTGTGTGGAGCTGGTGGTTTTTTAAAACTTTTGTGTGGACCTGGAGGTTTTTTAAAACTTTTGTGTGGAGCTGGTGGTTTTTTAAAACTTTTGTGTGGAGCTGGTGGTTTTTTAAAACTTTTGTGTGGAGCTGGAGGTTTTTTAAAACTTTTGTGTGGAGCTGGTGGTTTTTTAAAACTTTTGTGTGGAGCTGGTGGTTTTTTGAAACTTTTATGAGGGGCTGGCTGTTTTTTAAAACTTTTGTGTGGAGCTGGTGGTTTTTTAAAACTTTTGTGTGGAGCTGGCAGTTTTTTAAAACTTTTTAGTGGAGCTGACGGTTTCTTAAAACTCTTGTGGAGCTGGTGGTTTTTTAAAACTTTTGTGTGGAGCTGGCGGTTTTTTAAAACTTTTGTGTGGAGCTGACGGTTTCTTAAAACTTTTGTGTGGAGCTGGCTGTTTTTTAAAACTTTTGTGTTGAGCTGGCTGTTTTTTAAAACTCTTGTGGAACTGGCTGTTTTTTAAAACTTTTGTGTGGAACTGGCTGTTTTTTAAAACTTTTGTGTGGTGTTGGCGGTTTCTTAAAATTCTTGAGTGGAGCTGGCAGTTTTTTAAAACTTTTTTGTGGAGCTGACGGTTTCTTAAAACTCTTGTGGAGCTGGTGGTTTTTTAAAACTTTTGTGTGGAGCTGACGGTTTCTTAAAACTCTTGTGTAGCTGGCTATTTTTTAAAACTTTTTGTGGAGCTGGTGGTTTTTTGAAACTTTTGTGTGGAGCTGGTGGTTTTTTAAAACTTTTGTGTGGACCTGGAGGTTTTTTGAAACTTTTATGTGGAGCTGGTGGTTTTTTAAAACTTTTGTGTGGAGCTGGTGGTTTTTTAAAACTTTTGTGTGGAGCTGACGGTTTCTTAAAACTCTTGTGTAGCTGGCTATTTTTTAAAACTTTTTGTGGAGCTGGTGGTTTTTTGAAACTTTTGTGTGGAGCTGGTGGTTTTTTAAAACTTTTGTGTGGACCTGGAGGTTTTTTAAAACTTTTGTGTGGAGTGTAAATTAAAAAAAAAAAAAGAGTAAACAATGAGTTAAGTTACCAGGTGAGATTTGGACTTTTAGCTTTTGGCTAAGGCCCTCCCTGAAGAGCAAGAACAAAAAAACTACTCACACCTGAAGAAAACATACACAAAGAACACACTGTAAGCTGTGTGTGTATTTTGTGTTTGTCACAACAGGAGAGAAAAGAAAGAATGTCAAGGTTGGTCACCTTGCCTATCAACGCACAACATTGGTGGTCTCTACTAGACCCTGAGTGATCCCACTGGATCTCTCATCGTTCATAGTACCCTGTGTGAAGTTATAAAATCAAAGGTAAACTATGAACTACAAATGACTTAGCCTGTTATTATAATGCCACAGGCAGGCCCTGCATTCAGCAACTATCCAGCAGTGCTAGGATGTCCTGATCTTCTTCTAAAAAAAAGAAAGAAAAACAAAACTGTAGCTGGGATCACTCAGGATCAACAGACTACCAATGCTACCTGTTGTACTTGCTCACTATGGGGGGTGATGCCAAACACCCAGAAGTACTTAACTACTTTCCTTCTTGCTGCCCAGGAGTTTCTGACCAGAACTAATAGAAAATAAAAAGTAGATGGGAAATAATAAAAAGTAAAATGGATATAACTGAAGTTAAACAAGACAAATGAGGTAACAGACCAGAACAGATAGAGAATAAAAATAAAAGATATAGGCAAGAATGATTGTAGTGAAAGATTACAAATAAAAAAAATGCAAGTATCAACATATGATCAAGATACACCAGCAGCTAACAAACAACATAAAATTGAAGATCAGTTGCCAGAGTATTTCAACCATGGTAGAATACTCGCCCCTCTGGCAGGGATTATCCCAGACTTGTCCTTTAATCTAGTTGGACACCATGGCTTACAACCCTTCCAGAGGGAAGCACCATTATGACTTCTATTTTTTTTCTTCAAGAAAATCATAAGGTGGGAACAAAGAAAAATGCTAAGAGGAACCCCCTATTAACACCTAAGACAGATTCCCTCACACTCAGATCAAAAAATCAAAGTTCAGAGTGCATCTTAGCGTGAATGAGAGAATTTCCTCCCGCTTTTTTTGAACAAAAGGGATAGGAGAAGGGATAGAAAACGAACATAAAAATAAAATTTTAAGTGAGAAACACTTAGTAGAAATACTTAGCAGCTTTTAAGGAGCTGAAAAGCAAAAAAAAAATCTAAGTGAGAAACACTTAGTAGTAACACTTTGTAGCTAATTGAGCTGAAAATAAAAAAATAAAAAAATTCTAAGTGAGAGATACTTAGCAACTTTTAGAACAAATAATTAAGTAAATAACCTGTTGAAATGGTAGTTAATGTAACCATTACAGGTTTGATGCCAAAACTGACAAAGAATGAGTTAAGTTACCAGGTGAGATTTGGACTGTTAGCTTTTGGCTAAGGCCCTCCCTGATTATCATTGTTTTTTTTATCGATCGACTATGTCGATTACTTTCTATTTTCCGTCCTGGTCAGGACGCTAAACTGATTGTTTTTTCTTTAAAATGAATAAGAAACTTGGGAGAGGAATAGGGGCAGTGAACTTTTGATTCAGGCCCTTCCCAACGAACAGGACGAAGACTTCTAAAACCTGAGATGAACCAATTGAGTTGAAACAAACAAATAACAGAGACGCAACACATACCGGAACATCATCGCAAGCAATGCTTCGGACCTCCGTCGACCTTCGTTCTTCCGGCGGCAAAGGGAAACAAGAAAGAACGGGCAATGGGACAAACCTGTTAGTTGGTGTTGTGCTGTTGTTAAAAACAAAAACATAAACGCCAGGAAGTTCGACAACGAAGACATCGACATCGATCGCTGCTCTGCAGATGTCCGGCGGGTGTTTGTCTACACTGTGTTTATTGTTTGTTTTTTTCCCAAGGTTCAACCCTGGGAAGAGAAGTAAAAAATTCCGTCAGTGTTGGCCTTCCTGTTCGAAGGTGCGCACCAATGACGATAAATAGAGTGGGGGGGAGAAAACCTTTGATCCAACTGGATCCCTTCACGAGCTGACATTGCCATGTGAAGTTAAATATTCTGGCGATGCCAGCTCAGGCGACTTAGCCTGCTTTTTTCTTTAAATAAAAAAAAATAAAAAGATACCAACAGGTGGGGTGATGGGTTGCGCCACTGCAATCCAGTCACAAAAAGAAAAAACAAAGGTAATCTCCAGGGTTCTCGACCCTTGGCTCTCCCTGCGCAAGCATCGCATGGAGGGTGACGCTAAGCACCCGGGGGGTACGAAACAAACTTTCCCCCTGCTGTCCTGTTTGAAATAAAAAAAAAAAAAAAAAAAAACAAAGGGATAGAAGTAAACAGAATACATTACACCTCAACAGGTGACGCTAAACACCCAGGGGATACAAACCAAACTTTCCCCCTGTTGCCCTGTTTGAAATAAATTAAAAAAAGAACAAGAAAACAGAATACAATACTCAGCAATCAGACTCGTTCACTCGCTTCGCCAGAGCCGTTCGAGCCGATGCTCATGTAAAGTTACCTGTTTTCTTTTAACAAATTAAATAAAATAAAATAAAAATAAAGTATACAAACCAAACTTTCCCTGGAATACAATACCTAACAATCAGTGCGTTCACTGGCCTTAGGGCTGTTCGGACTTATGCTTTGGACTGTTCCCTTGCAGAAAAAAAAAGTAAAATAAACCAACTTTGGGACATTAGAAAAGCATAAAATAAAAGTTGCTACAACCAAAAGACAACTGCAAAAAATAAGGTTTTTGTAGGGGAGCTACAATGTAGCAATAATGTCACACAGTCATGTGGCAAGCTGAATAAGAAACTTGGGAGAGGAATAGGGGCAGTGAACT
This sequence comes from Flectonema sp. DT1601, assembly GCA_964019425.1. NCBI lineage: Eukaryota > Euglenozoa > Diplonemea > Diplonemida > Diplonemidae > Flectonema > Flectonema sp. DT1601. The sequence continues at coordinate 483,190 of OZ025851.1, read as the reverse complement.
TTTGATTCAGGCCCTTCCCAACGAACAGGACGAAGACTTCTAAAACCTGAGATGAACCAATTGAGTTGAAACAAACAAATAACAGAGACGCAACACATACCGGAACATCATCGCAAGCAATGCTTCGGACCTCCGTCGACCTTCGTTCTTCCGGCGGCAAAGGGAAACAAGAAAGAACGGGCAATGGGACAAACCTGTTAGTTGGTGTTGTGCTGTTGTTAAAAACAAAAACATAAACGCCAGGAAGTTCGACAACGAAGACATCGACATCGATCGCTGCTCTGCAGATGTCCGGCGGGTGTTTGTCTACACTGTGTTTATTGTTTGTTTTTTTCCCAAGGTTCAACCCTGGGAAGAGAAGTAAAAAATTCCGTCAGTGTTGGCCTTCCTGTTCGAAGGTGCGCACCAATGACGATAAATAGAGTGGGGGGGAGAAAACCTTTGATCCAACTGGATCCCTTCACGAGCTGACATTGCCATGTGAAGTTAAATATTCTGGCGATGCCAGCTCAGGCGACTTAGCCTGCTTTTTTCTTTAAATAAAAAAAAATAAAAAGATACCAACAGGTGGGGTGATGGGTTGCGCCACTGCAATCCAGTCACAAAAAGAAAAAACAAAGGTAATCTCCAGGGTTCTCGACCCTTGGCTCTCCCTGCGCAAGCATCGCATGGAGGGTGACGCTAAGCACCCGGGGGGTACGAAACAAACTTTCCCCCTGCTGTCCTGTTTGAAATAAAAAAAAAAAAAAAAAAAAACAAAGGGATAGAAGTAAACAGAATACAGAGACCACCAATGTTGTGCGTTGATAGGCAAGGTGACCAACCTTGACATTCTTTCTTTTCTCTCCTGTTGTGACAAACACAAAATACACACACAGCTTACAGTGTGTTCTTTGTGTATGTTTTCTTCAGGTGTGAGTAGTTTTTCTGTTCTTGCTCTTCAGGGAGGGCCTTAGCCAAAAGCTAACTGTCCAAATCTCACCTGGTAATTCAACTCACCTCAACAGGTGACGCTAAACACCCAGGGGATACAAACCAAACTTTCCCCCTGTTGCCCTGTTTGAAATAAATTAAAAAAAGAACAAGAAAACAGAATACAATACTCAGCAATCAGACTCGTTCACTCGCTTCGCCAGAGCCGTTCGAGCCGATGCTCATGTAAAGTTACCTGTTTTCTTTTAACAAATTAAATAAAATAAAATAAAAATAAAGTATACAAACCAAACTTTCCCTGGAATACAATACCTAACAATCAGTGCGTTCACTGGCCTTAGGGCTGTTCGGACTTATGCTTTGGACTGTTCCCTTGCAGAAAAAAAAAGTAAAATAAACCAACTTTGGGACATTAGAAAAGCATAAAATAAAAGTTGCTACAACCAAAAGACAACTGCAAAAAATAAGGTTTTTGTAGGGGAGCTACAATGTAGCAATAATGTCACACAGTCATGTGGCAAGCTGAATAAGAAACTTGGGAGAGGAATAGGGGCAGTGAACTTTTGATTCAGGCCCTTCCCAACGAACAGGACGAAGACTTCTAAAACCTGAGATGAACCAATTGAGTTGAAACAAACAAATAACAGAGACGCAACACATACCGGAACATCATCGCAAGCAATGCTTCGGACCTCCGTCGACCTTCGTTCTTCCGGCGGCAAAGGGAAACAAGAAAGAACGGGCAATGGGACAAACCTGTTAGTTGGTGTTGTGCTGTTGTTAAAAACAAAAACATAAACGCCAGGAAGTTCGACAACGAAGACATCGACATCGATCGCTGCTCTGCAGATGTCCGGCGGGTGTTTGTCTACACTGTGTTTATTGTTTGTTTTTTTCCCAAGGTTCAACCCTGGGAAGAGAAGTAAAAAATTCCGTCAGTGTTGGCCTTCCTGTTCGAAGGTGCGCACCAATGACGATAAATAGAGTGGGGGGGAGAAAACCTTTGATCCAACTGGATCCCTTCACGAGCTGACATTGCCATGTGAAGTTAAATATTCTGGCGATGCCAGCTCAGGCGACTTAGCCTGCTTTTTTCTTTAAATAAAAAAAAATAAAAAGATACCAACAGGTGGGGTGATGGGTTGCGCCACTGCAATCCAGTCACAAAAAGAAAAAACAAAGGTAATCTCCAGGGTTCTCGACCCTTGGCTCTCCCTGCGCAAGCATCGCATGGAGGGTGACGCTAAGCACCCGGGGGGTACGAAACAAACTTTCCCCCTGCTGTCCTGTTTGAAATAAAAAAAAAAAAAAAAAAAAACAAAGGGATAGAAGTAAACAGAATACAGAGACCACCAATGTTGTGCGTTGATAGGCAAGGTGACCAACCTTGACATTCTTTCTTTTCTCTCCTGTTGTGACAAACACAAAATACACACACAGCTTACAGTGTGTTCTTTGTGTATGTTTTCTTCAGGTGTGAGTAGTTTTTCTGTTCTTGCTCTTCAGGGAGGGCCTTAGCCAAAAGCTAACTGTCCAAATCTCACCTGGTAATTCAACTCACCTCAACAGGTGACGCTAAACACCCAGGGGATACAAACCAAACTTTCCCCCTGTTGCCCTGTTTGAAATAAATTAAAAAAAGAACAAGAAAACAGAATACAATACTCAGCAATCAGACTCGTTCACTCGCTTCGCCAGAGCCGTTCGAGCCGATGCTCATGTAAAGTTACCTGTTTTCTTTTAACAAATTAAATAAAATAAAATAAAAATAAAGTATACAAACCAAACTTTCCCTGGAATACAATACCTAACAATCAGTGCGTTCACTGGCCTTAGGGCTGTTCGGACTTATGCTTTGGACTGTTCCCTTGCAGAAAAAAAAAGTAAAATAAACCAACTTTGGGACATTAGAAAAGCATAAAATAAAAGTTGCTACAACCAAAAGACAACTGCAAAAAATAAGGTTTTTGTAGGGGAGCTACAATGTAGCAATAATGTCACACAGTCATGTGGCAAGCTGAATAAGAAACTTGGGAGAGGAATAGGGGCAGTGAACTTTTGATTCAGGCCCTTCCCAACGAACAGGACGAAGACTTCTAAAACCTGAGATGAACCAATTGAGTTGAAACAAACAAATAACAGAGACGCAACACATACCGGAACATCATCGCAAGCAATGCTTCGGACCTCCGTCGACCTTCGTTCTTCCGGCGGCAAAGGGAAACAAGAAAGAACGGGCAATGGGACAAACCTGTTAGTTGGTGTTGTGCTGTTGTTAAAAACAAAAACATAAACGCCAGGAAGTTCGACAACGAAGACATCGACATCGATCGCTGCTCTGCAGATGTCCGGCGGGTGTTTGTCTACACTGTGTTTATTGTTTGTTTTTTTCCCAAGGTTCAACCCTGGGAAGAGAAGTAAAAAATTCCGTCAGTGTTGGCCTTCCTGTTCGAAGGTGCGCACCAATGACGATAAATAGAGTGGGGGGGAGAAAACCTTTGATCCAACTGGATCCCTTCACGAGCTGACATTGCCATGTGAAGTTAAATATTCTGGCGATGCCAGCTCAGGCGACTTAGCCTGCTTTTTTCTTTAAATAAAAAAAAATAAAAAGATACCAACAGGTGGGGTGATGGGTTGCGCCACTGCAATCCAGTCACAAAAAGAAAAAACAAAGGTAATCTCCAGGGTTCTCGACCCTTGGCTCTCCCTGCGCAAGCATCGCATGGAGGGTGACGCTAAGCACCCGGGGGGTACGAAACAAACTTTCCCCCTGCTGTCCTGTTTGAAATAAAAAAAAAAAAAAAAAAAAACAAAGGGATAGAAGTAAACAGAATACATTACACCTCAACAGGTGACGCTAAACACCCAGGGGATACAAACCAAACTTTCCCCCTGTTGCCCTGTTTGAAATAAATTAAAAAAAGAACAAGAAAACAGAATACAATACTCAGCAATCAGACTCGTTCACTCGCTTCGCCAGAGCCGTTCGAGCCGATGCTCATGTAAAGTTACCTGTTTTCTTTTAACAAATTAAATAAAATAAAATAAAAATAAAGTATACAAACCAAACTTTCCCTGGAATACAATACCTAACAATCAGTGCGTTCACTGGCCTTAGGGCTGTTCGGACTTATGCTTTGGACTGTTCCCTTGCAGAAAAAAAAAGTAAAATAAACCAACTTTGGGACATTAGAAAAGCATAAAATAAAAGTTGCTACAACCAAAAGACAACTGCAAAAAATAAGGTTTTTGTAGGGGAGCTACAATGTAGCAATAATGTCACACAGTCATGTGGCAAGCTGAATAAGAAACTTGGGAGAGGAATAGGGGCAGTGAACTTTTGATTCAGGCCCTTCCCAACGAACAGGACGAAGACTTCTAAAACCTGAGATGAACCAATTGAGTTGAAACAAACAAATAACAGAGACGCAACACATACCGGAACATCATCGCAAGCAATGCTTCGGACCTCCGTCGACCTTCGTTCTTCCGGCGGCAAAGGGAAACAAGAAAGAACGGGCAATGGGACAAACCTGTTAGTTGGTGTTGTGCTGTTGTTAAAAACAAAAACATAAACGCCAGGAAGTTCGACAACGAAGACATCGACATCGATCGCTGCTCTGCAGATGTCCGGCGGGTGTTTGTCTACACTGTGTTTATTGTTTGTTTTTTTCCCAAGGTTCAACCCTGGGAAGAGAAGTAAAAAATTCCGTCAGTGTTGGCCTTCCTGTTCGAAGGTGCGCACCAATGACGATAAATAGAGTGGGGGGGAGAAAACCTTTGATCCAACTGGATCCCTTCACGAGCTGACATTGCCATGTGAAGTTAAATATTCTGGCGATGCCAGCTCAGGCGACTTAGCCTGCTTTTTTCTTTAAATAAAAAAAAATAAAAAGATACCAACAGGTGGGGTGATGGGTTGCGCCACTGCAATCCAGTCACAAAAAGAAAAAACAAAGGTAATCTCCAGGGTTCTCGACCCTTGGCTCTCCCTGCGCAAGCATCGCATGGAGGGTGACGCTAAGCACCCGGGGGGTACGAAACAAACTTTCCCCCTGCTGTCCTGTTTGAAATAAAAAAAAAAAAAAAAAAAAACAAAGGGATAGAAGTAAACAGAATACAGAGACCACCAATGTTGTGCGTTGATAGGCAAGGTGACCAACCTTGACATTCTTTCTTTTCTCTCCTGTTGTGACAAACACAAAATACACACACAGCTTACAGTGTGTTCTTTGTGTATGTTTTCTTCAGGTGTGAGTAGTTTTTCTGTTCTTGCTCTTCAGGGAGGGCCTTAGCCAAAAGCTAACTGTCCAAATCTCACCTGGTAATTCAACTCACCTCAACAGGTGACGCTAAACACCCAGGGGATACAAACCAAACTTTCCCCCTGTTGCCCTGTTTGAAATAAATTAAAAAAAGAACAAGAAAACAGAATACAATACTCAGCAATCAGACTCGTTCACTCGCTTCGCCAGAGCCGTTCGAGCCGATGCTCATGTAAAGTTACCTGTTTTCTTTTAACAAATTAAATAAAATAAAATAAAAATAAAGTATACAAACCAAACTTTCCCTGGAATACAATACCTAACAATCAGTGCGTTCACTGGCCTTAGGGCTGTTCGGACTTATGCTTTGGACTGTTCCCTTGCAGAAAAAAAAAGTAAAATAAACCAACTTTGGGACATTAGAAAAGCATAAAATAAAAGTTGCTACAACCAAAAGACAACTGCAAAAAATAAGGTTTTTGTAGGGGAGCTACAATGTAGCAATAATGTCACACAGTCATGTGGCAAGCTGAATAAGAAACTTGGGAGAGGAATAGGGGCAGTGAACTTTTGATTCAGGCCCTTCCCAACGAACAGGACGAAGACTTCTAAAACCTGAGATGAACCAATTGAGTTGAAACAAACAAATAACAGAGACGCAACACATACCGGAACATCATCGCAAGCAATGCTTCGGACCTCCGTCGACCTTCGTTCTTCCGGCGGCAAAGGGAAACAAGAAAGAACGGGCAATGGGACAAACCTGTTAGTTGGTGTTGTGCTGTTGTTAAAAACAAAAACATAAACGCCAGGAAGTTCGACAACGAAGACATCGACATCGATCGCTGCTCTGCAGATGTCCGGCGGGTGTTTGTCTACACTGTGTTTATTGTTTGTTTTTTTCCCAAGGTTCAACCCTGGGAAGAGAAGTAAAAAATTCCGTCAGTGTTGGCCTTCCTGTTCGAAGGTGCGCACCAATGACGATAAATAGAGTGGGGGGGAGAAAACCTTTGATCCAACTGGATCCCTTCACGAGCTGACATTGCCATGTGAAGTTAAATATTCTGGCGATGCCAGCTCAGGCGACTTAGCCTGCTTTTTTCTTTAAATAAAAAAAAATAAAAAGATACCAACAGGTGGGGTGATGGGTTGCGCCACTGCAATCCAGTCACAAAAAGAAAAAACAAAGGTAATCTCCAGGGTTCTCGACCCTTGGCTCTCCCTGCGCAAGCATCGCATGGAGGGTGACGCTAAGCACCCGGGGGGTACGAAACAAACTTTCCCCCTGCTGTCCTGTTTGAAATAAAAAAAAAAAAAAAAAAAAACAAAGGGATAGAAGTAAACAGAATACATTACACCTCAACAGGTGACGCTAAACACCCAGGGGATACAAACCAAACTTTCCCCCTGTTGCCCTGTTTGAAATAAATTAAAAAAAGAACAAGAAAACAGAATACAATACTCAGCAATCAGACTCGTTCACTCGCTTCGCCAGAGCCGTTCGAGCCGATGCTCATGTAAAGTTACCTGTTTTCTTTTAACAAATTAAATAAAATAAAATAAAAATAAAGTATACAAACCAAACTTTCCCTGGAATACAATACCTAACAATCAGTGCGTTCACTGGCCTTAGGGCTGTTCGGACTTATGCTTTGGACTGTTCCCTTGCAGAAAAAAAAAGTAAAATAAACCAACTTTGGGACATTAGAAAAGCATAAAATAAAAGTTGCTACAACCAAAAGACAACTGCAAAAAATAAGGTTTTTGTAGGGGAGCTACAATGTAGCAATAATGTCACACAGTCATGTGGCAAGCTGAATAAGAAACTTGGGAGAGGAATAGGGGCAGTGAACTTTTGATTCAGGCCCTTCCCAACGAACAGGACGAAGACTTCTAAAACCTGAGATGAACCAATTGAGTTGAAACAAACAAATAACAGAGACGCAACACATACCGGAACATCATCGCAAGCAATGCTTCGGACCTCCGTCGACCTTCGTTCTTCCGGCGGCAAAGGGAAACAAGAAAGAACGGGCAATGGGACAAACCTGTTAGTTGGTGTTGTGCTGTTGTTAAAAACAAAAACATAAACGCCAGGAAGTTCGACAACGAAGACATCGACATCGATCGCTGCTCTGCAGATGTCCGGCGGGTGTTTGTCTACACTGTGTTTATTGTTTGTTTTTTTCCCAAGGTTCAACCCTGGGAAGAGAAGTAAAAAATTCCGTCAGTGTTGGCCTTCCTGTTCGAAGGTGCGCACCAATGACGATAAATAGAGTGGGGGGGAGAAAACCTTTGATCCAACTGGATCCCTTCACGAGCTGACATTGCCATGTGAAGTTAAATATTCTGGCGATGCCAGCTCAGGCGACTTAGCCTGCTTTTTTCTTTAAATAAAAAAAAATAAAAAGATACCAACAGGTGGGGTGATGGGTTGCGCCACTGCAATCCAGTCACAAAAAGAAAAAACAAAGGTAATCTCCAGGGTTCTCGACCCTTGGCTCTCCCTGCGCAAGCATCGCATGGAGGGTGACGCTAAGCACCCGGGGGGTACGAAACAAACTTTCCCCCTGCTGTCCTGTTTGAAATAAAAAAAAAAAAAAAAAAAAACAAAGGGATAGAAGTAAACAGAATACAGAGACCACCAATGTTGTGCGTTGATAGGCAAGGTGACCAACCTTGACATTCTTTCTTTTCTCTCCTGTTGTGACAAACACAAAATACACACACAGCTTACAGTGTGTTCTTTGTGTATGTTTTCTTCAGGTGTGAGTAGTTTTTCTGTTCTTGCTCTTCAGGGAGGGCCTTAGCCAAAAGCTAACTGTCCAAATCTCACCTGGTAATTCAACTCACCTCAACAGGTGACGCTAAACACCCAGGGGATACAAACCAAACTTTCCCCCTGTTGCCCTGTTTGAAATAAATTAAAAAAAGAACAAGAAAACAGAATACAATACTCAGCAATCAGACTCGTTCACTCGCTTCGCCAGAGCCGTTCGAGCCGATGCTCATGTAAAGTTACCTGTTTTCTTTTAACAAATTAAATAAAATAAAATAAAAATAAAGTATACAAACCAAACTTTCCCTGGAATACAATACCTAACAATCAGTGCGTTCACTGGCCTTAGGGCTGTTCGGACTTATGCTTTGGACTGTTCCCTTGCAGAAAAAAAAAGTAAAATAAACCAACTTTGGGACATTAGAAAAGCATAAAATAAAAGTTGCTACAACCAAAAGACAACTGCAAAAAATAAGGTTTTTGTAGGGGAGCTACAATGTAGCAATAATGTCACACAGTCATGTGGCAAGCTGAATAAGAAACTTGGGAGAGGAATAGGGGCAGTGAACTTTTGATTCAGGCCCTTCCCAACGAACAGGACGAAGACTTCTAAAACCTGAGATGAACCAATTGAGTTGAAACAAACAAATAACAGAGACGCAACACATACCGGAACATCATCGCAAGCAATGCTTCGGACCTCCGTCGACCTTCGTTCTTCCGGCGGCAAAGGGAAACAAGAAAGAACGGGCAATGGGACAAACCTGTTAGTTGGTGTTGTGCTGTTGTTAAAAACAAAAACATAAACGCCAGGAAGTTCGACAACGAAGACATCGACATCGATCGCTGCTCTGCAGATGTCCGGCGGGTGTTTGTCTACACTGTGTTTATTGTTTGTTTTTTTCCCAAGGTTCAACCCTGGGAAGAGAAGTAAAAAATTCCGTCAGTGTTGGCCTTCCTGTTCGAAGGTGCGCACCAATGACGATAAATAGAGTGGGGGGGAGAAAACCTTTGATCCAACTGGATCCCTTCACGAGCTGACATTGCCATGTGAAGTTAAATATTCTGGCGATGCCAGCTCAGGCGACTTAGCCTGCTTTTTTCTTTAAATAAAAAAAAATAAAAAGATACCAACAGGTGGGGTGATGGGTTGCGCCACTGCAATCCAGTCACAAAAAGAAAAAACAAAGGTAATCTCCAGGGTTCTCGACCCTTGGCTCTCCCTGCGCAAGCATCGCATGGAGGGTGACGCTAAGCACCCGGGGGGTACGAAACAAACTTTCCCCCTGCTGTCCTGTTTGAAATAAAAAAAAAAAAAAAAAAAAACAAAGGGATAGAAGTAAACAGAATACATTACACCTCAACAGGTGACGCTAAACACCCAGGGGATACAAACCAAACTTTCCCCCTGTTGCCCTGTTTGAAATAAATTAAAAAAAGAACAAGAAAACAGAATACAATACTCAGCAATCAGACTCGTTCACTCGCTTCGCCAGAGCCGTTCGAGCCGATGCTCATGTAAAGTTACCTGTTTTCTTTTAACAAATTAAATAAAATAAAATAAAAATAAAGTATACAAACCAAACTTTCCCTGGAATACAATACCTAACAATCAGTGCGTTCACTGGCCTTAGGGCTGTTCGGACTTATGCTTTGGACTGTTCCCTTGCAGAAAAAAAAAGTAAAATAAACCAACTTTGGGACATTAGAAAAGCATAAAATAAAAGTTGCTACAACCAAAAGACAACTGCAAAAAATAAGGTTTTTGTAGGGGAGCTACAATGTAGCAATAATGTCACACAGTCATGTGGCAAGCTGAATAAGAAACTTGGGAGAGGAATAGGGGCAGTGAACTTTTGATTCAGGCCCTTCCCAACGAACAGGACGAAGACTTCTAAAACCTGAGATGAACCAATTGAGTTGAAACAAACAAATAACAGAGACGCAACACATACCGGAACATCATCGCAAGCAATGCTTCGGACCTCCGTCGACCTTCGTTCTTCCGGCGGCAAAGGGAAACAAGAAAGAACGGGCAATGGGACAAACCTGTTAGTTGGTGTTGTGCTGTTGTTAAAAACAAAAACATAAACGCCAGGAAGTTCGACAACGAAGACATCGACATCGATCGCTGCTCTGCAGATGTCCGGCGGGTGTTTGTCTACACTGTGTTTATTGTTTGTTTTTTTCCCAAGGTTCAACCCTGGGAAGAGAAGTAAAAAATTCCGTCAGTGTTGGCCTTCCTGTTCGAAGGTGCGCACCAATGACGATAAATAGAGTGGGGGGGAGAAAACCTTTGATCCAACTGGATCCCTTCACGAGCTGACATTGCCATGTGAAGTTAAATATTCTGGCGATGCCAGCTCAGGCGACTTAGCCTGCTTTTTTCTTTAAATAAAAAAAAATAAAAAGATACCAACAGGTGGGGTGATGGGTTGCGCCACTGCAATCCAGTCACAAAAAGAAAAAACAAAGGTAATCTCCAGGGTTCTCGACCCTTGGCTCTCCCTGCGCAAGCATCGCATGGAGGGTGACGCTAAGCACCCGGGGGGTACGAAACAAACTTTCCCCCTGCTGTCCTGTTTGAAATAAAAAAAAAAAAAAAAAAAAACAAAGGGATAGAAGTAAACAGAATACAGAGACCACCAATGTTGTGCGTTGATAGGCAAGGTGACCAACCTTGACATTCTTTCTTTTCTCTCCTGTTGTGACAAACACAAAATACACACACAGCTTACAGTGTGTTCTTTGTGTATGTTTTCTTCAGGTGTGAGTAGTTTTTCTGTTCTTGCTCTTCAGGGAGGGCCTTAGCCAAAAGCTAACTGTCCAAATCTCACCTGGTAATTCAACTCACCTCAACAGGTGACGCTAAACACCCAGGGGATACAAACCAAACTTTCCCCCTGTTGCCCTGTTTGAAATAAATTAAAAAAAGAACAAGAAAACAGAATACAATACTCAGCAATCAGACTCGTTCACTCGCTTCGCCAGAGCCGTTCGAGCCGATGCTCATGTAAAGTTACCTGTTTTCTTTTAACAAATTAAATAAAATAAAATAAAAATAAAGTATACAAACCAAACTTTCCCTGGAATACAATACCTAACAATCAGTGCGTTCACTGGCCTTAGGGCTGTTCGGACTTATGCTTTGGACTGTTCCCTTGCAGAAAAAAAAAGTAAAATAAACCAACTTTGGGACATTAGAAAAGCATAAAATAAAAGTTGCTACAACCAAAAGACAACTGCAAAAAATAAGGTTTTTGTAGGGGAGCTACAATGTAGCAATAATGTCACACAGTCATGTGGCAAGCTGAATAAGAAACTTGGGAGAGGAATAGGGGCAGTGAACTTTTGATTCAGGCCCTTCCCAACGAACAGGACGAAGACTTCTAAAACCTGAGATGAACCAATTGAGTTGAAACAAACAAATAACAGAGACGCAACACATACCGGAACATCATCGCAAGCAATGCTTCGGACCTCCGTCGACCTTCGTTCTTCCGGCGGCAAAGGGAAACAAGAAAGAACGGGCAATGGGACAAACCTGTTAGTTGGTGTTGTGCTGTTGTTAAAAACAAAAACATAAACGCCAGGAAGTTCGACAACGAAGACATCGACATCGATCGCTGCTCTGCAGATGTCCGGCGGGTGTTTGTCTACACTGTGTTTATTGTTTGTTTTTTTCCCAAGGTTCAACCCTGGGAAGAGAAGTAAAAAATTCCGTCAGTGTTGGCCTTCCTGTTCGAAGGTGCGCACCAATGACGATAAATAGAGTGGGGGGGAGAAAACCTTTGATCCAACTGGATCCCTTCACGAGCTGACATTGCCATGTGAAGTTAAATATTCTGGCGATGCCAGCTCAGGCGACTTAGCCTGCTTTTTTCTTTAAATAAAAAAAAATAAAAAGATACCAACAGGTGGGGTGATGGGTTGCGCCACTGCAATCCAGTCACAAAAAGAAAAAACAAAGGTAATCTCCAGGGTTCTCGACCCTTGGCTCTCCCTGCGCAAGCATCGCATGGAGGGTGACGCTAAGCACCCGGGGGGTACGAAACAAACTTTCCCCCTGCTGTCCTGTTTGAAATAAAAAAAAAAAAAAAAAAAAACAAAGGGATAGAAGTAAACAGAATACATTACACCTCAACAGGTGACGCTAAACACCCAGGGGATACAAACCAAACTTTCCCCCTGTTGCCCTGTTTGAAATAAATTAAAAAAAGAACAAGAAAACAGAATACAATACTCAGCAATCAGACTCGTTCACTCGCTTCGCCAGAGCCGTTCGAGCCGATGCTCATGTAAAGTTACCTGTTTTCTTTTAACAAATTAAATAAAATAAAATAAAAATAAAGTATACAAACCAAACTTTCCCTGGAATACAATACCTAACAATCAGTGCGTTCACTGGCCTTAGGGCTGTTCGGACTTATGCTTTGGACTGTTCCCTTGCAGAAAAAAAAAGTAAAATAAACCAACTTTGGGACATTAGAAAAGCATAAAATAAAAGTTGCTACAACCAAAAGACAACTGCAAAAAATAAGGTTTTTGTAGGGGAGCTACAATGTAGCAATAATGTCACACAGTCATGTGGCAAGCTGAATAAGAAACTTGGGAGAGGAATAGGGGCAGTGAACTTTTGATTCAGGCCCTTCCCAACGAACAGGACGAAGACTTCTAAAACCTGAGATGAACCAATTGAGTTGAAACAAACAAATAACAGAGACGCAACACATACCGGAACATCATCGCAAGCAATGCTTCGGACCTCCGTCGACCTTCGTTCTTCCGGCGGCAAAGGGAAACAAGAAAGAACGGGCAATGGGACAAACCTGTTAGTTGGTGTTGTGCTGTTGTTAAAAACAAAAACATAAACGCCAGGAAGTTCGACAACGAAGACATCGACATCGATCGCTGCTCTGCAGATGTCCGGCGGGTGTTTGTCTACACTGTGTTTATTGTTTGTTTTTTTCCCAAGGTTCAACCCTGGGAAGAGAAGTAAAAAATTCCGTCAGTGTTGGCCTTCCTGTTCGAAGGTGCGCACCAATGACGATAAATAGAGTGGGGGGGAGAAAACCTTTGATCCAACTGGATCCCTTCACGAGCTGACATTGCCATGTGAAGTTAAATATTCTGGCGATGCCAGCTCAGGCGACTTAGCCTGCTTTTTTCTTTAAATAAAAAAAAATAAAAAGATACCAACAGGTGGGGTGATGGGTTGCGCCACTGCAATCCAGTCACAAAAAGAAAAAACAAAGGTAATCTCCAGGGTTCTCGACCCTTGGCTCTCCCTGCGCAAGCATCGCATGGAGGGTGACGCTAAGCACCCGGGGGGTACGAAACAAACTTTCCCCCTGCTGTCCTGTTTGAAATAAAAAAAAAAAAAAAAAAAAACAAAGGGATAGAAGTAAACAGAATACAGAGACCACCAATGTTGTGCGTTGATAGGCAAGGTGACCAACCTTGACATTCTTTCTTTTCTCTCCTGTTGTGACAAACACAAAATACACACACAGCTTACAGTGTGTTCTTTGTGTATGTTTTCTTCAGGTGTGAGTAGTTTTTCTGTTCTTGCTCTTCAGGGAGGGCCTTAGCCAAAAGCTAACTGTCCAAATCTCACCTGGTAATTCAACTCACCTCAACAGGTGACGCTAAACACCCAGGGGATACAAACCAAACTTTCCCCCTGTTGCCCTGTTTGAAATAAATTAAAAAAAGAACAAGAAAACAGAATACAATACTCAGCAATCAGACTCGTTCACTCGCTTCGCCAGAGCCGTTCGAGCCGATGCTCATGTAAAGTTACCTGTTTTCTTTTAACAAATTAAATAAAATAAAATAAAAATAAAGTATACAAACCAAACTTTCCCTGGAATACAATACCTAACAATCAGTGCGTTCACTGGCCTTAGGGCTGTTCGGACTTATGCTTTGGACTGTTCCCTTGCAGAAAAAAAAAGTAAAATAAACCAACTTTGGGACATTAGAAAAGCATAAAATAAAAGTTGCTACAACCAAAAGACAACTGCAAAAAATAAGGTTTTTGTAGGGGAGCTACAATGTAGCAATAATGTCACACAGTCATGTGGCAAGCTGAATAAGAAACTTGGGAGAGGAATAGGGGCAGTGAACTTTTGATTCAGGCCCTTCCCAACGAACAGGACGAAGACTTCTAAAACCTGAGATGAACCAATTGAGTTGAAACAAACAAATAACAGAGACGCAACACATACCGGAACATCATCGCAAGCAATGCTTCGGACCTCCGTCGACCTTCGTTCTTCCGGCGGCAAAGGGAAACAAGAAAGAACGGGCAATGGGACAAACCTGTTAGTTGGTGTTGTGCTGTTGTTAAAAACAAAAACATAAACGCCAGGAAGTTCGACAACGAAGACATCGACATCGATCGCTGCTCTGCAGATGTCCGGCGGGTGTTTGTCTACACTGTGTTTATTGTTTGTTTTTTTCCCAAGGTTCAACCCTGGGAAGAGAAGTAAAAAATTCCGTCAGTGTTGGCCTTCCTGTTCGAAGGTGCGCACCAATGACGATAAATAGAGTGGGGGGGAGAAAACCTTTGATCCAACTGGATCCCTTCACGAGCTGACATTGCCATGTGAAGTTAAATATTCTGGCGATGCCAGCTCAGGCGACTTAGCCTGCTTTTTTCTTTAAATAAAAAAAAATAAAAAGATACCAACAGGTGGGGTGATGGGTTGCGCCACTGCAATCCAGTCACAAAAAGAAAAAACAAAGGTAATCTCCAGGGTTCTCGACCCTTGGCTCTCCCTGCGCAAGCATCGCATGGAGGGTGACGCTAAGCACCCGGGGGGTACGAAACAAACTTTCCCCCTGCTGTCCTGTTTGAAATAAAAAAAAAAAAAAAAAAAAACAAAGGGATAGAAGTAAACAGAATACATTACACCTCAACAGGTGACGCTAAACACCCAGGGGATACAAACCAAACTTTCCCCCTGTTGCCCTGTTTGAAATAAATTAAAAAAAGAACAAGAAAACAGAATACAATACTCAGCAATCAGACTCGTTCACTCGCTTCGCCAGAGCCGTTCGAGCCGATGCTCATGTAAAGTTACCTGTTTTCTTTTAACAAATTAAATAAAATAAAATAAAAATAAAGTATACAAACCAAACTTTCCCTGGAATACAATACCTAACAATCAGTGCGTTCACTGGCCTTAGGGCTGTTCGGACTTATGCTTTGGACTGTTCCCTTGCAGAAAAAAAAAGTAAAATAAACCAACTTTGGGACATTAGAAAAGCATAAAATAAAAGTTGCTACAACCACTTTTTTATCGATCGACTATGTCGATTACTTCCAGTTTTCCGTCCTGGTCAAGACGCTAAACTGATTGTTTTTTTTTTTTTTTTAAAAAATTAATAAAAAGAATATAAAAAAAAAAAAAAAAAAGAATAAACAATGTTATCATTGTTTTTTTTTTATCGTTCGACTTTGTCGACTAATTTCTATTTTCCGTTTCTTTTCTTTAAATAATAAATAAAAAGAATTTAAAATAAAAAAAAAGAATAAACAATGTTATCATTGTTTTTTTATCGATCGACTATGTCGATTACTTTCTATTTTCCGTCCTGGTCAAGACGCTAAACTGATTGTTTTTTTTTTTTCAAAATTAATAAAAAAGAATATAAAAAAAAAAAAAAAAAAAAAAAGAATAAACAATGTTATCATTGTTTTTTTTTTATTGTTCGACTTTGTTGACTAATTTCTATTTTCCGTTTTTTTTCTTTAAAAAATAAATAAAAAGAATTTAAAATAAATAAAAAAGAATAAACAATGTTATCATTGTTTTTTTATCGATCGACTATGTCGATCACTTTCTATTTTCCGTCCTGGTCAAGACGCTAAACTGATTGTTTTTTTTTCAAAATTAATAAAAAAGAATAAAAAAAAAAAAAAAAAAAAGAATAAACAATGTTATCATTGTTTTTTTTATCGTTCGACTTTGTTGACTAATTTCTATTTTCCGTTTTTTTTTTTTCTTTAAAAAATAAATAAAAAGAATTTAAAATAAAAAAAAAAGAATAAACAATGTTATCATTGTTTTTTTATCGATCGACTATGTCGATCACTTTCTATTTTCCGTCCTGGTCAAGACGCTAAACTGATTGTTTTTTTTTCAAAATTAATAAAAAAGAATATAAAAAATAAAAAAAAAAAGGAAAAACAATGTTATCATTGTTTTTTTTTATCGTTCGACTTTGTCGACTAATTTCTATTTTCCGTTTCTTTTCTTTAAAGAATAAATAAAAAGAATTTAAAATAAAAAAAAAGAATAAACAATGTTATCATTGTTTTTTTTATCGTTCGACTTTGTCGACTAATTTCTATTTTCCGTTTTTTTTTCTTTAAAAAATAAATAAAAAGAATTTAAAATAAAAAAAAAGAATAAACAATGTTATCATTGTTTTTTTATCGATCGACTATGTCGATCACTTTCTATTTTCCGTCCTGGTCAAGACGCTAAACTGATTGTTTTTTTTTCAAAATTAATAAAAAGAATATAAAAAATAAAAAAAAAAAGGAAAAACAATGTTATCATTGTTTTTTTTTATCGTTCGACTTTGTCGACTAATTTCTATTTTCCGTTTCTTTTCTTTAAAGAATAAATAAAAAGAATTTAAAATAAAAAAAAAGAATAAACAATGTTATCATTGTTTTTTTTTATCGATCGACTATGTCGATCACTTTCTATTTTCCGTCCTGGTCAAGACGCTAAACTGATTGTTTTTTTTTTTTTTTTTTCAAAATTAATAAAAAAGAATATAAAAAAATACAAAAAAAAGAATAAACAATGTTATCATTGTTTTTTTTATCGTTCGACTTTGTCGACTAATTTCTATTTTCCGTTTTTTTTTTCTTTAAAAATAAATAAAAAGAATTTAAAATAAAAAAAAAAGAATAAACAATGTTATCATTGTTTTTTTATCGATCGACTATGTCGATCACTTTCTATTTTCCGTCCTGGTCAAGACGCTAAACTGATTGTTTTTTTTTCAAAATTAATAAAAAAGAATATAAAAAAATACAAAAAAAAGAATAAACAATGTTATCATTGTTTTTTTTATCGTTCGACTTTGTCGACTAATTTCTATTTTCCGTTTTTTTTTCTTTAAAAAATAAATAAAAAGAATTTAAAATAAAAAAAAAGAATAAACAATGTTATCATTGTTTTTTTATCGATCGACTATGTCGATCACTTTCTATTTTCCGTCCTGGTCAAGACGCTAAACTGATTGTTTTTTTTTTCAAAATTAATAAAAAAGAATATAAAAAATAAAAAAAAAAAGGAAAAACAATGTTATCATTGTTTTTTTTTATCGTTCGACTTTGTCGACTAATTTCTATTTTCCGTTTCTTTTCTTTAAAGAATAAATAAAAAGAATTTAAAATAAAAAAAAAGAATAAACAATGTTATCATTGTTTTTTTTTATCGATCGACTATGTCGATCACTTTCTATTTTCCGTCCTGGTCAAGACGCTAAACTGATTGTTTTTTTTTTTTTTTTTCAAAATTAATAAAAAAGAATATAAAAAAATACAAAAAAAAGAATAAACAATGTTATCATTGTTTTTTTTATCGTTCGACTTTGTCGACTAATTTCTATTTTCCGTTTTTTTTTTCTTTAAAAATAAATAAAAAGAATTTAAAATAAAAAAAAAAGAATAAACAATGTTATCATTGTTTTTTTATCGATCGACTATGTCGATCACTTTCTATTTTCCGTCCTGGTCAAGACGCTAAACTGATTGTTTTTTTTTTTTTCAAAATTAATAAAAAAGAATATTAAAAAAAATACAAAAAAAAAAAAGAATAAACAATGTTATCATTGTTTTTTTTTTATCGTTCGACTTTGTCGACTAATTTCTATTTTCCGTTTTTTTTCTTTAAAAAATGAATAAAAAGAATTTAAAATAAAAAAAAAGAATAAACAATGTTATCATTGTTTTTTTTTATCGATCGACTATGTCGATTACTTTCTATTTTCCGTCCTGGTCAAGACGCTAAACTGATTGTTTTTTTTTTTCAAAATAAAAAAAAAATAATAAAAAAAAAAAATAAAAAAAAAGAATAAACAATGTTATCATTGTTTTTTTTTTATCGTTCGACTTTGTTGACTAATTTCTATTTTCCGTTTTTTTTCTTTAAAAAATAAATAAAAAGAATTTAAAAAAAAAAAAAAAAAAAGAATAAACAATGTTATCATTGTTTTTTTTTATCGATCGACTATGTCGATTACTTTCTATTTTCCGTCCTGGTCAAGACGCTAAACTGATTGTTTTTTTTTCAAAATTAATAAAAAAGAATATAAAAAAATACAAAAAAAGAATAAACAATGTTATCATTGTTTTTTTTATCGATCGACTATGTCGATTACTTTCTATTTTCCGTCCTGGTCAAGACGCTAAACTGATTGTTTTTTTTTTCAAAATAAGAAAAAAATATTAAAAAAAAAAATAAAAAAAAAGAATAAACAATGTTATCATTGTTTTTTTTTATCGTTCGACTTTGTTGACTAATTTCTATTTTCCGTTTTTTTTCTTTAAAAAATTAATAAAAAGAATTTAAAAAAAAAAAAAAAAAAAAAGAATAAACAATGTTATCATTGTTTTTTTTATCGATCGACTATGTCGATTACTTTCTATTTTCCGTCCTGGTCAAGACGCTAAACTGATTGTTTTTTTTTCAAAATTAATAAAAAAGAATATAAAAAAATACAAAAAAAAGAATAAACAATGTTATCATTGTTTTTTTTTATCGTTCGACTTTGTCGACTAATTTCTATTTTCCGTTTTTTTTTCTTTAAAAAATAAATAAAAAGAATTTAAAATAAAAAAAAAAAAAAAAGAATAAACAATGTTATCATTGTTTTTTTATCGATCGACTATGTCGATTACTTTCTATTTTCCGTCCTGGTCAAGACGCTAAACTGATTGTTTTTTTTTCAAAATTAATAAAAAAGAATATAAAAAAAATAAAAAAAAAAGAATAAACAGTGTTATCATTGTTTTTTTTTATCGTTCGACTTTGTTGACTAATTTCTATTTTCCATTTTTTTTCTTTTTAAAAAATAAATAAAAAGAATTAAAATAAAAAAAAAAAAAAAAGAATAAACAATGTTATCATTGTTTTTTTTCTCGATCGACTATGTCGATTACTTTCTATTTTCCGTCCTGGTCAGGACGCTAAACTGATTGTTTTTTCTTTAAAAATAAATAAAAAGAATAAAAAAAAAAAAAAAGGAATAAACAATGTTATCATTGTTTTTTTTTTATCGATCGACTATGTCGATTACTTACTATTTTCCGTCCTGGTCAAGACGCTAAACTGATTGTTTTTTCTTTAAAATAATTAAAAAGATTTAAAAAAAAAAAAAAAAAAAAAAATGAATAAACAATGTTATCATAGTTTTTTTTTCTATCGATCAACTATGTCGATTAATTTCTATTTTCCGTCCTGATCGAGACGCTAAACTGATTGTTTCCTTTTTTTAAATAATAAATAAGAAAAAAAAAAAAAAAAAAAAAAAAAAGAGCATCTCCCTGCTATCCCTCATATCCCCACAATAATATTATACCTTTTCATTTTCTCTTTCCTTTTCTGGTCTTTTTTTTTTTTCTTTTTTTTCCTTTTTCATACAACGTTTTTTATTTATATATATATTTTTTTTTTTTTTTTTTTTTCATGTTTGATTATTTCCTCTTCATTTTTTTTTTTTTTTCTTTTCTTTTCTTTCTTTTTTTTTTTTTTTTTCCTCTGCCTCTCTCTTAATTCTGTTCGTTTCTTTGAAACGAAAATTCATTTGAATATTATTCCTTGGTCAGCAACCATCATTGTCGCCCTTTGGGCCTGTTAAAAAAAATAAAAATAAAAAGAAAGTTTACATCGGGAATAGGGCAGGAGCCAAAAGCTCCCAGTCCGTTACTTCCCACTTTATCGAAATTCATGCCTAATTTTACAGATCGCACCCTCCCCGATTCCAAAAAATAAAAAATCGAGCAAAAGTAACATATCGTGTAATCTTGCTCAGGCGGTGAGAAAATGGTGTTTTTTGTTCACAAAAAAAAGGAATGACTGATATATTTTTTTTTTTTTTTTTTTTTTTCATGTTTGATTATTTCCTCTTCATTTTTTTCTTTCTTTTCTTTTCTTTCTTTTTTTTTTTTTTTTTTTCTCTGCCTCTCTCTTAATTCTGTTCGTTTCTTTGAAACGAAAATTCATTTGAATATTATTCCTTGGTCAGCAACCATCATTGTCGCCCTTTGGGCCTGTTAAAAAAAAATAAAAATAAAAAGAAAGTTTACATCGGGAATAGGGCAGGAGCCAAAAGCTCCCAGTCCGTTACTTCCCACTTTATCGAAATTCTGGTGTTGGCGGTTTCTTAAAATTCTTGTGTGGAGCTGGCGGTTTTTTAAAACTTTTTTGTGGAGCTGACGGTTTCTTAAAACTCTTGTGGGGCTGGCTGTTTTTTTGTGGAGCTGGCGGTTTTTTAAAACTTTTGTGTGGAGCTGGTGGTTTTTTGAAACTTTTATGTGGAGCTGGTGGTTTTTTAAAACTTTTGTGTGGAGCTGGTGGTTTTTTAAAACTTTTGTGTGGAGCTGACGGTTTCTTAAAACTCTTGTGTAGCTGGCTATTTTTTAAAACTTTTTGTGGAGCTGGTGGTTTTTTGAAACTTTTGTGTGGAGCTGGTGGTTTTTTAAAACTTTTGTGTGGAGCTGGAGGTTTTTTAAAACTTTTGTGTGGTGTTGGCGGTTTCTTAAAATTCTTGTGTGGAGCTGGAGGTTTTTTAAAACTTTTGTGTGGTGTTGGCGGTTTCTTAAAATTCTTGTGTGGAGCTGGCAGTTTTTTAAAACTTTTTAGTGGAGCTGACGGTTTCTTAAAACTCTTGTGGGGCTGGCTATTTTTTAAAACTTTTTGTGGAGCTGGTGGTTTTTTGAAACTTTTGTGTGGAGCTGGTGGTTTTTTAAAACTTTTGTGTGGAGCTGGAGGTTTTTTAAAACTTTTGTGTGGTGTTGGCGGTTTCTTAAAATTCTTGTGTGGAGCTGGCAGTTTTTTAAAACTTTTTTGTGGAGCTGACGGTTTCTTAAACTCTTGTGGGGCTGGCTGTTTTTTAAAACTTTTGTGTGGAGCTGGTGGTTTTTTAAAACTTTTGTGTGGAGCTGGTGGTTTTTTAAAACTCTTGTGTAGCTGGCTATTTTTTAAAACTCTTGTGTAGCTGGTGGTTTTTTGAAACTTTTTTGTGGAGCTGGAGGTTTTTTAAAACTTTTGTGTGGAGTGTAAATTAAAAAAAAAAAAAGAGTAAACAATGTTATCATTGTTTTTTTTATCGATCGACTATGTCGATTACTTTCTATTTTCCGTCCTGGTCAGGACGCTAAACTGATTGTTTTTTCTTTAAAAATAAATAAAAAGAATAAAAAAAAAAAAAAAGGAATAAACAATGTTATCATTGTTTTTTTTTATCGATCGACTATGTCGATTACTTACTATTTTCCGTCCTGATCAAGACGCTAAACTGATTGTTTTTTCTTTAAAATAATTAAAAAGATTTAAAAAAAAAAAAAAAAAAAAAAAAAAATGAATAAACAATGTTATCACTGTTTTTTTTTTTTTCTATCGATCGACTATGTCGATTAATTTCTATTTTCCGTCCTGATCGAGACGCTAAACTGATTGTTTCCTTTTTTTAAATAATAAATAAGAAAAAAAAAAAAAAAAAAAAAGAGCATCTCCCTGCTATCCCTCATATCCCCACAATAATATTATACCTTTTCATTTTCTCTTTCCTTTTCTGGTCTTTTTTTTTTTTTTTCTTTTTTTTCCTTTTTCATACAACGTTTTTTATTTATATATATCAGTCATTCCTTTTTTTTGTGAACAAAAAACACCATTTTCTCACCGCCTGAGCAAGGTTACACGATATGTTACTTTTGCTCGATTTTTTATTTTTTGGAATCGGGGAGGGTGCGATCTGTAAAATTAGGCATAGGGATATACTTTTAAACATGGTAAGTGCTGCTAAAAAAAGATAAACGTCTCTTTGCAAGATTTCCTTGGTACTACTCAATGATAAATATTAATCCCAGACCTGGAATGGAAAGATCGAGAAAATCTGAGTAAAAAACACCCCTATTTTTTTTTTTTTTTACTATTTTTTTTCCCTTCTCCCGCACTCAAGAGATATGCACCTTTTTACTAACAAATCAACCCTAGTAGCAATTATGTAAGGAAAATGTTGCATCTGTGGTGGTGATAATGGCCCACTTGTTGGAAGCTTCCCTGAAGTAGTTGTCAAAACATTGGTTCGTCGTGCTGAGAATATTACTTCTTTTTTTTTCTTTTTTAATTTAAACTGATTGTATTTATATCTGTTTATTTTTCTCAACGATCGGC
The DNA here is from genome assembly GCA_964019425.1 of Flectonema sp. DT1601. Lineage (NCBI taxonomy): Eukaryota > Euglenozoa > Diplonemea > Diplonemida > Diplonemidae > Flectonema > Flectonema sp. DT1601. The sequence continues at coordinate 460,784 of OZ025851.1, read as the reverse complement.
TATACCGATCAACCTTTAAAATAATTTCCTCTTCTCGACGATCAGATCCAAATGATCAACCTTTTCTTTTTTTTTCCTCTATTCCTTCCATCCCTCCCGCTCCCCTATTTGTAATAAAAACAAGATCAGCTCAGCTTGATCGTTAATTTTTTTTCTTTCTTTTTTGTTGGTCCTAGTCAAGACATTAAACTGACTAACCGGTCTTAATTTTTAATAAGTGTTAACCTAGTTTCTCTTTTCCTTTTCAATTTCCTTTTAATACTCTCTATCTGGTCTGTTATGTCATATTTCTCATTTAATTTTATCATCCATTTTACTTTTCACTGTTTCCCATCTACATTTTATTTTCAAATAGTTACGGTCTGTTAAAAAAAAAAAAAAGTTTAAATAAGTTAAATTGAACATGTTAACTCAATTCCTCAATTCTTCCGTCATGGTCATGACATTCTTTTTCGTTTCTCTAAATGCACAAGAGATACCATCACTCATGAGATACCAACGCACATACGAGATACCAGCACTCCAGAGATACCGACACGCTAGAGATACCAAGTCACTTGAGATACCTCCTTGTAAATTAATTCCCGGTATTTCAAATTTGAATTGATAGTGTCAACTCTGCTTGCTGCTCTTGTTAATGTGTTGTCTCCTGACAGTGATCTTAACTCCTGTAAAAAGAAAAAAAAAAAAGAAATCAAAAAAGAAGAATTTTCAAACGAAGTTATAACAACCCCTACCACATTATGATCAATTCCGCTTGTTTTTTTTTTTTTTTTTTAAAACAAAAAAAAAATAAAAAATTATAAAAGATTAAACAATGTTATCATTGTATTTTTATCGATCGACTATGTCGATTACTTTCTATTTTCCGTCCTGGTCAAGACGCTAAACGGATTGTTTTTTTTTTTTTTTTTCCAAAATTAATAAAAAAGAATATAAAAAAAAAAAAAATAAAAAAAAGAATAAACAATGTTATCATTGTTTTTTTATCGTTCGACTTTGTCGACTAATTTCTATTTTCCGTTTTTTTTCTTAAAAAATAAATAAAAAGAATTTAAAAAAAAAAAAAAAAAAAAAAAGAATAAACAATGTTATCATTGTTTTTTTATCGATCGACTATGTCGATTACTTTCTATTTTCCGTCCTGGTCAAGACGCTAAACTGATTGTTTTTTTTTTTTTTTTTTCAAAATTAATAAAAAAGAATATAAAAAAAAAAAAATAAAAAAAGATTAAACAATGTTATCATTGTTTTTTTATCGTTCGACTTTGTCGACTAATTTCTATTTTCCGTTTTTTTTTCTTAAAAAATAAATAAAAAGAATTTAAAAAAAAAAAAAAAAAAAAAAGAATAAACAATGTTATCATTGTTTTTTTTATCGATCGACTATGTCGATTACTTTCTATTTTCCGTCCTGGTCAAGACGCTAAACTGATTGTTTTTTTTTTTTTTTTTTCAAAATTAATAAAAAAGAATATAAAAAAAAAAAATAAAAAAAAGAATAAACAATGTTATCATTGTTTTTTTATCGTTCGACTTTGTCGACTAAATTCTATTTTCCGTTTTTTTCTCTTAAAAAATAAATAAAAAGAATTTTAAAAAAAAAAAAAAAAAAAGAATAAACAATGTTATCATTGTTTTTTTATCGATCGATTTTGTCGACTAATTTCTATTTTCCGTCCTGGTCAGGACGCTAAACTGATTGTTTTTTTTTTTTTTCAAAATTAATAAAAAAAGATTATAAAAAAAAAAAAAAAAAATAAAAAAAAAGAATAAACAATGTTATCATTGTTTTTTTATCGTTCGACTTTGTCGACTAATTTCTATTTTCCGTTTTTTTCTCTTAAAAAATAAATAAAAAGAATTTAAAAAAAAAAAAAAAAAAAAAAGAATAAACAATGTTATCATTGTTTTTTTATCGATCGACTATGTCGATTACTTTCTATTTTCCGTCCTGGTCAAGACGCTAAACTGATTGTTTTTTTTTTTTTTCAAAATTAATAAAAAAGATTATAAAATAAAAAAATAAAAAAAGAATAAACAATGTTATCATTGTTTTTTTATCGTTCGACTTTGTCGACTAATTTCTATTTTCCGTTTTTTTTCTTAAAAAATAAATAAAAAGAATTTAAAAAAAAAAAAAAAAAAAAAAGAATAAACAATGTTATCATTGTTTTTTTATCGATCGACTTTGTCGACTAATTTCTATTTTCCGTCCCGGTCAAGACGCTAAACTGATTGTTTTTTCTAAATAAATAAAAAGAATAAAAAAAAAAAAAAAAAAAAAAAAAAGATTAAACAATGTTATCATTGTTTTTTTTTATCGATCGACTATGTCGATTACTTTCTATTTTCCGTCCTGGTCAGGACGCTAAACTGATTGTTTTTTCTTTAAAAAATAAATAAAAAGAATAAAAAAAAAAAAAAAAAAAAAAAAGAATAAACAATGTTATCATTGTTTTGTTATCGATTGACTTTGTCGACTAATTTCTATTTTCCGTCCTGGTCAAGACGCTAAACTGATTGTTTTTTCTTTAAAAAATAAATAAAAAGAATAAAAAAAAAAAACAAAAAAAAAAGAATAAACAATGTTATCATTGTTTTTTTATCGATCGACTATGTCGATCACTTTCTATTTTTCGTCCTGGTCAGGACGCTAAACTGATTGTTTTTTCTTTAAAATTAATAAAAAGAATAAAAAAAAAAAGAAAAAAGGAATAAACAATGTTATCATTGTTTTTATTTTATCGATCGACTATGTCGATTACTTTCTATTTTCCGTCCTGGTCAAGACGCTAAACTGATTGTTTTTTCTTTAAAAAATAATAAGAAGGATTTAAAAAAAAAAAAAAAAAAAAAAAAAAAGAATAAACAATGTTATCATTTTTTTTTTATCGATCGACTATGTCGATCACTTTCTATTTTTCGTCCTGGTCAAGACGCTAAACTGATTGTTTTTTCTTTAAAATTAATAAAAAGAATAAAAAAAAAAAGAAAAAAGGAATAAACAATGTTATCATTGTTTTTATTTTATCGATCGACTATGTCGATTACTTTCTATTTTCCGTCCTGGTCAAGACGCTAAACTGATTGTTTTTTCTTTAAAAAATAATAAGAAGGATTTAAAAAAAAAAAAAAAAAAAAAAAAAAAGAATAAACAATGTTATCATTTTTTTTTTATCGATCGACTATGTCGATCACTTTCTATTTTTCGTCCTGGTCAAGACGCTAAACTGATTGTTTTTTCTTTAAAAATAATAAAAAGGATTTAAAAAAAAAAAAAAAAAAAAAAAAAAAAGAATAAACAATGTTATCATTGTTTTTTTTTTTCGATCGACTATGTCGATCACTTTCTATTTTCCGTCCTGGTCAAGACGTTAAACTGATTGTTTTTTTTCAAAATTAATAAAAAAGAATACAAAAAAAAATAAAAAAAAAAGAATAAACAATGTTATCATTGTTTTTTTTTTATCGATCGACTATGTCGATCACTTTCTATTTTCCGTCCTGGTCAAGACGCTAAACTGATTGTTTTTTTTTCAAAATTAATAAAAAAGAATATAAAAAAAAAATAAAAAAAAAAGAATAAACAATGTTATCATTGTTTTTTTTTTTATTGTTCGACTTTGTTGACTAATTTCTATTTTCCGTTTTTTTTTTCTTTTTAAAAAATAAATAAAAAGAATTTAAAAAAAAAAAAAAAAAAAAGAATAAACAATGTTATCATTGTTTTTTTTTCATCGATCGACTATGTCGATTACTTTCTATTTTCCGTCCTGGTCAAGACGCTAAACTGATTGTTTTTTTTTCAAAATTAATAAAAAAGAATATAAAAAAAAAAACAAAAACAAAAAGAATAAACAATGTTATCATTGTTTTTTTTTTATCGTTCGACTTTGTCGACTAATTTTTATTTTCCGTTTTTTTTTCTTTAAAAATAAATAAAAAGAATTTAAAAAAAAAAAAAAAAAAAGAATAAACAATGTTATCATTGTTTTTTTATCGATCGACTATGTCGATCACTTTCTATTTTCCGTCCTGGTCAAGACGCTAAACTGATTGTTTTTTCTTTAAAATATTAAAAAGGATTAAAAAAAAAAAAAAAAAAAAAAAAAAAGAATAAACAATGTTATCATTGTTTTTTATCGATCGACTATGTCGATCACTTTCTATTTTCCGTCCTGGTCAAGACGCTAAACTGATTGTTTTTTCTTTAAAAAATAATTAAAAGGTTAAAAAAAAAAAAAAAAAAAAAAAAAAAAAGATTAATCAATGTTATCATTGTTTTTTTATCGATCGACTATGTCGATCACTTTCAATTTTCCGTCCTGGTCAGGACGCTAAACTGATTGTTTTTTCTTTAAAAATAAATGAAAAGAACAAAAAAAAAAAAAAAAAAAAAAAGGAATAAACAATGTTATCATTGTTTTTTTTTTATCGATCGACTATGTCGATTACTTTCTATTTTCCGTCCTGGTCAAGACGCTAAACTGATTGTTTTTTCTTTAAAATAATTAAAAGGATTTAAAAAAAAAAAAAAAAAAAAAAAAAATGAATAAACAATGTTATCACTGTTTTTTTTTTTTTCTATCGATCGACTATGTCGATTAATTTCTATTTTCCGTCCTGATCGAGACGCTAAACTGATTGTTTCCTTTTTTTAAATAATAAAAAAAAAAAAAAAAAAAGAGCATCTCCCTGCTATCCTCATATCCCCACAATAATATTATACCTTTTCATTTTCTCTTTCCTTTTCTGGTCTTTTTTTTTCTTTTTTTCCTTTTTCATACAACGTTTTTTATTTATATTTTTTTTTTTTTTTTTCATGTTTGATTATTTCCTCTTCATATTTTTCTTTTTCTATTCTTTCTTTTTTTTTTTTTTTTTTCTCTGCCTCTCTCTCAATTCTGTTCGTTTCTTTGAAACGAAAATTCATTTGAATATTATTCCTTGGTCAGCAACCATCATTGTCGCCCTTTGGGCCTGTTAAAAAAAAAATAAAAATAAAAAGAAAGTTTACATCGGGAATAGGGCAGGAGCCAAAAGCTCCCAGTCCGTTACTTCCCACTTATCGAAAATCGAGTCACGTGTCACCATCACCAACTACACCCTCGTGTAAATCAGGAAACCAGAGCCTCACTCAGGATATCACCGAATGGTGGATGTCCGAGGCATCAGAACCATACAATACAGGGATCTGTTGGGTATAAAATTGTCAAATCTCACCCGCCAAGTAGTACCTCCGAGGGGTCAGATAGCACTACTGAGGAGTCAGACAGCACTTCTTCCGAGTATGAGAAGTCTTCCATCAGCACTAGCTATGATGATGATGATGATGATGATGATGATATCACTTCATGTGGCTCAGATAGCTCATAATTCATCATAAGTTGTGACTTCATATAAAGAAAGTGTTGTACAAGTGTTTTCATTAAGTATCAAAGTAGGTCCAAAAAGACAGGTAGTAACAATCTGCCTCACCGGCACATGCTTAGTACTCTTTAATATATTTTTGCTCGATTATTTTTTCTCTGGATCCCGCTGGGCCAGCAGTGTAAAATTAGACCCTTCGATTAATTTTTAGTCTTGGTACTTGTCCACGGCTGAGCTGATTTAGTAAACCACAAAATCTCTTTTCTCAATTCGGGTGACAAGTATGTGATGCCAACCTCCCGATTTTGGACGGAAATGAACCCAACGATGCAGCGCATTAAAATGCCGCTTCGATCGAAAATTTTACAATTTTTTTTTGAAATTTTTTTTCAGTGTCCAAAATTTGTTCGCAAAAAAAAGGAATGACTGATATATATTTTTTTTTTTTTTTTTTTTTTTCATGTTTGATTATTTCCTCTTCATTTTTTTCTTTCTTTTCTTTTCTTTCTTTTTTTTTTTTTTTTTTTCTCTGCCTCTCTCTTAATTCTGTTCGTTTCTTTGAAACGAAAATTCATTTGAATATTATTCCTTGGTCAGCAACCATCATTGTCGCCCTTTGGGCCTGTTAAAAAAAAATAAAAATAAAAAGAAAGTTTACATCGGGAATAGGGCAGGAGCCAAAAGCTCCCAGTCCGTTACTTCCCACTTTATCGAAATTCTGGTGTTGGCGGTTTCTTAAAATTCTTGTGTGGAGCTGGCGGTTTTTTAAAACTTTTTTGTGGAGCTGACGGTTTCTTAAAACTCTTGTGGGGCTGGCTGTTTTTTTGTGGAGCTGGCGGTTTTTTAAAACTTTTGTGTGGAGCTGGTGGTTTTTTGAAACTTTTATGTGGAGCTGGTGGTTTTTTAAAACTTTTGTGTGGAGCTGGTGGTTTTTTAAAACTTTTGTGTGGAGCTGACGGTTTCTTAAAACTCTTGTGTAGCTGGCTATTTTTTAAAACTTTTTGTGGAGCTGGTGGTTTTTTGAAACTTTTGTGTGGAGCTGGTGGTTTTTTAAAACTTTTGTGTGGAGCTGGAGGTTTTTTAAAACTTTTGTGTGGTGTTGGCGGTTTCTTAAAATTCTTGTGTGGAGCTGGCAGTTTTTTAAAACTTTTTAGTGGAGCTGACGGTTTCTTAAAACTCTTGTGGGGCTGGCTATTTTTTAAAACTTTTTGTGGAGCTGGTGGTTTTTTGAAACTTTTGTGTGGAGCTGGTGGTTTTTTAAAACTTTTGTGTGGAGCTGGAGGTTTTTTAAAACTTTTGTGTGGTGTTGGCGGTTTCTTAAAATTCTTGTGTGGAGCTGGCAGTTTTTTAAAACTTTTTTGTGGAGCTGACGGTTTCTTAAACTCTTGTGGGGCTGGCTGTTTTTTAAAACTTTTGTGTGGAGCTGGTGGTTTTTTAAAACTTTTGTGTGGAGCTGGTGGTTTTTTAAGACTCTTGTGTAGCTGGCTATTTTTTAAAACTCTTGTGTAGCTGGTGGTTTTTTAAAACTTTTGTGTGGAGCTGACGGTTTCTTAAAACTCTTTTGGGGCTGGATGTTTTTTCGAAGCTTTTTGTGTGGAACTGGCTGTTTTTTAATCTTTTGTGTGGAGCTGGCTGTTTTTTAAAAATCTTGTGGAGCTGGCTGTTTTTTAAAACTCTCGTGGCGCTGGATGTTTTTTCAAAGCTTTTTGTGTGGAGCTGGCTGTTTTTTAAAACTTTTGTGTGGTGTTGGCGGTTTCTTAAAATTCTTGTGTGGAGCTGGCAGTTTTTTAAAACTTTTTTGTGGAGCTGACGGTTTCTTAAACTCTTGTGGGGCTGGCTGTTTTTTAAAACTTTTGTGTGGAGCTGGTGGTTTTTTAAAACTTTTGTGTGGAGCTGGTGGTTTTTTAAGACTCTTGTGTAGCTGGCTATTTTTTAAAACTCTTGTGTAGCTGGTGGTTTTTTAAAACTTTTGTGTGGAGCTGGCGGTTTCTTAAAACTCTTGTGTAGCTGGCTATTTTTTAAAACTTTTTGTGGAGCTGGTGGTTTTTTAAAACTTTTGTGTGGAGCTGGTGGTTTTTTAAGACTCTTGTGTAGCTGGCTATTTTTTAAAACTCTTGTGTAGCTGGTGGTTTTTTAAAACTTTTGTGTGGAGCTGACGGTTTCTTAAAACTCTTTTGGGGCTGGATGTTTTTTCGAAGCTTTTTGTGTGGAACTGGCTGTTTTTTAATCTTTTGTGTGGAGCTGGCTGTTTTTTAAAAATCTTGTGGAGCTGGCTGTTTTTTAAAACTCTCGTGGCGCTGGATGTTTTTTCAAAGCTTTTTGTGTGGAGCTGGCTGTTTTTTAAAACTTTTGTGTGGAGCTGACGGTTTCTTAAAACTCTTGTAGGGCTGGCTGTTTTTTAAGACTTTTGTGTGGAGCTGGCGGTTTTTTAAAACTCTTGTGTAGCTGGCTATTTTTTAAAACTTTTTGTGGAGCTGGTGGTTTTTTAAAACTCTTGTGTGGAGCTGGCAGTTTTTTAAAACTTTTGTTTGGAGCTGACGGTTTCTTAAAACTCTTGTGGGGCTGGCTGTTTTTTAAAACTTTTGTGTGGAGCTGGCGGTTTTTTAAAACTCTTGTGTAGCTGGCTATTTTTTAAAACTTTTTGTGGAACTGGTGGTTTTTTGAAACTTTTGTGTGGAGCTGGCGGTTTTTTAAAACTTTTGTGCGGAGCAGGCAGTTTTTAAAACTTTTGTGGAGCTGACGGTTTCTTAAAACTCTTGTGGGGCTGGCTGTTTTTTAAAACTTTTGTGTGGAGCTGGCGGTTTTTTAAAACTCTTGTGTAGCTGGCTATTTTTTAAAACTTTTTGTGGAGCTGGTGGTTTTTTGAAACTTTTGTGTGGAGCTGGCGGTTTTTTAAAACTTTTGTGTGGAGCAGGCAGTTTTTAAAATTTTTGTAGAGCGGACGGTTTCTTAAAACTCTTGTAGAGTTGGCTGTTTTTTCAAACTCTTGTGGAACTGGCTGTTTTTAAAACTTTTGTAGAGCTGGATGTTTTTTAAAACTCTTGTGGAGCTGGATGTTTTTTCGAAGCTTTTTGTGTGGAGCTGGCTGTTTTTTAAAACTCTTGTGGAGCTGGATGTTTTTTGAAAGCTTTTTGTGCGGAGCAGGCAGTTTTCAAAACTCTTGTAGAGCAGGCTGTTTTTTAAAACTTTTTTTGTGGAGCTGGTGGTTTTTTAAAACTTTTGTAGAGCATCGTCTTTGATGGTCTTTTTGGTCGCCAGTGTAAGTTCACATCCTCTAGCAAAATATTTCTGGGTGAGTTAAGTTGCCAGGTGAGATTTGGACTGTTAGCTTTTGGCTAAGGCCCTCCCTGAAAAGCAGGTACAAAAAAACTACTCACACCGGAAGAAAACATACGCATAGAACACACATAAAAGTACATCGCATCGCTTGCTGAACCTCCATAGATCTGCTTCCATCGTCTCTTGGAAAAAACAGGTAACGGAAAAAAAGCAAGACAAACCTGTTTTAATTGTGTTGTAATTTTGGCAGAGAATTTGAATAACAGGGAGAGAACAAGTGTTATTTTTAAAACAATGCCAGGGAAGACAACAGAAGCATCGATATCGCTCCAGCAGATGCGAGTACCAGTAAGCTGTGTGCGTATTTGGTGTTTGTTACAACAGGAGAGAAAAGAAAGAATGTCAAGGTTGATCACCTTGCCTATCAACGCACAACATTGGTAGTCTCTACAAGACCCCGTACGATCCTGCTGGATCTCTCATCGTTCATAGTTCCTGTGTGAAGTTATAAAATCAAAGGTAAACTATGAACTACAAATGACTTAGCCTGTTATTATAATGCCACAGGCAGGCCCTGCATTCAGCAACTATCCAGCAGTGCTTGGATGTCCTGATCTTCTTCTAGAAAAAGAAAGAAAAACAAAACTGTAGCTGGGATCACTCAGGATCAACAGACTACCAATGCTCCCTGTTGTACTTGCTCACTATGGGGGGTGATGCCAAACACCCAGAAGTACTAAACTGCTTTCCTTCTTGCTTCCTAGGGGTTTTAGGGGCACCTAACAATCAGATCGTTCACTAGCCTTAGGCTGTTCGATCCTATGCTTTGGAATCTTTCCTGTTTTGTTAATGAAAAAAAAAAAAAAAATAATAGGATAGAATAGAATAGAAAAGAAAAAAATAATTAAGTAATTAAATAAGTAAGTAATTAAATAAATAACCTGTTGAAGTGGTTGTTAAATTCAATGATGAAACCAATAACATAATCACAAATTACCACTGTATCTGAGTGTTGTGTCTGACAGAGGTGACGCTCCTGCATGCTTTGCTAACCTGCTTATCAGCCCCTCTGCCAGTCCCTTTGCCTCGTTTTTCGATGCCAGAATTTCCAACAAGTGACTGATTGCACCCCTTTTGATTGAGTGGGCGGTGTACTTCTTCATCTTGCTGCTTTTGGAATTCCTTCACCAACCGCGAAGTGTCCCAAGGGTGTAACTGATTGAAGTCTCCTATTATTCCTAGTAAGATCTCAATTTCGTCTGTATGTTATTAAAGATTATTGAGTGTGGTGAACACAGGGATAGATAAATCTGATAAAGGGGAAATTGTTATCGTTCGAAAGGCATGATGAATAGTAATTTTATCGCAGAAAAATAATCGGTGAATGAACATGTCAGCTGCTACGCTAACAATGATTTTTAATAGGTGCGCAGTTTTGGTGGCATATTACCTAAATGGAATTTTGAGCTTAGGCAGCCACAAGAATACCTAAGATAACAAAGTTCAGCTTTAAGAAAAACAATCACATACCAGGATAGCATCGCAGCACTTCCAGACTTTCATCGACCCCCTTCGCATCTCGCATCTCCAAGGCATAAACAGTTCACGAGGGGAAAGACTTAACACTAAACAATCTTAGTGTATGTCATCTTCATTGTTCACAGCTGATCGATTTTTCTAACTGTTAAGCAGTTTATCTTTTTTTTAGCGGTCATAACAGATCGATAATTCTAACTGTTTTTCTTTAATGGTCACAGCGACGAAGGCCGCAGCGGAGAAGGCGAAGTCATTTATATTCGGCAATAGTATGTTTGTGAGTGGTAGGAGAACGGAAGACTCACAACCTCTGCAATCTAACTTGTAAAGGAACAATCCTACACTGTTAAAAATTAAACACACAGATCCTGAGGGTCTGAAGCTATATCTGAATGCACGACATAATGAGATTATCGACGAAAACAACACATTAATATGTACCTCTAATAGTTTTTTAATGGAGGGAAATAGGTTGTAGAAAATACGAATCTTGCCATTTATCACCCTCACTTATATTTATTCTGTATGCTTATGTAACCTGGGGTATTGTTGATTGTGTAATTCATTCGGTACTTTGAGTTGATCTAATAGGTAACATCATTATTGGGTATTACTGAGCTTAGTCGGCAATGGAATTTCTTTTGGTCTTGTGGAAAAATGTTACTTTAATTTAAGTCAGGCAGTTCCTCAGAAATGGAATGTCGTGGTGAACTAATGATCTCACTCACAGAGTGCCTTATTGATGACCTGCCTGTGAAATGGTGTGACGTTGTCTTTGGAGACGATAACTTCACCTCCGTCTGCATGCCGCTGGTATGAAATTGAAACATTATTTACTGTTTTTTAAATTGGTAGAAAAGTTGTGAGAATTTTTTTTTTTTTTTTTTGACTTTTTTTTACCTACAAAAACGCTGTAGTTTAAAAAATAATTATTTTTTTTCCCCCAACTTGTTGAACATTATGATAAACCAAACAGCAATGTACTTCCTTAGACATACTGAACTGCTTTCAGGAGGAAGGAACCGACGCTAAGGTTGTGAGATGCTCAGATGAAACAATCTCATGGACGTTTGAATCTATAATTCTGTCTGTGTTACTTATGACTTGGGTGTTAATACCAGTGTTCGTATTCCTCTTTCAAGCATACCTCAAGAGTTCCTTGTGGATGGTGTTTTCTATTAGCAGGAATGCGCTCTTCCTCTGTGCATCAAACACATTTAACAACAGCAAAGCAGAGCAATTCCAGCTGTTTGAAGCTTTGCGAGTACTCAGTTTGTTGTGGATTATGTGGGGTCACATGCAGATATTGCTTCCAGGTTACCAGAATGACGATGTTGCCATACGCGGAGTTATTAATAATAATTCTTACCTAGCATCGTCTTACTTTGTGTCAGTTGGTACGTTCTTTTGGATTTCTGGTTTTCTGGGATTTCGTTCTGTAAGTCGACAGATGAAGCGGCAAAAAGAAAATGTTTTTCTTGCAAAGATTCCCGTGATCGCTGCCTATCGCTATACTAGAATTGCTCCCCTGTACTTTATTATTATGGCTTGCACCTGGGTGATTATACCGAGAATAGGTAAAGGTTCAGGGTGGAGCAGATACTTCTACCTTCTAACTGGAAAAGCTAACGTTGTAGAGTGTGAGACAAATCTTCTAGAAAATATTTTGTTCCTCAGCAACTACACAGGAAATCACTTCTGTCTACCCTGGACCTGGTACCTTGCAGTTGATTTTCAGCTGTACCTCACATTGCCATTTTTTATTGTTGCGTTTGAGTCTTCTCCTTCGAAGGGTGTCATCTCTTGTATAATTTGTGTGTTGATATCTCTGCTGTGTGTGATGTTTGCTGACAGCTATGTTGGAGCGCATACTAGAATAACTCCCTTTGTCTTTGGTGTGCTAACATCGTGGGGCTTACAAAGAGAATTACAAGTCGAATTGGGAACAGTTGCTGTTGATAAAGATGTGTGGCCTGATGTTTGCTCTCGCGATTACAATAATACGACAAGTGAATCGTTTGACACTCTGGAGTTGAAACTTTTAACCTTTGATAGCGAATCGATGGGCATAGCAGACGTTGGGGACCAACCGACTCCTCATCGAGCTACCTCTCTGTTCCATAAGAAGTCACACAGATGGTCATCTTATCTCATTGGCTGTTTATGTTTATCTGTAGTGTTAGCTGTTTACCATTCAGTGGCTCTCAAGGCTACCAGGAATGTTATCATTTCTAATGTAGAGCTTACAGTGTGGCGCCTCTCTCGCGAAATCTTTTGGGGGTTTGGAGTTACATTGGTGATAGCACCGTTAGTTTCAGGTAATTCTGATGGGTTGTTACACAGGTTGTTATCGCATCCTTTTTGGTTACCTGTAGGAAAGCTAACTTATGGCACGTACCTTATTCATCCAGTTGTGATTGTAGTATATCGATGTTTGCATCCTATTGAGTGGTATTCATGGCAGTCTTATGTCATTTGCTTCGTTCTCGTTGTACTGTTTTCATTCACCTTGGCTGTGGTGATGTATCTCTTTTTTGAGCGTCCTGCAGAGCAGCTGCTACGCGACAATCTGACGTGCTCTGCTACTTGGGGAGTTATGGTCGTGTTGATAGTGGTGAGTATTTCCCTCATGAAAGAGGCACAATGAGTTCTCTCTAGTGACTACCTACACTTTAATTACAATTATCGTTGAGAATTACTATTTTCCGTTATGTGAACTGCGGCTGTATTTATTACCTGTACTTCGTTCACAAGTAGGGAGGGAATTCGTTCCGCTCCACAATTTCTTCCTCCACTATAATATTATACTTTAATCTCACGTAGTATTCATTTACTCGTTAGGATCTTACTACTGGGATGCAACTTGTTATCCTATTTGCTATCTTATTCCTCTACTTTTTGCTAATTGTTGATCAGGTTGTGTGTCCTGATCTCATCGTTGGCTGTTATGTTTTGCCTTGAAAGCTATCTTAAAATTTTATACCAACCGTGTAATTAATTTTACCAGAATCCTCCCCCTTACAATATAATGGCTGTGTGACTGTTGGGGAAAACAAAAATAGTGTATTTTTTCATACTATGTTTTTTTCTTTTTTCCAGTAATAAAAAAAAGAAAGAAAGAAAAAATCAAAATGCCTGTAGAAAGGCGTCTTGACAGTGACGGCAAGGCATACACGAAGAAGGAATTCTTACAATATTATAATGATATCAGAGTCTGGAATAACGCAAAGAAAATACAACCAAGTGAACATCAGCCATTTGTTCCATCAGGTGGAGCAAAGGTGAGAAGGGAAGCAAGATTTTGTGATGGATTTGAAAAAGGATTTATTGTCCCAAAAAGATTGGCAGACAAGGCGGATGAATTCATAGGCACAGTTAACGACTGGCACTACGCAATGTTGAACGACCATCCTCGTAATGATCATTACTACAAAGGACTTTCTAAGGTTATTATCCCAGGAGAAACTACTTGTTTAGAGATTGGTGCCGGATCTGGAATTCTGTCTTGCATCGCTGCTAAGTTGGGAGCGAAAAAAGTTGTGGCAATTGAGGCCAATAAGCATCTTGTAAAGCTCAGTCGTCAGATTGTTGAAGAAAACGGATTTTCAGATATCGTTACAATTATTCACGGCATGTCAACTGATGTGAAATTAGATTTCGAACCAGACATTCTTGTTAGTGAACTATTTGGTACTCTACTGTTGTCTGAATCTGCTCTTCACTACGTCAGTCATGCCAGGGAACAACTAATAAAAAAAGGCGGTGCTATTGTACCTCAACGAGCATGTCAAATGGTCCAATTGGTAATGTCTGAACAACTCTGCAGCCTGACCAGTGCTAAGGAATGGAACGGAATCAAACTTCATCCTTTCAACTCTCTCCAAGACACTTCCTCATTGATATTTAGTAAGATGCACGGTTTTAGATTTAGCAACATTGAACACACAATGTTGTCGGAAGAAACTTCAATTCAAGAAGTTGATTTTACAAAAGATTTTCCAGACGATGTTACTATTAAAAGCATGCATAAGATTCCTATTTTGAAAACGGGAACAATACACGCGGTGCTTGCCTCATGGGAATCATACTCTGAAGGAGCACCTGTGATGTCAACCCATCCATCGAAAACGATTGATAACTTCCCTCGTGACATGCACTGGGGTCAGGGAATTCAACTCATCGAAGATCGTTCAGTCTCTGAAGCAGTTCCTGCCCCTTTAAATGTTAAGGAAGGCGACGTTGTATTATTGACTGCTATTTTCTCTAAAAATTTAGTTACAATGCAATTTGATATTAAAGTTATCTCCCATGCTGATGACAAAGGAGTAGACACTGCAGAAAAAGACAATTAATCAATAAAAAAAACAATGGACTGGTTGCTGTTTTCGTTCATTGTTTATCGATGTAAGCATCAACCAGAAGAAAAAGAAAAAAAAATTTAAAAAAAAAAAAAAAAAAAGATTGTCGGAGGGGGGAAGAAGAATGGAACCTACAAAAAAACGATAATAGGAAAATCCATTCAAAATTAAGTTTACAATAGTGCTGTAACAGTGATCAAAAAGTGTGTTAGATGACTATTACAGTTTTGAATGCAAGTGGCATTTAGCAAATCAATGATGCTGTCGTTATCTTACTTTATATTTCAGGGTATAAACAGATGGGTCCTCGCCGAAAGTCGAGCGATCCTGAGGGGTACCCGGAGAAGTTACGTGAACGGGTCTACGAAGCCGGTGCAATTTGCGACACCAATCGGAGTTGTGATACACAGTCAGACTGTATCCGAACGGTGGGAGAGTGTTTCTGGCAGTCGTACAAAACAGAAACCGGAATCTGTAAAGATGAACTTCAGATGCTCATAAAAAACAAAACCAAACCCGAAGGAGTAATGGACACCTCAACACAAGTAAGCTACGGTGTTTTCGATCCCCTAAAGCTACTTGAGTTTGCAAAGTCTCATCTGCACCAATTTGAACTTTCCGCAGCAATAGTGGAACTCAAAAGAAGGATACACAACCACCACCATATTGCTATTCGAGGTGTCGATTTAGTAAAAATATCTTCCGAGGCAGACCTTGAGACAGGTATGCAACCGAAGCACGCCTGCGATCCGTTAGCAAAGAAGGAGTGATGTCGGAATTTAGAAGAAAAAAAAAAAAAAAACAGGTATCCGCACCAATAAACCAGAAGGTCGAATTACCGACTCAGAAACCCAACGACAGCTCTTAAGACTTAAGCAGCTTTTAATTTTATTCGTTTCGGGAAACAGTAGCGATGGGTTACCATGGACTGATGTTGAGGTGTGTTACTGAACTATTGATAATAGTCATCTATGATATGCTCACAGAAAGACAAAACAAACAAACAAACAAACAAACAAACAAACAGAAATTACGTTCTTTTCAGTCAAACCTTCTTACTTACATAAACATCCTTGAAGAATACAAAGAGAGTATTTCTTATAGAAGTCAACAAGAACATGGAATTCACGATTATGTAGAAAATAAACGCCATGCTATCCTTCGATCAAAGGAAGCATCTGCTCGGGTTTTAGTCAGACCTTCTGCTGTCCTTGAGAGTATCCAAACTTTGAATTTTCAGAATAGAAATATTAATCAGCTTGATGAGGATCTCGTGCACATGTTTCCTAATTTAATGAGTCTCTCTGTTAGCGGAAATAATTTAAAAATATTACAAAATTTACCGATTTCTCTGTGTGCTATGCATGCTTGTGGATGTAAAATAGAAACTATTGACTCAACAGGTATGATCATAATTTTATTTTTGAGTTTTGATCACATTTATATACAAAATAACAGGATTGCCTACTTCTATGATTCATCTCGGAATTGCATACAACGACATATCAAACATTGATGCTTTGGGTGAGACTGAGACACAATTAGTATCGTTGGATTTGGGAAACAATTTAATAAGTAAGTTGGATGACTTGGAGCCTTTGGTCAGAATGAGATCGTTGACAAAATTAGTTCTGTGTGGGAATCCTATATCACTCCTTCCTGGATACCGAAAAGATGTCATTCAAAAATTAATAACACTAACGTCTTTGGATGATATAATAATCACCTCAGAAGAACGTTTACCAATCCCTGTTGAGGAAGATAACAATGAAGAAGTTAAGCCACCAGAAGAATCCAAGACTGGTGTATTTACATTAACTTTTGTAATAGAAGAAGTAAAGGGACTTCCACTGCCGGATGACTTTGAAAAATCTGATGACGTTACCGATGTAAAATCAAAGGGTAAACCTCAACCTCCAAAACAGAAATCCGGGAAAGGAAAACAAGAAGAAGAGGAATCTACACCCTCTCGAGTGTTGTACCTCAGGGGATGCGCATATTTTCCTCAACAAGATGAAATGTTTTCAACTAAAGAAATAGACCGCAGTACGCAGTCAGTTGATGACGTTACGAAAACAGCTCAACTTTCAATTCAATCGTCTTCTACATTCACATTCCATCCAACTCTCGAAGTTGGTCTCTGGCTTCGGTCGGTGATGCCACTTGAGCTGCGAGAAATCGAACTGAAATCGTCCGATAAAAACATCGATTCGGAACCAGAGCAATCACCCATTGATAATCTACTGGGAGTAACATACTTAGATCTTACGCAGTTAACAAGGTGTGGTGATGATGGTGTCTTGCCGAGTTCATTTTCGGTAACACTGCCAGTGGCAACAAATGAGAATATAAGTTACAAAAAGAAGAGGGTGCTTGTTTCAGGTATGGCATTTGATGCCGCTGTTACAGCAGCGTGTTGCGTACTTCCAGTGACGGCAATTGTTATCGCGGCCACTAGTTTGGGAACAACTCCTGTCAGTCGAAAACATTCAACAAAGTCAGCCGAGCGTATTACAAGAACTTCTGTACAACAAGAGAGGATCCCGTTAGTTAGTAAAATGTTTGTTAGCCTCAGAGTATCTGTAAATTTAGAATCCTAACACAGGTCGCGTGGTTTTTGGGCTTCTGTACAACTCCCCTTCCGGGTGTAGGCGTGCTTTCCCGAACCAAATCTTATTTGTTTTAGTAGTTTTGTATCCGATGTCGTTACCCTCTCTGATGCGATCGAAATAATATGATTTCGTTATTTAGTTGGTCCTTTTTTTGTATCCTTTTCCTTTCATACTTTAGATTAAGAACCACACCATACACATGTCATAACTCAGGGAAGGTATCCGTTATGTCATATTCTTTAAACATAAACGATCAACAACGATAAGTTATATTTCCTCCTTTCAGAAGGTGTCAACAAATGAATGGCACCGACCGACCGGAAACTCCGGCGCATGAGGACTTCGAAGAGTTTCTATGTCTGTACACAATGGCAGATGGTGCTAATGATGAACGACAATTAAAAGTGATAAACAAAACTATTTTGAATGTGGTTGGTGTAGAAAGTAATGAACGTATCTCAAATGTATCGAAGCAGGGAGATGAACCAGAAAAAGGATCACAATCAGGTTGGATTCATCGTATAACTGGTAAGATGTGCCTTCGAGGAATACCACAACTACTACAGTGCTGTAGTGATAAAGTCAAGACTGGGTCAGATCAATTCCTTCCTCCGCTTCTCGCTTTGGTTCGAAAACTCGACGAGCCCATATCACTTTCTGACCTTCGCGATGAGAGACGTCAGCATCAAGCTGTAACCCGACTGATTGATTGCTTGTCAGATTTTCTTCTGTTTCCCAACAATCAAGTGAGTCTTGCTGCTGCCAGTTCTCTTTCTAATCTTTCTAAAGATATTCGAGATTGTGGAAAAGATGATCTCAACCCTCCTCCTCAAGTATGTTTATTTATATAATGTTTTTAATAACAACAAGAAACCAGTCCATTTATAACAAAATCGCTAAACAGCTATCTCAGAAACGCGACACTCGATTTCGCTGCTTTTCGAAGGGCGAATTGTTGAAGCGGCTTTTGAAAGCTGTCGGAAAGGTAGAAGGTCAGACCTCGGTACTTTGCCTCAAAATCTTGAGAGACGTCAGCAGCTACATTGTAGTTGCACAGCAACTGACTGAGGGAGGCGTAACAGAAGTACTTTCAAATCTACTTGACAGTATCCTTATGAGGTATGAGCTTATAGTTATTATCTTGAAATCACTTTTTTTTTTTTTTTTTTGATAGGTGTTTTTTTTTGATGGATACTAAAAAACACTAATCGAAAAAAAAAAAAAAAAAACAAAAAAAAACAGTGAGAAGTGTCTCGACGACTACCGTCTTTCAATCATCCTCGAAACAATTTGGAATATAGCAGAACTTTATCCACCATCTAGGTTGATATTCGGTGAAGAAGAGAATTTAAAAGTTCAATACAATATGTTGAGTCTATTCCTATCATCTGGATATAAATTACGTGACAAGGAACTTCGCAACGACGCTCTGGCAGTATTAACACTCATCGCCAGCGAGGAAGCAACCCGCGAGGCATTCTTTAACGTCGGTGTGTAGCTCATCCATGCTCATATTTTAACTTTAATTTATTTGAAGCCGAGAAAAAAAAAAAAAAAAACAGGTCTCACAGAGCTATTTTGGTTGGCTTCATGTGGTGCAGAGCTACTTACCGACGATGCTAAGTTTACAAGACGAGTAAAGCCTTTTGCTACTACCACTAATCAAGATGACTTTGATATGAAGAAACTCTCTTGGTACCTTCTCTATCTCCTTTCATTTACGGAAGTGAACATGAAGTATGTTGTCTGTGAGTACTCTTTTAATAATCTATTTGTGTTAGGGTCCCCGGTAGAGTAATAAATAATAAAAAAAAAAAAACAACAAATCAGCTTCCTTAGAGAAAACGATGTAATGTTAGTTTTGATATCGTATGTTCAGAAAGATTGTGAGATTCCGAATGTAGTGAGGTGGCCACTACTACAATTGTTGGATCTCCAAGTTCAAGTTTTAAATATGTTGTCACACTTGTGTGTTGCTGGTGCGCCTGAATTAGCAGCTGTCAACGGTCCTCGAGTCTTGCTTGAGTTTCTAGAAAGGTTTGTCTTTTCTTCATATGTAGAGCTGCTTCTTTTCAATGATTGAGAACTGAAAACAACAATCTAACCCTAACACAGATGTATGGACGTTCAGCTTCGTAATACCACATTGAGAGTGTTGGTGAGAGTGGCAGCGACAGAGAATCGAGTTTTGGTTGCATCAGAAGGAGCTGTTTCAAAGATAGTTGAATTAGCGGTGAGTACTCCAGAGTTAGAAGTGAAGTGTGATTGTCTTCAGATAATTGCTCATACTGTTGATGGTGATGAGGAACTTCAAAAACAATTTTATGACTGCGGTGGTATCACTGCGATAATGTCATTCTTCGAAAACTTTCCTGACCTCATCTCACCTGAAGAAGAACAATTAATCTTCAGTTCGATTGATTGCGTCTGGTGCTGCATCGTCGGCAGATACGACAACGAAATGACTTTCATTGAACAAGAAGGTGTCACTGCCCTACTTGACACACTCGTTAAGGCTCCTCAGTGGATCATAACACCTCTCTTGTCTTGTATTGAGGAACTGTTGGCTTCTAATAAGGCAGCTGTGATTGAATTTCTGGATTGGAAAAGTGAAGACAAACGAACAGCACCACAAGTATTAATATCAATATGGAGTTCAACAGGAGGATATGATAGATCCTCTTCTAACATATCAGAGACACCTGTTGTCAATTCAGCCTTGACAACAACTGCGGCAACGGGAACCACAACCAGCAACATCTCTCTCAGTAATATCACATTCAATTGTGATACAGCAAAAGATTTGGCTCCTCCGTTTACACTTCACGACATTAGAGTTAAAATCTATTGTTTGTTTCATAAAACAGGTTTGACTGCGGATAGTGTTGAATTAAAAATTCTAACAAACGATGAGACTGTTCAGTTACAAGTTATTTTAGCATTCGCTTCACTAAAAAGAGATGAGGTGTGGGCCTCGATTAACAAAGAGTTCACAACTGCAGTTCACCAACCAATCGGAAGTGACAGGAGACGACTTGACATTGCAAAGAAGAACGCATCAAATCGATGGAAAGATATTGAACTGTGTCAGCAAAAGCTTCGTCTCGCGGATGCTGAGCGTTTGGATGCCGAGGAACGTAATTTTCACAATTTGATAATAAAAAAGAAAACTGACGGAAGGGTAGACAATGCCAAGGTAAAAGGTCTTTCCATCACAGAAGCGAAAATTAGAAAAGCTCAGATGCTGAAAGCATCGTTCATGTCAGCTGTTCCTGTTGAAAACCAAAACGGACTAACACCACAGCCACCTGCTGCAGTATAACATTTCACGAGATGAAAAAGATTTGCCTATTCAATCATTGCTTTTCTAAGCAAGTGTTTTAGTCAGTCAAAAAAAAAAAAAAAAAAAAGAAAAAAGAGACGTTCACATAGAGCTGCTCTTTATCGTATTGTTTGAAAAAACAGATTTCCCAGGCAAGGCAGTCTAGAAGCCTTCAGTTCCCTTCTCCGAGTTTCGTTATGTCCCTGTTTCTTTTATTGATTTTGTTTGTGTTTTTAGAATTGTTTTAAAATTTTATTTGTTTTTTTTTACAGCTCTACGAAAATGACTAAACTTGACGTCTCATTCGCAAGGAGTAGATTTCCTTCTCTGAAATCAGGATATGTTTATATGGATAATGCAGGAGGATCTCAAACATTAGAAAGTGTTGCTCACAGAATTACTCAGTACCTGTTAGAAACAAACGTTCAGTTGGGAGCGACGTACGAAATTTCAAAAAAAAGTACCAAATGCGTTGACGATGCTGAACAACTAATGCAGCAATATGTCAACGCACGTGATGTGGATGAAATCATCATGGGAGGGTCGACGTCCCTTCTACTGAAGACGGGTATGTTGGCTTTTTATATTTTCTTTTTGTAATCTACGAATTTCTCAAACACAAACCAAAACAAACACAGTTGCTAACGTCTTAGGTAAAACATTCTCTCCTGGAGATGAAGTAATCGTCACTAACGCTGATCACGAAGCAAATGTTCATCCTTGGAAACAGTTAGAGAAAATTGGTATAATTGTGAAGGAATGGAAACTAAATTCTAGTCTCCAACTTGACATTAAAGACCTGAAGTCACTTCTCTCTAATAAAACACGTCTGGTAGCAGTCACACACGCATCCAACCTCCTGGGATACGTAAATCCAATAAAAGAAATCGCACAAATCTGTCGGGAGAACAACACTTTAACCTGTGTTGATGGTGTTGCATTCGCACCACACAGACCAATTGATGTTCAGCAACTGGGTGTTGACTTATACAGTTTTTCATTTTATAAAGTCTTTGGGCCTCATTATGCTTGTCTGTATGCCAGAGAGAATGTTCTTTCAGGTCTTTGTGATAATTTCGATTTTATTGATGAAGGCGCCTATCGTCTTCAACCCGGAAACGTAAATTTTGAATTGGCACATGGAAATGCTCAGGGCATTATGGATTATTTTAGGTCTACTGTTGAACATCACTTTCCGGAAGAGGATCATTCTAATGCCTCAGTTCGATCCCTGATAGATAGATCTTTTGAGTTATTTTCAGAACATGAGAGAACGTTGAGTGAAATGTTATTAAAATTTCTTCGTAGTAAGGATTCGGTTCGTATCATTGGAGATTCGGATTCAGGATCAAATCGATTGGCGACGATTTCTTTTATTACTACGAAATGCGACAGCGAACAAGTAACTCTCGCTGTAGATAAACACGACATAGGAATTCGATTTGGAGATTTCTACGCGAAATCGTTAGTACAAAGTCTCAAGTTAGACTCAACTGGTGTCGTGAGGGTCAGTCTTGTTCATTACAACACCGTTGATGAGGTTGCCAAACTTATTACTGTCTTCGATCAAATACTGTAGACAGTATTTTGGTGATACATTTCCACTTCTTCTTTTTATTTTTTTTCCTTCTTCTTTTGGTAGTTTAGTCCGTAGAAAATTCGCCTGTTTTTTTGATAGGCTGATAGTAATTATTTTGTTTTTTTTTATTCTGTGAACCTGAATCTGGTCTTGCAGCCGCGTGAATGTCTTTTCATTTTTGTATTTTGTTTTTTTTGTGTTTTTTTCCATTTAACCAAAAGTATTGTAAGAATAAAAAAGAATGTTGGCAACACACGTAAACCAATCATCGGTCTTAAGTCGGTTCACGGGGGGTTTCGTGACACGAACAAAACATCAACAAATGTTATATTACTATTTTTTGTGTAGTTTTATGTTAAAGCCGATTCTTTTTTGTTCGCTTACTTTACACACAACCGTACCGTGAGATCTCATTTCTGCTGACTGGCAGAAGTTGACGACCTTCGTTAGCCTAGGGTGTTTTTGTTTGGAATTTGAAAACTTAATTTCTTTTTCGAAAAAAAAAAAAAAAACAGAAGGGTGGCTTTCAATATGTTGCAGGCGCCTACAATATCCCAGCGATACGGGAGAGGGGATTTTGCCTCACCAGCCAGGGGGAATCCTGCAGCCCCGAACTGGATGAGAGGCAGTTTGGCAGCCGTACCCAACTCAGTTGCGGCGAGTGCAACGGGGGGATCTCCAGCGAGATCGATGTCGACGCCTGTGGCTACTCACAGACCAGTTCCAAGTAACTTCCCTCCTCCTGGCAGTCGATTAGGAGGTCACACTCCAGCACCTTCATTACAAAGTCAGGGTGTCATCTCACCTCGTAGATCACCAAAGAGAAGAGCTCTTCAGGATGCCACAGCTCGATATCAAACAAATATTAAACAACCTTCTTCTCGATCCTTTGAGAAACCAATCAGTCAGTCAATTGATATGCAGAGTCAGAATCAGAATCAGAGTCAATGCGTTACACCTTCTGCTACTCCGCAGGGATATCCAACATTTCAATCAGCTTACGATACGAAAGGAATTCAACCGTCGATAAGTGCTCCGAGTAAAGGTATTCGAAGTAACCAGACTATGTCATTACTGGAAGCGAGAACTCCAACAACATCCACACCGTCAATTATAAGACAGCAGACAACACAGCTCAACGCACCTTCCAATAGCGTTGCAGCAGCTGCTCATATTGCCGTTCTGAATGGAACTGGATCTGGTGGTATGTTTTTAGTATTCTGATTTAAGAAATTCTGAACTGAGATTTTAATATTTTTATATTAATAACTAAAACAGGAATGTTAGTTGATAATTACAGCAGTCAGGCTTCACAAGTACCCCACTCAGAAGTGATCCAACGAGATGTCAGTGGCGTTACTGAGACAGCAGTTGTTTTAAAATTACAACACGACAATAGAATGCTTCTTCAAGAGAATGAGCAGGCAGCGGCTGACTTAGAAGCTTTGAGACATCAAATTGCTGAGACTGAAGACCTCTTTCAGACTGAGAGGAAATGTCGTTCTGAAGTCGAAGAAAAATATCTTGAACTGCAATCAACATCAACAGTGAGGATTATGGAAGGTAAGGTTGCGGGATTACAATCGATGTTGGAAGACAAAGTGTTTCAACAGGAACAAATCCTGTCTGAAAAAACTACCCTCGAAGGTATTCATTCCACTATATCTAAGTAGACCTTTTTTTTTTTTTTTTTTAAAGCAAACAAAAACCAAAAAAACAGCGAAAATTGATTCCCTAGAATCAAACAGCCTTGATCTACAACACGTCATCAATGCATTAGAAACAAGAGCTGGTCACACTGGCATAGCACAACAAGAACTGCAACGACAATTAGAGACAGCTTTATCTGAAATAAAAGTAATGGAAAACGACTACGCATCAAAGAGAGAAAAATGGCATCAAGTTGAGTTGCAACACCAGCAAGAAATTCTTCAAAGAGATAGGAACGAAGATGCGGCTACGCAAGAAATTAGAACAAAAGGAAGAATTGTTCAAGAAATTGAAATGGAAAAGGCTTCTCAAATTGATCAAATTCACGCATTGCAAACAGAACTGGATACTTTAACTCGTCACATCGAAACTATTGAAAAAGAAAAACGAGACATCCACGACACCTTAATAGATGCTCACAGAGATGTTGAAATCATCAACTCTGAATCCGAACAACGAAAAGTTGTTACTGACGGAATAAAAGAAGAGCTTCAACGTGAATCTGAAAAGGTCAGAAGCATGTTGTCCGATCTTCGCTCTGCAGACAACCAGCGAGTTGAACTTGAATCTCGTCTACGAGGATCTGATCAAGAAGTCAGCAGACTCTTAGCTGTTGAAGAAAATTCAAAATATCTCAGCGAGTCGCTTTCCAGAACTGAAGAAGACCTGAAAAACGAATCAGCCAATCACACTGAAGCCAGAGAACGTATCTCAGAGCTGGAGAACAGGTATTCGTTTTTTAATACCGCGAGGATGGTATTGTTCTAGTTTTAGTTATTTTCAACTATTCAAATCAACAAACAGACTCAACGAAACTAAAGAATTACAATTCCACCTTCAGCAAGCCGAAGCAGAGGTGGCAGCCAAGAACGAAGCTATCGAACGCATGCACAGCAGCGTTGAACGCAATGCTTCCGAGACAGCACTACTGCAGCAGGAAATATCCAAAGGAAGAGAGGTTGCGAATGCTCTTCAAAATGAAGTTGAAGCCTCCCGAGAACACGCTGCGTCACTGAGTGACAAGATGGTCGGACTTGAGATGGAGGCCCAGCGGTGTAACGTTCTAGAGGGGAAAATAAGGTTCGCAATTTACTTTTTATTTTTTTATTTTCTATTCAACTGTCGACGCATTCAATCAAAACTCAAACAGAATGTTCGAAGAGCTGCTTGAGCGAAAGACAGACGAACTACGAGTGGCCACAACTGAGACGACGAAGGCATCGATGGCTGCCAGAGAACTGCAGCACCGATTAGGTGAGATCCCAGAACTCGAAAGAAGGTTAGAAACTGCACAGCAGGGTCACAACGAACTTCTATTTCATCAGAAAGAAACCATCTCCGAGTTACAAAACGCCGACACTCGCATAAAGGAATTTGAAAACCACGTCGGTATGTTTTATAAAGTTTCAATCAATACACTTCACACAAAGTAACTCTTTCTACAATAATAATTCAACAACAGGTACTTTAAGCTCCGCATTGGAAAATGAAAAGCATCAAATGTCAGAACTGGAGGAAGTCATTCGCAGACAACAACATGAACTTGCTGAAGGTGCAGCACTCCATCAGCACATCTCTGAATTAGAAGCAGCACATGGTAATACAAAGAGTGATCTTGAAGCTTCTCGTCACAGTATTTCAGTTGCAAATCAAGAAGTGGCTTTGACACAACATGAATTGAACACGACGAAGTCACAACTTTCACAACATCAAGAGAGAGTTGAACAACAGCTGACACAAATAGAATCGCTTCAGGTTTGCTTTTTTTTTATAACAAATAAATATATCAAATTTTTTTGATTATTAAAAATTTCAATTTATTCCTTCAAATCAAAACAGGTCGAGTCAGGTAAACAACTCATCCTACTCCAGGAACGAGAAAAGGACCAGGCTAGAATGGTAGCAGATATAGAACAGCGAGTTGGTGAAACAAATAATTTAAAAAGTGAATTAAAACACGTCAAAGACGAGTTAGAACAACTCACAATCTCAAAACAATCTCTCGATGATAAAAATATTTTACTAAATCAATCTAATGAAGTTATCAAGAATGAGATCTCGAGTTTGAAGGATGAATTAGTTTTGAAAAGTGCACAACTTACAACTGAAAATGAAAGGTCTGCAGACTTACAGGTATGTGTATTTATAATTTTTTATCCTCTCACGCTGTTTCCCTCTAAAACTAACGGTACTCAATCGTTCTTCATGTAAATAATGATTCTCTTCAGAGATGACTAACATCATCAAACAACTAACACAAAACCAGATCAAAGTCGCATCAATGGAAACGGAAGCAGTGAAATCTTCAACACTCGAGGGGAAGATATCAGCCTTACAGGAAGTAAATGAAACAAAAACAAGTGAATTAGAGTCAACACGTCAATTAGTCAGCTCTCTAAAAGAGAAAGTTGAAGATGCCAACGCGGAGGCTGAGTTATCATCTCAGCTGGAGACTCGCATCAAGGATCTCAGAACTCAGGTATATTGTAGTCTTGTCTTTTTGTGTTGTATTATTTAATTGTTTTTGCAAGTAAAGAAAAACTCTTAACACAGGTTTCCATCCAACTCTCAGACTTGGAGAGACTTGAAGCTGAAGAATCTCGTAAGGCAGCAGCTCTGATTGAAGCAAAGAAAGAATTAGACAAAGAATTTGAAAAAGGACGCGTTAGAGAAAAGCAATTGGAAGACGAACGAAATCGCTCATCAGCCATTCAAGAACGAGTTCAACGTTTGGAGGCAACTGCTTCTGCGAGAAGTACTCTTGAAGGTTTGTTATTGTATTGTTCTGTTTTATCAGATCTTTAGTATTATTTGTGTTTAATATAACAACTCCAACAACAGGTAAACTCAGCGGATTAGAAATACTGGCTGAGTCGAAGGAATCAGAACTAAGAGCAACACTCGCTGAATCAACACAACTACGACAGAAAGTAAAAGAACTCGAAAATCAACTTTCCCAACGTGCTCGGGTTGAGGATGTAATCCAGGAAGCTCAAACACAACTTCAAATTAAAAATGATACCATCTCTCGCTTGGAGAAGGACGAACTCAAGCGTCGTGGAGTACTCGATGAGCAATACAAAGATCTAATTAGTATGGGTGAGAAGGTTAAACATTTAGAAATTAATCTTCAATCTGAAAGTATGAAGAGAGTTGAAACAGAAGCTCGTTTGAAAGAAATAGTTCGCGAAGGTGAGATGCGAATTCGTACTGAAGAGGGCGAGACACGTGAACGTGACCTGGAAGTCCATCGTTTGTCTAATGAAGTTCGTGAAGCTAAAGACAAGTTGAGCATTACAGAAAAACATCTCCGGCTTCATGACTCTCGAATTGGTGAATCACAAGAGGAATCGACTCGACTGAGAATCGTACTGGCGAAGGCTGAGGAAGAAAAGGGATCTCTTTCTGCTGAAGTAGCTGATCTCAGACGCCAACTCGAGACTGAGAAAACCTTAGTCGCCAGGGCTGCTGATTACGAATCTGAACTCGGTATTCAAAGAGATCGCGAAGAACGTTCTCTTAGATCTGTTCAAATGGCCTGCGAACAGAAGATGCGAGAGGAGAGGAGTAGAAGCGAACGTCTTGAAAAAGAAATCTTAAAACTAAAGGAAGAACTCGCCTTCTCTGCCAACTCTCACCAATCAATGACTCGCGGAAGGAGTTATGAGACAGCTGCGACATCTGAGTCGGTCGGAAGTTTTCCATCAGACTACCAGTCATTACACCTCAGAGATAAAGCTGACAATCTCGCTGCTGAGTGGGAACGGACTAAAGAATCTGTCGCTAGGCTACAGAGTCAGCTCAAACAGGGGAAGTGATGAACTTTTTAATTTAGTGTCCAGCTTTTTTTTTTAAAAAAAAAAAATTTATATTCATTCTGTTTCATCCGAGTCCTTTTGATATGCTCTCGTGTTCTTTCGTTTTCTAGTCTTTGTAGAATTCGAAGAAAA
This sequence comes from Flectonema sp. DT1601, assembly GCA_964019425.1. NCBI lineage: Eukaryota > Euglenozoa > Diplonemea > Diplonemida > Diplonemidae > Flectonema > Flectonema sp. DT1601. The sequence goes on along the minus strand of OZ025851.1, from coordinate 433,065 downwards.
AAAAAAAAAAAAAGTTTAAAAAAAAAAGAAAGGGAAAAAAAAAAAAAAAGCAAATAATACTTTTGATTCTTTTTTTGTTGTTAGATATTGCTATAAGGCAAGTCTGACGACGGTGGTGATATAAAATTTTAAAAAAAAAAAGACGTTCAAAAGTTGGATGTGCTTTATGTAGACTGTTTTATTACGTTTTCTATTCTCCTTAATAGCATTTCTTATATTTTTAGATTAAAATTATGTTTTTTTTTTTCTCCCCCTTTTTTTTCTTCCAAATCACCTTTTTAGATAACACACGGTTTATTTTATTATTTAATTTTGGAAGGTAAATAAAGTGAGTTGCGCGACACGTTTTATTTCTCCTCCAAAAAAATCTCAAAAAAATCTCAAAAATGTATCCATAGATAGAAATTTTTAGTTTTTTTTTTCTTCTTTTTTTGTCTTTTCATTTTTTTTTTTTGGAAGTATGTTCTGATTTATTACTTCCCGAGTTGTGTCAATTTTTTCACACCCTCCTCCCCTCCTCTCCTGTTTTTTTTTTTTTAATTATCCCCTTGTTGTTTTTTTTTTTTCATTCTGAGAAATTCCAATACAAAAAAATTATAATGTTTTTTTTTCACCCCCATAAAAACAGAATACGCAAAAACTAATATTATTTCTGATGTTTTACGAACAAGAATAAAACTCCGTAAGGAATTTTATTTGGCTGGGGAAGCTGGTTGAAGAAAGTGGAAGAAGGAAAATGCCACAATTCTTCCAGAGCAACGGCGTTTCGGTTTAGACCATTTCCCCCAAGGCCTTGTTCTTAATATAAATGGTTACATAGTTTGTGACTACTGCTACGTGTACATCAAGCCTTCACAACAGGTCTTAACAAAGTAATGATAAAATGATAAATACCTAAGTCATGGATGACGAAGAGAATGTTAATGAAATTCAGCTTCCGAGTTCAACGAAAGAATTGAATAAGCCTTCCCAGATAGCAGTTATTGAAAATAATTTATTCGTTTCAGAATGTGAGAATAGCACCGACAGAAAGCGTAGATGGGATGTAAATGAACCAGAATGGAGTAGCTCATCGGGTCCGTCAACTCTTCATGTTCCAGTTCAAATTAAAAAAGATAAGTTTTCATGGATCCCATCAAAACCAGGAAAGAGTGCTACACTACCTCCGACGGCAAACATGGCGGAGGTTTTGCGATGTCAAAAACGACAACACACAACTGATGTGAGAAATTCTCAGCTAACCGCCTCCTGTGTACTCATCCTCGTCGTTGATATTATGATCCATCAATGGGTTGGTGACCATTATCAAATTCTTATGGGGATTACTTTCTGTGCTTTTATTCAAATTTTATATATTATTGATCATCATAGACAGGCTTTACTAAAACAACAACTTAAAGATCCGTTAACGAAGTCACTCACTATTTACAATCGTTATCTACTCGTTGAGCTGATTGCGAATAGTTTGCATTGTCCTCCGTTCTTGGTTACAGCTTGGAGAGAAGCCAGATTACTAAACATTTGTGTAATCTTTAAAACTGCGTCTGTTATGAGATTGGTTAGAGATCATTTCTTCATCGATTGTTTGGGTGGTCTTTTAGCTGGAAATCTGTCAAGGGAAAATGTGACCATGTTGTTTTTAGCGAAGACGTTATTGTACAGATATCCTCAACGGACTATATTAGTTCTCACCATTGTAGTATTCTTACTCAATACTGTCGTGTTAATGTCTGTTGAAAACTCATCATTTTGGGACATAATATGGCTGCAGTTCGTTACAATGACTACCGTTGGTTTCGGAGATGTCATTCCCACAAGGATCCTCGGGATTACCGTAGCGTGTGTTGGAAGCGTCCAGGGAATTCTAATAAGTAGTGTGTCTGTTGCCTTACTTACTAAAGGTTTAAATCTAAAAACGAGTGATAAAGTGATGATTAATTTTCTTAACTCTTTTGTTTTAGAGTTGAGAAAACGAACCATTGCGAGGGACGTTGTCGGAAAATGTTGTAGAATCGTGACGATAATAAAACGATTGGAAGATATGAAACGGAGGACTGAAAAAGAAATTCTTGGGAGATCTAAGACTCAAAAAAGATGCCAAGCTCTTGAATCTCAATTAAACCAACACCGTATTGAGTTGGATGGCTTATTGAGGAAGAAAAAGGTTTGTTGTTTTGTTGTTTGGAATGGTAGCCTTTTTCTATTCCATCCTTTCAAAAATTTCATCATCAAAAAAAAAACAGAAGTGTAGAAATGAAATGGAGTTGGACGTTTTGGAAGCTCTTCACGCACCACCACTGTTGGTATTACAACAAGAGACTTTAATACAAAAATTAGTAATTTCTGATTCGCATCGTAATTTGAGTAAGAGTTGCCATGCGAAGCCTATGAGACCACCAGTACCTCCAATGCCACCTCCAGCGTCAAATTATCAGTTAGATGTTCATGGTCTTAATCTGTCGATGAAATATTCAAATCAAGTTCTTCACTCACTCGATAATGTTGTTAGGAAGTCTGGCTCATTACAGAGTGCCGTAAGACAGTTGATAGCTAGGAAATCCGTTGGTGCTAATCTAACATCCCAGGCCCAGCGATCACAGTTTTCAGAAGTTTTACCGGTCGAAGCTGAAATATAACTTCTTCTCTCTCATGATGATGTCATCAGAGTTTAGTCTTGATTGTTTTATTTATCTTCTTTCATTTACTTTTTTTTTTTTTGTAGTTTTCGTTTTTGTTTAGTGAGGCAATTAGAAAAGCTTTACAGCTATTCTTTTATTATCCTCTCGTTTTGTTTTTCTGATGTCTGATGTGGTAAAGACTTCATTGATAATAATTCCTTCCAACAGTAACCAACGAATTTTAAAAAAAAAAAAAAATAAATGGGAAGGCAATATAGTGCTGACGGCACGTATTTCCATCTCCCTGAGCGATACACTGCGCAAGAGGTACTGGGACAGGGAGCTTATGGCGTGGTATGCTCAGCACGTGATGTTGAGACAAACACCATGGTGGCGGTAAAGAAAGTCGTTCAGCCATTTAAAGACCTTGAAAGTGCACGAAAAATAGTTCGAGAAGTACGTCTTCTCTCTCATTTTAGTGAACACTCAACCGTGTTGGGATTGAAAAGCATCATACCTCCCAGTGAGGATGGTTATGGAGCAATTTATTTTTCAACTGACTTATTGCATGCTGACCTACGAGCTCTTTTAAAAAGTAATAAATTTGACTTTACTCCAAGTCACCAACGTTGGTTCACATACCAACTACTATGCGGTGTAAAAGCAATCCATGAATGTGGTGTTCTACACAGAGACTTAAAACCTGATAATATATTTATAGATAAAGACTGTTCTCTTCGAATCGGAGATTTCGGTCTAGCCAGAGACGACGCTCAAACAATGATGTCTATTTATGTAGTCACTCGTTGGTATCGTTCTCCTGAACTACTTATGAATTGGAATAGATATAATTTTTCTGTTGATATTTGGTCGGTTGGATGTATCTTTGCGGAGATGCTAGCGACTGATCACAAGCCTTTGTTTCCAGGGAGAGATTACCTTCAACAGCTTCACATGATATTACAGGTCATTGGTATGTGTTGGTGTTGATTTTTTTTTTTTTTTTTTGTTCCCTTTTATAAAAAAAGGAGTATTGCACGCCGCCTCCGACCTAACCCATTTGGAGTGATAACGGTGACTTGTCCTCTCCAAGATTTGATGAAAATCATTGAAAACAAATTTTTTTTTTTTTTGAGTGTATCTAACATTACAACAACAACAACAGGAACACCTTCAGAAGACGAGTACTCAACCATCGGCAGTGAGTATGGAAGGAACTACGTAAAGGGAATGCCGAAAACAGATCGAGTTGATATCCGAGCGTTTAGATGGAAAGATGAAAGAGCAGGATCGACGGACAGTGGAAAACCATATTTCCCAGCTGGAGTATCTGAAGATGCAATTGATTTACTGTTTAAGATGCTTCGCTTCTCACCAGATGACAGACCACAGGCAATCGAATTACTTACACATCCGTACCTAGAAGACTATGCTGGTGATGATGATGAAGAATACGAGGAGGAGGAAGAGGCTGCCGAACCTGAGGTTGAAAATTTAAAATTCGATCCGAAATTTGAAAATGAAATGACTTCGATCGAAGCTTGTAAAGAAATATTTAATGTAATGGTCCAGAAGTATAATTCTGATTTTAGTAAACAAGAATGGGTTAAACTACACAAAACTATAACTTGCACTACTCATGTTACGGAAAATGAAAAGGAAATTGAAAATGTGAGCGACCGTCAGCATGACCTTTATGATGCTACTCTTGGATCGACCAGTGGTCTGTCTCCTCATAGTTTACAACTTTTATCAGACTTAGAGTCACTTTCTATGAGTGACGACTCCCCGCCTGACTCACACATCCAGTCGCTTGACTACGCTCTTCTTGGACCTGAAAAAGACGTTATTGCGAAAATTCTAGAGAATTTTCCTGAACCTCGATCGACGGCTAATTTAATTGACATAAAAAAAGAATTGATAACTGAATTTAACAACAAAGGATTAATCTCTGAAGAGTAACGCTGATCTTTTAATGTGTCTACCTGTTGGTTAACAACAGACACTGTACTGTAATAGACTTGTTTTAGTGAGGTCTGTAGCTGTTCTCTACTATTCCGAAGGTGATCTACGCCGCATTGCTTTTTCTTTTTTTTTGTTGTTTTGTTGTTGTGGGAATATTGTACCAAAAAAAAAAAAAAAAACCTGGAGTCATGTTTCATTATGCGGACAAAAGACAAGAGTAGGGAAGGTTTGGCCTTCTGGTTTTAAGAAGCACCGGACCTCCTACCCTTCACCTGTTCAGGTTTTGGGTATGATTGTGTTGTGCCCCCCCCCCTTTTTTTTTTTGGTTAATGTGGTAACCAGTTCTACGTGAAGAATGCGGTACGCTGATACTCACACTACTCGGGTCTCGAGGGATGTAACGATTATTTACGTGCGATGAGGTGTCCCACAACTACCTACACTTGGGGATCTCGTTTTCTTCCTTTTTTTTTTTTTTTTTTGTTGAGAGTGCGTTGCTTGTTTTGCTACTCTTTTTAGTAGTATTAAAGCATTCCATATTCTTTGGAAAATTTTCCTTTCCATAGATTCGTTTTTTTTTTTTTTTAAAGTTAAATCAAATTAATCAAATTAAACTACCAAAGTCTCACACAGGTGTAATACAAAAAAAAACATAAATGGAACATGTGTGGGTGAGTTTTCTTTTGTTTTTTTGCAAGGACTTTGTGAAGAAGGACGACGATTTTCAGATCCAAGTATCTATCGTGTTAGGATGTTGTTTCTCTTATGTTTCGATCCTCCCCCCCCCCAACTAGGTAAGTAAACAAATCAATAATAACGATGAAGACAGGTCATCTTGCAACATTACTGTCTCTGGTCGGGACTTGTGGTGGTTTTTATATCCCTGGAGCTATTCAGATACCCTATGAAGAAGGAACAGTTGTAGACTCTGGTCCTTTTGTGAATACTTTAACCAGCACTGATGGAATTATTCCTTTTGAATATTACTCTTTGAAATATTGCAAACCATTAGTTATGCAACCTGCTATGAAACAGAATGTCGGAATGATGTTGACGGGTACAAAGATTCAATCGTCGTTGTATGAGTTTGTGATGATGAAAAATGAATCTTGCAAAAGAATTGAGTGTAGTGGTCGTGATGCTGTCTTAGCTGAAAAAGATTTGGATCATTTTGATGATTTGATTGGAAAAGGTTACAGAGCTAACTTAGTATTGGACAATCTTCCTTTGCTAACAACACGTCCGAATACGTCAGCGACTTGCAGACGTTTTCGTAACGAGAACCGAATCATGTCTGACATCAGGGGTGTTGCTATTGGAAGTTGCTCAGATGACTCAAATCTAAAGACGCATTCCTACATCTTCAATCACATCGATTTCGAAGTTCGTTATAATAAAAAACAACACACAGTACTAGATGATGATGGTGAGCGTATCAACGTACCAAAATACTTCATCGTTGCATTCAAGGGAACTCCCTCATCACGTAACTCTGAAGATTGTGATGCCTCCGCACCTGAAATCGAAACAGTTATCCCTGCGGGAAAGAAGTCAATTCAAATTCCATGGACGTACTCTGTCTCATGGGTCCTCGACCGTGATGCTCACTGGACAACCAGATGGGATAATTACTTAAACAGTAGTGAAGCAGGTGTTAACTCTGTTGGTCATTGGTTTAAGCTTGCACAGGCATTAGTGATTGTTATGTCTCTCGCTAGTATTGTTGGGTTTATTCTGATCAGAGCTTTGAGAATTGATCTACGTCGTTACAATGAAGAGTTCAACAACAAAGAGGATATGATTGACGAGTGGGGTTGGAAACTTCTTGAAGGTGATGTCTTTAGAAAACCTGCTCACCTTCAAATGTTCGCTGCTGTGATTGGAACAGGTACTCAACTGATTGGAATGTCTTGCGCTGTTTTAACATTTGCGCTACTGGGATTCTTGTCACCTTCTAACAGAGGGGGTTTCATCACCAGCACGTTGTTCATTTTCGTACTGATGTCTTTCTTCAATGGGTTTGTCACTGCAAAAATTCAAAAAATGTTTGGATCTGGTCAATGGAAAACAGTCATCATCAACTACCTAGTCTACCCTGGAGTATTGTACTCTACTTGGTTGGTTACTGGATTGTTTGTTAGTATCAGAAGTAGTTTTAAAGCTTCTCTGTTATTGCTTGGACTTTGGTTGTTTGTAAGTCTCCCATTGTTGGTGTCTGGAGCTGCCTTTGGTTTCCGTCAATCGCCAATTGAGAATCCTCGTAAGGCTAATGGACTTGCCAGACGTATTGAAGAACAGCCTTGGTACTTCTCAACTCCGGTGTTGATGATATTGCCTGGGTTGGTTCCGTATGCGGCTGCGCATTTTGAGATTAATTTGATTCTTCAGGCAATCTGGCAAGGTCAGGTATACTACGTTTTTGGATTCTTGTCTCTCGTGTTTCTGGTTGTGACCATCACAATCGCATTAACTTCCATTACCGTCGTGTACTATCAGCTTGTCGCAGGTGACTACCGCTGGTGGTGGACAAGCGTTCTTTCTATGTTCGCTGTGGGGTTATATTACTTTACTACGTCTTGTGTCTATTATCATTCTATCTTGAACGTCACTTCTCCTCTAGCGACGTTTGTTTTCTTTGCTTTTACCGCTCACATTTCTATCATGATATTTCTCATTGCCGGGACTATTTCTTTCTTTGCTAGTTTTATCTTCGTTAGACTGATTTACTCTAGCTTAAAGGTTGATTAAATGTAGTCATATAGTTGGTTCCTAAATATTACGTGGGATAAGAGCAGGGATGGCGCGACGGGGGAAGCTTTTAAAAGGAATGAAAAAAAAAAAAAAAAAAGAGAAAAAAGAATGAGAAATGGAAAATTAAAAAAAGAAAAAAAAAAAAAAGAAGAAGAAGAAGAAAAAAAAAAAAAGTGATATAAAAAAAATTATTAAAATAAATAAGAAAAAGAAAATTAATATTCTTGTTTACATTAAAAAATAAAATAAAGTTATGCACACTCCATGTGCTTGGGTAGACTTATTCGCGTGTCTCACAAAGGTTATTTAAAAAAGTCACTTTAATGGCTTTAGTAAGCCTGTGTCAGGCCGCATGTCGTGTCTACAATGAAGTGTCAACTTAAACCTATTACGAACAAGAGGAATCCAACTGGTTATTTAAAACCACAGCATGTCGCTTCATCACAGCGGTGGCGAGTGGCATGTGACCTTTTGTCCAGTGCCCTGAATGTCTACGCAGACTACTTTTTTCTATAATTATGCCTGTTTCACCACCCCTTGAGAATTTTTTTTGTTTTTTTTTTTTTGTTTTTTTTTTTCCCTCCTATTTTTTTTTGAATTACCAAAAAAAAAGACATCTGTGAACTTACATCATCACCATCTTAAAGTTCAAAAAAAAAAAATAAAAAATTGCAAATTGTTTAACGTCGCGTTACATTAGAGCACTGTTCTTCCCCTTTTTTTTGTGAGATGGTTTTGTCACTCATTTTTTTCACACTTTTTTTTTTTTTTTTTTTTTTTTTGAGAAAAATTGCTGGCAGGAAAAAAAAAACTAAATTGGCAGATTGTTCTTTTGGGTAGGTAACAATATAACTAACGACACTCAATGGGTGTCTTCGATTATATGATAATCACGTCGCATTCAAAGTCGAAAAAAAAAAAGAATGAGGTATTATTTTTTTTTTCTTTCCTACTGTGATGTATCATAACATGGTAATACTCTTGTACCTCTCACAGTCTGGATTACGGTTTTTGGTGATTAAAAAAAAAAAAAAGTATATTTTATCGAGTTACCCCTACATTGTGTTCCTTCTGAGAAGGAAAAAAAATAAAATAAATAATAATAATAATGGTGACGGAACAACAAGAATAGTAGTAAGAAATTTCGTTCTTTTTTCACCCCCCCCCCCTCCTCTTTTTTTTTTTGCTTCCCAGAATCCACCCAGTAGGTTGCATATGTGATTTTTACATTGCTGCTTTGTGGTGCCGTATTTTGTGAAATCTTGCCTTTTTTAGAAAATGACAAGAGAAAGTGTTCCTAACTTTACAACAAATTCAACTTCCGAAAGGAAATTGAAATGGTTGCTTACCTGGAAAAGTGGACTGCCAAAAAATAAAAGGGTGTTGATTTTTTTTTATTCTCCTTTTTTTTTTTTTTTTGTTGTTTTAGTCTTTTTTTTACCGAAAATAGCTTGATTTTGTGTTGTGAGATTGTTCGCACTGCTTATTTATTTATTAAAACAGAAGAAACAACTCCGTTCTTCCCCCTACCCCTCCTCTTTTTTTTTTTTTTTTTTTTTTCCACCTATCCCCCCTCTTTTTTTTTTTTTTTTAGTGACAAAAATGCTTTTCTCAGGTAGCCAACCTACAAAGAAAATCAAAGGAACTGCCAGCAAGTTGGAAAAAAAGGGCTTCCTTTTTAAGGTTGTCAAAAAAAAAAAAAAAATTCCGCTTTAAAAACTGATGTCCCTCATATAAGTTGGTGTCTTTTGTCTTTTTTTTCCCCCGTTCTTTTCATTCATATTTCTTACTTTTCTTAAATTTTTTTTTTCTTTCTTTTTTTTTAAAAAAAATCCTAAAGTGTTTGTCATTTATAAAGACGTTTATGTTGATCGTCTTTTAGTAAACTATTCTACAACATTTAAAAAAAAAAAAAAAAAAAAAAAAAAAAAAAAGCTTTAAAAATATTTTTTCCCCTTTCAGGTTTTAAATAGTCATCTTGCTCTGCTACTTAGAGTGACATAGAGACAGAGAAGGGTAAACAACTTTAGTCATTGCGCTGATTTTTTAATTTTTTTCTATTTTTTTAGATCAGCTGTTAGACAACACAAAATGCCAAAAGGCCCATTTAACCCGAGAGCAGCACCAGAATGGGCTGCGCTTAATAAAGTGACTGAAAAGTGTGGTCGCGATGAACTTCACGAAAATGGATTGAAAGACGAAGCTCCAATGCAGTTTGGAGATGACGTCATGAGTGGTGATTTGAGTACCGTCGGGGATGTCGATTTGGTTATTGTTGGTGCTGGATTATCAGGAGTCATCATAGCTGAGAGATGTGCAACTGAGTTAGGTCTCAGTTCCGTAATCATTGACAAGAGAGATCACATTGGAGGTAACGTCTACGACACCATCAATAAGGAAACTGGAATCCGTGTCTCTCAGTACGGAGCTCATTTATTCCACACAAAGTTCGATCGCGTCTGGGATTACGTAAGCAAATACAGCGAATGGATTCCATTTGATCACAGAGTTGTTGGACGTGTTCCTGACAAGGACGGAGTTGATAAACTTGTTCCTATTCCACCAACTCAGGATTCGGTAAACAAATTATTTGGAGAAAACATCCAATCCGAAGACGAGATGCAAGCCTGGTACGACAAGGTTCGTGTCCCTAATGAAGACCCACAAAACGGAGAGGAAGCCGCCTTGTCAAGAGTTGGACCAGATCTGTACGAAAAGATCTTCAAACACTACACAAAGAAGCAATGGGACAAGTACCCTGCTGAACTTGATGCGTCAGTTCTATTAAGACTTCCTTGCAGAACAACAACTGATGACAGATACTTCCCATGTCCATGGCAAGCACTACCGGTTAGAGGATACACACGTATCTTTGAAAACATTTTGTTCACTGGACCTTGCAAGGATAAGGTAAAGCTTCGTCTCAACTGCGACTTCTTTGCAAACCGTGATAAGTTACCAAAACACAAGATGCTGGTGTTCACTGGTCCTATTGATGCTTTCTATGCTAGTCAGGGTCTTCCTAAATTGGAATACAGATCAATTAGATTTGAAGAAGAAGTCATTAAGAAGCCAGATGAAGGATTCTTTCAGGAAGCGATGGTTGTGAACTACCCATCTGCTGGAGTTCCATACACTCGTATCATAGAATACAAACACACTCCTAACCAGCCTTCAAATACTGAAATCAATGGAACAGTTATCTACAGAGAGTTCTCCACTGGAGAGGGTGATCCATACTACCCTGTTCCAAATGACCAGAACAGAGAGCTTTACGAAAAGTACAGAGCTCTTGCTGAGAAGGAAGAGGGAGTTGCCTTTGTTGGTCGTCTTGCAAGTTATAAGTATGTAGTATTGTTGTTTGTATTCTTGTTTGTTATTGTTTCTTTAATGAATTATCACACACACACACTCAGGTACTTCAATATGGACCAGGCGATCCTTAATGCTCTCGAAATGTTTGACGGTTTGAAAGCAGACGGAAAGCTTGAACCAAGAAGATCACCAGCCGACATGCAGAAGGATAACTGAGCTTAGTAAGGTAAGGGGTTATTATATCTCTTTTTTTTTTTTTTTTTCCACAGTGTTTGCTTTTAAAGATGAAACAAAAAAAAAAAAAAAAAAAAAAAAAGGAAAAAAAGAAATTCTTAACACACAACAGCTACCGTCTTATCATGTCCAGCGATGATATTGGTTCTGTCTGGGTTGATGATGGTGTTTTTTTTTTTTTTTTTTTTTTTTTTGAAGTTCCAAAAAAAAAAAATTAACATAGTTGTAGAACACGGAAAACGATCTCTTTTGCAGCATTTAAACTCCAGCTCAATGGTCTGGTGTCTTATTATTTTGCAGAATTTTTCTTTTCATACGCCTCCCGTTCCTCTTCCCTTTTTCCTCTTTTTAATCGCCATTCTCGATTATGCAAGAAAATAACTGGCGGCTTTGGATTCTTCATTTTCACTATTGCCTCTTTTCTGTTTCTGTTTTTTTTTTTTTTTTTTTTTTTTTTTTTTATTTGATGGCTGTCGCAAAAGAAGGCAAACCTCGAAGATATCAAAAAAATAAAAAAAAACGAAGGAAAAAAAAAGAATAGAGAATGAAAAAAAAAAAAAATAAATAAATAAATAAAAATAAGAAATCGATATGAGTTGTTTAATCGATATTTATGAAGAGAAGAAAGAGCACACACACAAGGCATCTTTTTTGTTCTTGTATTTTGATCGTTTCTTCATCACAACTGCTTTGCAGCATGAAAACGAGAAAAAAAAAAAAAAAGTTAAAAAAAAAAAAAAATAAAAAAAAAAAATTGAACTCAGAGAGAAATAATAATATTTTTTTAAAAAAAAAAACAGTATGTTCCTCCGAATATTTTTCTTTTTTTTTTCCTCTTCCTCCTCAGGCTTTTTTTTTATTTTATTTTTTTGTTTACTACTACTATTCTGTACAACACTGAGAATTTTTTATGGAATATCCTTTTTTCCCCATTCTTTTCTTTCTTTCCCCTTATTAAATAACTTGTCTCCCAAGGACCTAGCTTTGACCTTTGTCCTGGAGAAGTTTTTTTATCTCTGAAAAGAAATAGTGGTCCATTTAAATGTAGGAACTTTGGTGGTTTTCCTCCGTCGTTATTCATCGGTATTATTAAGGCTGAAAGCTGGCATGACGGCAATTAAAAAACTGTCTTTCCGAAACACAGCTTAGCTGCTTTCCCTGTTTCAATTTTTTTTTTTTTTTTTCCATTGATAATGAATCGGCCTTTTTTACTCAATCCGCACGTTTATTGCACTTCTTTTCTACTTTAAAAAAAAAAAAAAAAAAAAATGGGATATTTTAATAAAGACCTACAGACTATAAAAAAAAACTCTCTTTTTTTTTTTTTCTGAATCAGGTATTTTGGGAATAGTAGTCAGCCACGGACATGTAGAGATCGAGACTTCTATTTTTGGGTTTAAAAAAAAAAAAAAAAATTATTTTTCTCCACCAACAGTATCTCTCCCTTATTAAAATGGTTCGTTTGTTGGATATGTGTGAGCCGCTTCTGGCGCTTCTACCTGAAGTTGAGAAGCCAAAGACCAAGCAGACTGCACAAGATAAGATTTTGTGGACATGTATGATTTTTTTATTTTAAAATGTGAATTGTGTGAAGCACTAACATAATATTATGATTAATAATAAAACAGTTCTTTCTCTCTTCGTCTTCCTCGTATGCTGTCAAATTCCAGTCTTCGGAATTCGTCCTAAGCCAGGAAGGTATGTTGTTTTACCTGTTAGAGTCACTGTTCTTTTGGAATTTTTTTTTTTTTTTTAAATAAAATCACCATCACAGTGACCCGTTCTACTGGATGAGAGTTATTTTGGCCTCAAACAAGGGAACTCTTATGGAATTAGGTATCTCACCAATTGTTACTGCCGGTCTAATTATGCAGTTGTTGCAGGGTGCTAACATTATTGCCATGGACGGTAACAGTGCCAAGGACAGAAAGCTCTTTGCTGGAGCTCAGAAGTTGTTTGGATTAATTATTACTTTCATTGAGGCTGTGGCCTACGTATTCACTGGAATGTACGGAGATGTTAGTGATATCGGAATGTTCTTCTGTTTGTTGATTGTTGGACAGTTGGTATTCGCTGGTATCATTTGTATCTTGTTGGATGAACTTCTTCAGAAGGGATACGGATTCGGATCTGGTATCTCTCTCTTCATCGCTACCTCAATCTGTGAGACCATCATCTGGAAGTCATTCTCACCATTCACCATGGACACTGGACGTGGATCTGAGTTCGAGGGTGCCGTCATCGCTCTCTTCCAGCAGCTTCTTCAGAACTCCAACAAGGTCAGAGCCCTCAAGGAAGCATTCTACAGACCTCATCTTCCAAATATCATCAACTTGTTGGCGACATTCTTGGTCTTCTTGGTTGTTATCTTCTTCCAGGGATTCCAGGTCAAGATCCCACTTCAGCACGCAACCTCAAAGCAGCCTGCTCCACAGCCAATCAAGCTCTTCTACACCAGCAACATGCCGATTATCCTCCAGACTGCATTAGTTTCAAACTTGTACTTCATCTCCCAGGTCTTGTACAGAAGATTCCCAACTAACATCTTCGTATCACTTCTCGGAAAGTGGGAGGAGCCAGGTGTCAGTTCATCAGGATTCGGATCCCAGGTTCCAGTTTCAGGACTTGCGTACTACGTATCACCACCTCACTCGTTCGCTGATGTTATGGATGACCCAATTCACATCTTCTTCTACTGCGTCTTTATTATGGGAACCTGTGCCATGTTCTCAAAGACTTGGATCGGAATCAGCAAGCAGTCTCCAAAGGACGTTGCCCAGCAGTTCTCCCAGCAGCAGCTCATCCTCGTTGGATACCAGAACTCACAGGAGCACCTTCAGGCTCATCTTGAGAAGTACATCCCAACTGCTGCCGCTCTCGGTGGTATGGCCATTGGTGCCTTGACCATTCTTGGTGACTTTTTGGGTGCTATCGGGTATGTTTATTTTTGTTCAAAAAAAAAAAAAAAAAAAAAGTTAGGCAACAAGCAGCAACAACAACAAATCTAAAAACAACAGTTCCGGTACCGGTATCCTTCTTGCTGTTTCCTTCATTACTCAATACAAGGAGCAGCTAGAGCAGGAGCCAAATCTGCCTGCCTTCTTTGGTGACAAGAAGAACCAGTAGTAGATCGTTGATTTCTAGCGGCCTAGAAGTGAGTTCCCCAACCCGTTTTGTTTTTGTTTCTTCCCCCTTTTTCTATTGATTTTGTCCCCAATTCGGAACGCATGAAGAGAAAAAAAAAAAAAAAAAAAAAAAAGAAAACCCGTCCTATGCCTTAGTCTCTCACGAGCTTACGTTCGACTAGGTTACCACACACGAATTGTGACTGTACCTTTCTGCATCGTCGTGGCCACCGATAAGTCATAGGGCAACAACCTCCCAAAGAAAATTATATCCGTGTTCTTAGGCCTTTATTCCAGCGCTCTCCCCTTGTGTTTTCCCCAAATTGTTTTTCTTCTTTTATTTATTTTATTTTATTTTTTATTTTTTTTTTGTCGTTATTGTTCACTCACAACCTTTAGGAATTTTCCTCCTCAAAGAGAGAGCTCTTTTGCTTTTTTATTTTTGGGGTTAAAAAAGAGGATTTGTTAAAAAAAAAAAAAAAATGAAAAAAAAATTTTTAAAAGATGAAATAGTCACCTTTATTTCTTAAAAAAAAGAAGAATTCAGCGCTTTCGGGCATCATGGTGTACCATAATGACGACACATGGTTTGAATTTTTTTTGTTTTAAAAAAAAATATAAAGTTTAGGTGGCCTATCCTAGAAGAAGAAGAAAAAAAAAAAAAAAAAAAAAAAGAAAAACAATCCCCGTTCAAGTTTTTCATCCCCCTTTTTTTTTTTTTTTTTAATTTTGTTTTTCGTTCCATTTGCGCTGGTGTCAAGGGGACATCTTGGCTATTTTAAAAATATACATCAATTTTTAATTTTATATTTTTGTTATTCTTATTTAAAACAGCTCATCAATAAATCAAATCATCAGAATCCAGTCCCCGTTGATCCCACTGAGGACAAGGTCCTCGCTGACACGAGTGTCAGTTTTGGAGCCTTACCTTAAATTATTCCTTCTCGGGTTAACCAACAAAATCATGCTTTATTATACAAGACGAACGCCTGCTTTGGACAACGCTGGTTTGCGTTTATGATTAACTTTAAAAAAAAAAAAAAAAAGAAAACACTTTTTCTTCTCTCTCTCTCTCAGAATGGGATGTTAACATTAATTAAAGATATGTTACGGGTGACGTTAATCCTTGCTGTGTTCATATCCGTCTCTTCTCAATTAGAAGAAGACGATGAAGTTGTTGTCGTAGAGGACGTCGCAGTCGATGACGTTCTTCCAAAACACTTCGAACAAAATAATAAAAAACACTCGAGCACTAAGGATAGAAAGAATTCAAAGTCAAGGAAAGACAGGTCGAGAAGATCTGGAAAGACCACACCTGAAGAAGTATTCAAAATGGTTGAGGGCAATTTAAAAAAGGTTTGGAAATTCACTATTTTTACACAAATTTTTTTTTTTTGAAAAAAAAACAAAAACAAAAAAAACAAAACAGGTTGAAAAGACAATGTCCCAATTTGCAAGTGTCGAGGATGGGGTCACCGTCGTCAACGCAGCTGAGGTATATATTATTTTTATTATTATCATTTTTTTTTTTTTTTCATCTCAAAAAAGACAAAACTCACAATCCAATTAAACCAAAAAAACAAAACAGGAAATGGAAAAAGACTGGGATCGCTTTGAAATCCATCGCAGTGCAGCCATTGCAAACTACTCCCAGGACGCGGTGCTTCACAAAGATGTGTATGAGAAAGCTGAAGCAATGTACAATACTCATGAAAAGTTAAAAGCGATAGTTCAAAGTCAAGTAATGATGCACCACATGATGATGAAATCAGCCTTAGAGGTAATGGGATCTGGTTCAAAATATAAAAACCTTCGTAAATATGCAAAGACTAGGTTGAAGTCAAAGAACTTATCAAGAATGCTCTCCTCAAAGGAAAACATTGTTGAGTTTATAAATGTTATTAACAAGAAAAGAGGAGCAAAATTATGGGGATTGTCTGACAATGAGATGCTTCAATTCATCGGATTTGGTATCCTACCGTGTGTGACTCAGATGGTACTTAAATGGTTATTTTTTAAATACTTTGAAATTGAAAGCGGTTCTGCTGTTGACTATTTCAGCGCTGCTTTTCCTCCAATGGCATCAGCCGGTTTGGTTGTGTTTAAGGCTGGATTGTTCTTCCTTAGTACTAAAAACTTAATAGCAATTGGAAGTACCAGTATCGCAATGTCAGTCGCGCTCATTGGATTTTCCAACACAGTAACCGCATCATCACTTTTCAGTCGTCACATTTCCAATGCCGATAGAATAAAGTTACAAATGCATAAAAAAATAAATTAAAAAAAAACCCATGATCTACCTGATTGGGTTTTTTTTTACTGTTTTGGGGGCATAGTTGACATTGAGAGCCTTCCGTGGCAAAGCTTTTTTCTCATTGGAGAAATTTGCACATAATATCCCACTGACACCCGAGTCTTGACTGATGGGTGAGCTGTCCAACGAGGTAATTGATTTGAGTCTTCACACCGATTCAAAGAAATACCTCATCTTACCTTAGATTGCAGAAACGTTTTGAAGGACAAAAAAAAAAAAAAAAAAAACAAGAAAAAATTGAACCAAAAAAAAAAAGAAAATAAAAAAACCCAAAAAAAAAAAAAAAAATAATAAAAGGAAAAATAAAAATGCCGACCACAATCAGGTAATTAGCTCCCAGCGAGCACTCATATTCCGTAAATAAATAATCAGCGCAGCGTTTTTAATATTTTATATATCGTAAATTTCCCCCTCCTTCAAGTGGCGCTCAACTATGTTCACGTGGCCGTGGCCTCCAGTGGTATTATTTATTTATTTGCAAGTCATTTACTACGCTGTCGCTGACAGTCAAGATTGTCGGAGAAATTGTTGTTCCTTTTTGAGCTTAAGAATGGAATGCAGTATCAAATCCCTTCCTTAACAGCCAAGTATGAACTTATAAAAAAAAAAACTACTACAGCAAAACAACTCTTTTACAGTTTATTTTTTCCTAACGTCAGATATTAGTAGTGATGTCTTTCTTAAAGGAATTGCTCTCCGTTGATAAGAAACAACTCAGAAAGGTTAAGGTCAATGATAAAAGTGATCCTCTCCGCTGTGGGTTCTCAACACAACAAGAGATTGTTGATTACCACACGTACATAGCAAAGTTTAACAGCGAGCAGTGGATATCAAAATTGGGAAATAATACTTTCGAGACTGAATACGTAGAAGTAACTTTGGAAGAAGCACGCGAACTACACAAAATATGTGAAGAAATCGAACAATTCAAAAATACAAACGGAGACACCTGGACGACAACGAACGTACACAACAAACTTGAGATTAGTGTTTGTGATCGATTGCCGTCACTTATAAAAAAAATTGATATCGCGATTCGTGAAAAGATGGATTCTCAGCCTGTCTTTGCGAAGATGTCCTGCAGGAGTGCTAAGGATGTTATAACCAGCCGACTAAAATTGCTGTTTGATGAAAAAAAAAAGGAACTGGAAACCGATACCGACAACAACAGAATAGCACTTCTTTTACAACTATCGACTGACTTGATGTGTTTGAGATCAGGTAATGAGATTGTTGAAAGCTTTACCTTGTCTGAGAGGATTCTCGGTGATATTGGGTGTGCTTTGCAATATCCTGAAAAATTCAATCAAAACGTAGTTTTGAGAAAATGGTGTCCGATTGACGTCGGTTTGGAATTTCGTGGATTCGTCAGCAACAACACGTTCACAGCACTCAGTCAGTATAATTATTTTGTATATTATCCAGTTGTTGTTTCTCTAAAACAATCAATTCAAGATAGAATAAAGGAATTCTGGACTTCCACCATCCGCGAAAAATTATCAGACATTTCCACCTACGTTATTGATTTCTGTTTGTACCCATCACCTCTTAGCAGCGATCTTATTGAAAATATAAAAGTAATTGAAATTAATCCTTTTTATGATACAACTGGGGCAGCACTATTCTCGTGGAATAGCGAGAGGGATGTATTAGAAAATGGTCCGTTTGAGTTTCGAATAACGACAGAGATTCCGAAGAAAAGACCTGAACTAGAATCGGAATACCACGGTATTCTTGGTTGGGAATAAGTAAGCTCGTCCTTTAGATCTGTCCCTTTTGCAAGATGCTTCAACATAACACCTGTTTCATCTTTATTAGGATTTTGTTCCAGTTACTCACAAACAAATCGTTTTTTGGTGGTAATTTGTACACCATTTGAACACTTTATTCCCTAGCCTTTTACCCTTGACTGTTTTTTTTTTTTGCATGACATTTAACTAGAGTACTGCAAGAAGTGATTTCGTGACATAAACAAAACATCAGCAATGTTGTGTTTAGGTTTAAAAAACCCGATTCTTTTCCTTTTTTTTTCTCTCCTAACTGTATCGAATCGTATTTCATTATTGATTTTACATTTTAGCTGTCTTAATTAGGATTTGGTTTCGGTTGCTCACAAACAAAAAAAAAACATTTTATTAATAAAAAACACTTTATTAGTAAGTTACCCCTAGCCTTTTACCCTTGACTGTTTTTTTTATATTCAGTGAAATTTAACTACTAGTGGTATCACAAGAACGGATTTCGTAACATAAACAAAACATCAACAATGTTGTGTTTAGGTTTAAAAAACCCCGATTCTTTTCCTTTTTTTCCTCTCTCCTAACTGTATCGCATCGCATTCCATTATTGATTTTACATTTTAACTATTAATCGTTTATGTGTTATGTTTTAGTTAATCACCTTTACAATAAAAGATGTCTCACCCCATTACTAATAACAAAACAAATGAGAATAATATATTAAAAGAAGAAACTAAAGACACGAGGAATGACGTTGATCACAGAATTTTCCACGCCATTCAAATAGGAGACAGCGACACGGTTGCTAAGATGCTTTCAGAGAATAGAAAATTAATAAATGTGACTGACAGAATTTATCAATGTACTCCTCTACTACATGCAGCGATCACTGGCCATATAAAAATACTGGGGATGTTGCTTCGAAAAAAAGCAAATGCCAATGCGATTTGCGTCAAGGACGGTAATTCTCCTCTACACTTCGCTGTGAGAAGTGGTAGACGTGATGTCTGCACGCAGTTAATTCGATACGGAGCAGACCCTTATGTGAGAAATATAAAAGGAAAAGACTGCACAGAAGTTGCTCACGACACGGGACAACTCGCATTAAAACAATATCTGCTGGAGGTAATTGAAACAAAGAGAACTGGAATGATGAGACATACGGGAGACTATTCACAAATATCGTGTACTACGGCTGATCACCGTCAGCCAGGTCATGATGATGTGCAATCTGTTTTTAGTAGCGACAATCCGACGTCTGATTGTGATCAAAATAAGGACCAAGTAAGACAACTTCAGAGGCAATTAGTAGTCGCTCAGTCTCTCTTAAAAAACAAAGAAATGCAGGTGTCAAAGCTTTCTAATCATAATATCGCTTTGAGATCTAGGAATCCATCACCGACATTATCCAATAGGAAGGATGAAAATAAAACTGATCAGTCGCTTTCTAGTGAACTGGAAGGCAGTCAGCTTTCAGCTGAACTACTTCGAAAACAACAACAATTACAAGAATCGGAATCACGTCGTAAATCACTTTCTACGAAGTACTCCATTCTACTACAGCAACAGACTGAAGATCGTCAGCAACTAACTAATGTCATTTCAAAATCAGCTTCAAGTGAACTTGAAAGCAATCAACTTTCTGATAAATATTCCTTGGTGTTAAAACAACAAGCTGCTGATCGAAAACATTTCAATGAAATGACCGCGAACTCACTCTCTGATAAAATGAAAACAAAGGAACTCTCAGCAGAGTTACATGAAAAGCAACAACAACTGGAGGAGGTAATAAAAAGAAAACAATCACTAACTGTAAAGTATGACACCCTTCGTCAACAAGAACCCACAACTGATGTCACAAATCAACTTCTTGAAAAGGAAGACCAATTAATCAAATTAGAAGATTCGCTGAACACACTTCAGAATAAATACAAAACTCTTCAGCAAACAGACCAATCGAATGTCTTTGAGCTTCACGAAACAGAAATTCGTCGACAGTCGGCTACCGACAAGTACGAACAGTTAATGAGTGAGACTGATCATTTGACAGAGCAGCTTACTAAACAACAACATCAGATTCAGGAAGCGGAAGACAGACGGGATTCGATTGCAAATAAATATGAAGTCCTCGTACAGCAACAACAACAACAACAACAACAACAACAACAGTCAGTAGAGACATCAGCTGATCAGACAGAGGATAACCTGAAGCAACTCGAACAGCAAAATCATGAACTCACCACCCAACTGGCTACGAGAGAACAAGATTTAAACGAAGCAGAGCTCCGACGAAAGTCACTCGCTGACAACTACGAATCTCTGGTACGTGAAAGTGAAGAAAACCGACTGAAGTTATGCAAAGAAACTGACCTCTTATCAACACAATTAATTGATCATCAACAACAAGTTAAAGAAGCGGAGGACAGACGACAATCACTTTCTAATAAATATGATGCCCTCGTTAACTCAACTGGACCCTCAGCTGATGAGAAACAACAGTTGCTGAAAGCAGAAGAGATGTTGACAACACTTCAAAAACAGAACAATAATTTATCATCAGAACTGACTTCAAAACAACAACAACTTCTCGAAACAGAACATCAACATAAAGTTATGTCTGAGAGACTCCCATCGTTGGAACAACAACGAAGTAAATCCACTGAGCTCGCTGTTCAGCTGAATGACGTTCGTCGAAAACTCGTTGAATCTGAAGAAAAGTACTCAAACCTCTCGCAACTAAAAACAAATGAAAATCAGCAACTTCTAATAGAGGCAGAAAAACAAAACGAGTCGCTAGTCAGTAAATGTAAGGAACTAACACAACAACAAACTACACAGAAAGCGATGTTAGTACACCAGGAACAACTACTACAACAACAGAGTGATGTAGTTCAGAATAATAAACACCAACTCGAACAGCGTGAAACCGAACTTCAAGCAGCCAAGATCGCTCTTGAGCAGCGAGAAGTCAGTGAAAAGATTCAAAATGCCGATTTTCTCAAAGAGATCAAAGCACGAGAATCAGAAACGAGTCGCCTACAACAACAGCTGCAACAAAAGGAAGCAGATGAAATCCTTCGTAGAGAGAGTTTAATTAAAAAGGTTTCCGCACGGCAATCAGAAGCTAATCGACTTCAAGAAGAACTCCTGATCACAAATATTACTATTCAGAAGAGGGATGCCCGCGAACAACTTCAGAAAGCTGAATTACTAAAAGAGATACACGACCGAGAGTCAGAAACAACTCGCCTACGTGACGAACTGACCACTGCGAAAAATGCAACAAAAGAACGCGACACTCAAATCAAAGCACTGCGTCAGCGAGAAGCCGAAGAAGAAACCCGTCGACGGGACAAAATATCTGAAGCTACCCAACTACGAGAATCTCCTGAAAGCCTAGAAAAAGACGATGACTTCTCTCACCAGGGTTATACAGTCAATGCAAACACACACTCACAGATGTCGACTGACGTGATCGAACAAAAAAAATCTAAAAAAAAATCTTCGAATAAGAAAATCAACCAACATGATGAGGAACACCCACGCAAGGAACCTAAAAGATCAAAATTGAAAAAAACGACGAGACCCAGAGTCGAACCTAGCAGCAGTGAGAGTTCGCAAACATACCATTCTCACCAGAGTACTCCGAAACAGATTTCACACAGAGGGAGGAGGACAGTTGACAGGTGCATTGATCACTCTGACGACGGTCTGGATAACATCCAAAATATGACACAAAAAGTAAACGATATCTACAAAGAACTGTCAACTGTAAAGGAAATGATCGTACAAACACATAAGCGATCACCGTTAGGAACAAGAATTCACTCTCAGAGACAAGGATCTGAATACAGATTATATCGTCAGCAAAAGGCTGAAGAAGCGAAGGCTTTGAATGAAGTAACAGCTCGTTACGATGCGATCATAAAAGGACGTCGTAAAGTTAATGTTTTACCACAACCACCACCACCACCACCACCACCACTTCCATCTAAGAAAGTAATAAACAGAAGACTAGATCCGATTTCATCACAGCGTCTCGATAGTCTTCAGAGGAGGGATGATCTCCTCAGAAGTATTGACACTCTCAGACAGCAATATCGACATCAAGTTTGTACCTATCACTTGGAACCAATCGAAGCATCTCATCTTTACAGAAAAGACTACAGCAGTCAAAGTATTGCAGATATTTACGGAACACGGAAGAGGAGAGCATGATCGGTTACGTTATGTTTTAGTTGTTGTTTTTTCTTTTTAGTAGTTTGCCCATTTACACACACCCTCTACTAGTTATTAAGATGGAGAATTTAAGTCAGGGGGGGTGCTTTATTTTTTTCATTTTTTCAGGTTTACATCTAAGAAGACTATGAAGAAATTTGACACATAAAAAGTATCTTTTTATTTAATTGTTTTTCTACTCATTTTCTTCGGTATATCATCAGCTAATCAACCATGAGGGTGATTATGGCTTTGGGTAATCCTGGCAATGCCGCCAAGACTCAAAAGCATAATGCCGGTCACATCGCAATGAGAATGGTACTTTCTGAGATGAAAATCATTGATTTCCTAAAGAAAGATGGATTTTGTGAGTATGTTGGAATTAAAGCAGAAAGGTGGGATCAGCTGTTGGAAAGCAGAGAAGATTTTAAAAAAATTAAAAAATTGAAACCGAAATTTGAAAATACATATCTAGCAATGAATAAAACATACATGAATCTTTGTGGAGGTGCTACAAGGACATTAGTTAAAAAAAAAAAAGGAACTCGATGGAGTGACTTAATGGTGATCCATGATGACATGGACCTCCCTTTATCGGGTTTAAAACAGCGACCACCAAAGCAGTTCTCAAACGCGACACATAATGGCATCCGTGACATATTAGTCGCTTCAGGAAACACTCCGTTTTCAACTCTTCGAATCGGTGTTGGAAAAGGCAATCCACTCGCCCAACTTGATAAAGCATCACTGTATCGAATAGAGCATCTGAAAGAGCGAATTTTACTATCCTGTATGTTATTCTCATCTGACATACCCTTAGACAGAGCTCTGACATTTATTAATACAGAGGTACCTTTTGTTAATATTATGGATACCATTCAGCAGGGAAATATTCAAGAATCAAAACATTTTGGATTAAGTCAGTGTACTGTTCCAATTGTGAAGTCTTGTTGAATACATTTCATGTGTGGAGGCCAGCGTTGATCGTTAAATACGAGTCGCAGCACTCTTTGTTTCATTTACATTATCGAATTACATCTTACTTCTTAAACAGAAGAGACCACTTATATGTTATTCTCATCTGACATACCCTTAGACAGAGCTCTGACATTTATTAATACGGAGGTACCTTTTGTTAATATTATGGATACCATTCAGCAGGGAAATATTCAAGAATCAAAACATTTTGGATTAAGTCAGTGTACTGTTCCAATTGTGAAGTCTTGTTGAATACATTTCATGTGTGGAGGCCAGCGTTGATCGTTAAATACGAGTCGCAGCACTCTTTGTTTCATTTACATTATCGAATTACATCTTACTTCTTAACAGAAGAGACCACTTATATGTTATTCTCATCTGACATACCCTTAGACAGAGCTCTGACATTTATTAATACGGAGGTACCTTTTGTTAATATTATGGATACCATTCAGCAGGGAAATATTCAAGAATCAAAACATTTTGGATTAAGTCAGTGTACTGTTCCAATTGTGAAGTCTTGTTGAATACATTTCATGTGTGGAGGCCAGCGTTGATCGTTAAATACGAGTCGCAGCACTCTTTGTTTCATTTACATTATCGAATTACATCTTACTTCTTAAACAGAAGAGTCTCTTTGTATGCTGTGTGGAATTTTATAGTTTAAAACATTTGAAAACTGTGAATTTAATTTCTTTTTAAACAGTCAAGCTGAAGCAATATGTCAGCTGAGGATGCTTCCCTCCTCGATGTCGGGTACGTATTTATTATATACGAAAACTGTGGATAAGATCAATAATTAAAAAAAAAAACAACAAAACAAACAACAGAATGACAAACATTCAATCTTCCGATATGGAGAAACGTATTGACGGAATTATTAAACTTTATCAGGCAATATGTATTAAAGGTGTGTGTTGTTTGATCTTTATTTTTTTTTTTTTTGTGTACCTGCAAACCACATTGTTCGGTAGAAAGATAATTGTGCCAGCGTAAACTAACCTATTCCTTTATTAGGAATTTTGTACCCGGTTGCGCACAAAACAAAAAAAGTGTGAGTAAAAAAAAGTAAAAAAGTGATCTTTTTTTTTTTCACTCCAGAAAATTGAGTAAAAAAGAACAAACAAACTAACAGATCTCGCACACAAACTACCAGTCGGCAGCAAAACTGGTGAAGGAGCAGAAAAAGGAGTTTTAACTTCCCTTCTTAATACAATATTACACTTAGATAAGCAACCAATTATGACTTATGAGTGTCCATCTTCTATAAAGGATCACTTCATAGGTCTTTCAGAAGTGGAATGGATTATAGACGCAGCCTTAATGACTCTCCACAAGTCTGTGTTATATGCGCAGGAAAAACTTCAGAAGGAAAGAGACGATGACGGAGGTGTGTTGAGGAAGTATCAGACAGAAGCAGACTTTGTCACGACTGAAATAATGCATGGGATAAAAACCTTTGATCCAGAAGTACTTCTTAGGAATATAGCAGTCAGGAGACCTGTGAAAGTCAGAAGAATTTGTAAGGAAATTGCAGATCTGATGAGCAACGCTCGAAAAACTAATCAAATTTCAAGTACTAACCACGATTTGGAAAAACAACTCAGTTTGCAAGCTCATCTCGGATTTTGTGAAGTGTACGAACGGACGAGCATCATCAAAGAAACCCTTCAAAAGAGTCATTGCCTTGCAGCACCTCGTTTCATTACACAAAAAGACATTCATACCCTAACCCTTATGCTTCTATCGTTTAAGACAGAAGTCAGTGATGCTTTTTTAACTTGTACTGATACAGAAGCATTCTTAGCATTGCGTGTTGTGAGTAATTGGTTTGCTTCGTATATGCATCCGTTTTCTCTTCGTGAAATACCAACATTATGTGATGACATGGTGTGTGAATTGATAAAAGCAATAAATCACATATTTAAAAGTGTTTTCGACACCTCTAAAGACAATGAAGGACACTACAGATTTCTAAGAGAATCACTTGTTCTTTTAGAAGACTTAGTCACCCTAAAAGGAATGCCTATTTTAGTACTAGAAAACGTTGATTTTGCCCTGCTAGTCAGAATTGCGTATCAATCAAACACTCAACGAGAACGTGAAGTCAGTTCAATGGCGTGGAGTGTGTTGGGACGTTGTTCTGAATACGCAGGAACTGCGTCTGGTAGTGAAAAACTTTCAAAATTATATTTCACACCCGAATATAAATTAATTCCATCTGCTGTGTCTTGTGTTCGCAAGACATTATCAGATGTGATTTCTTCATCATTACCGTTGTCGACTGATCTTCAGATACGAAAAGATGTCATGCTGGCTTGTGGAACTATTCTGGCTAATCTATCTCAAGGAGGACCAGTTTGCTGTCAAGATTTACTGCAATGCAGATCGTTGACCGATTTCATTCCAGAATACCTGTCAATGCTGACTACTTGTAAATACACTCTTAGTCACCCTGAGCTATTACATTGTGGATCGGTTTTAGCTGGAAACCTTCTTGTTTGGTATGACACAGTCTCATTAGGAGTAGTTGTGCTTCGATCACTTACGGGATTAGCACTTTTAATTATTGAAAATGAAAAATCAACTGATTATTGGAAAATTTTGGAAGCGATTTTGAGTAGTATTAGTTTGAGTTTTGATCACAAATACTTAAATGTTAATAGAGAAAAAATAGCTGCTGGATTGATGAGGGATTTTACTGACGGGGTGTTGGGTAAGTCGTCTTCGTATCGATTGGTTTCGGAATTGGCAACTTCATCAAGACTGAGTGTCAAACCTCCGAGCATAGCAATTATTTCTATGACCAAAACGGTACTTCCACGTGAAATCATATCTGTATTGGTATCGAACTTGCCACAGATGTGGTCAGTTTGCATTCATCAAAAGAATTGTGAAAGGACTTCACTTCCGTTGATCTGCTCGCTGATATATACAATCGTACCGGTGATGGACCAAATTGATTTATTTCAGTGTTTGCCGTCTCTGTTGCCTGTGTTGTTGGACTATCTGTCGTTGAAGTCAGAACAACCAATTCCAATTCAAACTGAACCAGGTTCCAATGCCGTTCAGCTTATTTTAAAATCAATTTCTGCCTTCACTAAGACATCAGACATATACACTTTGGTATTTATATGGAAATGTTGTGGAAAAGCTTCTGGTTTAACGTTGTCAGATATTCTGAGAAATACTGATTGCCCTCCTCCGAAAGGACGACTAACGTATAAGAATATACACGGTCTTCAAATACTGGCAGATATGGCAACCCATTTACCAAGTGTGTGTAAGGAAATATCAAGAAATTGGAAGGATGAGATTTTGGAAGGGGTGATGAATGTTGCTGGAAACCAAGAATGGGAGAAAGACGATAATGCTGGATTGGTGTTGAAGGTTAATGCGATTCGATTGTTGTCGGCTTTGGCTATTTTTGATAAAGATGCCGGGTTGAGAATTTCAGAAAATCCAGATTTAATCACCCACATCACTAACATTGTTTCTGACTATTCCACTGCTGACGATAACCCACTGTCACTACTAGGAGCTTCACTCTTAGCTAATGTTTTATCACAACAGACTGGAGGATCTGAAGGTATTCACAACAGCGATTTTAATTCCATTCAACGAGTATTTGAAGCACACGAAGCAGACTCTGCCGCATCTGATCGATTTGACAAAGAATTCGGTGCGATGTTCAGAGGGAGAAATACAAAAAAAACATCCATACGAAATTCTACATCCCAAGACCAAATCGTACACGAAGGTGATCGTTGGAAAGAATGCCGAGCACAACACGGTGATTTCATAACTATGGTTCCATCACATGCGTGTGCATTCTGTTCTAAAGAAAAAGTAACAGCAGACGACACCTTCATCAACTGTGATAATTGCAATACAGTCATCTACTGTTCATCATCATGCAGAACGTATCACCTAAGCTCTGTTACTGGTAATTCTCATTCATCTGTTTGTGAGAACTTAAAGGCCACCAACAGCCATTCTGTGAAATTTAGAAGACTTCAAGTGGCAGAACTGAGTGGAGTTATTATTATATTATATTACTTTGTGATTGATATTTTTTGGAGTGCCTTGACAATGGAGGCTACCAAAATGAAAATCGCATGAAAAAATCCAAAAAAAAAAAATAAAAAACCACCTTTCTCAGCTCTTGATTTATCTTAGAGACGCAATACATTTTGAGACAGAAGAAGCATCTTTAAAAAAAAATATATGTCTGTGGTGTAATAACGTGTTTGTAGTTTATCTCTTTCACAGCAGTACGTACACCCCCTTAGACATGACTGAGGTATACGTTTGCCGTAATAATGCGGAGGTCGTTACCATGCTACTTGGACCTGGCAATGCTCTAAGTCATAAAGAACGAAGTCACGTCGATGGATTCTCAAAAGAGAATCGAATTAAAGCTCTTAAAAAACGATACAGCTTCAAGGGACTCATTGAAATGGAAGTTCAGCGAGAAGGAGTTCGAGAAGAGGCATCAACTATAATAACAAAGGCATTGCTAGCAAACAAAAGCAGCATCACAAGAATGCAAACAGCTGTACGTAAACACATCATATCAGCAAAGCTTATTCAACAGACATATCGAAGACACATTCGAAGACGAAATCAAAGACTAACCGCATTACATAATCACTGGCACTCTCTTGATGAGTCTGAGAGAGGTGCTTTAAAGTCAAAAATGAGATCGAATCCACACCTTTCAATGATAGGAACGAGAGGAACAACAAACTTTTGTAAACTAACATCTCTTTCTAATGTCTCGGATACGGAAAGGAAATTAACCTGTATCCATCTCTATAACAAAAGGTTGAGGTCTGGGTTGTGTTGTCCTATTCTCGATGGAGATGTTGTTTTTGAGTGTAGGCAACTGTTGGAAACTTTGCGAAAGAAATGGTCTTCAGCTCATCTACGAACTCTTCGAGGGGTAATCGAATCGGGTGGTGAAAACCCGTCGGTGGAATGTTTCACCGACTCACAGTATGGAAAATGGTCTCTTGCGGCTCTTAACACAGTCCCAGTTATGTCATCGGCTCTTGCGGATATATCCTTAAGCCAGGTTACGGTAAGAGGTTCTCCCGCTCAAAGTCTTCGCAGGCGATTCACTGCTCCCACACTCTGCCACCTCCCAAAGATGAAAGATCCATCGACCACGGCATCAACTAAGGCATACATCGATAATGTTGAAAAGGTCGTGGGATATGCAGCTCCACGTAGACGTGGAACTGCTCACCCATTTCCTCCAAAAACAATTTCTGGAACAAGACTGAGTCGCTCTTATCATATCCACAGACCAACTAATTAGGTAATGCGACTCTTAGTAATGATCCTTGAGGAGGGTCAGTTTGTTTTTGAATTCAACATTACAATTCTGTTACTTCCCAACAGTTAGTCTTTGTGTTGACTGAGAGGAAGTTTTGGAGTTTGCATCCTGCTCTTATTAATAATAATGAACTCTGTGTTGTTACTGCTGTGTTGGTTGTGGTTAGTCGCTCTCTCTGATCAAGCGCAGGGTCATACACCCTCATACTTGCGGATCTGCTCTACCCTTCACCCTTAATTGAGGTGACGCATATCATACCTTCGGTGTTACCAAAGAGGCTTTCTCCTCTCACAAATCATCTTTGTGTTGACCGGCTGCAGTTCCTTAAGTGCTGCAATGCGACTCCTTGTTAGAGAGTTATGAATATATCACTTTCCCCTATGTTTTGGAGTGATTTTTTATCCTTTTTTTTTTTTTTTTGCTTCAGTGTTTTTAACCCATCGGCTGTTGTTAATTTGTCACTCTTGAGGCTGTTGGCTGGCTGAATTTGGTTTCTTAGGCGAAAATAAAGACACAAAAAAAAAAATAATAATAATAATAGAAAAAAAAAAAAAAGTTTCTTCTCACTAGTTACTTCTCATTAACTAGTAAAAAGTGGGTTCATTCTGCACTTGTTTTTTCTTTCTTTTTTTTTTCTTCTCTCCCTTAGCAGCTTTTTTTGTCTTAGATTTATCTTGCATAATATCATTGTTAGTGGTTAATTTAAAGTAGCGAACACTTCTGTCCCGATACCTTCACAGATGTACTTTTTTTCGAACTTGCGCGAATCGTTTGGTTGACAGCAGTTGGTCTTCTTTTCTAAGAAAGCATGTTGTCTGGCCTTTTTTTATTTTTCTTGGAGTTTGCCTCCCTCGTTCTGTTTTGTGTAGCGACGTTAGTCAGAAACTAAACTATTCAGATTGAAAGTCGGTTTGAACACAGCTGTGTTAAACGAAGTATAAGGCTAATCTGAATGGTTTTTTTTCTTTTCTTCTTTTTCTTTCCCCTTTATCCCAAGTTGGTTACCTCTATGGTGAATACCTCTGTCTGACCTGCCTCTCACATCATTTACAAAAAAAAAAAAAAAAAAAAAAAAAAAAGGTGCAAAAAGGGAAAATTTGATGGTTTTACTCCCGTGAGCTTTACTCGTTGGAAGCCATTTACACTTTCTATTGACTAATATAATGGATCTGATCACATTGTAGTATTGAACGAGTTTAGTAGTGGAGGGTAAGACTTATTTACAGTCCTGTTGATTTTGTTAGTTTTTAAGTCCCAGCTTCCCCCTCTAAAAGACCGAATGGTTTTTTTTTTTTTTTGGTTTTTTATCGCTGCCTGTTGTTGTTATTTATGTTTTTGTGACCATTGATACTTAATATTAATGTATTTTGACGTATCTTTCAGGAAAATAGATGTCGGACTGCACCAGCAGTGGACTCGTCGGATGGTTGCTTTTCTTTGTGTTGGGAATATGTCCTTGGGTGATTGTAAATGGAATATTTATTGAAATTCCAGTCTTCACGGTCACTCAACCAGAGGGTGAGGGATTAGCCGCAACCATTGGAGCTGTTGTTCAGATTGGAAATATCGCCCCTTTTCTTAGTCTTGCTGCGAGGCATTACTGTAATGTTAGCCAAGGAAGTTTGATTATTACGGTTTTCGTGATTAATATTTCAGCAGGTATGCTGCTTGCAATGTTTTGTGAGAAAACGATAAACGATAAATCGATACCCCTTCTAACACTGGTGCTGTTGGCATCGTTGGGCAGTTGTATGTCTAAAATTGTTTGGTATCCTTTCGCAGCAACATTCAGACAAGAAGCCATTACAGCAATGTCGGTAGGTATGGGCTTATCTGGTTTAGTTGTGGTTGTTTTGGGAGCTGCCCAGAACGCCAATAAAAAAATTGAGGATCTCCGTTTTCAGCCAAAGGTGTTTTTCATTATTTTGTCGGTTGTTTGCCTATGTGGATTTCTCACTCACGCATATGTTGTTGTTTCAAAAAAGTTTTTATTGTATTGGAAGGGAGGTCATTCTCTTTTAATACATGCAAATTTTGAGACTGAAAGCGTCTCATCTTCAGAAGGCAATTCAAAAAAAGAACGAAACCTGCGAACCACACCATCACTGTCAGAACTATCAGATGAAGTAATCAGCATCCTCCATACGACAAATACATGTCCGTTGTTGGTACGAATCTTTCGATTAGGCACTTCAGAAATACTACTGTCATTGGTTAATAGTTATTTTAATTATTTATTAATGCCTGGAATCTTTCCGTATCTTCAATCTGATCAAGGATTACTGTTTTGGGTTATTTCACTTTACTACATAACAAATATGTTGGGTCGATATGCTCCGTCGTTTATCAAATGCAAGATACGAACGCTATGGATATTAATATGTGTGATGATAGCGGTGTCTGGATACATAATGTCGATCGCTGTTATGAAGAGGCCTTGGGTTTCAGTTGATGTTCCGTACTGGTGGGTATCAGTTGCAGTACCAATCTCTATATTTGCATTGTGTAGTGGATATATATCGACTATGATACCTGCCACTGTTAAGCAACGTGAACTGGTTGATTTCAATAGCCATAACTACTTAACGCCGATAGACGTCGAAATGCTGCTTCAAGTTGTTGGGCTTATTACTCAACTGGGATCAGTGTCAGGAACTTACACAACGTTTGGTCTATCGGCAGCATCTGTTTTGCAAAGTGTCTACACACCGCCTACTGCTACAATCACCCTGCCTTATTAGTGATTTTTTTTGATATGCTCTCTCTTTTTATTATATTGATTGTGTTGTTGTCTTTTTTTTTTTTTTTTTTCCCCATAGTCTTTAAAAAAAAAAAAGAATTGGCTTTACCTTAAAACTATACAGAAAACGGTAATGTAATACTGTGATGACTGTGATGTTTTTGTTTGTGCACGAAACCGGCATTAGTCTCTCGGCGACGAATGCGCCCTTTTCGAGGTTTACGTGTGCTGCCCAACATTCATTTTTCGTTCTTACGATGCTTGTTAAATGCAGAAAAAAAAACAGCTCCAACACTGCATTATGCAACTTATCTTGTTTAGGACAGGGAGATTATTTTGTTTTTGTGACTTAGATATCACAAACGTAATTTACCATTTTTTTTTCCTTTTTTTTTTTTCCCAGACTTCCAAGACGGGGATATGAATTGTTGAGCTGGTCTGTCAAAAGCAGTCAGAAATGCGACACTGAAACTGTCAGTCTGGAAAAGGGGTCCTCTCTGATTGGACTGTGAGGAGGGTAACATTACACGTGTGCAGTGTCGTCTTTTTGGTTACCTCCTGTTGCCATGTATAACGCTGTGCTATCCTTCAAAATCAGCGGGAAATAATTTTTTTTTTTTTTTTTTTTTTTTTTTTTTTTTGGGAAAACCCCTAATCCGAACACAAAAGTTTCCGAAACCGCCAACTTTATACAAAATATTTTTGTGCTAGAGGAGTAGCACATACTGGAGGAAGAACTCTGTACTTTCTGTACTTTATTGATTTCCTACCATTACCTGGTGAGAGTCGATTTTGTGCGGGTTTTCTGACAGACATAAAACTATAATGAGCAGTTGTAAGGAGCTGCTTTTGGATGTGATGCGGTTAGTACAAGAAGTGGAGAAAGGACTAGCAGGAGAAGAAAAGAGAAGGAGGGTTTTGACTCTCACGATGAGAGTGCTGGAGCAGCTGACGGAGGACTCCGGAGAGAAACAAGGAGAGTCGTCAAAGAGAAAGACGACAGAGCAAGAGAGGAAGGGGAAGGAGTCCGGGGGACAACGACAGGAAGCGGCGAGCACGGTGAGGGATGGAAATGATGGAGGCCCGACGCCAACTACCAACAACAAGAAACCCACTCTGCCAGAGTGGTACATTCACGCAGCGTGGGCTAAAGCAACACCTACGCTTAAATTCTCAGAAGCAATCGATGCCTCCAAAAACAACGCGGACGGACTCGTGCTCATCAGCTCAAAGGCTGATTATGAAGCACTGAAGCAAACACGAACGAAGGGCGACTGGACTGCCATCTCAAAGTCTAAACTGTTTAAAACAACAGTCCCAGTCGCACTTCCAGTCGTAAAGAAGTGCGGAACCTGCGTCATTCGTAGGGTATTTGTCACCCCGATTTGTGGCAAAGATTTCACTGCCGCAAGAGAAGACGCCATCGAGCCACCACAGCCGGACCCAGTTCTATTCGTACAAGACTGGAGTAAATCAGCAGAGAGCACTCTCACCACTAAGGTGAAAGAATTAATTAAAAAGTGGGAGCTGAAGACATCGCCCTTCGGATTTAAAAAATGCGATATGCACACATCTATGGCGATCCGTGTGCCAAACTTCAGAATTTCTGAAATTCTGGAATACAACAACAGCGACACCTCCAGTGAGAAGAGAGATCTATTCATCAGAAACCCATCTTGGTCTAATGGCCAAGACTCTTGGAACACAGTTCAGTTCGTTAAGGACTTGGGCTTCAAAGCGGTGCTGGGCAAACTTTCAGTTCTTTCAGCAATCAAAGGTAGCTTCTACATCACGAAGTTCCGAGAGTGCTTTGGGCTGAAAGTTCAACCCGGGTTTACTCAAAAAGTGAGAGAATCACTCGGGGATTCTCTGAAACCCGCACTGCCGACTGGTCAGCGTTTTATAATTAAATCACTGGCTATTAAGAAGTTCACGACGCAACAGATCAGCGATCACCTGTTGCACGCATACAAGTGGAGTCACACAATTGTGGCTAGTTTTCATAAGGGAGGCAACAAAACGTTAATTGCAATCTCTGAATCGGTTCCATCACCAAGCTTCGTCGACATGGGTAAAGATGCGTACCTTGTAATCAACATGGAAACTAAAAGAGAAAAGCCGGTCAAATTGGGGCCGACCTTCAACCCGGGCAAGGGTCCAGTTATATCTGGTGATCTGAAGCGACACTGTGCTGAAGAACCAACCGATACTACTGAAACGACTGATGTGGAAATGGATAATTCAAACTGACTTGACAAACGAACACCGTCAACTTCAAATTCTAAAAATGACTCACATCATAGTAAAGTTCTGGTGAAGCCGACTACTGTAACAGCACCGACTATCTCTCAAACTGAAAAAGAACTGACCCGAAGTTTATTACTGCTGGCAGGCGACGTTGAACGCAACCCTGGACCTGAAAATTCGTTACTCTCAGTGTTGAGCTGGAACTGTAGATCGATAAGTCAGAAGGGGTCTTATATTCAAAGACTCCTTTCTCACTACTCGCCGGATGTACTGTGCTTACAGGAAACCTGGTCGAAGGAACACATTTCGCACCCTGGCTATTATACATATAGGAAGGACAGAAATACAAAAGGTGGTGGCATTATAATAATGGCAAAGAGATGCTTCTCACAAGGAATCAGTGATGAAGAATTGTTTTCGAGAACAAGCGGTATCGAAGCTATGATGCTGAATGTTGGTGGTGTCAATGTTATTAACGTTTACGCTCCCCCTGGGTGTATCATTAGAGAAGATGATCTTCCGATCACAACGAAGTCTATTATTGCGGGCGACTTCAACGCACACAACCTCGTCTGGTCTACCAGGACAACCAAATCTGGTAAAGAATTATTTAATTGGGCGGATCGCAATGACGTTCTCGTAGCAAACAGACCTGGTCAAATAACTCGGCCCAAACACGACATTCCTGGCGGTGGTACCTCACCTGACGTTATATTCTTTAAAGGATCAATTGTATTAGAAGAATTTTCAATCATAAATGAAGACAGTAAACATAACTCGGATCATCGACCTCTACTCGCTATCTTCGACACAATGGCTCACCTCTCTCAAGCAACAGTTGGAGCAAGGAAACGAACTGTCTGGGATTTCAAATCTACAAACTGGAGTGCTTTCAGACAGCAACTTGATAGAAGAATTGATAGGGCTAAGTTCTCGGATGATGCCACTGGTAATGTTGGATTATTAAATAACATAATACATGAAGTAGCTGCGAGGAACGTGCGGAGGAGAATCTTATTTAAGGGCAAGCGCCGACGTAAGTGGAAGACCTCTTCACCTGAATCTATAAAATCAAAAGGTAGTCACCTGAAAGACCAACTGAGGAAGGGGAACAACTTTAACTTCGCCTTCAAGAAGATTAAAGAACTCCAACAGGACGCTGGTAAGGACATCAGCGTATCAAATATATCTGAGAACGATTTACCTGCAGCATTTCTGGACCTCTTTGTGGCCGATGGGGATGCTGCTAAACTCGAAGCCCCTTCATTGAAGAAAGAAGACTTGGAATTGGACATCTGTTGTGACTTCACAGATACCGAGATATCAGCAGCAATTAAAAACCTGAAGCCTCGCAAAGCAGCAGGCCCTGACGGTATTCACAACGAAATGCTTAAGAACTTATCTCAGAAGGCAGTTGACTGTTTATTAAAGGTGATCAATTCTTCGTGGAGATCCTCCAATGTTCCATATCTTTGGAAACAGGGGTTAATCAAACCGATGTTCAAGTCGGGCAAACCGCGGAACGATATTAAAAGCTACAGACCAATCACACTCACTTCGGTTGTTGGCAAACTGGCTGAGAGGTTGGTGTACGACAGGCTCATGCATTGGCTTACCGAAAACTCAGCACTCAGTCCGATTCAAGCTGGCTTCAGACGGGGCAGAAATACCTGCGAACAAATCACAATTCTGGTGGACGCCATGGTAAACAACCACACGAAGGGGAGGAGGTCAGTCTTCTTGTCATTCGATTTCACAGCAGCCTTCGATAGGATTAACCATCGAATTTTACTTTCAAAACTACAAAGAATGGGCATCCCAACCTTCATCGTTCGATGGATAACGGACTTTCTAACCAATAGGAAGGTCAGAGTTGATGCAAATGGACATTTCAGTAAGTTTCGTACGCTGTCAAAAGGAGTGCCTCAAGGATCAATCTTAGGCCCACTACTCTATTTAATATATGTTGACGATCTGTGTAAGATTCTCTCACAAGAGAAGGAAACGACTTTGACCGCACTGTATGCAGACGACACCGCTTGTGCAGTATTTGGCTCGACCATGGACGAAGCAATCTCAAACGCTCAACGAATACTTGACATCGTTGACAAGTGGTGCCGTGATAATGACATGGCACTTTCAGTCTCCAAGACTTGCGCTCTGAAAATGGATATTCAATCGAAAGAAGTAACCCTGACTGATACTAGCGACCGCGAACTCTTATTCTCAAAATCACTGGAAGTACGTTCGTTAGATATTGACTATTTTGATCTAGACAGCGTGATCAACACGACGACGACAAGGCCCACTTTACTGAGTGGTGAAACGATCCTCGAAGTAGAGGGGAAACCCATCAGGACTCAACAAGAATTAGAAGATTTACTGATGTTGAACATCCACGACGAGATGAATGTCAAAGCGAAAATTAAAATTGCCTTCCTACTGCCGATCACGGACTCAGTGAAATATCTGGGTGTTTACATTGATAACAGGCTCAGGTTTGATAAACAGTTAGAGAAAATACACGACGAACTGAAGAAAGGGATCTCCCTTCTGCAGTGCCTCCAGCCATATGAATTGGACTACAAGACCCTAAAGATGGTTAAAAACTTGTACGTGACAGCGAGGATTTCCTATGCACTGGACAGCTTTGGTTGGTTGCTCAACCAGCATAAAACGGATGCTATCGACTTCGAGATGAGAAAAATAGCGAGACTCGTAACAGGATGCAGCAGATGTACTCCGAGGGAGTTGCTCCTTTGGGAAGCCGACATCTTACCGTTTAAAAGACAAATCGAAAAGCAGACTAAAATTGCCTATTTCAGGTACAAAGCCATGACCTGGGTGCCGGACACCAACTCACTCGCATCGCCTCGAAGCTTCTGGGGTGGCCTCATTCCCCGTTCTGAAGGTCAACTAGAAAGTGTGGGGATCGTTCAACCTGACTCTATCAAACCTTGGATTGCTTCGGACAATGTTCAAATCAGCAACAGCTGCGGTTTTACAAAATCCCCTGATCCCGCAGTGGACAGGGAGAAATTCCTTACCTACAACGCGACACTTCCTCCGGTGGACATGGTGATCAACTGTGACGGTTCATACTCTTCGAATGCGTCAGGCGCGGCTCTCATTGCTAGGTCACGAGACGGAAAGAAACGTGCTCATGCGACCAGATTAGTGCGTGCGGATTGCAGCTACAGAACTGAGCAACATGCCTTGAAAAATGCGGCAAACTACTTAAACTGGAAGGTACAGAAAGACGGGCTAACTAAGTCAGTCAGAATCTATACCGACTCAAAATCATTGTTGGACGAGTTGAAGGGTGGCAGGTGTAAACAGAGAAACACCAGATCCCTCGGCATCCTCGAGAACCTACGGAACTGCGGTATGAAAGTACATCTTCAATTCATCCCTTCTCATATGGGGATAGAAGCACACGACGAAGTTGATGAACTTGCTAAGAAATCGGCTCACAACAGATACCTCCCTCAAATCCCAATCCGAGGATCCTTCTTCTATCACAAATCCCGAGTGAGGAGGGGGATCACGAAGGACATTTGGAACAGAATTGGTTACACTTGCTATAAAAACACCGTCAAAGGTGCCGCGATAAAATATCCTCCCGACATGAAAAGGAGCGATGAAATCAGAATTGCGAATTTTAGAACGGGGTGTCATCCACTGATGCAAAACTGGCGGAAAGCCATCAAATGTCCATTCTGCCATAGCGCTCCATCCAACCAACTCCACCTACTCGTAGGCTGTCCATCACAGAAACTCGATGCAGCCAGATATGAAATCCTTGGCTTTTCTACATTGACAGGCAAATGGGACCGATCAAGTGATCTAATCCTCATCAACGGCATTCCTGCCAGTCTTGGCTCAATCTTTGCCACCAGCTGGCTTCCTTCAGTAGCGATGTTGATCAGGTGGATGGAACAAGCATCCAACCTGAGACTTTGGAATTGTGTAGGTGACACGTAGTCGCCATTTAAGTGTTTTATCAATATTTAGTATTTTCATCATTATCAATCATCTCCTGGTTGGGTAACTGCACATCACCTTCGGTGTTGTCGCAGTGTCTCTTCCAACACTCCTGTCTCCTTTTTCTCCTATTCTCCTTATAAATTTCTCTTGAGGGCAGGCCTTCGGGCTGTTCAAGTGGTCTTTGACCACCGCTCTAGTTATATGCTCGATTCTTTGTTTTTCCTTATCGATGGTAGGAATGGTAACCGAATTAGCTTCGTGTGTCCAATTTCAAGGACGCGTGACCATTTATTTTTTCCCGTTGCCGCTCTTCTTACGTCCTCAGGCGGAGCCTACCTATGTTTCCCGTGTTTTCCAATTTGTCAGACTTAAACCAAAAGAAAGTATAAAAGAAAGACAAAACAAAGAAGTGAAAAGAACAAAAACAAAGAGTCTGGAAGCACAGACGAGTGTAACCAAAAAAAAAAAAAAAAAAAGAAGAAAAAGTTAGGGGGCGCTCTAGTCGAGGGGTAGTGTGTTTGGATTCAAGGTCTGCAGGCCTGGGTTCGATCCCTGCTCTGGTGAAATTTGGAGCAGCATGCCAAGGTGGAGGCGAAAACACCAGTGAGCTGCAGGAGAGCAATCCGGGTTGGGCCCCAACCTCTGACCCCAGGTCAGAAATTTTCGAAGGACATTTGGAACAGAATTGGTTACACTTGCTATAAAAACACCGTCAAAGGTGCCGCGATAAAATATCCTCCCGACATGAAAAGGAGCGATGAAATCAGAATTGCGAATTTTAGAACGGGGTGTCATCCACTGATGCAAAACTGGCGGAAAGCCATCATATGTCCATTCTGCCATAGCGCTCCATCCAACCAACTCCACCTACTCGTAGGCTGTCCATCACAGAAACTCGATGCAGCCAGATATGAAATCCTTGGCTTTTCTACATTGACAGGCAAATGGGACCGATCAAGTGATCTAATCCTCATCAACGGCATTCCTGCCAGTCTTGGCTCAATCTTTGCCACCAGCTGGCTTCCTTCAGTAGCGATGTTGATCAGGTGGATGGAACAAGCATCCAACCTGAGACTTTGGAATTGTGTAGGTGACACGTAGTCGCCATTTAAGTGTTTTATCAATATTTAGTATTTTCATCATTATCAATCATCTCCTGGTTGGGTAACTGCACATCACCTTCGGTGTTGTCTCAGTGTCCCTTCCAATACTCCTTTCTCCTTCTTCTCCTATTCTCCTTATAAATTTCTCTTGAGGGCAGGCCTTCGGGCTGTTCAAGTGGTCTTTGACCACCGCTCTAGTTATATGCTCGATTCTTTGTTTTTCCTTATCGATGGTAGGAATGGTAACCGAATTAGCTTCATGTGTCCAATTTCAAAGACGCGTGACCATTTATTTTTCCGTTGCCGCTCTTCTTACGTCCTCAGGCGGAGCCTACCTATGTTTCCCGTGTTCTCCAATTTGTCAGACTTAAACCAAAAGAAAGTATAAAAGAAAGACAAAACAAAGAAGTGAAAAGAACAAAAACAAAGAGTCTGGAAGCACAGACGAGTGTAACCAAAAAAAAAAAAAAAAAAAAAAGTATGTTATTTTCAATTTTCTCTAAAATTATTTTCCTTGCTAACCCCCCCTCTCATCTACATCACAAATAAAAAAACATAAGGGAGGCAACAAAACGTTAATTGCAATCTCTGAATCGGTTCCATCACCAAGCTTCGTCGACATGGGTAAAGATGCGTACCTTGTAATCAACATGGAAACTAAAAGAGAAAAGCCGGTCAAATTGGGGCCGACCTTCAACCCGGGCAAGGGTCCAGTTATATCTGGTGATCTGAAGCGACACTGTGCTGAAGAACCAACCGATACTACTGAAACGACTGATGTGGAAATGGATAATTCAAACTGACTTGACAAACGAACACCGTCAACTTCAAATTCTAAAAATGACTCACATCATAGTAAAGTTCTGGTGAAGCCGACTACTGTAACAGCACCGACTATCTCTCAAACTGAAAAAGAACTGACCCGAAGTTTATTACTGCTGGCAGGCGACGTTGAACGCAACCCTGGACCTGAAAATTCGTTACTCTCAGTGTTGAGCTGGAACTGTAGATCGATAAGTCAGAAGGGGTCTTATATTCAAAGACTCCTATCTCACTACTCGCCGGATGTACTGTGCTTACAGGAAACCTGGTCGAAGGAACACATTTCGCACCCTGGCTATTATACATATAGGAAGGACAGAAATACAAAAGGTGGTGGCATTATAATAATGGCAAAGAGATGCTTCTCACAAGGAATCAGTGATGAAGAATTGTTTTCGAGAACAAGCGGTATCGAAGCTATGATGCTGAATGTTGGTGGTGTCAATGTTATTAACGTTTACGCTCCCCCTGGGTGTATCATTAGAGAAGATGATCTTCCGATCACAACGAAGTCTATTATTGCGGGCGACTTCAACGCACACAACCTCGTCTGGTCTACCAGGACAACCAAATCTGGTAAAGAATTATTTAATTGGGCGGATCGCAATGACGTTCTCGTAGCAAACAGACCTGGTCAAATAACTCGGCCCAAACACGACATTCCTGGTGGTGGTACCTCACCTGACGTTATATTCTTCAAAGGATCAATTGTATTAGAAGAATTTTCAATCATAAATGAAGACAGTAAACATAACTCGGATCATCGACCTCTACTCGCTATCTTCGACACAATGGCTCACCTCTCTCAAGCAACAGTTGGAGCAAGGAAACGAACTGTCTGGGATTTCAAATCTACAAACTGGAGTGCTTTCAGACAGCAACTTGATAGAAGAATTGATAGGGCTAAGTTCTCGGATGATGCCACTGGTAATGTTGGATTATTAAATAACATAATACATGAAGTAGCTGCGAGGAACGTGCGGAGGAGAATCTTATTTAAGGGCAAGCGCCGACGTAAGTGGAAGATCTCTTCACCGGAATCTCTAAAATCAAAAGGCAGTCACCTGAAAGACCAACTGAAGAAGGGGAACAACTTTAACTTCGCCTTCAAGAAGATTAAAGAACTCCAACAGGACGCTGGTAAGGACATCAGCGTATCAAATATATCTGAGAACGATTTACCTGCAGCATTTCTGGACCTCTTTGTGGCCGATGGGGATGCTGCTAAACTCGAAGCCCCTTCATTGAAGAAAGAAGACTTGGAATTGGACATCTGTTGTGACTTCACAGATACCGAGATATCAGCAGCAATTAAAAACCTGAAGCCTCGCAAAGCAGCAGGCCCTGACGGTATTCACAACGAAATGCTTAAGAACTTATCTCAGAAGGCAGTTGACTGTTTATTAAAGGTGATCAATTCTTCGTGGAGATCCTCCAATGTTCCATATCTTTGGAAACAGGGGTTAATCAAACCGATGTTCAAGTCGGGCAAACCGCGGAACGATATTAAAAGCTACAGACCAATCACACTCACTTCGGTTGTTGGCAAACTGGCTGAGAGGTTGGTGTACGACAGGCTCATGCATTGGCTTACCGAAAACTCAGCACTCAGTCCGATTCAAGCTGGCTTCAGACGGGGCAGAAATACCTGCGAACTAATCACAATTCTGGTGGACGCCATGGTAAACAACCACACGAAGGGGAGGAGGTCAGTCTTCTTGTCATTCGATTTCACAGCAGCCTTCGATAGGATTAACCATCGAATTTTACTTTCAAAACTACAAAGAATGGGCATCCCAACCTTCATCGTTCGATGGATAACGGACTTTCTAACCAATAGGAAGGTCAGAGTTGATGCAAATGGACATTTCAGTAAGTTTCGTACGCTGTCAAAAGGAGTGCCTCAAGGATCAATCTTAGGCCCACTACTCTATTTAATATATGTTGACGATCTGTGTAAGATTCTCTCACAAGAGAAGGAAACGACTTTGACCGCACTGTATGCAGACGACACCGCTTGTGCAGTATTTGGCTCGACCATGGACGAAGCAATCTCAAACGCTCAACGAATACTTGACATCGTTGACAAGTGGTGCCGTGATAATGACATGGCACTTTCAGTCTCCAAGACTTGCGCTCTGAAAATGGATATTCAATCGAAAGAAGTAACCCTGACTGATACTAGCGACCGCGAACTCTTATTCTCAAAATCACTGGAAGTACGTTCGTTAGATATTGACTATTTTGATCTAGACAGCGTGATCAACACGACGACGACAAGGCCCACTTTACTGAGTGGTGAAACGATCCTCGAAGTAGAGGGGAAACCCATCAGGACTCAACAAGAATTAGAAGATTTACTGATGTTGAACATCCACGACGAGATGAATGTCAAAGCGAAAATTAAAATTGCCTTCCTACTGCCGATCACGGACTCAGTGAAATATCTGGGTGTTTACATTGATAACAGGCTCAGGTTTGATAAACAGTTAGAGAAAATACACGACGAACTGAAGAAAGGGATCTCCCTTCTGCAGTGCCTCCAGCCATATGAATTGGACTACAAGACCCTAAAGATGGTTAAAAACTTGTACGTGACAGCGAGGATTTCCTATGCACTGGACAGCTTTGGTTGGTTGCTCAACCAGCATAAAACGGATGCTATCGACTTCGAGATGAGAAAAATAGCGAGACTCGTAACAGGATGCAGCAGATGTACTCCGAGGGAGTTGCTCCTTTGGGAAGCCGACATCTTACCGTTTAAAAGACAAATCGAAAAGCAGACTAAAATTGCCTATTTCAGGTACAAAGCCATGACCTGGGTGCCGGACACCAACTCACTCGCATCGCCTCGAAGCTTCTGGGGTGGCCTCATTCCCCGTTCTGAAGGTCAACTAGAAAGTGTGGGGATCGTTCAACCTGACTCTATCAAACCTTGGATTGCTTCGGACAATGTTCAAATCAGCAACAGCTGCGGTTTTACAAAATCCCCTGATCCCGCAGTGGACAGGGAGAAATTCCTTACCTACAACGCGACACTTCCTCCGGTGGACATGGTGATCAACTGTGACGGTTCATACTCTTCGAATGCGTCAGGCGCGGCTCTCATTGCTAGGTCACGAGACGGAAAGAAACGTGCTCATGCGACCAGATTAGTGCGTGCGGATTGCAGCTACAGAACTGAGCAACATGCCTTGAAAAATGCGGCAAACTACTTAAACTGGAAGGTACAGAAAGACGGGCTAACTAAGTCAGTCAGAATCTATACCGACTCAAAATCATTGTTGGACGAGTTGAAGGGTGGCAGGTGTAAACAGAGAAACACCAGATCCCTCGGCATCCTCGAGAACCTACGGAACTGCGGTATGAAAGTACATCTTCAATTCATCCCTTCTCACATGGGGATAGAAGCACACGACGAAGTTGATGAACTTGCTAAGAAATCGGCTCACAACAGATACCTCCCTCAAATCCCAATCCGAGGATCCTTCTTCTATCACAAATCCCGAGTGAGGAGGGGGATCACGAAGGACATTTGGAACAGAATTGGTTACACTTGCTATAAAAACACCGTCAAAGGTGCCGCGATAAAATATCCTCCCGACATGAAAAGGAGCGATGAAATCAGAATTGCGAATTTTAGAACGGGGTGTCATCCACTGATGCAAAACTGGCGGAAAGCCATCAAATGTCCATTCTGCCATAGCGCTCCATCCAACCAACTCCACCTACTCGTAGGCTGTCCATCACAGAAACTCGATGCAGCCAGATATGAAATCCTTGGCTTTTCTACATTGACAGGCAAATGGGACCGATCAAGTGATCTAATCCTCATCAACGGCATTCCTGCCAGTCTTGGCTCAATCTTTGCCACCAGCTGGCTTCCTTCAGTAGCGATGTTGATCAGGTGGATGGAACAAGCATCCAACCTGAGACTTTGGAATTGTGTAGGTGACACGTAGTCGCCATTTAAGTGTTTTATCAATATTTAGTATTTTCATCATTATCAATCATCTCCTGGTTGGGTAACTGCACATCACCTTCGGTGTTGTCGCAGTGTCTCTTCCAACACTCCTGTCTCCTTTTTCTCCTATTCTCCTTATAAATTTCTCTTGAGGGCAGGCCTTCGGGCTGTTCAAGTGGTCTTTGA
This sequence comes from Flectonema sp. DT1601, assembly GCA_964019425.1. Taxonomy (NCBI): domain Eukaryota; phylum Euglenozoa; class Diplonemea; order Diplonemida; family Diplonemidae; genus Flectonema; species Flectonema sp. DT1601. The sequence continues at coordinate 389,418 of OZ025851.1, read as the reverse complement.
CCACCGCTCTAGTTATATGCTCGATTCTTTGTTTTTCCTTATCGATGGTAGGAATGGTAACCGAATTAGCTTCGTGTGTCCAATTTCAAGGACGCGTGACCATTTATTTTTTTCCCGTTGCCGCTCTTCTTACGTCCTCAGGCAGAGCCTACCTATGTTTCCCGTGTTTTCCAATTTGTCAGACTTAAACCAAAAGAAAGTATAAAAGAAAGACAAAACAAAGAAGTGAAAAGAACAAAAACAAAGAGTCTGGAAGCACAGACGAGTGTAACCAAAAAAAAAAAAAAAAAAAAAAGTTTCTTTTTACTGACACGGTAGTCCAGTGGTTCAACCGCGGATTGCTCAAGTACAACTTCCCGGTTCGAACCCGGCTGTGGTTAATTTTTACTTTTTTGTTCCTGAGAGAAAAATGTTATAAGGTTGCCTGAAAATAAATGCTGCAACTAATTAACCGTACTTGATTAACTTGACGAAGAACTTGTTGAAAAACTTGATTCGGAAAAACTTGATTCAGAAAAACTTGATTCAGAAAAACTTGATTCAGAAGAGTCACGACGACGTTTGCGTTTTATCTTCTTCGCGGCAGGCTTATTGGCAGTCTTCTTTGCGGCAGGCTTAGTGGCAGTCTTCTTTGCGGCAGGCTTAGTGGCAGTCTTCGCAGCAGGCTTGGACGACGGCTTTGGAGGTATCGGGCAAGTCCTGCGGTTGTGTGATGCGAGACCGCAGTTTGAACACTTGAGTGCTCGAGCTTCACCGTTGCTCCTTATCCTCACCTTCCTCCTCCTCCCAACACCTTTTTTCACAACAGGAGGTTTTGTGCCGTCCGATACATAGTGTTGCAGTTCACCAGGGAACACGGTAGCTGAGTAAAATTGGCGAAAGTTATCCATCATGGCAAAGGATGGCAAGGCAGTGGAATGTGTTAGTATATTGTGCCCCTGATGTATCAGCACCTTGATAGCGTGAGTGCATGGAAGATTGAATCTTCGATACTGAGGGCACTCACAAACGACAAGCCCCTCCTGCAATCGCACTACGCTCGATCGGGTCCTTCGCACCTCCCAGACATTCTCCGACAACAGGGTGATTGCTGACGAGGACGCCTCGGTGGAGTTCTTCCGCACAATTTTTTCAACTGCCGGAACTGGTTTTACTCCCTCGACCTCCTCATGTAGACACCTTCGCTTTGCAAAGGTGTCGGCAGTCCAGCACCGCGTCGTCTTCAAGACCGACAAGAGACTACCTTGTCGCGTTTCGCGAAAGATCGCGTTTACACTCTCAGCCGTGTTGGAGGTGTATGTTCCCCAGCGGGGTACGTTTTCGGGCCAGTAGGCGTCTGACCAACGTTGCAGTCCGGTTTCCAGAAGATACTTGTGGGTGTCAGGCCCATAAGTTTGCTTGATCTCCCGCAGGTACTGTTCTGCTTCTTCTCTGTACTCCGTTTTGGCTAATTTCCACACAACGGTGGATGCATTCCGTTGTGGGATCTTCGTCTGTGTCACCACATTGTTAACGAGGTGCTTGACGCACAACGCCTGGTGTAACACGACTTCGGTCAAGGTAGTGTCTGCCTCCAACCCCTTCTGTCGGTCTGAGAACACTACACACCGTGTAAGGTGCTCTCCGTAGTGTACACGGAGGTGGGTGTTATGGTAGCACCAACCGTCCTTGTCTTCCGCATTGCCAACAGAGTATGCCAGCGGAACAACATGCCTTTCGGCATCTACACCCACTGTGATGTACAAGCACCCACCGTAGGGTCCGGTGAGGCTGCAAGCATCACTGCACAAAATCGGCAGCAGGCGGTCAAGGGAAGCAGGTTGCAGGAACGTCCAGAACAACCTCTGAAACGCCCCATCCTCCCTCTTTTGTACATCCCAGTACACGCTTTCATTCCGATTCTGCAAATCGGTGAGGTACGGGGCAAGCATTCCGTACTGCTCCCCAAGCAATCCGTGCACCCGAGCCTTCGCCATCTCCAGTCCTCTCTCTATTGTTCGCTTAGGGACTGCATAGTCCCTAAACGTACGCAGATCAGTTGCAGCTTGTTTAGGCCCATAATCGAACTGGGCTGCCACTTTCTCTTCCAAAACACGGCTCACCCATTCTGCCATGCCGTCGCAACCTCTCCTTTCGCCTGGAGAACACGAATGTTCAGCGGTGCCGAACACTTGGCATTCACCTTCCACCCACTTCGTCTTCACCTCCCACTCGCATTCGGCCTCCGGACAGTCGAAATTTAAATAGTTGCGGTCTTTCCGCTTTACCCTGAATGCATGCCCGTGTGCTTGTGAGTACTCAAACACACAGGACGTCAACTCGTCACGCGTCGCAAACTTGTCCCCTACAGCAGGCATGTCAGAAGAAGCAGGCATTGTTTGTTTTTAGAAAAATCTGACAAGAATTTAAAAAATTTGGTAATTTTTCAGGGGGAAAAAAAAAAAAAAAACTGTCGGTTAAATTTTTGTCAAGTTCGATTCCGGGTGGCGGATTTTTTATCCACAGGTTACAAGGCACTTTTTTTGTATAGAGTTGGCGGTTTCGGAAACTTTTGTGTCTGGATTAGAGGTTTTCCCTTTTTTTTTTGTGTCTAATCGTCAGAAGCCAAAAAAAAAAAAAAAAATTTTTTTTTTTTAGTGTGCTGACAGCGTGTGTGTGTTGTTTTGGTTGTATTCTTGCTGTTCCTATTTGCATACTGAAGTTTGGGAAATTGTTGATCGCTAATAGTAGGCACAAACACAATTCCAAAAAATTAAAAAAAAAAAAAAAACTAAAAAAAACTAAACCGGTTTTTTTTTAAAATTTAGTGATCCTAATCACCTTATAAAGGTATTTCTGTTTTGTTGTTGTTGCTTTCTTAGAGCATCTGTACCCTTCGGATCACTGTGGTACATTATCGCTGAAATTAACTCTGTTTTCGTGTTTTCGTTATCACATTTTTTTCCCCCCCCTCATTTTTTTTTCAGGTATACTCAGATCTGAATAGAGAGTGGAGCAGCAATACAGGTATTTTATATTTCACGCATAATTATAATTGTCACAGTGTTTTTATATATTTAAAAAAAAAAAAAATTATGACTGCGAGTAATAACTGCAAAGATATTCACGGTGTTTTCGTATTCAGGAAGCTACCTGCTGAGTTCTTAAGTCTTGTGAATGCTTGTGATCCGCCTGCTGAATCAACAAAGAAAGGCCTCGATGACGATATTAATGATTACATTATAAGAGAGAAGGGAAGTCCTCTTATTTCAGATGTATCCAGTGATGAGGAGTGATCAGTAAGTAAATACCTACCTACCCATTGTTCGGTAGAAAGATAATTGTGTCAGCGTAACTAACCCTGTTTATTAGGATTTTGTACTTGGTTGCGACACACAAAACTAAAGTGAGTCAAAAAAAGTGAAGTTTTTTTTTTTTTTTTTTTTTTTTTTTTAAATCCGGGATTTTCTTTTGTCAACCAGAATTCTATCTGAGAAAACTGGCGGTATTTAAAAGCTGGATAGAGAATTTGTCTGCTGTCGCGTAGTCACTCACATGACTCAACACACGTCAGGAGCACTTCTTGTTCTAGCCCCTAACATACTACATTGGAAACAGTGTCACCGACCCGGTGGTTTTTTTTTTGTTCATTCATGTTCCCACCATCCGTTACCTTGTGAAAAAAAAAAAAAAAAAAAAAATCTACAAAAGTAAAAGGTTGTGGCAAAACGTGTTTGGATTTGATTGAAATACTTTTTTTTTTTTTAAATTTTTTTTTTTATATAAGGAAAATCTCCCACTGTTTTTTCGATTTACATCACTAAAACTGTATTGACGGAGTGAATTTCTCTCTCTTTTTAGTTGCTTGCTCCTATTAATTAATTTAAATCAGGTTCACGAGTTGCGCCTATAAAAAAAAAAAAAAACAGGGGATGCACTGTTCGCTTGATCTACGTGAATGCTTAATATTTTATGTTATATATTCTAGTACTGTGTTTTTTTTTTTTTTTTTTGTTCTCCCCTTTCTTCGTTACAAAAAAAAAATATTTTATTTATTTATCTTATACTTGTTTTATCTTCACCCCTTTGAAGGAATTAACTTGAACATTTCTGAATTAGCAGATTAGTGTAGGTTTTTTTTTTTTTTTTTTTTTTTTTTAATGGCTTTTTCTGTTCAACATAATAGACAACGAATGAATTAAGGTGGTTACTTTATTTGAAATTGACTGGTTAATAAGTACGTGTGTGTTGTGAGTTTCTTTTAATGAATTATTTCATTTTTTTTTTGTTTATTTATTGTTGTTTTACCTTCAATGAGATTTCTGTTGTTTAATAAAATAAAAGAACTCATTATCGACATTAATGAAAATGATTTGAAATAAATTTATTAATTTTTTTTTTTTTTTTTTTTTTGGCTCTCGCAGTTTTTACAGTTTTCGTGTGGAAGCAAAAAAGCGTATTTTTTTTTAAAACACCCTTTCCTCAATATGTATTTTTGCGACCATGAGAAAAAAAGAAAAATTAATGAGAGAAGTTGTTTTTTTTATCTGTATGTTTTTACTAACCAGTTTGATTCGACAAATTATTGTTACGCTTTTTTTCTTTTTCGTTCTTTCATTCTTCTCTCCGCAGTTAATCACCGAGCCTACTCGGGTCGTATGTTTCTGTGCTAAGTTCCTTCCCCTCTCTTCTGCTGTGTTTGCTTCCAAGTGGTGATAGAACGGCTCTTCCCATTGCATTGTGAGCTTCTACCGTCCTCTTTGTTTATGTCAATGCAAATAAACCGGCGTGTTCGTTCAATTTTTTTTTTTTTTTTTTGTCTGTTAGCCCATAATAAGGGCTCGACGCTTCCTGAAGATGGTCGGCGTTTACATTTTTTTTTTTTTTTTTTTTTTTTTTTTTTTTGCACTATTCAGATTAAAGAGCCGTTTATTTATTGTAGTCAAAGTGTTATCTATTTTCTCCTGTGCGCTCAGTAATACTCGACCATCAAAATATATAAGGCTTTTATCTGAATTGTATTTGTTATTCATTTTTTTTTTTTTTTTTTTTTTACCTGCTGCATATCTTTCGCTGCTGTGGGTTACCTAGCTCTCACTCATTAAATATGGTACACAAAAAACTGTAAGATGAGAATTATAACACGAATTTTTATTTTTATTTTTATTTTTTTAATTTATTTTCTTTGATTTAGTGCAATATTTTTATTACAAAAAAAACTCATATTCAAACTACTGTAGTTTTTCTCAGAAGAACACTTTTTTTTTTTTTTTTTTTTGTACGATTCAACTTTCAACCCCCCTCCTTTAGAGAGAATAGAGGTAAGAGGTTTATGGATTACTCTCGAAACCTAAATAGTTACTTTAAAAGGCTAAGTTAAGCATCACCATAGTCACTGTATCCTTAACAGACTTTGATATTAATTTTGTTTTTAATAACCTAAAGTTGTTTACTGTTTTTTTTTTTTTTTTTTTTTTTTTTACATTGTCAAAATTTCATCCCCTCCTTTAATATTGCACTATTTTCGAAAAAAAAAAAAAGCTCAAAATATTTTATATCGTCTCTCTCCTCCTCGTCTAGTCTCACGATTGTGGCGTTGAATTACTAGCATTCCGTTAGCCTCCGGGCAAGGTGGGAGCTGGAAGTCGATCACTTCCAGCCGAAGCTATAAAACTACAATCTTCGCGATTGGGTCCTTACTGATGCGGGCTACCCAGACCCCTCGTAGTCATCAGTTTGTATTTTGATAACTAAACTAAACTAAACTCCTTTAATATTGCACTATTTTCGAAAAAAAAAAAAAAAAAGCTCAAAATATTTTATATCGTCTCTCTCCTCCTCGTCTAGAGTCTCACGATTGTGGCGTTGAATTACTAGCATTCCGTTAGCTTCTCAAAAGGGGCTTTATTGTTAGTATCAATGATGGTGATATACTCTTGCATCCTTATTCTCTGCAGTCACAAGAGCTGACTTACTTCTACACCATAACTGATGATGAGAGAATAGAGGTAAAGGGGGTATATGGATTACTCTCGAAACCTAAATAGTTACTTTAAAAGGCTAAGTTACGCATCACACCTAGTCTTCTGTATCTAAGACTAATGTTAAATTATCGTTATGTTGTTTATGATACAATACATTTTGTATTTTACGTACAAAATAAAACAATTTATCTCCTTATTCTCTTGTACTGAAAATAAAGAATAAAAGCAACGCCATGAAATTCAGTGGTTAGTGCTTTTTTTTTTTTTTTTTTTAATAAGTTGTCTTTGTTATCAATGCATTTCGTTGTTGAAGTGAGGCAAGGATCGTTAGGCCATGCTTTCACACCGTGGATCGGTACTGAAGATCGCGTTATCGAGCAAGCTTTTACCCTTATGCTCTACGTGAGATTTCTGTTCTCACTGAGCTTGCCTTAGGACACCTGCGTTAATGTGTAACAGATGTGCCGCTTCAGCCAAACTCCCCACCTGACTGGTGTCATCTCTGAGTGAACTGATTGTGACTTTGATTCATAAGCAGTGGCGTGTTGTCTTTACGAATTGAAATTATCAACCGTCTCTTACACCGCATGCGGTAGTCACCTTTTCGGTCAATTCATTTTCTCGCCTGCGAGAGTCTTCACGGATGTGATATTAAATAACTGGTATCCCGTGAGCTTCTCCGTAGGTTTTTGACTTCCCTGACTTTCGATAAAAAAAGAAATAATCAGAAAATATGCTGGGCTACAATGAACAAGTGAGTTCATGTGCGTTTGTTACTAACATTTCCGGTGTATTACACACTCTTTTCTTTCTCTCTTTCTCTTGATTTTTGAACATTAACATGCATTGCATTAGCTAACAAGAAATTCATGAGATAGCTATGCTATGAATGCACTGTTTTTCTTTTTAACTCTCCTTTGTTATTGTTTTTTTTTTTTCTCTCTCTCTTTTTTTTAAGTAATAATGCGATCCGATAAAACACATACAAAAAATAATTGTCGGAGTCGATGTTATTTACTCATGAGACTTGCATGGCTTAATACTTAAATACAAACATATGACTACTGGCAAGATTCAACCAGGTTTCTTGTTACTCTAACCAGCAGGGAGTACCCAAGTGTACACACCCCAGAGTTGAACCGTCAAGACGTTGGTTGTCTCTTTTTTTTTTTTTTTTTTTTTTTTTTTTTTTTCCACAGTTCTGATAGAGACAGTTCAACAGCTTCTCTATAGAACGTGTGATAGTTTTCACTATCATTTACTATATCTTATGATTCTTGCGCTCGCTTCTTCTTTTTTTTTTTTTTTTTTTTTGGATGTTTTTTGCAGACGCCCTCTTACGATAAAAAAAATACAGAAAAAAACAAATCTTCTCTTAGTTGATTCTCGTTGATTTAATGGAAAAAAAAAAAAAAAATAGTAGTTAGTACTAAGCTTTTAGTTTCTTTGATGAATTCAAAAAAAAGAAAAAAAAAATACAAGGAAACAAGAATCCCTTTGTCAGACTTTTATAAAAAACCAAAAAAAAGTTTGCTGCAAAGTGAAAATAAATCCTTAACCATGGTTGTAATGTGCACAAATAAAAATTATATTAGGGCCTTTTTTTTTTTTTTTTGGACTCTTTTTTTTCTTTTAAAAAGTTTCCTAAAAATGGTATTTTCTTTTACACCAAACTGACCCCTGTTAAGTTTAACAAGATCGCATGCTATGATGAAAAAAAAACCCCATTCGCAATAATAACAGGATGGGGAAAGTAGAGCAATTGCGCCTACCGAAGTGCCGATGAACAGCCCACGTTTCTTTTTTTTTTTTTCAATCTCAGCTGTTCACTTGGAGAGCTCTATATATTTACTTGATTTGAGACATTGCAACCATGTGCTTAATTATTTTTTTTTGACTATTATTGTTTTGTGAATTCTAATTCTCTCCTCCTCCTCAGAAAAAAAAACATAACATTTTCTTTTTTTTTTTTTTTTTTTTTTCCCCTTTCTTAAATTTTTTAAAATAATTTTTTTTTTTAAACCTTACACTAAAGTCAGAAAACACAAACCAATGACTACCCAGGGATCTGGTAAATGGGTCGAAGATGAACTTAGAGCTATTGACAGTGACTTCACACAGGATAAAATGAATGCTTTTGGCTGCAGTGAGGATGCAGTTATCGACCACGTAGACGAATTGGTATCCTTCACAAGTAATCTACTGCTAACACATTCTCGAAATGTCGTAATGCAGAATGCAAACTACAAAGACAGCGATGATTTCATGGCTGGTGATATGTCCGAGGCGAAATTTGAGGAATTGGCGAGTGATTTCAGAGCCAAACAACAAGACATAGAAGAACTGTCTGGACTAATGTCAAAAATAACATCTAAAGTAGCCACCATCAACGATTGTATTAATAGTTGTAATGATACTGATGATGACTAGAAAAGCTCTGTTTCTTTTTATTTTTTTTTTTTTTTTATTAAATAGATATTGTTTTGGTTTTGTTTATTTTTAATGAGGCAATTTTGTTTTTGTTGTTTTTTTTTTGTTTTTTTTTTCGTGTTAAAGTGATGATATCATGTTATTTCCTTCACCCAATATAAAGTCATATGCCACGTTTACCACTTTTTAAGTCGACTGTATCACAACTAACTTTTTATTTTAAAATATTTTCAATCCCTCTTCAGCTATTATCGAATATAATTAAATGACAGAGCAGTACAACACTTACGCTGATGACGTCTGTCTTGGACAGACCGCTCCTTCAACTGAATTAGCAGACTTCGTTATCTTTCCTGACAATGGAATGGATCGCATGGATCTACACCCAGGAAAGGTTAACGTTGTTTATTTTATGTGTAAATTTGAAAAGGGTGCCTACATCTGTAACGAAGAAATGTCCCAACTTCACGAGGAGATGGGAAATGAAGTTCAACTGGTTGCCTTGAGCACTGACCCTGACCGTGGTACAGTTGAGAAGTTCTTAGAGAGAAGTAAGAAGGGAGAGATCACTGACTTGAACACTGGAAACGCATACCGTCTTGAAATGCCAGTTGCATGGGATGAGGGTAAGAAAACTTTTGGAATGTACCGTGCCCTTTGCGGTGGTGCTTTGACTACTTACCACGCATTCGTTGTAGACAGAGAAGGAAAGGTTGCGTGGCATCAGCAGTTTGCGCAGACCTGCCCACCATCGAAGACTAACTTCGTTGAGCAGGTAAAGCGTGTTGTAAAGGGAGAGGCAGTTGAATCTCTTGGTGACAGACCAAAGAAGGACGCCGCAGACATTGAAGAAGAGGACTGTGAGGTTGACGGTGACCTTGCTCTTTTCTAAACTAACATCAGTATTAGTGTTCACTCTGTTGGTTGCTCTTGAGAATTGAAAATACTTACAAAGAGGAAAAAAAAAGAAAAAAAAAAAGTGAAAAAAAGAGAAAAATGGAAGGAAAAAAAAAAAAAAACGAATCAGCTCTTTTGTCAAACCGGCCCCTTTTACCGCATCGGTCCTATCACTGCATAAACTGTGGCTTGAAGATTTAACCAAGGGCACAAAGAAAGAAAAGAAAAAAAAAAAAAAGAAAACAAGGACGAAGAAGACACCTGACCTTTTGGTGGAAAGCAAGAGTGGAAGTGGGCCCGTTTTGCGCCCCCCCTTCAGTCTACTTGACGTGGTGCAGTTATTTATTCTTAATTATACAACAGAAGCAATGGTCAGAGAACTGGTGTCTCAAATTATTTCTTTTTTCAATTAACTCATTATAAAAACAGTTCATCTACACATCACTAATAATGATATCAATCCTTTGGTTCTTTCTATTAATAAGTTTTATGATTAGAAGTGGATCTGCTTCATATTCATGGGACTGTAAACTAACATCAGGTGAACGATGTAGTGGTGATCCAGTAGTATGCCCGTCTCACTCAATGTATGATTGTGTGATCTGTTGTTCGGCTAAGGAACAAAATGGTTGTTGTATGTGGACAGGAAATGAAACAACGATTGCTAGTCAGAATGTAAGCATAACTGCTGAAGCGACTGAGACTATAACGAATGCGACATTCACTTTATCATTAACTGAATCCGATACTGTTTTCATATCTCAACAATCGTTACCTGGAAGCTGTTTCTTCTACCCATCTGGTACGTCTTCTAGCCATCAGAATTCGTTTTATGCAGGTACCTGTATCTCTGTGACTGATACTTTAACTAATTCTCACTCTGCAACGCCAACATTAACGGAAACTATTCAGCATGCGGCTGATACTTGTTTGGGTGATTCATACCTGCCGAGAGTCGCACCTGTTAGTCAGAATTTTACATTAACGGTCTACTGTAGAAGAGGAGTTACTGGTGAGCAGGTATGAACTTAGTTGAGTTAAATGAATAAATAGGAAGGGAAAAAAAAAAAAAAAAAAAAAAACAGTTGTATTTTACAAAAGTAAAATCCCAATGTGATCCACGAGATGCGATACTACTCGGGGAAACTGATGAAATTTACGTCGACCACTCGGATATTGATATGGATCAAAACCCTAAATTTGTAATATCAGCAATCCATGAGCCCGGCAGCTATCAAGTTTGTCTACGACAGACAGGAGTAGGAACGGATTATCCTCTTCCGGAAATTTTGACGGTCTCGCCTTCTCAGGCATCTAATTATGTATGGCTTAGCACAGGTAAGTATTAAAAAAAAAAAAAAAAAATCTGTTTTTTTTTCAGTTTTTTTTTTCACAAAGTATACTATAACAAACGTCAAATCAGGGTATGGTGCCGACACACTCCTGACGATGAAGACTGTTGGGTTGGCATTAGAAGGTTCATGGTTAGCATTGTCTGTAAGTAAGTATTGCCATGAAGAAGATTTATTATTTTCTGGGATTGCATCACGAGATCCAACGTCATTATATAAAGTAACCGACAATGGATCGTTAGCGATAGCTCGGTTCTCGTTATCTTTAGGAAGGTATTGGTCGTGTCATAAATCATACGAAGACTTACCATGGACAGCTCATGCTTCATTTCACGTTCCTAAACAAGAAGTCTCTCGAGTCTCAACCACACCATCTGTGTTGTACGCAGGCACTCCATTCCATTTAACAATATTCGGTCCTGGAACTACTAATATGTCACATTTCATCGGAACTAATTACTCAGCTGAAGAATTTGTTTGTAAAGTATGCAATTCTTTTTTAAATTCAGTCTCACCACTACATCTGTTTTCAACAATACAAAAAAACAGGTATCCGAACGTTCGTTTAAACGGAGTTGTGTTAATGCTGGAAGGGAAGCATCAACGTCGTTCTTATCAGAAACTGGGGACTCTCTTGTTTGTTATTTTCCAGACGGGGTTCCAAACACTGGGTGGTACGACGCGTGTATTGATCAACTGAACAGCACGAATCCTAAAAAAGGGATTCTTGATGGCGCCAGCTTTCAAATATTACCCAAAAGAAAGATGCTATTTTCTAAGAGTGTTCCAAGCAAGATCCTTACTAAGGATTGGTTTAATGTTGTTTTGTATCAGCCGAGTTCATTGCCTGGGTATGAAGAGTATTTAACTCATAATTCAACACTGAAACTAATAGTTAACGACGCCTCTTGTTCGAATGGTGATCATGCCAACTACACTACAGCAACAACTGTGTCTGGTTCCCATACTAGTTCAGAAGTTTCTGTAAAAATATGGAAAGGTTTTAATGCTCTTGCTCCGTCTGGATCTTCTTGTCTGTCTGGAGATGAGTCCGGACCAGTGACATTACTTCCCATTCAGCATGGTTCTTCAGGGAAGGGTATTTATTATTTCTGTAGTGCCAGGCTTATTAATAGTGTATTCGAACCTACTTTCTTGATATGCAGTAACCAGTCGACATCTACATCTGCCTATTCTGTTTATACAAAAACAAACGGTGACTGTGTTAACATTGGTGGACATTGGCATTCCTGGTCAACACGATGTGATATAACACTGTGTCAGACTCGTTATGCTTCTCGTTGTCCTGGTGTTGGATGTACTTTTGAAGACGGATATGCGATCATGGGATACGGTCACTGCACTACAGATGCAGTGTCTCGTCTTGGAGTCGTCACTGGTGAAGGTATAATTTTTTATTTTTTTTTAAAATAGTAATTTTCCCCTCTATCATTATTACCCATAAATAACCGACAACAGGAACATGCCGAGACAACTACGGGCGATATGATTCAAAAAGAGGAATATGTTGGATGCATGCTTGTGATAGCACTGTCTCATCATCGATTTGGCATCCAATTTCTAACCAGCTCTACGAAACTCACACCGCCATTGCTATTAGTGAAAAACTTTTGATACATGAACCGACATTTCCGATTCATGTTTGTTATAGAAAAAGACACAGTGATTCTTGGCAATGGATTGGATCCCTGGCTGCTGATGATTCTTGTCAACTAAAAGTAGCAAAACTATGTCGATATGTTCGATGTGATGATACCTTGAAACCTGGTCCTTGCGAAGTGTTAGGAATACGTTCTAATGTGGTTGAGAGAACCCCTACAGGAAGTTATTTATACACCAGAAGACCCACCGAACCGTCTGCTTCAAAAGGGATTGTAATTCCATCGAATATCCAAGGAACATCTAGTATGATTCAGAGAGCATGTGCTGCCATGGCTTGTTCTAAATTTTCAGCTATTCATTTTGAACAATCATACAGTCATAAGGCTTTTGTTGCTTCTCCTGATGGTATGGAAAGTAGGTTTTTATATCAAAATAACCTCGATTCGGGTGATGAGATATTTTCTGTTACCAACCAACTGGATTCTTGGGAATATGCAGAAATTACTGTTTCGTTTGTTATCAGAGATTTTCATCCGAGCTCTGTTCAAATTGGTTTTGTTCAGAATGGTACTCAGTTCGATGAAGCGGATTCAGGTAGGTTTTATAACACGACAGCGACTCCTTTGCAGTTTGGTTCTTATTTTAATTCTAGTAAGGGTTCTTCTTGTGATCTTTCTACTGATGTTTGGTATAGGATAGTTATAAGATTCCATCCTTCTGAGATATCAATATGGCCTGATCAGTACGCTGATTCAATCGATCTCTCGCCGACATGCTATTTGAGAAGACCGACAGACTTTGTACCGTTCGACAATACCGGTTGGCGTATGGCTTTTGTTATAACCATACCAAACGCTGTGGACATCAGACCAGTTCATGATCGGTCAAAAATTATTCTGCGCCCGTGATCTGTTTACTTTTTTTTTTTTTTTTTTTGGTTTTGTTTTGTCTATTTACACTCTTTCTTTTATTATTATTATTGTTGTTGTGTTGTGTTTTTTTTTTTTTTTTTTTTTTAAAGTTAAAATTTTTTTTACATCATTATTGTTCAGGAATACGATTTTTAAAAAAAAGATGCCGGATGATAATAAAAGACCAGTTAGACGAGTACCCAGCGGAAGAGAATCTATACTCAGACCTCCAGACATCGGAGATGAAAAAGGAGTTAGAATCGCAATGACTGGCGGTCGTTGTTATCGTATCCCAATTAGAGAAGTCGGAGCTAGGTACGATGCAGATGAAGAAATGACTCATGAGGGAGGCGACCTAGATATTAAACTAGATGACATCACAGGACAATATGTTCTTCACCTCGGTAACATAGTCAGACCAGAATGCTATAGATTTATTGTTGGATCAAAGGGTGCGACATTACAGCAATTAGAAAAAGACACGGGCGCATCAATAACGATTCCAAAAACAGTAAAAGAACAAAAAATAGGAATAATAATAAGAGGGCTTAATGAACAAGCAGTCGTCAGTGCGAAGACTCGCATCGATTTCATAATAGAATCTAATAAACACAAAGTACCATACACACACTTTATATCAATTCCTTTGGACATGTCTTCCTTGTTGGAATCAACGACATCTCTGGTGTCTGGTTTAAAGGACGATTTCGTTTCTGAATCTTCCCGTGTTCATTCATCGATATTTCAGAGACCTGAAAAATTACATCTAACCGTGGTAATGCTTCGTCTGTACGGAGATGATGATATAAAAAAAGCAACTGAAACTCTTAAGAAATGTTCGAAGTTTGTGGAAGAAAATTTTTCAGGATCGACATCCGACTTTGACTGTCGAATTCACATAAAGGGAATGCAAATAATGAACGATGATCCCTCGAGAGTTAACGTGCTGTATTTAGGAATTGAGAGGGATGTGTTTTCGGAGAAGTTACTGCAGTTGATCGACTATTGTTCACAGCAGTTTGTTCTTGTCGGGTTGTGTACATCAAAAGAAACTGAAAATAACCGTAAACTACATGCGACACTTATGAATACCAAATGGCGTAAAGACTTTACAGAACCTGACCCTGTCGATGATGATGATGAGCTGCTTGCTAGACGGCCAGATGCTCGACTGACGTTTGATGCGACAGAAATCCTCAACAAATATGAAAATATCGATCTCGGTCATCACAAATTAATGCGATTGGAGGTTTCAACAATGCAAGAAAAGGGTGAGACTGGGTATTTTGATGCTGTTCACAGTATTAACTTTCCCTAAGTAAAAAAAAAAAAAAAAACATTCTCTTTTTCTGATTTAGTTCTCGATACGCATTCCGGTTACATCTTTCTAACCAGCTAATGATTGGTTTGCGTTTTTTAGTGTGAAGAAGGGAAAAAAAAAAGAAAAAAGGAAGACAATTCACAGTTGATTGTTAGCTTTCTTAACTTCTCATTTTATTTGGTTTCCCCCCTCTCAGGATTGATTAACTATCAGCTCACGATTAATTCGTAATTGAATAACTCGATTCCGTACTGCACTGAATGACAACACGGAAAAAGAGATGTGTATGCAGCTAAGTTAGAAACATTTATTATAATGTAGAGCAAGTACGTCATTTGCGGAGTGTTAGCCTGTATTAACATTTTAGTCACTTGTGTCATGAGTTTTTTAAATTTTATTATTGAGTTCTGATACAATACAAGAGATTTAAACAGTCTTTCCCTCCCTCTCTCAGGATTAAATATTTCCTGAAAAAGACCAGAACAATGTTAGAAGAACTAGAGATTCTGATGGATTCGGCAGAGGGATTGAATATGGAGGTCAGAGAAATGTTCACACTAGCCTTAGGAATCATGCTTGTCCTTCGATATACCGGATTAGTAGCATGGAGGTGTGGTCAAGTAACAAGCGACTTAGTCATAGCTGTGTGCACACAACTACTGCTATCAATAATACTAGGGGGTTCATTATGGTGGTTAGTTGGTCATGGTATAGCTCATGGTGATGGATTGTTGTTTGGTACGACAGGATACATACCCACACTCGATAGAGAAAAGTTTGAAGCCGTTTGGTTCATCGAATTATTCGTCGCAGTCACTGCCCTTGACGGAGTCCAGTCGTTGGTTATAGGCAGAGTTAACTTTGTACAATATTTAATTATAGCAACTTTTCTAATGGGTTTCAGCATACCAGTGGCGTTCCACTCTGTTTGGGGCAGGACATCATGGCTTCGACCGGGATCTGAAAATGTTCTGCTGGCTGGATTTTTTGACCCGAGCGGTGGGATAACAGCTGCATTATTCTCAGGCGGCAGTGCCATAGCATGTGCTGTTACAATTGGTCGACGTAACTTTAAGACGGCAACCGATGCGGCATCACAACAAAGAGCATTAGAAGGACATAACTATTTCTTTCAAGCAACAGGATTCCTAATGGCTTGGATGATTTTATATGCGCAAGTCTCAAATGGAGTTCTACAGGACACTGTTAAGATTGGAAACATCGGAAATTCACTTCTGTTCTTAATTGTGTCATCATCATTTGGATCGATAGCTTCATTGTTGTGTTCTCTCGACATTAATAGACATTACAAATTATCATCTGTCGTTAATGGAATTGCTGCTAGTTTAAACGCATCATGCTCAGCATGTCATTGTGTTCCTGTATCATGGGCACCATTAGTAGGGATGTTGTCAGCTTGTATTTATTTTGGTGTTAGAAAGGGATTGGACAAAGCAAGAGTCGATGATCCATTTCTAGTTCTGAGTTCAACATTTGCACCAGCCGTGTGGGGTTGTATTGCCGCAGCACTATTCGCAGATAAAAGATATTTTACCACGAGTCATGTTGGTGAGGGATTATTTAGAGATGGGAATTCAGACGCATTGTTCTCACACATTCTGGGGATTATTGTCATTTCTGGATGGGGGTTCTTATCAATGTTGATATGTACCAAATTATTAGTAAGCATCGCAGACTTAACAGAAGACGCTAGCGACCTAATTGATCATGGCGGCTGCTACTGTGACGTTGCCGGAATGTTTGACAAGGATGCAGATAAAGAACCACTTCTTGATCGGGAATATACGTCAGCAAGTTTTTGTGCGGCTTCGGAATTCGCACCTCCGACAGTACGTTCTCAATCTGTTATTGAGGAAGAAAAAGCATCTAAACTATCACAAAGCGGATTGGATGTGTCATTTCACCAATTTGAGCCTGAGTTTGAGAATGAACTACTACAAAAGAGAAATATAAAACTGCAAGTTTTTCGATGGGTAGCCTACCTTGTAGTCATCAGCACTTCAATGGGATGTTCACTCGCTCAACCAGACGAAGCTGGCGAGTCAATCATCTCTAACTCTGATATAACGACTGAGCTTTCTCATGTCATAGGCAACATAACTCTGCAGATTAGTGACGCCAAGGGTGATATGAATACCGTATGGGTATTGCTATGTGGTATTATTGTGTTTTCTATGCAATTGGGATTTTGCTATATTGAATCTGGTGGTGTTCGATCCAGTAGTGTCATCAACATTACTTTTAAAAATATTGGAGACTGCGCTATTGGTTCTATGTGTTGGTGGCTTACAGGATACGGAATGAGCTATGCCGATGGTGGTATTTTCTTTACATCGACCACAGATTTATTTGCAATGTCGCCGATTCCAGGATCTGAAGATGGGGGTCGCTTAGCTCATTTCTTCCTATCATTTACGTACATGACCACTGCGGTGACAATCATTTCTGGTGCGGTAGCTGAGAGAATAACCTTACCTGCGTATTATATGATTGTCGCTGCTATTTCTTCTTTTTTCTATCCGCTGGTAGTTAGGACCATCTGGTCTGAGTATGGTTTTGCATCACCATGGTCAACAAACAGAATAGGAAGTGGGTGCCTTGACTTTGCAGGAAGTATTGTGATCCATATGTATGGAGGTTGTTGTGCATTAGTAATGGCTTCTATTATCGGTCATCGAACTCTAATTAACGGGATTGACTTGTTTAGTGACGCTGGTCAGGAAATAGTAGCTGGTCACAACAAGTTTCAAACTGCTGCTGGAACGCTTCTTCTTTGGTTTGCTTGGTTCGCATTCAACGCTGGAAGTGTTGTTCAAATCAGTGACGGAGGTTCAATCGTTGCAGCTAATGCTATCGTCTGTACACTACTAGCAGCGAGTACTGCTGGTATGTCAGGCCTTGCAACAAGTAGGTTCTTCTTTGGATACTACGACGTAGGTCACGTTTGTAACTGTGTCCTTACTGGTCTGGTGTCAATAACAGCAGGTTGCGCATACATGTCTCCTGTATATGCTCCTCCGATTGGTGTAATCGCATGTGTTGTTTATTCATGTGTAAGACTACTACGAATTCGTCTTCGAATTGACGATGTTATCGATGCCGGTGCAGTCCATTTCGGAGGTGGTGTTTGGGGAGGCATCAGCACAGGATTATTCTCTGACTGTGAGCGCATCCGCATAGCAGTTGGTGACAGTGATATCACAAACTGTGGTTTATTTGTCGGTGGTGGATGGACCCTACTGGGTGTTCAACTAGCTGCCATCTTAAGTGTAATAGGTTGGGGTTTTTTAACAAGTTCAATACTGAGTTTTATCATAACTCAAACAGTAGGATTGCGTGTTGATCCTTTCTTTGAAATCCACGGAATCGACCAATCTGAACACTTAGCACATTCATACGACTACATTGAACGTATCCAAGCAGAACGAACCAGAGCTGTAGAGGCTCAAGAAGTAGCTGAGAAGGTAACTCAAGCGATGTCATTATTTAACTTAGAAGATGCTGAAGGTGTTATTCAGGCGTCTCGAGCTCGTCACGACTGTGAGCTGTATCAATACTTTGACAGACTTTTAGGTAATCTTAAACTATACAAACCTTACTTACCTGATACTCTATTCCAAGATGTTGGTGAATTCGGTTCTGAAAACGGCAGTGATTCTGACGAAAGTAGTGCAAAAGAAACTCACATAGGTACCAGTGCTCATGTTACTAGCGTTGCAACAACAGCTATGGTTGGATCAAAATTGGCAACTGGTTTAAACCGACACATGAAATCAACAGTTCTGCATGCTCGTCTAGTAGAAGATCACGAACATATTACAATCCCCGAAAGGGTTGCTAAGTATACATTAGTGATTGGATTATTCGAAGACTTGGTAAAGGAAAGCAGAGGATGCCTTATGAAAGTTGAGGGAAATCAGTTAATGGCAGTCTGGGGAATCTCAAGCTTCGTAGCAATGAGCGGCTACGTAGCAACTAGAATCTCACTTGCAGCGTTAGCAAAATATAAATCAATCACGATGGGTGATGAAAAACCAAATCCGGAAATGCCATTGTCGGGATTATCTGTTGACGATAAGTGTATGCTGTTTGTTGCAATAGCTGGCGGTAACGTCTTATCTGGAAACATTGGTACAAGCACGACGAGATCAAGTATCATTCATGGAGCTCCAGTCGCACAAGTAGAGGTATTGTCACATGTTGCTGCTTACCTACGATGCAGACTTGTTATCGACCGAATCACCTCTCAGTACGCTTCCAATTATTATGACTTTCGTCCTGTGGATGTTATTTCTGGTAACCATTTCTCATTCAGTCATGAGATATATGAGATAGTAAGCGTTAAGAAATCAATGAAACAAGACAACCGCGAATGGATGTACGAACTGCAACAAACTGAAAAAGAAAAAAGTAATGTCAACGAAGACTATATCGAAGCTTTTAAACTTATGAGAGGTGCAGATTATAAATCTGCGGTAAATAGCTTAGTATCTCACTTGGAAAGAACTCCTACTGATACGGGAGGGCAGAGATTGTTAGTAATAGCTCAGAATTTGGAGTTCGATTCAAGGTACAAGCCTTGTAAGTTCCGACGTTATATTCATTCACCTCCCTTTTCATTGTACCCAGGAGAGCGTCTTCCTCATGAAACTATTCGCGACATTGTGGTCAGTGTTATCAGTGTGCTCGCGATAACGGTGACCACGTTGAATACTTCTCATTCACCAATTCGTAAACATAATAAGGTTGCTATCTTAAATAATCAATCTTCGTTACTTGATAATGTCCCAGCTGATGGTACTCCTGCATGGGGAAATGAATAATGTTGAGGGTTGTCAAGTACTGCTTTTTTTTTTTTTTTTTATATATACTAACGATTTCCATTGTTGTACTACTATATTTTTACCGATTTTTTTAAGAAACTTTCCCGCCTCTGGTCTCCTGTTTTTCTTTTTTTTTCTTCTTCCCCCCCCTCCGTTTTCTCTCTCTCTTTAAAAAGGAAAATTAAACAACAACCCGAAACAAGAGAAGCAAGTCATATTGAGCAGATGAATTGAGTCCTCCAGGTGATGTTTTTGTGTTAATTAGATGCTCTGGTAAGACACGGGCTGCTGAATTGTCGTGGTGTTATAGAGCCGCTCTCTTATTAGTAGTATCTCGGAATTTGGTTCACCGCCGTGAACTGTGTGCTTTTTACCTCATGTATTTTCTTTTTATGTTATTTTTATTTATTTACCACGCTGATAAGTGGCTGTTCATTTTTTTTTTCCCCCCAACAGTTTAATGTAACTAATGCTATTCTTAGCTTTCAAACTTCTCCTTTGATTATATTATCGTTTTATTCTTTTAAAAGAAAGAACAGAATGAAAAAAAAAATTGAAGTACTGAAACAGACATCGTTCTCGTTGTCTGTTTCCGTTTTTTTTCATTATTTTTTTAGATAATGGAAGTAAGCAATGACTGGTCAAGAACCTAGCCAAGGCGCAGGCTGTCCTTAGAAAGTACAAAGGGGAGTTACTCTCTATGTGTTTATTTACTTATCAAGAATGCTGTATCTACTAAGGTGGGAAGTTAATAATCAATGTTCGCATTCATTCGCATGTTTGTCTTGCTAGGTTGTCAGTGAAGATTTTAATTTTTTTTTTGGTCTTTTTTTTTTTTTTTTTTTTTTCCCCTCTCAGTTGATATTTGTATGGATACAATTATCAAAGCAAATCTCATTTACACTTTTTTTTTTTTTTTTTTTTTTTCTTCAAGAAAAAAGATCATCTTTCATCACGGCCGTCACGTGTCTGTTGGGGGGTTAGACTCTCTTCTTAGCTTTGACAACTAAGTAAAGGCATTGGAAAGTCGAATTTCTTAAGCAACGTTGCTTTTTTTTGTTATTTCATTTTTTTTTTTTTTTTTTTTTTTTTTTTTTTTTTATCTGTTTTATGTTGATGAACTATCACACAAAAAAATATTTGAGATCCCATGACCCTGATTCTTTTTCACAGGTGTCTTTTTTCTTTTTTTCTTTCAGCAAACCAGATCTCTGTTGCTGCGAGTTAGTGATTATTTTTAATTCGTTCTGTATTTTTTTTTTGTCCATGGGAGTCGTGCAAGAGTTTATTATTGTCTCCTGTCGTCAGTGAAGATCTCATGCTGTGCTACCTACGTTGCTGTTGCCTCGTTACTGGTTGCTTTAGTATCGAATTACTGTTACACTTATCGTAAACTTCGACTCTTTGGACGCTTTGTTAAAATGTGTTGATTCTTACTTCCTTCCGCCGTACCAACTCCAACTGATTGCTTTTCTATTGCACTGAAGTTGGGTTTTACAGTGGAGTGAATAATAGTTGTTGTGGTTGTTGGTTTTAATGCATCTGAGTACTGCAGCTGGCCGCCACACTGAAGTCGTGCTGGTATTCAGTTTTCTGTTTATTATAAACAGGTTGGTTTTTTTTTTTTAAAACGAAATAGTTGGTAAATCCATAGTATTCGAAATTCATTCTCTTCTCTCTCTTTTTTAAATCTACATAATGGTCGTAGGTAATAATCAAGTTTTTTTTTTTTTTTTTTTTTAAATGTGCAGCGTAAACGTTAAACGCATTAATTTTTATAGGCTTGTCGTTTTTTTTCGGTTTTCACCCCTCTCTTTCCTTTATTATCAGGCAAAATGTTGCAATGCCTCCTGTTTCATGGTGACCTTTTTTTTTTGTGCAAAAGACCAGCAGTATTCTTAACAGATAAAAATCCGTTGGCATCGTATTAAAAAAAAAAAAAAAAAAATAGTTTTTTTGTTGTTGAATTTCTCTTTCTCTTTTTCTTTTTTTTTTTTTTTTTTTTTTTTGGTAGTCTCGGGACAGCAGCCAAATACTAATACTGGTTTTATTTGGTTTACTCTCTTCGCTGTCATGAGGCACTTATTGAGGACAAACAAGAAAATATTAATAAGGTTCCCGAGAGAATTAGTCTCACAGAAAGCACCCAGTGATGCTTTTCCAGTTCTAGTATGGAATTTTCATGTCAGAATCTGGAGCCAGGGTTGTAATACACACTAAGAAGCGAATGTTACTGCTCTGCAACATCTCACAGACAGTTCCAGGAAGGCAATTCCAACCGTTCTACTTTTAAGTGCCTTCCAGGAACAGCCTACCTTGAACAGTGATCGTTATTTAGGTTTCTCAATGGCAAAATTCTTTTTAAAAAAAAAAAAAAAAAAAGTTAAAAAAATGAACCAAAC
Organism: Flectonema sp. DT1601; assembly: GCA_964019425.1. Classification (NCBI taxonomy): domain Eukaryota; phylum Euglenozoa; class Diplonemea; order Diplonemida; family Diplonemidae; genus Flectonema; species Flectonema sp. DT1601. The sequence continues at coordinate 367,675 of OZ025851.1, read as the reverse complement.
CATTTTGTTGTTGTATGGTAAATGCCTCATCAAAGTAATTACCTCTCTCTCTCTCTCTCTCTCTCTCTCTCTCTCTCCCTTTCTGTAAGTGATGTCATTGTGAAAAGAAAGCAAATTTTCCCTTGGTCGTGCTTCTGTAGATCAAATGAATTGAAACTTTTTTATTTTTTATTTTTTTAAAATATGAAAACGCTTTTCTTATGCTTATTATTATTATTTCCCCCCCCCCTTTTTTTTTATATTTTAATAAAAGAAACAAAAGTAACTACACTCCAGTCCTGCAAACTGGAGTGCTTCAGTCTAAATAATTGATTGACTTACTTCTACACCATACTGATGATGAGAGAATAGAGGTAAGAGGTATATGGATTACTCTCGAAACCTAATAGTTACTTTAAAAGGCTAAGTTAAGCATCACCATAGTCACTGTATCCTTAACAGATGTTAAACCATCGCTATGTTACGCGATACAAAACAGTTGTATTTTACAAATTCAAACATTCAACCCCCCTTTTTTTTGCTCAGAATGTTGCATAGAAAGAAACAGTTTCTTGTATTTTTCTTTTATTTTTTGAACCGACGTAGTCGGGAGAAGAAACTACAGATTGAAAGCCGTTATTTATTGTGGTCATGACTTATTTCCCCGTGCGACAGGATTAAATCTGTTGAGTCAACGAAATATAAGGCAAATCTGAATGGTTTTTTTATTTTTTATTTTTATTTTTTTTTTTTCTCCCTCGTTGTACATACTCTTTCAGTTTGAGCCTAATTTTTCCTTCATTTTTATTTTTATTTTTATTTTTTATTATATTTTTTTTAGGGAGAAGTATCTAAGGTGCTGTATAAACCCTTTGACTCTTCATCTGTGCGGGACTGCTTTCTCTTTCATTTACCCAAAAGTTAGAAAAGAAAAAATAAAAATAAAAGAAAAGAATAAGAACCCACTTCACAGTTACAAACTGTCGTATCAACAATTTCTTAGTAGTTTATCTTTCTCGTTGTTTTCTACAGCAATTTTTTTTTTTTTTTTTTTTTGAATTATTGTTCGTGTGATGTGAAATATGAGGAAGGACTTGCTTATCTGGACCACAGCTATTCTCGATATACATCGAAAGCCTATGAGAGGATTGAGCAGTTATAAACCAGCAGTCTTTGCCGATGATGTTGGGCTCGTGCTGACATCGCCAGACGCTCCCACATTTGTATAAACAGAAGTGTTATTATTCTATTTTTTCTTTTTTCTTTTATTATTATTACTACAGGCTCCGCATCGGGTTTTTTTTTTTTTAAAAAAAAAACAAGCAAAAAAAAACAACATGCTCACGCAACAACAGGCTCGTGCCAAGATGTTCACAGACCAAGCCAGTATGGCTGCTTTCTTTAAGGCATACGAGAGACAGACTGGTCCAATGTTGGCATACTGTGAAGCAGTCATGGGTGCTGACAGCAGCTTAACAATGGCGGAGAAATATTTATTGGGAGCATACGTGTCAGAGCTAAACCACTGCGTGCATTGCAGAAATGTTCAAGAGAGTGCCGCGCTATCCTGTGGAGTTGACGAAGGTATTTTAAAGTCATTGTTATTGGAAAAGGAAACACCACTCGCACCTAGAATGATGAGCGTTTTTCAGTATGCTAAAAAACTATCTCTTACACCTCATCAGGTTGGTGTAGAAGACAGCCAAGCGGTACTATCACACGGTTGGCCTAAAGAAGCCTTATCTGACGTGGTTCATATTGTTGGACTATTTAGCATGTTAACCAGACTTATAGAGGGGCTTCATATCAGACCAGAGGTAACAACAAGTATATCTATGGGAACGTATCTTGCAAGGGAAGGCTATTCCGGCATGGCAGCTGACCACGGCTTAGAAAACCCTTACGTTCAACCATTAGCCCCTGGAGAAGGAATCCCTTCACTGCGAAGAATATCACGAGAAGCTGATCATATGGTACCGGGTGTTAAAGTTAGACTGCAGAACTTACAAAGAGAAGTTCACAATGGAAAGATTGCAAGAGTTTTAGAATACGTTCCACACGCTGACAACTGGAGAGTAGAACTTGAAAATGCCGTCGTAATCAGAGTGAATGCTGAAAACTGTACAATCGACACTGATGATGATGAATACCCACCACTCTCAACTGCTAGTGTTGAATCAAGAGAAGTCGAAGTTCCAGAAATCGGAACAGTGAGCAATGCAATTCGTAAAGCAGCTCTCGCACGCAATCGCTTTCAAAGAATTGAGAGCCGTCTTTTGAAAGACTTTTCCTCTCCGTCTCCTCTTTCTAACTGCACCGTCGAGTTAAACGATAAGTTCGAAGTAGTCTACTTCACTATCAATTCTAGTTGGGACAAGGGACGAAAAGCTCTCTTCGCTAAGACATACACAAGACATTACAAAGATGGAGTTCACAGACTTCGTGTTGTCATTGTAGACAGTGATGATAAGAAGAGTGGGAAGACTATTACATTTGATGATAGAGGTGAGGGAGGTGCTCTACGAGAACTGCCTGCTGGTGATTCACAAGAAGTAAACTCAACCACCGATTAGAACGATGTAATCAAATCAGTTTTATAGAGAAGACAAACCAATCGGATCCTCTACTATCTATCTGTCTACGAGCCACCTTATGAAGCAGGAAGAGTTCACGGTGAATCTATTTCACGCTATTTTGTGAGCTGTTCATCTTTCGATGTTATGAGTCGCTTTTTCGAATGACAAGTTGATTTTAACCATTTCTCTTTGTGCATGTTTCGTACACAGCTCTTTACCTTTTTTTTTGTTTTCCCACCCCATCAAGTTACCACCCCAGCGATTCGGTGGTCTTCTGCAGTTCGCGCGTTATTTCTGATTTTTCTCTCTTTCCATGACAAAATCTTATTTTTTATGTTGAGTGTAATTACTGCTTGAAGAAGGTTCACATTGCAATCTGACCAGCAATAGTACTTCACACGATTAGTCCAGCTGATCCTTTTCGTTGTCCCTTTTTTCCTTTTCCTTTTTTATTTATTTTTTTTAAAACCAAACAAAAAATAGCAGCAATAATGTTGAAACCCCTTTTCATGGTCCCCCTTTCCCCCTGTATTTCACTTGGTTTTGTTACTCTGTCTTCTCTCTTCCTCATTGATTATCCTCGCAGCGTTTTTCTTTTTTGCTTCTATAATGCGGAAGCCATCAGCGTCTGATATTTTTATTTGAGGTGGTGGTCGTTTTTTTTTTTTTTTGTCCTCCAACCCTTATTTTTTTTTCTTCCAGTGTCAACCTCGCTTGGTGGGGTAATCTCTTTAGAGATTAGAAAAACTAGAAAAAAAAAAAAAAAAAAAATTGTTCTTCGCGGCTGCTGAAATGAAAGTTTTTAATAATAAAAGACTAATTCAAAAGATTCGATTCTGAGTATTTCGGAATCGGATTGGTTCTCTGTTGATGTGAGTTTACCTCCCTAAGAGTACCTCATAATATGTAGCAACGGTGGATTAAAAACTCCAATTTTTTCCCCCTACAAGTTCATTTGTTCTCCTCGATCTGTTTTTTTTTTTTTTTTTGGTACTAAAGTACAAAAAAGTTGTTGTTGGGACGAAGGAATAAAAAAAAAAATGATTATTAGCTAACAGTGAGCACGAAATTTGTGTTCTCTCAAAGAGAACGAAAAACCGTGGATTCTCGCTGTACTAGATTAATATTAGTGGTAGGGGGGTGTTTACGTATTTTTTCCCTTCTTTCTTTTTCTATTTGATATTTGCTGAACTGGTTTTTTTTTTTTTTTTTTTCATTCTCGCAAACTTTTTCACATCGACTGATGGTGTTCGATTTTGAAATATAAGTTTCCAATCTTCCTTACTGGAGCAAGTACCGGCACAGAAGATAGAGATTGTGTAGATTAGCCTACTTGAATTTACCTTTAAGGGATGATGGAAGGCAGTGGTTGTTTTTTTTTTTTGTTCTCTTTCACTTTTTTTCCCTCCTTCACCCCTCTCTAATTTTTGTTGTCTTTCACAGATAACACTTTCGGAATTAGTAACGACAGGATAAGACTTGGCTGAATTTAAAAAAAAAAAAAAAAAGGAAAAAAAAAGAAAAAAAAAAAATTGTCGAAAATATAATATTCGTTCTTCTGCTTGCGCTCGGGGTAAAGGTTAATTCCATATTTTCCTATGTTGAATATTTGACCTTTAGCCGAACCCTATTTTTTTAGTTTTAGCAGGTTACTGTAAGGGTACAGACTTTGATACTCAGGTAACCCAATATTTTGCATTTATTGTAAGAAGAGTGCTCCACCAGTTGTGTGCTATGAACAATCGTATTGAAGGGATGAAAAGATTTTTTTTTTTCTTTAATTACGAACACAAAATCAAAAAAAAAAAAAAAAAAAAAAGAAGAAGAAGAAAAAAAAAAAAAAAAAAAAAAACTACTGCTTCGTAGCTCTATGGGAGGTGGGAGGTTAACTCTAAGCTTTTTAGTTTGCTTGTATCAGTGATGCGCAATACGTATTGTAAAGGAATTATTTATATATCTATCTATTCTCCAGATTTTACTGACTGGTCTCTCTATAGTTGACTGATTTACTTCTAGAGGTTAAGTGGTTTATGGATTACTCTCGAAACCCTGATAAAAATATTACTTTTTTGTATTAATACCTAAAAGTTGTTATTGGTTTTTTTTTAACCTTTTTTTTTTTTAAATTCTGACTTGCTTTCGACCCACAGTATTCATGACTGCGATAGTATTGTTGTTTTGAAATCTTCGTATTTGCAATTTTTTTCTGAGCTATTTTGCAGGAGTAACAAGCCCCCCTTTTCATCCTCTCTTAGCTCTCCAAATGGACGAAGCTGATCACGACGATGTGTCGAGGGTTTTTTTTTTTTTTTTTTTTTTTTTTTTAAAGTTTTTTTTTTTTTATTTTATACCTTGTGTTAAGAAGATGCTACGCTGATTACTGTAGTGTTTGTGTGATGGTATCTTTTCATTTGGTATGATAAAAAGCCTGCTGGGTGATTTGAGTCATCTTGGTGAGATTTTTTTCCTGTCCACTTTTTCAGAAAATGAAACAAAACTGATGGGTTCGGACCGATAACGCTATAGTTTCTTTTAACTCATATTTTTTTTTTCTTCAAAGTCGGGTGACGCGTTTTTTTTTTTTTTTTTTTTTTTTTTTTTTTTTTCCTTCGTCAGTGAAAAGACTAAGCCAGGCTTGATAATTTTATTCTTTTAATGATTCTGTGATGCGATTACCTTTTTTTTTTTTTTTCTCCCTTTTTATGTTTACTTTTTTTCTAAACATAACGTAACCTTTTCTTTGATTAACAACTACGAATATTTTTTTTTTCCAGTCGAAGTACTTTTTTTGATATTAATTTTTGTATTAATACCCTAAAAGTACCCAAGTTGTTACTGTTTTTACATCGTCAAAGTTTCGATCCCCATTTTTTTTTCCCTTCTTTTCTTTTCTTTTCTTTTCTTTTCGTATTAATTTTTTTTGATGGTAAAATACTATTGAAAAATTCATTTTTTAGAGGTCACTTGAGGACTTCCTAGGAACTTGTTAATACAGTACTAAAGCAAGATTCTTCTTTTTATTTCTTCTCTCTTCTCTCTTCTTTTTTTTTTTTTTTTTTTTTTTTTGCTCCAGAGCAGGATTGTACAATTACTTTCCTTCAACCTCTTTTTATGTTTTTCCTTTTTTTTGCGTTTCCAGGATGCGTCATATATGTGTGAATGTTGCAATATAATTAAGAACAAATTGCCTTGAATTAAACCAACGACTAACTAAATCAGGTGCCGTGAACATTTTTTTCTCGGCGGTCGATATTTCTAGGCAAATTCTACGTTAGTTTTTTTTTTTTTTCCTCTTTTTTTTTTCTTCCTTTGAACAATCTCTTCAGCATTCTCTTATCTGAGACGTACTCAACTTTATAAAAGCAAAATTAACTAACTACACGTATTTGAGTTGCACCGACGAAGTCGGGGAAGAACCCATTGAGATTAAAAATCCGTTTATTCATGATGTTGGATGTCGTTTACTTTCCCTATGCGCTCAGTAATAATGTCTGCGATCAACAGAGTATACAAGGCTTTTATCTGAATGGTTTTTTTTTTTTTTTTTTTTTACAACTTTTTTTTTATTTTTATAACAAACTCATGTTCCAAAAAAAATCGTATCTTAGAGAACACAATTTTTTTTTTTTTTTCCTCTTTTTTTTTTTTTTCCCTTGTTTTGTTTCCTCAACTGGCAGTGGAAAACACGACTGCTAGGAGAGAAAAGGAGGAAAAAAAAAAAGACAGAAAAAAAAAGAAAAAGGAAAAAGGAAATAGAGGGAGAAAGAAGCGGTTTATGGTTCGAGTTACGCATGCAATGTCAATTGGTGCTTCTTCACATCAAATCCGTGAGCAACTAGCGTCTTTTCTTTTTGCCATTCGCCGCCTTGCCTAGACATCATTTCTTCAAAATGGAAACACTCAACATTTTTATTCCTTATTATTGATTAGGTCAGTCGTAGAAAAGTGTTTTTTTTTTATTATTATTATTATTAATTTTTTGCTTTTCGAAAGTAGGCTTTTTTTTTTCTTTTCGCGACTGCGAAAACGTTTTTTGTGTGTGGTTTTCTGATTTCACCAAACCTGATTCTTTAAACCTCTATTATACTGCTCTTACAGGAATTACCGAACAAAATCAAAGGCTCAATCATGCTTTCGAAAGTGGATTTTTGTTACCTTTTTTTTTTTTTTTTTTTTTACATCACAAAAACTCAGTGAGACTGGGTTTAATATGTTTCTATTAATGGAGGAGGTTTGAAATCTCACTTTGCTACTCATCCTTACCCCTAACAGTATGTCCGATTGAGAGTGCGCGTTTTTTTTTGGGAGTTTCTGAAAGTAGTTTCATCTACGTTAACAGTTATTGTTTGTTGTCTAAAAATATTAATACTCTTATACAGCATTTATGTAAATGAAAAAAAAAAATGGTTTGTTTGCTCGTATGGTTTATGCATTTTACCACCCCTTCAGCCTACCACTTACTCGTTTCCCAACACATATTAAAATGTCAACTGAAGTTCTTCCATCAAACTACAAGCCAACTAACTGCCCAAACTTGGCTCCGCCAACTCAGGCTGGTGTTAGAAAAGGATACAATCTCTTTGTCGGTACCCTTCCTAAAGAGATTACAAAGGATGAGTTGGAAATTTTGTTTTCACCATTCGGAACTCTGAGTGACACGTACTTGTTGAAGCAAGAGGGAAAGGGAAACTGGAGATGTGGATTTGTTAGCTACACTGGATACGCGAGTGCTGCTCACGCTATTGCTGTTTTGAACGGATTTAGAATCCAAGAACACTTACCACCAATGTGCGTGAGATTCGCAAACCCACCGAAGATTGAGGAGAGTGCCAACCATGTCGCTCCTAGCGCCAGCAGTGTAGCTGCTGCTGTTGCTGATGCTCGTAAAATATTGGATCCGTCTGCAACGTCCTTTTTGCCGTTCGCAGTGGATGACAGTTCGAGTGTAACTTCGTCTCTAGGACCAGAGTCCAGCTCCCATACCCCTTCAGGCCGTGATAGAATGGCTTTGTCATTTTCTACTGCAGCCTGATCAATTTTGAAAAAAAAAAAAAAAAAAAAACTTTCTTTTACGCCTTTACTTAACGTCTCTTGGGTCGGTCTTTTTGTTTACTATCATTCCAACATATCTATGCTTTTTGGTTTTTTGGTTTGAAGCATGGTTTGCTTCAAACCCCAAATAGCTACAAAAAACTTCTAAATGAAAAAAGATTATCGGCGCAATACAATTATTTGAGCCGATTCTCTGCTTTCTTGTTTTATTTAATATTCTGCAAAAAAACCGCAAAAAAAAAAAAAAAAAAAAAAAATGTTTACTTGCCCATGCCGCATGGCGCCAATTTCGTCCATCGCAGCGGGCTTGCAGGGATTCTCTTTTGTCCCTCCTTTCAAATTTAAAAAAAAAAAAAAAAAAAAGGAATTTGTGTTTTTCTAATGTAGAATGCCTAGATTTCTAACACTACAAAAAAAGAAAAAAGCGTCAGCTTGTTCAATGCTGGCTGTAGACGTGAGATTATTTCAAAGGTTAGTTTTTATTTGTGCTCACGGCATCTTTTTTTTTGTTGTCAATCGGAAGGGAAAGCTCGCTTGAACGAAACCCTTGAAATAATCTTTTTTACTTAAAAAAAAGAAGAACAAAAAAAAAAAAAAGTAAATTACAATAAGTCCTGAAGTACACGTTTGTATTTCGTGTGACTCTGTTCATTCATTTTCTTTTTTCCTCTTTTCTTTTTTTTTTTTGGGCTAACCCTTAATTTCACGCAAATGTTACTGAAATGTCGGAACTCAAGACAAAAAAGTTTCCAAAATGGACAGCTCTACAAAAAAAAAAAAAAAATTCTGAATCTGGTACAACGTCCGACTGCGTAATGTGAGAGTTCAGCACTCTCTCGGTCCTGTCGGCCAAAGCGTGTGGATGCCTTATCTGAATTTTTGGGTGACCCTTTGACTTGCCTCTGGCAAATAAAGCCAACTTGTAGCCTGTATACCGTGTTAAACTGAAGATCTTTTTTGCTAAGATAGTTATGTAGTCAGCTTAAAAAAAAAAAAAAAAAAACTAAGTAGCTGTCTATTTCGGCATTGTAGTTTACCACTACACAAGTCACGTGTGATCCAGCAGCGCATTGAGACAAGCAGATATTACACAAAAAAACACAACTGATTTGTTATCTATGCCTCTGTTGTCTTGAAACTACTTGGTTATCTTAGTTCATCCCTGGCTTTGTTGTCCGGAACACCGAATGCTTTTCTCTTCTACTTTTTTTTAAAAAAAAACTTTTTGAAACCACGCTGACCAATGAGGGAGTAAGTTACACTGCTTTAGTTTTGCTATTCTCCCTCTTACTCAATTCTCTACCTGTCTTTCCACACCCCCAAAAAAAAAAAAAAAAAAAGAATCGAACGCCTGGTCAACGACGATTCTAAATACTTATACTAACATTTTGTTTTAGTTATGTACGAGTGTAATACATTGTATAGCTTTTAAAGCTATTGTTCTAAGAAATGAAGCTTAATTCTTCTGTCAATTTTTTTTTTATTTTTTTTTCTTTTTACAGTTTTAACCTTATTAGTAAGGTTTTATTGCTGTGTTTTTTTTTTCCTACATTTTGTCAAAAAAAAACAAACTAATCACCCCCAACAAAAAAAAAAAAAAAAAAAAATCTTAATATTAATTTTGAGAGAAATTAAAAAAAAAAAAATTGAAATCGAATTTTTTCTTTTTTTTTTTTATAAATATTCCTAAGGGAGGGGAAAAAAACAAAGAAACGAAAAATAAATGAATACCAAGAGGATTTGGCTCATTTTCTTTTTTTTTTCGTTCCTTATTATTTTTTTTCACCCTCCTCTCTTCAGTCTTATTCATAGAGTGGTTTTACATTGTATCGTTTTCAGTAATAAGGCGGTTTGGGAACGAACGTGGTAACCACATCACGATTTAAAAAAAAAAAAAAAAAAAAAATTGAAAAAAAAAGAAAGAAACCTCGATTTCTGTAATTCGAGTGTTGTGTCGCAGGCTTACGAGCCTTTGTCCCTTTTTCTCTCTCCCAAATGATTTGATGGAAGAAAAAAAAAAAAAAAAAAAAAAAGAAGAAGGATGAACAAATTCAAACTTGCCCTAAAAAAACATGTACAAATTCTTCAGTACGCAGCGTGTTGCTATTGTAGGATGCTACTGTACTACTACTACTGCCCTTCTTCGTTTTTTTTTTTTTTTTTTTTTTAAAAACGTTTAAGTAATTCTTCTATTATAGTGACAACTATTTTGGCAAGTTCCATAGCGTCGTGAGGGGTTCGTGTGAATGAACGAAAAATTCTTCGCATTGAACAGCGGGCGTCTATGAGGAAGGGCAACCTGCTGGTTTAAATCTCTGGGTTAGGGCTTGCAGCTCCGTGATCAGGGTCCACCACTCACTGGTGCGGGTTACTTCAAACCTCCCTCAGCCCTGGACTTTGCTGAATAACAGATTACCGTAGTATTCTTCTAGCTGTTCTTGAAAATCAGACCATGAATTATGTCTGGAATTTTAATTTAAAAAAAAAAAAAAAAAAAAATTGTTTTGCTTCGCCTAGTAGTTTAAATATTCTTTTAATAATATCTTAAATGCTCTCCATCAAAGGTCGTTAATTCAGTCTTCGACAGTAATCGGAGCGTTCTTTTTTTTCATTCTTTTTTCCCCCCTTCTTTTTATTTGTAACTCAATTGTAGCATTCACCATTAATTGTTAGAGTATGATGCGTGCGAATAGCTGGAGAAGCAGCTCTAGACAAAAGAAGAAGAGAAAAAAAAAAAAAAAAAAAAAACAAAGTGAGAAACCAATGAAAAAAATATACTGCTGTTAGATATCTAAAATAAATTATGAGAAATCAATCTTTTAACAAAATCTGTTTTCAGTATATTGCCAAACAACACTGCACAACCTCCTCATTATGGGGAAAAAAAAAAAAAAAAAAAAAAATGGTAATTTGCATTATTGAATGCCAGTAGGGATTGTTGATGGTTTTGCCTGCAAAAGGAAAATTTCTTTTCCCCCTTCCTCTTTTTTTTTTTTTTTTTTTTTTTTTTCATCTGCTTGTTGGTTATTTTTTCTTCTTCTTAAGTCTTGTTTTTCTTTTCTGGTGTTCACTGTTTTACTCGAAAAAAAAAAAGAAAGAAAAAAAAAAAAGAAAAAAAAAAGAAGCAGAAAAACGAACAATTGCATTATTTTGTCTTATTTGTGTGGTGTGATTCACTTTCCAATAATTCTCTGATATTTTTTTTCTTGCCCCCACCTTTCCCCCAAATATTCTTTTCGTTGTTATGCAGGCTACTACCCCAAACATGTCAATTGTTTTTCCTCTCTCCCTAGCATTTTCAAGTATTTTTGATTTATCCTGTTGGTGCGTCCTTGGGCTTGTAATGTTGGATTTTTTTTTTTTTTTTTTTTTTTTTTTTTTGTTGTTGTTGTCGTTGACTTCTTTTTAGGTACTGAATAATTCTTACGCCTGCAAGGAGAAAAGGACTATCCTTTCGATGAAGGAGGGGAAAAACAAGAAGAAAAATAAAAATAAAAAAAAGAAGTACTCTCTTTCCTTTCTTGTGATGAAAGAAATTTTTATTTTATTTTATTTTTTTTTGTATTGAATAATGTTTCAGTTTCCCAACTTTTTTTTTTTTTTTTTAATCTTTAAACACTTTTCCCTTACAGTTAATAGGCAAGGGCGAAGGGGAAAAAAAAAAAAAAAGATAATATTTTAAATTTTTTTCTTTTTTTTTCTTTCTTTCCTCCTTCCCCTGTCTTTATTACAAATTTTGTTTCTTTTTGTTAATTGCTACTGTCTTTTTTTTTTTTTGCCTGAGCTTAGTCGCTGAATTGTCCGCAAAATCAAGTTAGTTATTTTCCGCTTACTTCATTAGCAAAAATGGACAAAAAGCAGCGTGTATGGCTAGAATGGATTATTTATTTTTTACAATTGTCAGCCAACCCTGGTTGAAAATCCCCCTGCCTTCCCCTCCACACCAACGCTTTTTTTTTATATATCACTTTCCTTTTTAGGTTAATTCTTAATGTGCTTTTTTTCTTTTCTCTTTTCTCTTCGTCTCCAAAACTCCCCCCCCTTTTTTTTTATTTAAAAAAAAAAAAAAACTCCTTTACTTGTATCTTTCTTTTAGTGACCACAACGCCCTGTCTGAAATATGTGTTGTTTGTGGCATTTTAGCTTAAAAAAAAAAATTAAAAAAAAAAAAAAAAAAAAACGATAAGGAAGGAAAAATATAGCCGACTAACAGTAGTGTTTCTCTCTTGGTTAATAAAATATCATATGTTGTGCTGCTTCATGCCATATTTCAACAACAACATTATTTGTTCTATTAAGAAAATCGCTATCTTTCCTATTGATTCTTTTTTATAATTGTTTCCTTTTTTTTTTTTTTTTTTTTTTTTTTTTTTTCAAAAGTAAATCCATCTGTTTAATTAAATTCCCTTATTGCGTCTTGTAGTAAAAAAAAAAAAAAAAACACTCTCTGACTGTAGTTGTTAATGTGTTCAGATAGAGTATAAGTTTAGGGTTGGTCCCTTCCTCCTCCTTTTTCCCCTGTTCTCTCCCACTCTTAATGTGCACACAATGAAACCGTTATTGTGAAGGTGTGGTTGATTATTGGGTGGCTTGAAAGAAAAAAAACAAAACAAATTTGTTCTCTGTAGTGTAAGCTGCTTGTACAGTGGGCTTACTGCTTTTTTTTGATTATTAATTTTCTTTTTTTCCTTCTTCTAAAAGAGTTATTCTCAAGAGTCTTTTCAATGTTTTGGTTACTTGTGGATTTATAGTTACAGCCATAACCTGCATAGCCTAGCCCTTCGGGTGCTTCATGGCAGAGAGCAAGTATGAACTTTGTACCTCCTGCGAGTAACCGTGATGTTTGCTAAGGTTTTCTTCTTGTGCTCTCTTTGGTTTGTTTTTGCTACGATTGATTTTTTTTTTCTTCTTTTTTTTTTTTTTTTTTAAATTTATTGAAAAAGTTTGTTGTTCTCATGAAGAGCGGCGCTACCTGGTGGTGATTGAGGAAGTATCAGTTTTTTTTTAAATCAGTAACAGTACTTGTAAAAGTTGTTTTTATTTCTGTTGTGAAGTCCAACAGAAATATTCGCAAGTTTTTCTTGCACTTTTTCGATCTGAAACCAGTGCGTGATTTGCCTGGTTGACTACAGTCAGATATAAACTACGTGGCTTCATACACGAATGGTTACCCTGTGGTAGGTTGCTTTATTTTTTTTCTTTCTTTTGCATTATTGTTGCGCATACTTTCATTCTGTTTGCTCACAGTCACTGTACCAGGTGAGAATAAAGCTTTTTTTTTTTTTTTTTTTTTTTTTTTTTTTTTCCCATTCCCTTTTCCCATTTTGTATTAATGCATTGTTTTTCTTCTAAGTTCTCGGTAGTTTTTTTTTTTTTTTTTGTTACCTCTAATCTTATGTCTGTAAAAATAATGGAGATTACTATAAAAGCAAAACCGAAGAGTGCAGTACTAAAGACAATGTTGCACTCCCTTCATATCGCAAGCATGTAGTTTTACTACAGTGTTTTCACTTCGAGTTGGGTGATGTTGGTCTTTTTTTTTTTTTTTTTCTCCCTTCTTCAGTTATATACGCTCTTAATACTAAAATTGCTTTTTCCCTTTTAGGCAGATGGTAACAAAAAAAAAGACTTGGTGCTATGTTGTGAAGGGAAAAAAAAAAAAAACAAAAGAACGAAAAATAAAGGGAAAAAATGGTTTTAATGGTGTTTTGTTACTTACAAACTCCAAGAGACAACCTATTTCTCTATTGTTTTTCATTTTTTTTTTTTTTTTTTGATTGTTTAAAAACTCATAGCTTCTCTTTTTTTCTGCCGCTCTCTACAAAATTTATACTAAAACTCCCTATTTATTTTTGTTTGTTCAGTATCAATTTTTTTTAATTAGCAAAAAATTATATCAAAATGATGATGTGTCTCTCTTGCAGGCAGCTACAGTAAGTAACGTAGAAAAAATCTCACACTTCCTTTAAATTTAACTTCTGTCTGCGCTGCCTGAAGCTCTTTGTTTTATCCTTCCTTGGGATTATTAAGCAGCATTCACTCATATTGTATGGGAAAGAAAAAATGGGTTTGTTGTTTGCTTCTCCTCACTTTTTAATTGTCGCTTTGCGCTCTTAGTCTCGTTCTGTATGAATTTTTTGTGTAGTCTTGTGCTCAAACTGTATTCATTATGTTGTTATTAGTATAATAGAGTGGTTTGTGTTTGTGTTTTTTTTTTTTTTTTTTTTTTAATTGTTTTGGTTACCTCTCCTTATGACTCCGTGATACCTTTCACATTATTTAGTAGAAGTTAATTCAAGTTCACACTGAGTCTTCGGAAACGGTTACGGATTGGGTCCTCTGTTACTGTGAGTTACCCTCCCTAGAGTACTCATTAAATACTGTAACGTTGGATTAAATAACTATCTCATACTAATACCACATTAGCTTAGGAAAGTAGTTCGCGGAGTAATTGCCTTTTTTTTTTTTTTTTTTTTTTTTTTTTTTTTTTTTCATTCTTCTTTTGCAAGACAGAAAGGAACGAAAAATAAAAAGGGAAGGAAAGGTTTTATGGTGTTTTGTTACTCACGAAAGGCCAAGAGACAACTTTTTCCCCCTATTATTTTTTTTTTGTTCTTTTTTTGGGTTCCCTTAACTCTAACTTCTCTTTTTCTGCCGCTTTTTAAGTTATATTTGCATTGCCAACCCCCCATTTTTTTTTTTTTTTTTTTTTTTTTTTTTTGTTTGTTCAGTTTCATATTATTAAACGGTTGCTGGTAGCGATATAACTGTTACTCTGTGAGCTTTTCCTGGCTTTTGGCTTCCTAGGCTTCGTAAATAAATAAATAAAAAAATAAATAAATTAGCAAAAAAAAAAAGTTTTTTTTTTTAAAAATTATATTAAATGGAAGGTGTCTCACTTGCAGGCAGCTACAGTAAGTAACGTAGAAAAAATCTCACATTTCCTTTAAATTTAACTTCTGTTTACGCTGTCTGAAACACTTTGTAAGCTCATCCTTGTTTTATCCTTCCCTGGAATTATTGTATGGAAAAAAAATTAAATTTTGTTGTTTGCTTCTCCTCACATTTTAATTGTCGCTTGCGCTGTCACTTGCGCTCTTAGTCTCAGTATGAACTTTCTCATTCTCTCGGATTGATTTTTTTGTGTAGTCTTGTGCTCAAACTGTATTCATTATGTTGTTATTAGTATAATAGAGTGGTTTGTGTTTGTGTTTTTTTTTCTTTTTTTTTTGTTTTATTTGTAAAAAAAAAAAAAAAAAAAAAGTTGATTACCTCTCCTTATAACCGTGATACCTTTACATCAGGTTAGGGAAGTAGTGAATGAAGTAATTGCCTTTATTTATTTTTTTTTTTTTTTCCAGTGCGTGTCCTTTTTCTTTTTTCATTCTTCTTTACAAGACAAAAAAAAAAAAAAAAAAAAGTAGCGGTAGCAATATACTACTGCATCTCCACGTAGAAGTGATATTTTCTTTGCTCCTTTTTGGTTATAAAATAAATGTACGCCTCTCAGGAGAAAAAGAAGGGTCAACCTCGGAAGGCTTTTTATTTCTTTTTCCAGTGAGGTTCCAAATACGCCCCTTCACTGGGATTGAAATTTCCTCTACAGTACTGTAAATCCGTTAACGCTGTAGTATTCTAAGGTTTTGGGGCAAACTAAAGGCGTAACCATCTTCGGTTTGGAATAGTTTGCAAGGCCAAGCAAAAAAAGTCGGAAAATAGTGTTGCGGGCCGCGTGGGAAAGATGATGATCGCATGGAAAGTATGACCGCTCCAACCTAATCTAATGTGTTTTTTCTTGTGGTTCCCGTAAATCGGTAGATCAGATTTAAAAAAAAAAAAAAAAAAAAAAGAACTCAGATGCTGTACCCTCATAAGTACTATTCGGTGTCTAGTTAAAAAGAAAAATTATCACTTTTTACGTGGAACCAGTGATAAATACAACTCTTTTTTCACCCCACTTTCAAAAAAAAAAAAAAAGAAATCAATTTACCCCTTCCTTCTTTTTCCGTTCAACGGTATGATATGTACTGTAAGCAAACAATTTCTTTCTTTCTTTTTTTCTTTTTTTTTTTTTTTCACCCCCCAAACCTATTTTTTTTTCGAAAGCTGAAGAATTGGTTGGTTTCTTTACAGGCACTAGGATAGTAGCATTTAGATTCACTCAGCCGCATTAAACATAAAAAAAAAAGTATATAAGGTAAAAGTGAACTTTTGGTGTGTGCTTTAAGGAAATAAACGTTTCTATCGACTACGGTCAGTTTCGAAGTTAAATTTGTAGTGGCTATGGGGTCCTATCGGGTTGGTCTACATAAACCTGAAAAAAAAAAAAAAAAAAAAAAAAAAAAAGAAAGAAATGATGTTTTTTTGCAAGTCGCCTTTGCGGATTTTCACGATTCTGATTGGTGTATTCTTGTCAGGTGTCATCATCTAAACAAACTTGCTCTTAGTGGAGGTCAGGTTGTTGGTTTCAATCAAATATTCCAACGAATTTATTGACCAGCAAAAAATTCCTTTTATTTATTTTTTCACCCCCCTCCCATAAATTGCTTTCTCCCTGGTCCCGCGGCGTAATCTGTGCTTAGCGTAGTTTACTGACCTGATCAATTATTATTATTATTATGTTTTATTGTTTTCTTTTCTCTAAATCTGCATGTAGTGTAACGCCAAGTGCGAGTATCAGCCATGTTCTTTACACGTTATTGGCGCCTGGTATGCCCTACGGCGGTGGCTTTTTCTTTTGCTATGGAAGGGAGTCACCTGTTAACAACAATTTTTTTTTTTTTTTTTCACTGATTTTTTTTTAATAAAAAAATGAGTGAATTTAAAAAAAAAAAAAAAAAAAAAAAAAAAAAATAGCCTTGTTATATTCAGGAAGAAGGTGTGTGTGAGTGAGAGAATTCGTTTTTTTTTTTTCTTCTTTTTTTTTTTCTGGTTGAGCTCGCTGGCTTTAGCTAATTCGTATCTGTTCAGCTTTTAAAAAGCGAAATCTTATTTTCACGTACTTTCGTTTCCCTTTTCCGATTTTCTTTTTTTTTTTTCTTTCTTATTATTTAAAAAATAAAAAGTGTCCTTCAAGAATATCCATAGTCCGAATCCTTCACAACGAATGATTCGGATTCAAGTCCGGTTCGAATACGAGTCAGGCGGGTATGCATGTTCAGATTCACGCTGATTGCATGTAGTAGACCGACCGCCCTTCGCAGTCGCAGTCCATCTTTCTAAAAGTTGGGAACATGAAACGAAAAAAAAAAAAGAAAAAAAATTTTTGTTGCGGCTTTGTTTTGTTTACCTTTTTTATTTGTGTTCTTACGGCACCCATTATCCTCTTTTAGTTTTAGTCCTGCATATTATTTATCTTTACAATAAGTTTTCTGGTTTTTTTTTGACATGTGAAAAACTGAACCTATTGTTACACCCCTTTCTGTGAGTTGTTTGCGTGTCTTTTTACGACATGTCTTCTTCTAGTCTTTCTTTATGAGCTTCTATGTTTGATTATTTTAAGTAGTCCACAGCCTTTATTTTTTCTCAATGACTATTAGCATCGATGCTTTCACATTTATTGTGTCTGTGTTGGTAGCGTCTTAAATATTTATGAAAAAAAAAAATTTTTTTTTTTTGACCTTATTAAACATTGGCGTAAGCATTCGGTTTCAGAGCCGTTGCATTTCCCACTGCAGATGTTTCATCTTTTCTTTCCCGACGTTTGCAAAAAAAATCAATGCAAGATTGCACAAAAGCGAACGTTTTTACAAAGGTAGAGAAGAGAAAAACCAAGAACAGAAAAAGAAACAGATGCGTCTGTGCTTGCATAGAAAATATGTTTTTTTTTTTTTTTTTTATTTTATTTTTCTTTTGTCAACCTTTTACCCTCGCCGGGGTCTAATAGACAACGAAAGAGGAATAAGTAGCGAACATAAGGGTTTGTTTTTAACCCTGAGATTGTGTTACTTTTTGTACGCTTACGCACACAGCTTGTCGGGAATAAGTGAGCATTTCCATTCCATTCCCACAGCTTGCTTGTACCACCCACTAGGCACCATAATTAATTCTTAATTCTAATGTATGAAATACGTGTGGAACGAACTCGTCCCATTTTTTTTTTTTTTTTTTTTTTTTTTTTCATTCTCCTTCCTGACTGAAGAACACAAGGGAAAAAAAAAAAAAAAAATAGTAATATCTAGGGATTAAAAGAAGAAAAAAAAAAAAAAAAAAAACAGTATTATGCTCTTGGCATGCTGCTGAGGGGATCTTCGCTCCCCGGGCGGTGTGTACTTTATTTCGATCAAGTAGCAGATGTAAAAATGAAAACGAAAAGGCAGGTCTTTCCAAAGTCGGTAATTTTTCGAAAAGTAGATGTGGAAAAAGAAAAAACCCACTCGGTCCAAGAGTGAATATCATTGGACAGATATATTCGTCGTTGAAGTGCGACAAAAAGTTGTACACCGATGGTGAAACTCTTTAATTACCTCCCCTGTTTTCGATTCTTACTCTTCGGATATTCGTTTTATTGATCCTTTGCTGCTAATTCGCTTTAAATTATAAGTTACCAACGTCTTTGCAAAATTTAATTTTTCTTTATTTTTTTTTTTTGATAGTTGAAATTTTCAAATAAAGAAAAAAAATGAACGATTTCCAGTAGTCACTTAAGATTATCAGGCATGTGTTGTAGTCGTTTATTCGATGCAAGCAACGTGAATAGAAAATTTACAAAGAGTGTTTGTTGGTTCTTATTTTCGTTGTCCACTTCCAATTTCTTTCCTCCAACCTGACCGTGTTATTATTTCAACGGTATACAATTCCCGGCAACCGTTAGTCTCGCGGAGTGCGCAGAGCTGCTGCCAACAATTAAAAAAAAAAAAAAAAAAAAAAAAAACACATGCTAACTGTCATTATTTGTATTGGTGTTTTTTTTTTTTTTGCTTACTTTTTATGTTGTTCTTTCCAAAATTAGTTGACGTTCGTTTTTTTTATTTTTATATATAATGTGTTATAAATGCTCGCCATCCCAATTGTTTTTCCCATACCTATCCTTTTTTTATGGTTTTTGTTATTTAAATTTGATGTGATGTTGCACTGCAGATCCCTCAACTCAATGAGAAAATGATTGTTCTCGCAAATTGATCAGGGTGGTAGCGGTGCACTTTACCCTTTTCCTTTCCTTTTCCCTTTTTTTTTTTTGCATCCTCAATGCCTATTTTACGCTGCTGTCTTGTGCAAGGGGATGGATTACTGTTTGGTGTTAATTTGATCACCGAGTACCGAAGCTGATGTGTCCAAATAGTATGAAATATATAAATTTGGATTAGAAGGGGAAAAAAAAAAAAAAAAAAAAAAAAAAATCTTTTTTTATTGTCTTAATTGCCATTCCGCTCCCCCCTCCCCAATACGTGCGGCTTCCTTTTAAGTAGTATATTTTTTTTTTTTTGTCTCTCTCTCCGAATCCCTATATTCGACAGCATGTATGGGATTTTTCATCGATACCAACTGTTGGTCTTTTTTTTACATAGCGACCCCTCGATTTGGCCGAGCCTTCAATTTATTTTTAGCCGGTTTTTCAAGTTGCTTTTCTACTTAATTACAGTACCAAGTTACTTCCTCTGATCCTTTTAACGGTTTCAAATCACCCCCCAAGTGAGTGCGGTTTTTCTCTTTTAAAGTAAATATTTTTAATATCGACGATGTTTTTAAAATCTTTTTTTCTTCTTTTTTTTTTCTTACGCAATTTTCGTAGAAAAGTAGTTTTTCATCACAGTCTTAAGTGTGGTGGATGTGTTGCATAATCAGTCTATTTTTTGCTTCGATTTTTATTGTAACGTATGAAACCTTCAGCTTAATAGCCTCCCTTTAATTCGGTGGCGGATTGCGAAAATAAATTAAAATAATGAAAATGGAAAAAAAAAAAAAAAAAAAAAACAACAACAGCGTATGATTTTCTTTCCTTCGTTATATGTTTTCCTAGGACAACTATTCCACACCAAAGTAACTAAAAAAATAGAACTTCTTCCCAGGAATGGGGGATATTTGGATTTGATTGGGATTGAACCGGGATTGAACTAAACAAAAACAAAAACAAAAAAAAATTGCACACAAATTAGAAGGGAGTTGCAACAAGTAAACTTTGACCTGTTTTCTTTGTTACCTTCTTTTTTTGTTCCCTAACTTCAAGGAAAAGGGGGAAACATGAAACGAAGAAGGAGAAAAAAAGGCCGTACAGCTTTTTGTTTTCCCCTCGAATTTTTTATTCGAATTCAGCTTGTCAAAAGTCACTTGTAGATCAATAACTGTTTCTCAGTGTACTCTTTTTGAGCAAAATAATGTTTTTTTTTTTAAAATATTAATATTCTTAGTTCTTTCACGCGAAAAGAGAAAGCGAAAAAAAAAAAAAAAAAAAAAAAAAAAAAGGAGAACGTTATCAAATTAAGTGCCTTGAGTTGGTAGCGTATGTTTTTTTTTTTGTTTTTTTTTTTTGTTCCTTGTTATCTTATACTGGACTTGTCTCTTTTTTTTTTTTCCCCCCTTCCTTTCTCAATGGTGTCTAAAAAAATAGTCGTTCTTATGTGCCCCTTTGATCGTCGACCTTTCCTGAGAGATATTTGTTAAATATTTTTGCAAAGGACGGGAAGGACAAGCAACGGCACTGTACCAAGGAAAAACGCACTTCTTCTTTTACGCTACGTGATTATTGTTTTTCACATTGTCTTTTTTTTTTTTTTTTTTTTTTGTATTATAATATGTTGCTCAAGGCATGTTATTTAAACAAAAAAAAAAAAAAAAATAAAATAAGGAGGAAGCTTACAAGAGGCAAGTGCATGTGTTTGAGTGCCTTCCTCTATGCCCTCTCTGTCTTTTCTTTCGCTTTATCTCAATCGTTCATTCTTCTCTTATTCAGCGTTACAGTAGCGGATTCGAGTTTTTTTTTTTTTTTTTTTTTTGGTAAATTAATCGGTTTCGTCACTCAGGAGGTGAGGACGAGAAGAAAAAAAAAAAAGAAAAAAAAAAAACCAAACGACGACAACCGTTTAACCCGCAATGATTTCTTTTATTGCCGTAAAATCATAAAAAATTAAATAAATTAATCGTGAGGTTCAATGTCTGTTTTACAAAACTTCTTTTCTAAACTAAGCAGAATAAATTGACATTTTAATAAGGTAATAGTGCATCACAGTATTTGACAGTAGCCTGTCAAGGACCTGTATCGCCAAAGGCCGTGGTTATGCCACGTGAACTCTCTACAATAATTGAAATTACAGTGAACCCCCTCAATCCCCCATTCCCCGTTCTCAATTATTAATTTCCATTCGCGATTTAACGTACTCAGGCTACTGGTATTTACGATGTTAAACTAAGCATGTGTGCCATTTTTAGGTACTCATGTTGGACAGTAGATTCTCTTAACCTTTCAAACAGCTGTGTCATGTCCATCAGTGGAATGCACAGATCTGCCTTTTCTGAGTCTTCACTCAGCTTCACGCCTCAAAGTAAGATTTTCTTAAACTACAAGAGTATAAGAATCTCTCGTGTGAGAAGAGGGCTGTAATTCTTTTTTGACTTTTTTTTTTTTTTAATTTTTTATTATTATTCTTCGTGGGTGTTTAGTCCCACATCCACACACAGGTCTGCTTCTTTCCTCGTGTTTGAGACAGCTGAAAAGGTGCTTTTTGATCTTTGCCTGCTTAGACGAGCTGCAGTGAAAAATCATCGCCTGCAATGGCTGCATCACTGTCGCGTAGTTGTATTTTCATAGAGTGCTCAGGAGCTCAATGTGCTTGCCTGTGCTGTTTTTTTTTCTTCTTTTCTTTCTTCGGTTGCTGTTGTGCGTTCACGAAAAATATCCATCACGGAAGAAAAATGTAATTTTTTTTTTTTTTTTTTTTTTTTTTTTTTGTTTGACATGACAATGAGCTATTGGTAGCAAACATGATCATCTGTGTCAGATTCTACAACTTGTATTTTCCTCGTGTTCTTTCCTGATACGGGTGTTTCATGAATGATGAGTGAGGGAACCTCACCTAATTCTTATTTCAGAAACTTCTCAGTGAGTCTAGGTTCATTACCGAGTGCAGTGGCACTACTTCGAGTGTATTGTTGACAACAGGACAGTGCTCCTCGTTGGTTTGGCTTTTCATCTGTGAAAAACCTGTGCGAGAGATTGCCATGCGATGTAAGTGTTCTGTTAAAAAAAAAAAAGAAAGAAAAAAAAAAAAATAAAACAGTGCTAATGATTTGCCCTTTCCATCACTCGCTATATTCTATGACGGTGGAATGTTAATTATTAAAAAAAAAGAATTGTTTTGCTTCCCTATTTTCCCCCCCCCCACTTTTTTTCACTCCCCTCATTTTTCTTATTACCACCGCCCTACTTGCATTGTAGGTGTTCCAAGCGCGAATTTTCCCCTTATTTTTGCCGTCTTAATTTGAGTGCTTTGTTTCATCGTTTCTCTCTCTCTGTTCTTGTAAAAAACACACTACTTGGAATTTCAGGCAGAATACTAGTTCCCACCCTTTTTTTTTTTCCCCCGCCAATTTTCTGAGCAGTTCAGTAAGGGAGGATGAACCTTAAAAAAGGTGGGAAAAAAAAAAGGGAAGGGGAAGAAAAAATGAATAGGTAACTATTTTTGAGAATACTCTAAAAAAAAGGTGTCGTTTTTACAAGGAGCAGTCAGTTTGTTTCTTGTATGTTTTTTTTTGAGTTTTTTTGCAATGTAAATCTGCGATAAAAAACAAGAAAAAAAAAAATAGTACAAGATGGTTACGGCATGTGTTTTTTTTATTTTTCCTGTTCCCGTCTTTTCTACTTTTATATTTAATAATGTCCTACGCTGAGGTTCGGCTTGACATTTAACCACCGTAAGCAACCTGTTATACGTGTACACTTTAGAGGCTATTGGATATTTGCTCACTTTTCCTGCCTTGTTCTTGTTATTTTACTCTTTACTGCTACCACGTTCTTCGTAATTCAAAAAAAAAAAAAAAAGACTTTGGTACTTTGGTTGAGTGTTGCCTTTTCCCCTGTCGATTTTTGAAAGTTAAGAATATTGATTAAATAAAGATGTTTATTTATTAAAAAACAGGACATAATCATATACAAAAGGCAAGAACGGGGCACTTCACTATATAATTTTTTGACACCTTTTTTTTTTTTTTTTTTTTTTTTTGTGCACAACAGAAAAAAACATTATATCATCACAGCACAACAAGATGGGTTGTAATCAGAGTAGAGAAGCTGCCGTCGCTGACCCAGCTGTTCAGAAGAAGCCAAAGCAGAGAAAGCTTCCACCTGCTAAAGAGTACAGGGCTTCAGACTTGGTAGATAGAAATGTACAGGCAACACCACAGCCGTCGCCGGTTGGTTCGCAGCCAAGCCCAAAGAAGAAGAAGATAACTGTCCCGACATATGACACAACTGTACAGAAGGAACAGACTAAAATTGTTGTCCCTCTTCCATACGTCGTACGAAAGCAACCTTACCACCCAAAGTGGACTCCAAGAATCGAAGATTGCAAAGAGATTGATGTCACTGATGGAAAGGGTATTTGTTATATCATTCACAAGGATACCAATTCAAAACTCGCACTTTTCAACGCTACTGACGATTTAAAGTGCACCATGCAGCTTAGGTTCCCTGGCAACAAACTTATTATTGACACGGAAGCTTCTGAGCAAGCGGGTTTTGACCCACCTGTTGAGAGGGATGGATGGTTTTGTATTACTCTGTACCCTGGTGAAACTCGTCCTCTTGTAAAGGGTGAAGGTATTCACTCTTGGAAGGGAGGTTACGAAATTAGAAAGCAAATTGAAAACCTTTCCGGAAAGGCCTGGGTTGAAGAATTGTGCCAGAAGTTGGTGCCAGAAAGAGAAGGTGACTGGGCTTCGATGTTAAAGAGATACCGCGCTATTGGTGCAAACCCTGACAGCCCTCAAAAGCTACTTGATGATGATTATGACTGCAGTATTGATGTGAAGGTATCGGAGGCATGCTTAAGAGATGGTGCTAACTTTATTGATGTCACATTCCCTCCAACTCATGCATCAGTTGGAGACCAGTGTGGAGACAAGGCATGGGTTCGTCACAGAGATGTAGGACTGACTCCTCAGTTATTCACTACTGTTTCTGGAGAGAACGTCATTGATGCGGGTGACATCGATCAAGGATCACTTGGAGATTGCTGGCTCATGGCATCCATTGCCGCATGCGCTGAGTTCCCTGATGAACTTGTCCGTCCAATGTTCAAAGACATTTCTGCTGCTAAACAGTACTCTGAGAGAGATATTTACCACATTAAATTCTGTACTGCTGGATGGTACAAGTGGGTCATTGTTGATGGATACTTCCCTTGTCAGCCTATCGCAAAACCAGGTCAGACAGGATTCTGTTTCGCTAAAAACAAAGAAAGTCCTGATGAGCTTTGGGTTTCAGTAATTGAAAAGGGATACGCAAAAATACACGGAGGATACGAACACATTCAATGGGGTCTCTCTACTGTTGGTATCCCTGATTTGACTGGATACCCTTGTAGAAAGATTCACTTGGACCAACCATCAAAGAAACTATTTGAGTACTTAGAATACCACGACACTCGTAAACACATTATGAGCATTTCTACTCCTGTTAACACTAAAGCCTGTCCTGAACTGTACAAAAAGATGGGTTTGACAATGGCTCACGCCTTTACTCTAATCGGAGTCTACAAGTGGGTACGCAGCAGTGGTGATGAGGTTCTACTTTGCAAGGTAAGAAACCCTTGGGGTGGAGGTCAAGAATGGACAGGTGACTTCTGCGACTCTGACGCGATTTGGTATGTAAAGGAGAGTGGTCGTGCATGTTAATTATTAGAACAACACTACACATAAACAAACAGGTCTTCAGACGCACCAGATGCAAAGAAACTCCGTGAAGTCACTGAATACGCTGGGGAGAAACTTGACGGAACTTGGTGGATGACTGTTGATGTTTGTCTTATGTTTTAGTTTTTTTGCCTTTTTCTTCACGAACGGTACAAACTTTTTAACACTAAAAACCCCACAGGATCTTAAGAGACTATTCACCCAATGCTGTGCATGCTTTGTTGAGCCTAGTTGGTGGGACATCAGAATTAAGGTTTGTTACTTTTTTTTTCCATCAAAAAAACTGAACCTATTCTTTTTCAAAAACAAAACAAAAAAAAACAACAAACATTACAGACTGGAATCACCAACAATCAACCACGTCACGTCATTGAAATCTCACCTGATAAGGACACTGATTTATTGTGTTGGAGTGTTCAGAGAGACACAAGAGGACTTGAGAAGAATGACCCTCGTAACTTCACAGCGTTCCTTGGTTTAGATGTCCTGACTATGAATGGAGATAAGTATGAAAGCATAGCAAACGCTAAGTTCAGACAAACAACTATTTCCGTTGCATACGAATCTGATGACGACTTCGATGGATACATCCAATTGAAGGGTGGAAAGAAATACTACGTTGTTTTCCGTGGATACCCTAGAGAAGCGAGAGAAGCAGCAAAGGAAGTTGATGCGACACTCGCAATGATGACAAGTAACCCGGTCAACACCAGAATCTTATTAAACCAGAGTAGCTTTAACCTTGAAAAAGCATTCAAATACGTTGGTTTCCCAGAATTGAACTTCGAAGACGGAAACGATGTTTCCAACAGTGTTCCTTGTCAGATCAACAAGCAAGATGCTGAGAATGTCCCATGGTCGAACATTGCATCATACCCTATTAAGCCTTTGAAGTAGATTATTTTAATTCTATTATGTTGCCTAATAGTAATAATGAAGAACTCTCTACATTATTCTTCCACCAATATTCTTTTTTCTGGTTGTCTTTTAACCGATAACTCCTCCCCGAACGATTTCCCTTTTTCATTTTTTTTTTTTTTTTTTTTTTTTCACCCCTTCCCAAAGTTAGATGTAGGAATGAGGGGGAGAGTGAGAACGAAAAATAAACGAAAGAGAACTAAAACGATGTAGTGTTTTTTCCTCCTTGATTGTACCTACACCGTCTTAAAGTATGGAATAGGCTACGACGAAGACCCCATTGATACCCAAATCATGAAAGGCCCTCGAACTTGTTCTCAAGACAAGGTTAGTTGTTGTTGACTGGGTGATCTGTTTTTCCCCTTCCATGTTATTTATTCTTTTTTTTTCTTTTTTTTTTTTTTTTTTTTGTTGTAGTTCTCAACTTATTAGCCGCGTTTCGTTTTGGGGGGGGGTGAAGAGGCAAAAAAAAAAAAAAAAAAAAAAAAAAAAGAAAATTTTTTAACTAAAAGAAAAAACCAACTGTAATATGAATGAATGCTAATCGCGTTTTTCAGTATTGTACGCAATTGACCCTTAAATTCCCACAACACACATTTTGGTTGCAATTACCACAACCGACCTAGTTGAATGTTCAAACAATTTTTTCTTCTTTTTTTTTTTCTTCTTCTTGGTGCAGGAATGGAACGGTTTTTCGGATTTTTCGAAGTACTCAGAAGCAGATCCTGTATCTGGTGAATATCACTGAGCATCAACTAGATTCTTTTTCGGCACCACTGATCAGAAAGCCTCAGGGTAGTGTATTATTTTTCTTTATTTTCTTTTTTTTTTGCATGAAGGTGTGGACGGAATTGGTTGGGGAAAAAAAAGGCAGAATGTTTTCCTCAAGGGTGGTTGAGTTGTTTTTTTCGGTTTTTTTTTTTTTTTTTTTTTTTTCTTTCTTTCGGTTGTTCGCTGGTTTGTAAATTTCATCTCTCGATGCGAATATTTTCCCCGTCCCCTCCGCCCGGTTTTCTTTCAACAGAAAAAAAAAAAAAAAAAAAAAAAAAGCTTAACCTCCAGCTGCCTTGCAGTGCAATTACCCTTTTCATTCTCCTTTGCAAGATATTTCTTTTGATATGTTGCAGCTCATACCCCGTATTTACGTGTTACTTCATTCTTTTATGTTGTGCACAACATGAACTGTAGTTGTACGAGTGCTTTTAGGGGCACCTTCACAGATAAAACTTTTGTGATGCGTTTTAGAATTAGTTTGTGTTGTGCTGTACATGATTGGTGAGGTAAAGTGAATAACCTTTTTATCCTACACCCCGGTCACTGCTGTAGCTCGTCCCGAACCCCTCTCTGTATGTAAGGGTTTTAGTAATTTATGCATTTCTCAGTGTCTTTGTGTACTTTATTGCAATTTTTTCGTCGTTTTTGTTTGTTGTTCTATTTTTTTTTTTTCTTCTTTACAGGTCTCCCTTCTGCAGTTGTGTGGGGGGGCCATGGGAACGAAGAAGGTTCCACCCAACACGAGGCGAACGCTTCAAAAAGTTCAGAGGACGAGTTCATTCGGAAGTAGTGACGAAAGTGATGAAATATCTGTGTTGGATGACACAGCGGTGAACTCATCTCCGGTATGCATTAAATTCAATCAGTTTAAGTCGGTTCACGGTTTCGTGACACAAACAAAAAAACTCACAAAACGTCGAAAGTAGATATCCCACAAGATTTCGACTGGGTCATTTTTAAACTGACAATAAATGAACAAACACAAAACCAACAGCGCCACTGCAGTAGGAGAGAAGATTTAGGAAGTACCACTGTCCCGCAGCACTCTAGTGATCCATCACATCCAGAGGAGGGCGTTGTCCAATATGGTGATTGGAGTGGTGTGCAAACGTATGTTCATTTCTGACTCATCTGTGAAAACTGAAAACTGAGGATTTACTGATATAAATAAAAACCACAGTTGGAGACCGGGAAAGCGAAAACATCAGGCAAGGCAAGGTACACAATCTCCCCATGCGCAGTCGAAGAAGTCCGCCCACCCTCGTTGCGGTAGAACAAGACTGATGTTTGATGATGAATGACAAGTGATTTTCTTTTTTTTTTAATTTCCTAAATTCTTTTTAATTTTATTTATTATGACATACTCGTAATCGACAATTCTGTTTTGTTTTGTGTTGCCTACAAAGTGATTGTCGAACGATAACAAAGCTATCAAACCTTTTTACAACATGTAAAGTCCGGCAATGATATGCAGGTCGGTTAATCCTTTTACCATTTCCATGTTCATTGTGATTATCGAAAAAAAAAAAAAAAGAAAACTCTCAATCATGGTCGTCACCGTTATTTCTGTTCCCTGTCACGCATAAAAACTGGCCTCGGAGATGTTATTCAATGCTTGGCGCAGTTCTCCCTCTTGTTTTTTCTTTTTTTTGCATAAGCGGAAGCACTACCCAATGTTTTAAACTTTTTGTTATCACCTTTGTTTCCTCTTAAGGATCGGCTGTTTACAGCACTCGGTAGTTTCGTTGTTGGACTATCTGACTCAGAGTACAGAGTAAGCTTTCTGAGATGGTCATCAAAGCAACCGAAAAGAGAGCTGTTGTTAATTACACTTGTCGGTAGGTAGCCTGCGGGAAATCCGCACAGCTGTAAACCCATGTTGTCGTAGTGTGTTTCACCCTTTTTAGCTTCCAAAAAATTATGGTGCGTGTTGGGATGCACATCTGCTCATGCGGAAGGACAAGTTCACAGGTATTCTCCTTGCCTTCTGTTTATATTATTTTACTTTGGTTTCGTGTTGGCGCATCTTTTTCTCAAAAATGGCAGGAAAATCTCTGCAAAAAAAACTTGCGTTCTCACTTCAAGTGTAGACCGTATTGTGTTTGGTTTGCCAGGTAATCAGATTATTTTATTTACACTGAAAAAAAAAAAAAAAAAGAAAAAAGGAAAACAAAAGTAATGTCTATTCTTTTTTTTTTTTTTTTGTACCCTTTTTCTTTATACCTCTTTTTTTTCCCCTTTTTTTTCCCCCTCAATGTTATTATTGCGAAATTGTCGCCCTTTTTTTTCCTCCGTATTAAATTAGGTGTTCATTTGCATGATCATCAAGAAGTGTAAGTTATGATGTGCCCCGTCTCTGTTTGTGTCGTCTTAGTATCCGAGTATAGAGAATCGGTTTATGACTTTGTTTTCAGTACTTTTCCTAATTTTAAAAAAAAAAAAAAAAAAAAAAAAAATGGCAGATTCTATCGCTGTAAACCTCACATCCCTACCAATACTACTAAATGAAAATTCCGGAAGGATGGCTTATCGACGTCGGAGAGGAGAAAAGAAAGATACGCTTCATTGGGGACAACGGAAATTATTAATGTCCGAAATTGATTTTTTAACACGATATGGAACTGAGAAGGAATGCACAGTTGTATATGCAGGGGCGAGTCCGGGAGGACACATCCCGTTTTTGAGAGATATGTTTAAGAAGGTTAACTTTATACTCGTAGATCCGAACCCATTTGACATATCACCTAGCGATCGAATAGTTTTGAAACAGCAATATTTCAGCAGCGAGATGGCCTCGGAAATTAGGAAAGAAAAAGGTGATGATGAAATAATATTATTTATCTCAGATATTAGAACTGCAGATTGGAAAACTCAATCCCCAAAAGACTACCTGCTCTACTTAGAAGCTGACAACATTGCTCAACAAGAATGGCATACCATGATCCGCGCTCATAAATCAATGTTGAAATTTTCACTTCCATATGGTAATGGAAAAACAACGTATCTTGATGGCGACTTGTACTATCCTGTGTGGGGACCTCAGACTACTACTGAGTGTAGGCTTGTTCCGAATTCTGGAACGAAGGAATATGACCATTCTGTTCACGAACAGCAGATGTTTTTTTTCAATACTGTGATCCGAAATACTTCATTTAAAAAATTATATCCAACTGTTGAGGGAGTTGGTTTCGATTATCGATATGATTGTTGTAGAGAAATTCAAATTTTGGAATCATTTCTTGACAAGACTCCCACCTTTAAAACGCGATCTGTCTCGGACCTCTCAGCCGATATCAGCGACGCAATTAGTCGAAAAGGATACACATTAGCTACGCACCCGCTGAATTCATTCTTGCAACCTCGTTCTTCTTCTAATGTCGATGGTCAGCAGCCAAAGAAAATTCAAAAACTTGCATCTCGGAGTACTCCACATCCGATTTCTTCAACACTAACAACTGAAGGAGGATCAAGAGAGACTGCAGAACATAAATTGGGAGCAATTGAGATGGTGAGTAGAGATGCTTATGATTTGAATATCGTAAAAGATTAAAATTTGACTGACGTAACTTGTTAGAAGAAAATCCTTTTTTTTTTTTTTTTTTTTACATTTTGATTCATCCTTCGTTTTTAAATCAGATTACTTGATAAATAATAATGTACGACGGTTACAGAAATAATGTATCTCTGAGGTTTTTTTTTTTTTTTTTTGCTTAACTCATATTCTAATCAAAAGGTAACTCAGAAGTAGCTGAGCAGTGATAAAAACCTTTTGTATGTGTTCGTAAAGGGTTTTCTGATTTCTGACGAGCAGCGCCGCAACTCGCCGAACAAGTAAAGGCTCAATTATGTTTTTATTTTTTTATTGCAAAATTATTTTATAATAAACTCATATTCTAATTAAAAAGGGTAAACATCAGCAGTAGCATGTCAGGGGGAGCAGCCATAGCAGATGGTCTCGGGATTGCTAATTCTGCGAGCAATGAACTCTTATCAACCGAATGTCTCAAATCATTTGCAAAACTGTGTTTGGCTTTGAATAAAGCAAGCGGTGGACCTGCCCACAGCAAAGTCACCACCTTAAGAGAATTGGCTGAATCTGTAGGCAATGTTGACATAGCAGCGGGAGCGATAACGCGACACATAAAATTCGCAAAGGGAAAGAAACAATTATTGTTGTGGTACATATTAGATAGTTTAGCGAAGGTGCATCCGGATAGTTTTGGGTTGGCATTCGGACCACAACTTCAGGATTTGGCAATTGACCATATGAATTGGTTTGAACCTTCTCAAGAAGAAAAATTTGTAAAATTGGTACGCAGTTGGAAACCACTTTTTGGAGATACAATCTGCGATGAAATCATGAGAGGAAAAGAAGAAAAACAAGCGGAACATGAAATAGAAGAAAGAGAAAAAGCGCTTCGCAAAGAACGAGGGGAACCGGACATCCTACCAGACGAAGACACAGCCCCGACTTGGGATTCCATGGCGTTAGTTCATGGAGGTGTCAAGGATGGTCAAGTCATGGAGTATGTTGCTCCTTGTAAGTATTATTTATTAGGAATATGTAATTCTAAGAATTGCTCTCTTCCTCATCCACCTGGTCAGTTTGGTAGCAGAAGTGCTAAAGATCTCTACTCCGACTGGTCCTGTCGTCATTGTGGATATAAAAACCCTGGAGGCAAAACAAAATGCTGGAGACGTGACTGCAATGGAACCCGACTAGATGATAATTATATTAGTAAGCAAACAGGTGCTCAACAAAACCCATTTGCGAGACAGTTCGGATACGATCCATTAGATGAAGAGGCTGCGGTAGCTCATTTCAAACACACTCATTGGGAATCCTGGTGGGCTGATCGTAAGAGTAAATATGCTGAAATTATGAATAAATGGGGTGAGCGTATTGCAACTGCCCCCATCAGCTCTAAACCAACTCTCCAACCATTGTCCCTTCCTTGTCAGCAATGTAGGGCACCTCTCAAACAGGGAGCAGCATTTTGTTATCAGTGCGGTTTCAAGCAGGTATCTGCTGGTGTTGAAGGTGAGCGTGAGGACTTGTTATTTCCATCCACCCGTCTTGCAGTTGCAGACACACCGACAATCGTCTCTGCTGCCGTATCAGACCTTCTCAAAGTCTGCAGAGAAATTCTTACTTCTACAAACCCAACAGCGTATCTGTCTGCTTTCACTTCATGCTTACAGCAAGCTGCTCATGATCCAACTTACCGTGCTCTCCCTCGTGCTAGGTCGTCTGTTATTCTTCGGGTATGTTAACTTTATGTTTTAAAAAAAATAAATGAACATGCTTTTAATAATAAAACAAAAATAAAAAAACAGGCCATCTCAAGTATATACAGCAAGTGGGCTTGGCAAAAGCATCCTAACGACCCGACTCCAAACTTTCTTTGTGATCTCTTAGCAATGAGAACTGTGGTACCACTTGATCATGAGAGAGATATGGATACTTTCGAAATGATGACATCATCATCTTCTGCCGCAGCATCTGGACATCGACCAGCTCCTGTTGGACCTGCACCAGCACCTGGTGCGTCACTGTCACTGTAGACGGTTGTTGCTTTTTTTTTAATTTTTTTTTTTTTTAATTATAAAATATTTCCTTCTAGGGGTTGAGCCTAAATCTTTTGCTTGACTAGTGAAAATCTGATTATTTGCATTCTATTCAACTCAAACACTTGACTTGTTTAGTATATTCAAGCGAGTAAATCGGAAAAAGGAACAGTCTTTTCTTGAATACCAAGAATTTAAAAAAAAAAAAAAAAAAAAAAAAAAAAGAGCAAAACAAAACGAAAGAAAAAACTACAAAAAAAAAAAAAAGAAAAAAGAAAACCAATAAGGAAGCTAAAGAATGAATTCTAAGTTAAAAAATAAGTAACAAGTCTCACAAGGTACGTGAATATGAGAATCATCAGTTGCCAGGGAAAGAACCCCTCGTTGACTTCTTCAGTGTTGCAGTTTTGCTTCAGTGTGGATCCTGTTAGTAGTATTGCTCAACTAACTTTTTTTTATTTTTCAATTTTTTTTGTTAACAGAAAATAACATCAAAAAAAATAATAATAATGTCGTGGCTTTATGTATGTTTAATTTATACTCAACAAACAGGAACTCGGGGGCCAACACTACTAACATGTATTACGATCCTAGTGGACCCAACATGAAACCAAAGCGAGCAGCCAGTCGGAGTAAGGGAAGTATGCGAAGCGCAAGTCCACTTGCGGGAGGTTCAGTCAGATACGACACTACCAGTATGGCAAGTGGAATGTCAAGGTTAGAAGCAAATCAGTCCATGAGAGAAAGAGCTGCAAGTCTTTGGTTAGAACAGCTTCGTGATACCCACGAACGACGTAAAGAAACAGCCAGACGAGGTAGTGAAATCCAGCAAATTAAACAACACAGAGCAGTCTCTCAAATTCAACATCAGGAAATGTCATTCAGCGCAAACAGAAGATCTCACAACGACTACTTAGCGAGGAGATCGCAAGCATTTAAAGACCGAGAAGACTACCTTCGTGATGCCAAGGAACACACTGAAATGTTAGACAGCGTGCGGCAGTCAGAAATAGAACGTGAAAGCTACGAACGGCAAGACGCAGCCGACCGTCAGCATCACAACGTGTTGAGTCAACGAATTATATCAACTGGAGCGAAGAACAGAGCCAGAAGTGAGAATGTAAAGAAGAACACTCAACATATAGAACGACGCAGAGATTCTATTTCGAGAACCAAATTGTTAAGAGAACAACAAAAACAAGAACAGATACTCTACGATAAAGAGAACAACCTGAACTTTAAACGACAACTTGCTGCTGAACGGGACGGCTACCGTCGGGATACCGCCCAGAGAGCCTCTGCGATATCAGAAATTAAACGAAGGAATGCTGAACAAAAGATATACCATGATGAAGATCGTTCTAATTCTGTCCTTCGCCGTCGTGATTCTTGGCTTCGTCAACGCTCTGTACAAAATAAAGAAAAACAAGACCAAATTAAGGGACAAGTTGACCGAGCAAACGCAATCCGTGGGATGCGAGAACAACAATACGACCAACGGTTTCAAGAGTCTGTTGCCATTGGTAAAGAGATGGCTGAACATAATAAGTTATTCAAACCTAATAACGCGATGATGCATAAAGTATGTTTCTATTTGATACGATAACTGTATTATTTCTTAACACACATCACAACACTAACAATCAGCTAATGCAAGGCATCATTGCGGACGCCAAGTCAGGAAGATCTTCAACCCCATGTTCACGGTATTGATCTACGAGAGGCCGTTCTAGGATACACATTCAGATTCCATCTCACTCAGTGGAATCAGTTGTGCAGCGTCTCCGAATGCATACACCTCTTGCATGTTGCAATTTTTCTTTTTTTACTTCAGAGGAACACAACTGAAGAGGCCACTGCTGCCTTCTTGCAGTCCCCTCCCATGTAGTAGTAGATTCTTGATAGCTTCAAAAAAAAAAAATAATAAAACAAAAAAAACAAAAAAAAACAAAAAAAAATTTAAACCAAAACTCATAAAATGATAAAACTTTCAGAGTCCCATACGATTTTGTTCTCAGAGAACAAACGAGGACAATTGATATCACACTGGAACATTGAAGTCACTAAAAAAAAAAGAAAAAAAAATCGTACCACATCAGGCTTTTTTGACAATTAAGAACACTTTTCTGCGTTTATATTATAGAAGAGTGCTCCACTGAGGAGAGTGATTTAGTCTTAATTATTGAACGCTGAAACTTACTCTTGAAACCTGACTTTAAAAGATTAAATTGAGTCTGATGGTTTTTTTTTATATCTTTTTTTTGTTTATATCATATTACCTAGTTTATGTTATTAAGGCGGTTCAACTGTCTTTTCATGTCAACCAAAATAACTTCTTCCCCCAGTTTTTTTTTTTTTTTTTTTTTTTTTTTATATATCCGTCTGTAATTTCTTTTGTACCAGTATTTTCGATATTCAAGCAATTGTAACACTTGAGTTTCGGAAAAGAAAAAAAAAAAAAAAAAAATTGAAAAAGAAAGAAAAAAAAAAAATTCGTCCCCCTCGTCCTCAACAATGATATTTGTGAGAGAGAACAAGAAAGTTACAAGTTTCCTTGTAAGCGCCAGCTACATATTAAACTGAGGTAATCAGAGCATCACCTAACATGTGTTGTTTATGAAGCCTTTCCCAAAGGCATTTTGTATGAATATGGACCTCATTCTCGAAACGAATATGTTTTTTTTTCTCAGCAAGTAATTAGAAAATTGCTGTATTGTCAAATATCTGGTCCCCTCTCACCATCCCCTCCAGTACTCACTGATGTATTTCTTTTTCACATTTTTTTTTTTTTTTTTTTTTTAATTATTGATATTCTAATTTGTTGAATTATTTTTTTTTTTCTTATAATAAAAAAACAGATTAGAACACAATGCTATGATGAAGAATCCCATACTCATTAATATACCAGGATTGAGGAAGAAAAGTAGAGAGCATTAGTATTAAATTTTTTTTTTTTAAATTTACTTCTCTTTTAAAGTAGCAATAAATAAGACACAAAACCTATATTATAAACATGCGATGAAGTGAATTTGATGAACGATTTTTTATCAATTCACAGTGATGCTGACAAAGTAGCTTTATCTAGGGCGGGTTATCGCTCTGTCTCAGATTTAGAAGGAGTTTCATTGAGTACTTTGTGTACCGACACAGGCATTGATAGAAAAGTAGCAGCAGCGATTCTTCGATCATCGAAGGGAACGACAATTGCTACTGGAGGAAGGCACCTGACTTCTACTCAGAGTGGGAATAGTGAAACGATTTTAACGTTCTGTTCTGAATTAGATGTTTTACTGAAAGGTGGGATCCACACTGGGAGGATAACTGAAATAATAGGACCACCAGGAAGCGGTAAAACTCAATTAATAACACAACTCGCTGTTGATGTTCAAATTCCAACATCATTCGGAGGACTTTCAGGAAGTGCCATCATAATCGACACCGAAGGAGGGATCACAACAAAAAGACTTAGAGACCTGACAGTCGCATTACAAAGTCATCTTCAAAGAAATGGTGAAGAAGGTATTAGCTCAACCAACCTGTTAGGGAGGATTAGAGTAATACGGGTGTTTAATTTTACTGAGTTGTCTGGGATAATAAATATACTTCCGTTGTTGGTTTCAGAGGGTACCAACTGTAAGTTAGTTGTGTTTGATTCAATAGCTGAACCTGTGAGGGGAGAAGATGAGAGTCCATCGAGACAGAAGTTACTCGCGGTAGTTGGACAACGACTTAGAGAATTAGCAATTAGTAAAAATATTGCTGTAGTTACAACGAATCACACTACAGAACGAAGAACAAAAGATACGAATCAAAGCTTTACTGTCGCAGCTCTGGGGAACACATGGTCACATGAGGTTGCTGATAGAATACTGCTATCCTCTAATCCAGAAACTGGCATTCGCACCGCATCAATAGAAAAATCAGCAACCCTTCCCCAGGGTAGTGCGAATTTCATAATTACTCAAAACGGCATTCGGATTTAAAAAAAATCGACTATTTTTATCTTATTAGCCCTGTGGAGATTTATTAAGCGCTCTTTTTCGCGTTCTTTTTTCTTTTTTTTTTTTTTTTTTCATTACCAACCGACATCCTTGTCACCTGCCACAGTTAATCACTCAATAAGAGTGAAGCCTCATTATTGTTGTAGGTGTTATTGTTTATTTGACCCCCCGACTAATAACTTTATTCCTCCCTCTACAGGGCTACAGGGCATGGGGCGCTCAACCTTGTAGTACGTGGGTCCCCTAATCCCCATATTCGACAGCACATATGGGTTTTTTTATCGATACCAACTGTTGATTTCTTATATTGCAACCAGGTTTGGTCGAACCCTGTATTCGTTTTAGCCAGTTTCAAGTTGCTTTATATTTAATCATCGTATCAAGTTATCCTCTTCTTCGAACAGTTAAACGTCGAATGCCCGAAGCAGAGTTACGCGAGCTGATCCAACAGCAGCAGGTGCTGGAAGGGCGTTTTAGTAATTTACGAGGAAAAAGTAGCAGCGTTTTGTTATCTGAAACAGATGTTCAGGAAACTGCTTTATTAAAAGCTGAGTTGGAATCGACTCAAGCGAAATGTAGACGAGCAGAAAAAATGTTACTGGTAACGGAAAGTGCTCAGAAAGAACTTCTTGAAACTGATAAGAAGCTGACTGGAATCCAACGAGACCATTGCGAAACCACTCGAAAACTGACTGATTCAGAAGATACAATTCAGAGAATGAGACGAGATTTCGATACTAAAATCCACGACTTAGCCTCCGTGAACGAAGACCTACGTGAAACCAGCAGCACTATGCAATACGATATCTCTGACAAACACAATGAGATTATGACTCTTCGTAAGAGGAATCAATCATTGCGAACTGATCTTGAAAGAGCTCGTTGTATGTGCTCATCAGCAGAAGCAAAACTACAAGGAGCAACACTAAAGACCGCAAACATCGAAGCTACAAAGCAACAAACAGAAAAAGAACTTCGTGATCGACTTGCAGCTGAACAAGATGCTGTCTCACAAAAGGAAGTAGTCATATCAGAGCTGAAGGGCAACGTCGCTGTGTTGATGTCTGAAATTGAACGTCTTACAGAGATTGAAGAATCTCGTAGGGAACAGCTGTCACAAGAAAAGACTCTGAGAGCTACAGCAGAAAGTCAATTAAATCAACTATTATCAGACAGAGACTCAGCATCTCAATCACACTGCAGTGAAATTGAAGCAGCTCTAGCCAAGTCAAATCGTCTTAGCAAACAAGTGACTGATCGCGATGAGCAACTTAATATTTTACAACAAAAGATTGATGCGTGTGAAGATGAACATCGTGTGACTCTTGAAGACAAGAGGAATCTTCTTGGTAATATTCAACAGTCATCAACGACAATAAGGAAGCTTACTGAGAAAACAACTGAGCAGGAAAGTGAAATAATACAGCTTACGAATGAAAAAACAGAGTTGGAAACTACTGTTCAGCTGTTTAAAACTGAATCATCGAAGTCTAGTTCAGAAGTAACAATTGCTGCTCAAGAGATTCATGATTTAATGAATACGCTGAGTGAACAGAAAAAAGAAGTTTCTCAACTCCGTGAGAGGAATGTAAATTTTCAAGAAATTGAGGCACAACGAGACAATCTAAAGGCAGAGCTATCATCGTTGCTACTTATTCAACAAAAAGAGACGGCAGTTCACACCAATCAGCTATCAGGAATCACGTCAGACATAAGGCATCTCCAAACCACTGCTTCTGATTGGAAGCAAAAATTCACTGAAACCGAACTAAAACTCCACGAGACTCAGCGACACCTCTTTGAAGAACAACAAGTCTCAACTAAGCTTGGTGATGATGTGTTGAGAGCTTCACAACAAGCAGAAAAAATAAAACATCTCGAAGAAGAATTACAAAGCTATAAGGAATCTACAACCAGATACAAGAAAGAAAGCTTTGCTTCAAAGAAACAATCAAGTGAACATCAGAGAATAGAAACAGTAAGATATGAGTTACAAACAGCAAAATTACAATATGAAACTGCTTTAAAGGAATGTGTTCCAGTTATAATTCAAATGGCGAAGGGTGTCCGGGATCTTAATGTTGAGGTTGAGATGAATAGCACGAATCATTCGGAACTTGTAAAGGTTTTTTATCAAATATACGTTGATATAAATTGTGCTGTTTCACTACCAACTGTTAATCAACAGGCATCTTCTATGCAGTCAATTAGGCAAAAGAGTCGTCAAGCTCTTAGTAACTTTTTGTCAGAGCCGGAAAAATTATCTCTTGGAGTGAAGGGTTTGCCGAAACCAACTAAAATAAAATCGGAAGATAAAATAACACTTTCGGCGTCATCGGCTATTCGGCAGTTGAGGGTTAAGAATTCGGCTTTACTAAAAGCTTGTAATTCATTAGATGATGCTTTGCTTATAAATAAATCAAATCAATCGACAGCTGATGATACCTCGTCAGCGAGAAGTGGAGTTCGAAGATCATCGTCTCATTCTATGTTGATTAATAGAAGAAATTAATTTTTCTTTTCTTTTTTTTTTTTTTTTTTAAATTGTTTGTATCAACTATTTATTAGATTCACCTTCCCCATTTCCGTGCTTCAGTCACAATAATTGACTGGCTGACTTCTAAACCGTAACTGATGATGACCTCGTCACGATGGTTCTTCTTGTATCTTCCAACAAATGTAAAATTTTTGTTTTGTTTTGTTTTTACGTTTGGTGATACAAACCAGTTGTATTCTACAAAAATTAAATTAACTTTATCACTTTTCCCCTTTTTTTCGTAATAATTAAATTTGATTACGCTGCGTGAATGCCGCACTGATGCGACTGTCTTCCGCGGACTGTAGTTCTCAATCCTGTGTACCTGGTATTCGCAGTTAAAAAATATTCTTTTTTTTTTTCCCCCCAACAATTGTATTTATTCTTCATAGATAATAGTTCCTTGTTCTGTTTGTATAATTTTTTTTTTTTTTTTTTTTTTTTAAAAATTCTTCTTTTCATTAAGGTCAAAAAAAAAAAAAAAATGTTTTTTTCTGAAATGTCGTTTAATTACTTAGTTGGTCACAACGTCCCTCACGCCTGAGGGAGTCTTTACGGTTGTGTGGTATCAAATTGACCGATACTCTGTAAGCTTACCATAATGTACACGTGTTAGGATTTCTAAAATAAATAAATAAACCCATATATATGTATTTTTCCAAACAGTACCTAGGGTTGAGATGGTGGAAAGAAGGAACTCAAAGGCAGCAGCATTCCTGAAAAGGGCTTTCCGATCCAAGAAAATCGGAACAAAAGTTGAAATAGCAGCTGGAGGAACTGCTGTGGATTACAATGTTGAGAAAGTTATTGTCAGGAAGGGCAGCAAGACTCAGACTGCATGGGCATAGCTTCATTAATGTGATACTTCACTCAATTCTCAGTTGAGGATGTGAACCATGTGAGGTGACCTTTTTGTTTTTTCTCTCTCTCTCTTTTTAACTTTCAGTGAGAAACTGAAATTCGTCTTATCAAACGCAAAAAAAAAAAAAAGGCGCGCGCTTGCCTCTCTCTGTTACTATGTGCTGTTAGGTGAATTATTTCAGGTTTTTTTTCTTTTGATTATGTTTTTTGATATTGAAAAAAGCAACTCTATCTGTTGCCAATCGTTGGTAATTTAATTGACGAGGCAGGTTCCTTACCACCCAATAGAATCGAATGTTTAATAACTTTTATATTTCTCACAGGGGAGAAACTAATAAAATTAACGTCGTATTGTTGAACGTCAATATTCATTTTTACATCTTTTTTTTTTTTTTTTTTTTTCCAACTCTTTTTTAAGGTTATTAAAGTAAAAAAAGATGTCCATCTTGGGACTCGGATCCTCCGAGGGAATAAACTACGGTTATTCCCTACCTATATTTGGTGGTTCACTGCCGTATGCTTTATCTGCTCCATATCAAGCGAATTGTGAGACTATGATGTATTCGGCCGGTACAGTATCCAGAGCAAATACCTATTCTAGTCAAACCCCGTCTACTCCGTTTGCTCTATGCCACATGGTGTGTTTTGCTTACTACTAGTCAGTCAAGGCAAAAAAAAAAAAAAAAAAAATTTAAAAAAAAAAAAAAAAAAATAGTTACGTCGTTCCCTCGAAAACTGTGTAGCAAATAACTACACATATGACTCAAAGAAGAATCGATGCGAAGATGAACGTGAGGACTGGCTCACTTGTTTATTAAGAGGTAAAGAAGTATGTGATGAGGTAATCATCTTTAACGATTAACAAAACAAAATAATCAATCAAACAGCGTCGTTTTGAAAATATCCTGGGAGACTTTATTAGTACGGCTGAAGGTGAAAGGACATATGTCAAATATCTAAACGATTGGGATAAGGTTATGTACGACAAGGATCAAGGTATGTTTTTTTTTTAAAAAAAATAAGAAAAAAAAAAAACTTAACTATTAGATAGTAGTCGTAGCCCTCCCTAAACACCTAAAAACACAAAACACAACAGGTGATATCCTTGACAGAGCGACAAACGTACAAAATATGTACCAAGAACGAGGACTAAAAGGACAAAAATGGTGGGGAAACCGAGATTAGGATGCTCCTTTTTATTTATTTTTTTATTATTTATCTATTTTTTTTGTGATCTTCTCAGGTTAACTGTAGCATAGTTTTGATTTTTTTTGATTTCTTTTTGTAAAGTGTTTCAAGTGTATGCATTGGTCAGCAAACTAGGACAGCTGTTAATTCCCTATTGGAT
Source organism: Flectonema sp. DT1601 (assembly GCA_964019425.1). Classification (NCBI taxonomy): domain Eukaryota; phylum Euglenozoa; class Diplonemea; order Diplonemida; family Diplonemidae; genus Flectonema; species Flectonema sp. DT1601. The sequence goes on along the minus strand of OZ025851.1, from coordinate 327,217 downwards.
CCTAACCGTTCTTGTGAGCAAAAAAAAAAAAAAAAAAATACACGAGTGACGCTAGGAGCTGCCTGGTTGGTTTGCCAAGTGATGCTTTTCTTTTTCTTTTTCTTTTTTTTTTTTTTTTTTTTCAGTACTACCACGTCCTCGATATTCCGAAGTTTGGAGGGAACCTTCCCTTCGCTATTATTAGTGTAGCTTATGGTTAGTTGTAGTTATAATTTCCTTTTTAAAAATTTTTTTTTGTTATTATTAATTTTTACAACACGCAAGACACGGAATATGTTTGTGCGATGCGTTCAGCCATTCACATAATACATCTAACGTGCTGAATGAATTTATCACGTTGTGAACCACTTTCACAGCTACGATATAACCCTACTCCACCACCACCTCCAGCAAGAGTCGGTCACTTAAGTGGATGGAAAAGAAGATACAAAGGTCGTAAATGGAGACTACAAGGACAGAAAAAACGTTCTTTAATTCCTATACAAGACGACACTGATCTTGAAGTCATTCTTGGTACTGGTGACGCAGATGTAAAGGAGTATTACGTAGTGGTTCAAGACTACCCAGCCTTCGGTGGTATATATCGAAAAGATGCAACGGAATTCGCCTGGGAAGGTGAAACTTTTCGATTGCAAAGGGAAAACAGTTGTTGGGTTATTGTTCCACGAAAACGTTCAGCTGTGCTTTCTCCAATGCGGGGGATTAGATCGGAATTTAGTGAGGAAAAGAAAACTCCTACAATGATGAAAACTTGGAAAATCGAAGCATCAGCACGTTGGCATCTCTGCACCGTATCGATTACTGACCTTCAAAAAGTTCCGGTTCAATTTTACGGCCATGCACGTGAGTTCGGTGAATTCTGTACTACGTATGTTAGTTATTTTCAACTGGAAGGTCAAGAGTGGCCATCTGTAGAGCATTACTACTACGCTCAGAAGTTCACAGAAGAACGAGACAGAGAAGAAATTCGAGCCTGCGTACGACCCGTAGACGTTATCAAAACTAGTCGCCAACTATCAAGTATCCGCAAAGACTGGTCTGATATTCGAATAATAGTTATGACTAAAGCTCTGAGAGCTAAATTCATGCAAGGGAATAGAGTTAGACAAAAACTTCTATCAACTGGAAGAAGAGAATTACACTTTTCACACATTTCTGATAGTTTCTGGGGAACTGGTCCTGACGACATGGGATTGAACCATTTAGGAAGGCTACTGGAATCTGTGAGATCTGAAGCCGCTGAGTGGACTCCTTGGCCTACCAGCTACATAACAACTGATGCCACAGATGAGCCAATCCGTTTTCACGGTGTGGCGGTGTCTTTTGGTCAGTTTTCAAATTGTTGGGTATCTCAATTCAAACTGAAAGGAAATCTTTATGCCAGCGTTGAACATTATTTTCAATCTCAAAAGTTTGAAGGTTCTTCACGTGAAGAGCAGATCCGCATGGCTGCAACCCCAGAACTCGCCTTCCAAATGGGACGAAATCGACTATTCCCTTGTCGATATGATTGGGACAAAATAAAGTTACGGATCATGCGTGAATCAATAATGGCAAAGTTTGCACAAGACTTGGAGTTAAGAGAACTACTACTGTCAACAAGAAATAGAATGATTTTATTTTCTGATCCAAAAGACAGTCTTTATGGTATTGGAGAAGACGGTAAAGGACAAAACTTATTAGGAAACATGTTAATGGAAGTACGTCAAACAGAACGGGACGTTGGAAGAACCTGCGTCAACTCCGACATGAAACAAGAAACCCAATCAATTCTCTCGGTAGAAGGTGAATCAGCTGTGTTTTTATATCATTGCACTGCTCCGTATTTTTCACCTTTTGATACTAGGAGGGATCAAATTACTTCGGAAAACGGTTTTTGTAATTTGATTTGTGACATTGTCCGCGAGATGTTTGGTTCCCAAGCAGCAATATTGCCGGCGTTTATGTTTACTGGAAATCGTCTACATTCAGCTCCTTATGTCTCTGTTGATGAGGAATGCGTGCAGATGTCTCGTTTTGATTACCCTCCATTGACTGTTCCTCTTGAGCTACTTAAAGATGAATTGTCATATCCAGGCTCTATGATGCTGTTATCATTGTATGGATTAGATATAAGGAAAGCTATGGAATTTCACCACCAAGATCCGGAATCATCTTGTTCTCGTTGTCCCATTAGAAAATTACTATTGTTTCCACATGTGAGTGGGTTACGTGTCCTTCTTGATTCGAAAAAAAAAACTCCGAATAAAGTTTTTCAGATACTAATTGAAGGTAGAAATCAATCGTACTTACCAATTGAGGACCATGTTATTTATCGTATAGCGATACCATCCCCCCTATGGCAGGGGATTGCTGGATCGAAAAGCTACTACTCTGGATTGGTTCACACCAGAACCTCTTTTGACAAGATTCCCCTTCAGGATTTGGTATTAGGATATCTACACAGAGACTTATCAAGGGTCCACGATCTATTCATTGACGGTAGGATGAGGGATGTCTCTAAAAGTATAAACGACTGGAGAATAGTAAATACCGATGACTAGTTTTGTAGATAACATTTACACACGTGGAACTCTGTCATCACTCAATCTGTTATTGGATTTTACTCTCTTTCACTCTTCTTTCAGTTTTGACAGTAATGTCGGATACCGAGTACATAGCGTTCTTGGCAATTAAAGAAGCCGCGAGTGCTATCAGGGCTGTGAATGGTCCTAAAAAGAAAGCCTTACTACGAGAGGCGAGGAAGCAATTGGATTCCGTTGAGAAAGACTATTTTGAAGAAGAAGCGGAAAATGCCAAAAAAGGAATGTTCTGGAGAGCAAGTAATTTGAATGATAATCCTCACGGAGCACCACGACAATTAGCAGTTGAGTCAGTCGGTCCAGAGAAAGGACGATATGAGTTGGTTGGTTCTTACAACGGAAGAAACAGTTGGAATGCTGATGACGGTTTTCGTATTCTCTGGTCAGGAAATGAATGGATCATTGCACAGAAACAGACTGTCAAAGATATAAAAATATGGGCCAAAGCAATAGATAACAGCGAGTATCCTCATCAAGTCCACAGCTGGCAGTGTTATGATAAACACCGGGGTTGGGTTGAGGATTTTTCTCTCATCGTTACAGAAATCACAGCGACAATAGAAACAATGACTCCGTACAGAGCTACCATGCAATATAATCCAGTCTTACAGACTGATCCTCTTCCTGGATTCTTGTCTCCTAACTTTGATACCCGTGAGATACCAAGTTCAGATATACCTCCGTCACTTGGACCAGAACTTATTGAAGCTAAGCTGATTATTGATAAACTAGACCCTTCGAACTCTCCTAAAAAAGAAGAACTCAAACCACCTGCTCCTCAAAGACGGGTTTCGTCAACACCTGTTCCGATTGCTACGATGATGTACCAAAGTGGATTATCACCTCGTAAAATAAGACATCCGCTGGTGTCAGGAATCTCAACTGTAAACTCAACTGTAAACTCAACGGTAAACTCAACAGTAAACCCAACGGTAAACTCAAAGGTAAACTCAACGGTAAACTCAACGGTAAACTCAAAGGTAAACTCAACGGTAAACCCAACGGTAAACTCAAAGGTAAACTCAACGGTAAACTCAACTGTAAACTCAACGGCATTATCAACATCCATCCGCAGTCACGTTTCTAGTAGTGACAATTCAAAAAGAACAACAGAAACATCTGACGGATTAACCTAACCACGATAGTGTAATGTACCACACGACCTGTATCTCTTCTTCATTTTTTTTTTTTTGTAGTAGTCAGTCTGCCTTCGGAAATGTGTCGCATTTAATCTTATTATAATATTCCAGGAAATGGTAATAATTATGTTTTCTTCTGGTTTGTGAGGTTGGATTGGCAGGCTATTTTTCTTTGAAAAAAAAAAATTATAATTCTGTTTTTTTTAATAGAAATATTAAACTAAAAAATGATTGCTAAACAAATATTAATACTTCTCGGTGTCATCGCTGTGGCGTCAGCGGAGTCTTTGACTAAATTGATTGAAGAAGGAGAAATTCACAAAGCACAGACAGCCTCAAGAGTATTCCTTCCTGGAGTTGATATCGAGAGTTACTCTGGCTACGTAACTGTCAATGAGTCAGCTTCGTCGGAAACATTCTTTTGGTACTTCCCACCTCTCAATGGAAACAAGTCTGCTCCAACTCTGATGTGGCTTCAGGGAGGACCAGGAGCAAGTTCATTGTATGCCCTATTCACTGAAAACGGTCCTCTTCTTGTTAACTCTGAAGGATCTCACGCATTTGTGAACTCTGAAACCACCTGGGCACGTGAATACGGAATGGTGTACGTTGATAACCCAGTTGGTGTTGGATTCTCAAAGACTCTGCCTGCTGGATACGCTCAGAGCAGAGATCAATATATGACCACTCTTTACTCATTTATTAGTCAGTTTTATCAATTGTTTCCACACCTTCAACAGAATGATTTTTTTATTACTGGTGAGTCATACGGAGGAAAGTACGTACCTGCTGCTGCTTACAGAGTTCATCAGGAGAATGCTAAGGGAACAAAGCCTCACATTCCACTGAAAGGAATTATTATTGGAGATGGTTTATGTGATCCTGAGACTATGGTTCAGCAATATCCATTTTTAATTGAAGGGTTTAGTCTGGTTGACTGGAATCAAGTTAAAATAATTAAATCATACAGCGATAAGATTGTCGCTGATATTAAAGCTGAAAACTGGGGAGATGCCTTCCACCAGTTTGATCTTCTTATCAACGGTGACTTATCAGGAGTGACACCATACCTCGCTAATGTTACTGGGTTCAGCAACTATTTTAACGCGTTGTCACCTGTGTACCCAACAGCTCCGTTTGGTACATATTTAAATCTTCCGGAGGTTCAGCAGGCTCTTCACGTCAACAAGACCTTTGCTGGATACACCAAGGCTGTTGAAGTTGCGATTGTTAACGATGTAGCTCAAAGTATGAAAGACTTGTTCCCAACCCTACTTGAAAACTACAAAGTATTATTATACAGTGGTCAATTTGATGTGATTGTAGGAGCTCCTTTAACCATCGCATTCCTCAGATCAATTCAGTGGTCTGGAGCTGCTACATTTGAAACTGCCACAAGAAAGATCTGGAGAAGTCGCTCACCGGTTATCGGAACTATGGGTCAGCTTCATGGGACAAATGATGTTGCTGGTTACCACACGCAGTCGGGTAACTTAGAATATGTCGTTGTTAGAAACGCTGGACACATGGTACCTTCTGATCAACCTATCTGGGCACTTGATATGATCACTCGTTTTATTAGAGAGCTTCCATTTGATGGTCCAGTCCCAAAGGACATTCCTGATCCGAAACCAAAAACTACACTTACCTCTGAGCTTGTCACACTCGCTGAGCTCCACCGTGTTGGTGACCTTACTGACGCTGAGTACGCTGCTGCAAAGGCGAAGTTGCTCTAAGCTTTTTGTGAGGGGGTGATGATAAAAAGTAATGAAAAAAAAAGAAAGAAAAAAAAAAAGAAACAAATATCTGGTTGCAAACAAAACGACTATAACCGGTTTGACTTTTTCAAAAAGCGAAGTTACCGTTAGGTTGATTTGTTCTATTTCTATGTACCAGTATGTTTTAAAAAGCATAAAAAAAAAAAGAAAATCTATTAAAAAGAAAAAAAAAAAAAAATGTATAAAAAATTGTGTACCCAATCGGCTGAGGTTTTCCGTGTGTGATCTCTCGTTCCGCTATTGTTTTTATTTTTTTTTTTTTCCGTATTATAAAAACGTTCTGAAAGAGCTTGTTGCTTTAACAAATACATCAGTAAATAAAACCGAGTAGGTTGGGTATCTGTGCAGCCATCACAAAGTACTATCACAACAGCACTACAAACATGAGGATATCAGATATACTATTCTGTTTTTAGGTGTCAAAACAAACAAACACAAACCATGGGAGAAGATGCTGCCTGGACCGAAGAAGCAAAAGAACTCTTCAACGAAGGATTACATCATTACCGTCAGGGGCAGTTTAGAAAAAGTCTAGCGACCTTTCAACAATACAAAAGGCTGTGTGGAAGCAACCAAGACCGGGCTGGTGAAGGGAGAGCTTACCGTAATATCGGAGCTGTTCTTCAAGAACTAAAACAATACAAAAAAGCGATTGAGAATTACGAAAAAGGATTAGCGATTGCGAGGGAAAGCAACAACAGGAAAAGTGAAGGAAAAGCACTCAGTAACATTGGAGTGGCATACGACTCAATGGGACAACACGATGTAGCTATTAAATACCATGAGAAGTCAAAAGATATCGCAGTAGAAGTTGACAACAAAAAAGGACTCGGAATCTCATCAGAAAACCTTGCTGTCGCATGTGGAGCAATCGGTCAATTCAAACGATCACTCAAACTACACCAACAAGCCATAGCTCTTGCTCAAGAAGCTGGTGATTTTGAAGGTGAAGAAACCGCTCAAGCGAACATGGAAGTCACCCACGATGCCTTTTTAAAGTACAGAAAAGCACTAGAGGAACGTACCCTTTAATATTCTTTTTATATATTTATACAACACACACACAATTCCATCTCATTAGATTATCTTAATCCAAAAAAAAAAAAAAAAAAAAGGGCTACTTCTGTAGCCCCCCTCATCTCTAACTTCTGTGATTATAATGTTTAGTGACGAACTGTATGAGTTTATCAATTTCATTTTTTTTCTTCAGCATTTTGTCCGTTGTAATTATGCCGGGTAATATCCGAAGAACGAAGCCTACGTTTAGGGAAGCTCAAGAAGCAGTTCAGGAAGTTCGATTAAATAAATTAAAAAAAGAACTTTACAATCAAAGAAAGGAAGTCTTAGTATCTCACGGAGTACTCCAAAGGTATTATGGACAAGATGACGATGATGAATCCGTGTTTACACCGTCAGAAAGCAGTGAGGCATACGAATCGAAATTACATACTGAAATGTGGAATGCGCTTTGGAGAATAGCTAGATGGAATCTACATCCATCACAGGAAGATTCTGTCGTTGAAAACATTCTTCAAATGGAGAGTAATTTTAATAAAGATATGTTAAATTCAATAGACATGCAACACCCATTAATCTGTCTTCAAGATGGTGGTGTTCGTAGATTCGGTCGATGGATGTTCGATCATCGTCGATTCCTCGAAGGCATCCGTAAAATAGATCTCGTTGGTAACAAAAGCTCTGGTGATGCTTTAGCTTCTGTTGCAGCAGTCATCCCTCGAACGACAGTTGAGGTCGATATTGTAGGAAATACTGGTCCCAACTGGATTAAAGGTGTTGTCGCATTCGCAGTCGAACTTCGCAAACGTGGAGGTGGCTACATTTCATGCGGAAAAGGTTACGAACGTGAGATCAAGCAACTTACTGATCTCTTGGCTACGGTTTCTCAAAAAGGTGGTCAGGTAAACATCCATATCCTATGTTATACTAGTGACCCTGTAAGTTACGTTATGCCACCTGCTGATAGCATTGTGAGACATGTTTATGCTGAACCGCAATGGGATTCTAGATGGCTACATTAACTATCCAAAAAACCAACTAACGATTTATTAATAAACTGTCTCCGTTAACATAAGCAATACTAAGCTATCGTCCTGATCTTATTTTTTTTTTGTTTTTCTTATACTCCTATTGGGGTTTATAATAACTCACCTGCTGTGATGGCCGCTCAACTGTCTTCCTTTTTGAAAAAAAAAAAAAAAAAAAAATCCGATGAAATAAACGAAAAAGGCTGTTGATACAACTTTTAGAGGGAAAATTAAAAAAAATTTTTTTTTATCTATCGCCCTGACTTCTGTATTTGTATTCGTTTTTTCCTTTCCTTTCCATTCATTTTTTTTCTTTTTTTTTTTTTGATTATTATTTTACCCTATTTTGTTACTACAGTAATATCGACAGCGGACTGATACAAAAAAGACTCCCGTTTTCTTGTCATCATGTTTATTGTTTTTTTTCTCGCTGTTTTACAGAATTATGGATTTCGGTGTTAATTATACAAACAAAAAAAAAAAAACAGAAAACAGTGTTCTCTGAGAGGCTACATAAGGAATCCTCCCCTTATTCACACATTAAGTATCTTCAAAATAAAATAAGAAGATGATTATTTTATCCACAAAAACATGATATCACTTCTCTCCCTTTGGGTAAGGTTGTGACACAAAAGTACTTCTCACTCACAGTAGGTCTTTTGTTGTAACAAATATGCGCACGGGATCAAGCTCGTGGGCAGATGGAGCAACAAAGGACGGGACATGTGTGTTTTTCCTCTCTGGATACTGTCAGAAGGAATCTAACTGCCCACACAAGCATTACACTGAACAAGAGAGAGAGGAATCACCGCCTTTTGATATACCTGTGAAACGAACCACATGGCACAAAGTAATTCGCAAGAGCGCCCTGGCAAGGCTTCGAAAAACTGAATGCTCGATTTGTTTGGAGAATATGAAAGCTCCGAAGTTGAATCCAGTTGGGAAGATAAAGAAGTGTGGACACACTTTTCACATAAACTGTATTGAGGAATGGGTGAAGAGAAGATCCGTGTGTCCGATGTGCGACTGCTCAATATAGCTAATTACAAGTACACACTTTTTTTTTTTTTTTTTGTACCTACATAGTTTTTTTTTTTTTTTTTTTTTTTTTTTTGTTATTCATAAAAGCACTAAAAACACTTTGGCACTCCTGGCTATTAAGCCGAAAAAAAAGAAAAAAAAATATGTGCTGCAACTATCCAGACCTTCATAATTAATAATAAATGGCTTATTTTTAGTGAGTCTCGGCTCGTTCACTTATCACTTAGTAGTATCTCGTATTGAGATTTTCTTTTATTTATTTTTTTTTTCTAGCAAAGAAACCTTCTATTAAATACGATAAAAAAAGAGTAGTATATTTTTTATTATTGTTATTATTTATTGCTTTGTTTTGTTTTTTTTAAAGTAGTTGGTATTGTTAATGTTTGTTTGATATCTCCACAGAAACAAAATAAAAAATGTTTACAAAAAAAAAACGGTCCCAAAGATGAATGTGTTAAGGACAGGATATGAAAAAGTGATTGAGTCTACTTGAGTGAACTTAAGTGATTTTTATTTTTATTTTTATTTTATTTTTTTTTCACGACGGTTTTTTAGTTTCCAAAAAAATTAAGAAAATGCCATTTCCGAATTCTAACACCAAATCCAGCAGTCACAGAAGGAAGGATTATTCATCAGATATGGTGGGGGCAACACTTGATGGGACGTGTATTTACTTTCTTTCAGGATACTGTCAAAGGGGACTCAGATGTCGATACAAACACTACGTGACAAATGATGAATCAATACTACCATCACCACCATCACCACCAGTTAACATTCCAGTAAAGCTACCCACATGGCACCAAGAAGATCAACAAACTGTTTTGGCAAAGCTTCAAAAAACTGAATGCTCGATTTGTTTGGAAAATATGTCATCTCCGACGTTGAATCCAGTTGGGAAGATAGAGAAGTGTGGACACACTTTTCACATAAACTGTATTGAGGAATGGGTAAAGAGAAGATCCGTGTGTCCGATGTGCGACTGCTCAATATAGAAGAGTTCTGTTCTACTATCCCCGTTGGTAATAAACTGTTTTGTTGACGTCGTTTATCTTCAAATTTGTTGCTTTCTGGGATAGTAATGTATTTTTATCGTTAAGTAGCTCGGTAGATGAAAAAACTTGATTTTGTTATCAAAGGCTGCCTTACTTTGTATATTTCATTTTTTCGATGGGTGTTGATTTTTGACCCCATCGAAAAAAAAAAAAAAAAAAAAAAAAAAAGAAAAGAAATTCCTGTAAAATATTTTTCCATATGTGATTGATATTTAATGGGATTTTGTTTTTTTTGTACGATTTCTTTTATTTTTCTTTTTTTAAAAACTTGATTTTGTTATCAAGAGAATGATGTTTTTTTCATCATTTCGGATTTACTAAAAAGGGAGGAAAACGTGTGTAGGTTTATCCTTTTCTTTTTTTTTTTTGGGCTTTCATTCCGTGAAAGCCCAAAACTAAATTACAGAGCTTTCTGTTCCTTAGAAAAATGTTTTGTGTTATTTTTATACCGTGAGGGGTAAATCAGCTATTATTATTATTGCATGGGAAAACCCCTAATTCCACGCAATGTTACTGAAATGTCCGATCTCAACACAAAAGTTTCCGAAACGGACAAGCTCCACACAAAAAAAAATCCCTTATTGCACTATCACTTTTTTGACCCTTTGAAAGCAGTGGTGATTGGGGGTTGATTTTTTATTTTTTCAAAAAACTTGTGTTGTCAATACACCTATTTTTCGAAGTCATTTACAATATATTTTTATTATTTCCCTCTGGTTATTTTTTTTTATTTTATTTTATTTAATTTTTTTTTTTTTTCCTCACACGTTTTTTATTATTATTAAAATTAGTTAAGGCACGAAAGATGTTATAAATATATTTTTTTATTTTTTTCCCCCCCCATTTTTTTACTGTACAGGTATGAACAACAACAACAACAACAACAACAACAACAACAACAACAACAACAACAACAACAACAACAACAACAACAACAACAACAACAACAACAACAACAACAACAACAACAACAACAACAACAACAACAACAACAACAACAACAACAACAACAACAACAACAACAACAACAACAACAACAACAACAACAACAACAACAACAACAACAACAACAACAACAACAACAACAACAACAACAACAACAACAACAACAACAACAACAACAACAACAACAACAACAACAACAACAACAACAACAACAACAACAACAACAACAACAACAACAACAACAACAACAACAACAACAACAACAACAACAACAACAACAACAACAACAACAACAACAACAACAACAACAACAACAACAACAACAACAACAACAACAACAACAACAACAACAACAACAACAACAACAACAACAACAACAACAACAACAACAACAACAACAACAACAACAACAACAACAACAACAACAACAACAACAACAACAACAACAACAACAACAACAACAACAACAACAACAACAACAACAACAACAACAACAACAACAACAACAACAACAACAACAACAACAACAACAACAACAACAACAACAACAACAACAACAACAACAACAACAACAACAACAACAACAACAACAACAACAACAACAACAACAACAACAACAACAACAACAACAACAACAACAACAACAACAACAACAACAACAACAACAACAACAACAACAACAACAACAACAACAACAACAACAACAACAACAACAACAACAACAACAACAACAACAACAACAACAACAACAACAACAACAACAACAACAACAACAACAACAACAACAACAACAACAACAACAACAACAACAACAACAACAACAACAACAACAACAACAACAACAACAACAACAACAACAACAACAACAACAACAACAACAACAACAACAACAACAACAACAACAACAACAACAACAACAACAACAACAACAACAACAACAACAACAACAACAACAACAACAACAACAACAACAACAACATATAACGTTATCTGTTATCTGTAATCTGTTACACTTCTCAACCATAACTATCAATCACAGGTGGGGTTCTAAATAGATGACGAGGGTGCGGGGTGCGTACGATGATGAATTCGCGAGGAACAACACTCGACGAGCTGGTCTCGGAGGGACATTTGGAGGAGGTCGAGCATTCACAAGATCAGCAACAGCTGCTACCACTGCGAAGAAGAGAATGTCAGTAGAGAAGAGATATACTAATGATAGAGAGCCTAGAGGACTTGTTCCTCCTCCACCATCACTCGCAACGTTAAAAGATGAACGGAGAAGAGAAAGTGAAAAGAAAACTATCGCAAAGCGAAGTGTAATCTCACGGAATAGGTCACGCAGTCCAGGACTACGAACACCCAGCCCAGGTATTGGCCCAACAGGAAATGCATTTCGGAGATCAGTCTCACACACCAGTAAAGTAAACCTCTCATCAAGCACAGGAAGAGTACCAATTGGTAGTAAGTCTGCGATAAGTTCAACAAGAAGTAACTTAGCATCGAGTACGAGAGTTGCTGCGAGTAGATTTGATCATCACCACAGTACTATGTCAGCGAGGGGAAGTGCTCGAATTGCTCGCAGTCCTTCACCTGCCACTAACTGTGCGGTAATCCCTAGTGGAAGAGTCTTAAGCAGAAGTTCTACTTCTGTTGTTTCATCACCTCCAAGAAGTCCAACTCTTCGGCCTAACAGATATGAACGAAATGATGAAAGATCACAGATGTTGGAAGGCATCAGTAGGTCATTAATTGAAAATTTCGGTATTGAACCAGACGATTTAAAAATCAACAACAACATCGTTCTTGGAACTGGTGGTTTCGGAACAGTCTACATGGGAGACTACCAGGCGACTGATGTTGCTGTAAAAGTTCATCACGCTGATAGATCATGGCAAGCAGATGAAATTCAAGAGTGGAAACGTGAAGTATCAATCATGACTAAATTACGTCATCCAAACTTGTTGATGTTGTTGGGTGCTGTCTTTTATCGTCAAAAGCTTGCGATCGTAACCGAATTATGCGAGAAAGGAACGCTATTTAAACTTCAACAAGCTGCGAAGGCAACTGACACTGCCTTAACGTGGGGTACAAAGGTTGAATGGTTAACCCAAATTGCTAAGGGCATGGCATTTCTTCATCACAAGCGAATCTTTCATCGAGATCTGAAATCAGCCAACGTCTTTGTGACGGGAGAGACAATGAAGATTGCGGACTTCGGATTATCAAGAATTCGTAAGGACTTGCTACTCGGTCTACGAGCGGAATCAATGGGAAAGGAAAGCCAGAGATCATCGCTATTGACTAAGAGAAGACAGCAGGCAATCGCAAAAGAGAATTCTCGTATCCAAGGCACCTTCGCTTTTATTGCACCTGAAATTTGGAACGAGCAGACTTATTCAGAAAAGGTTTGTTTAATAAATTAATTCCCACCAATTTCAGTTTTCAACTTAACTAAACAAAACAGGCGGATGTGTATTCTTTTGGTGTTCTGATCACCGAAGTCTTGACTGTGCAAATGCCATTCTCTAAAGACAACAGAGATGAATTATCCTGGAGGATTATGGTTGGAAAGACCAGACCAAAGATCCTTCGTGAGATTGGAGGAGGAGCAATCCCTACTGGTGTTTCAGAGATTCAAGAACATTGTTTATCCTTTAAGCCTGAGGTCTGTTTTTTTTTTTTTTTTTTTTTTTTTTGTACCTACAAACCACATTGTTCGGTAGAAAGAGAATTGTGTCAGCGTAACTAACCTATTCCTTTATTAGGATTTTCTACCCCTGGTTGCGCACAAAACAAAATAAAAAGTGTGACCGATGCTTTTTTTTTTCTTCTGTTTCATTAATTTGGATTAACTTTCACAACACATATTTTAATCAACACTCAAATTACAGGATCGTCCTTTTTTTACTGAAGTTGTAGCTCGTTTGAGAAACGCTGTTCGACCTGAAGAGTCCACTGTAGTGTGTCAGTGGCCGCTTGACTCGGAAGTCTTTGGTATGTTTTATTAGATGAAAATTAAGAAAAGATAACAAAAAAAAAAAAAAAAATAACTACAAAACAGGAGATCCTGATCCTCTCGGTGTTGAGCTAGAAGACTGAAAAAAAAAAAAAAAAAAAAAAAAAAAAAAAAAAAAAACGCTACAGCGGTTTGATACTTCAATGAGATGCCTCTTGTAAGGAAGATGGCGTTGATACTGACGTGATGGTCAGTTGTCGATCGATGTGAATGGTGAGTTTATACAAGGTACTCAGAAGAGAAGAAATTATTTTCAGAGTCTTTGAATTTTTTGAATTGTTTTGCGACGCAATGTGTTCGGAATAGCAGGTTCGTAGACCCCAACATGGTTGAGAGGGTTTCTTTTATTTTTTTCCCCCCCATTATTTTGTTTTTATTCATCACTTCCCTTTTTTCTTTTTTTTTTTTTTTTTTTTTTAAAATATTTATTTTCCTGCTGGTTTGTTAAAAGTAGCTGCACAGTGAGCCGATGTACGGTAATGTTGTCGACCTGCTTCATAGGTTTTGTGTTTTCTTGAACGTCAGCTACTTTTTTGCTTTTGCTTGACACTTTGCGTTGTGAGGGGAAAAAAAAAAGAAAAAAAAAAACCGACTTGCACACACAATACAGTTTCCCCCTTTTTTTTTGGCTGAAAACACTCGAAAATACGAGTGTTAGTCACTATGTATCCTTGACAGATTGTTAAAAAAAGTATAGTTTTTTTAAGTTGCGATTCAAAAAATTAAATTGTATTGTTTAAAAAAAAAAAAAAAAAAAAAATTAACCAAAAAAAATAATTATCTCCCCTTTTGGCTGAACGTACTTGTATTCGGAAAAAAAAACCGGAAAAAAAAAAAAAAAAAAAAAATTACCGGGATTCGATAACCCTGAAGCCACTTCCGCTTAGTTTGTGCGTATTTCCTGGCCCTACTTCCTTGTAATTACCCAAAATCTGCTTTATAGCAGAAAAACTATGGTCAGTACGTCTTGTCAAGTCGACTTCCCCACGAGTAGCGGCAAGAGATATGCGATTATGAATTGGTGCGGTCTAATATTTGTAACTTTTTTTTATTTTTTAGTTGTTATTATCTTGTATTGATCGCAGTACGTAAAATCAACGTCCATGCATCAGTTAAGCGAGTGTACAACCACTTTTCATGTATAAAACGGCTACTAAGTTGAGCCTGTGAAGCTGGCCTTGTGTTATCAGTTTTGTATTTATTCCTTGGCTTACATTATCAAAAGTAACAAGCCGGCAGTTGCTTTTTTTTTTTTGTAGAGACAGCTATCCAGAGAAGAACGGGAAGGGGAAAAAAAAAGGGTTTCTTCCCGGCATCTTCGCTTCGGCGAAAAAAAATAAGAAAAAAAAAAAAATTAAATTTTTTTTTTTTGCACTGACGTAGTTGGAGAAGCAACCATTCAGATTGAAAGCCGTTATTTATTATGGGCAGGACTTATTTCCCCTCGTGCGACAAGGATGTCTGCGTTCAACGAAACATAAGTCTAATCTGAATGGGTTTTGCTCCCAAATTAAGGAGCTAAAGAGGATTTCTTCTAACAGAAACATCTTCCTTCTTCCCGTTGACTCTTTCATAGCTAAGGTTTTGTATCAGGTCTCAATTGTGGTAAATAATTTTTCAGATGGGATTTTTTTAGGAGAGACGGACGAGACCCTTTAAAGGGGAGAGGGGGCTCCCCTGCACCTCGTGACTGCAGTACTCTCAAAGCTGAACAAAAAAAAAAAAAAAAAGTTAAATTTCGTACCACTGTGAATCAGTGAGTATACAACGTAATTCTTAGGGAGCATAAAAATATTTTTACTAGAAGCTGAACAAAAAAAAAAAAAAAAAGAAAAAAGAGAAAGAACTTAGCCAGACAGTCACTTTGATTACGTTTTTCTGTTCTCCATTTTCCCCCTTCCACTTTACAAATTTGGAGCCCATAGCTCTTGTCTTGTTGTTTTCAGCTTTCTTCTCCTTTTTGTTTCGACGTAGGTTTGTATTGTATTAGCGAGTGTCTACAAATGATAATAATATTTCTTTCTGTGCAGGTTGTCAAGTATAAACAAAAATCCATTCACGACTGTAATAAGGATAGAGAAGTAATTGATACACCACTTCGGTACTTACTGTTTAAACATTAGTAGTTGACCTTACAGATAATTCACAACAAATGTCGGTTAGCAAATCCTCAAGTGTTGGCACACCGGGAAAAAGAAACTCGCATCCTGACCATGTCCCACAAACCAGCTTAGCTCATCCACCTGTCGGCCTACAGCCCAGTCATGTTTCCAATGCTGGAGTCCCACAACCCAGTTATGTTTCCGCTGGGGTCCCACAACCCAACTTTGCTCATCCACAACCCGTTGGATACCAACAGCCTGGATACGTTACCAACCTTCCTGTAGCCGCTTTGCCACCTGGCTATGTCGCTCCACCTGGCTATGTTAACGGACAAGTAGTCACAGCACAGGTTCCTGCTAAGCTTTACGAGGAGTATCCACCATTTTGTTGTTGTTATAATAATAAACATGACCCGAGATGTTGTGTATATGGTAGAGATTGTAACGGTCAAAACCCGTGTCCTAAACACACTCTAAACCTTGGAAGCAGAGGTGGGAGGATTACTTGTGCAGCGATTATAACGATTGTAATTACTTTTATAGTTGTAGCACTTATTAAGGGTTCGCAATCTTCCAGCAGCAAGCCTGTAACGGCTCAGCCAACGACCGCACCCACGGGACCCTGAGGAAAAATAGTTTATCTGTTTTCATTTATTTATTGTTTCTGTTTTTTATGTTTCCTTTTTTTCACACTAGTAGCTACCATCTGGTAGAAGAAGGCCTATTCGATTACAACCCCCAACAATTGAAATCATTATTTGTTTGATGTCCTTATTCATTATTTATAGACCAATACTAACCGTGTTGCTCTAGTTGATTACAATCAGTGAATGTGATGTTCAGGGATGTTCTGACCCCGAACAACTCTTATACCTATGAGATAATGTGTTTATTTGTTACCACGCAGGTTTTCCAAGCAGCTTCGATTTTTTTGGGTAGCACCACTTTTAGCTTTGGAAATAACCTGCTGGTCTTGTCTTGTTTGAATTCACACAAAATGAAAATTGGAGTTAATTTTTTTTTTTTTTTTTTCAAAAGTGTTTATTTCATAAAGAAAGGCTTTATAAATATATAGAATAAGAATTTTTTCTTTTTTTATTTATTACTCTCTATCTCCATCCTCCCACTGATCAATGCTTTTTCCTTTATTGTTAATACCTGTTTTTTGGACAAGGTGGACAGCAGGGAATTGATCAGCCTTGGGCTTGCTAAGTAGTTAGAGGATGGACCAGAAGACCAGTTGTGGTTTTATAACTTTTTTCTTTTTGTAATATTTTTTTAATTTTATACTAACTTAGATTGAAAACCGATATTTTTAGTCATGACGTCATCTCTTCGGGAGACAGGATTCTGTTTGCCGAGAATAAAAGTTAATCTGAAATGGTTTTTTGATTTTTTTTCTTTCTCCCCCCCGAACCATCGCTATGTTACGCGATACAAAACAGTTGTATTTTACAAATTCAAACATTCAATCCCCCCCGAACCTGTAGACGTGGCCCCCCGAATCCCCATATTCGACAGCACATATGGGATTTTTTATCGATACCAACTGTTGATTTCTTGTATTGCAACCAGGTTTGGCCGAACCCTATTCTCGTTTTTGCCAGTTTCAAGTTGCTTTCCATTTAATATTAGTATCAAGTTACCCACCGAATTCCTTTCGGTTGTACCTGTCACGATCCCTTTTCGTTTGTCTTTACTTTCCATTTTTTTTTTTTTTTTTTTTTTTTTTTTTTTTGAACTGTTGTTTCCCCATCTGATGGTTAATAGAGAGGAAACTACTGTCACAATGAAATATCGTTTGGCAAGACTCCGAAAGGAAACTTAAAAGTGAGTGTGTTGCAGCCATATGTTTACCATGTGGCTATGCTGCTCTAGAGTATGATCAAAAGTAGCAATGTTCCATACCGTTATAATAAGGTTTGTGATCTTAGATTTACTACTAAAATACTACTCTTCTACTAGAATGAGTATACTTTGTTTTGTTTCTCCTATTCTGCTGGTGATCATGTCAGCTTTTTTTCTCATTTATGCATGTTGGCTTCTCTATAAAAGCATTTTGCGTTCCCCCCTTGTTTGGTTATTTAGAGGAGGACGTTCTCCTGTCAGTTGATTGTAATCAAAGGACATCATTGAGGATACTTTCTTTTTGTGAAAACATAATCAGCCCAGGGTTAAATATCTCATAGGGAGGTCAACTTGTAGTATGTGGCTCCCGAAATACCAGATTGTTGTTTGTTAATAAATATAAACTTTTTTATCTTCACATCTGCTTGCGTAGCGCGTTTCTTTCCAGGTTTTCCTTTTCTTTCAATGTTTTGTTTCGTTTGATAATTTTCATTCAATCGTGTGGAGGTTTAATTTAGTCAATTTACGTTTCTTCTCACTTGTGTAGAATCTCACATTTGTGGTACTTTACTCCCGTGAGCTTCTTCAGAAGTTTCGATTTCCCCTGACTTCGATAGGCTAAATTATGTCAAGTTGATTATTAAATTGTGTAGGGAATTCATAACCCACATCACGCCTTCCCTCTCATGTCTGTTGTGCATGGTGTCAAATGGTTTTCTTGTTTTATTTTACTCGAATTATTATTAAACAGGTGAAGTCTTCAAAATATGTTTTTTTTTCTCTCTTATATTTCTTAACAATATTTCTTCCTGTACATGCCGTAAAGTGTAAACGACTTCGTGCTCTGGGTCGTCACTAAAATACGTGTCTTGTTGGTACGGAATTTCTGTTTTCCCCGTGGGCTTCCCCGAAGGGATTTTTGACTTTCTGTTTAAACATTAGTAGTTGACCTTACAGATAATTCACAACAAATGTCGATTAGCAAATCCTCAAGTGTTGGCGCACCGGGAAAAAGAAACTCGCATCCTGACCATGTCCCACAAACCAGCTTAGCTCATCCACCTGTCGGCCTACAGCCCAGTCATGTTTCCAATGCTGGAGTCCCACAACCCAGTTATGTTTCCGCTGGGGTCCCACAACCCAACTTTGCTCATCCACAACCCGTTGGATACCAACAGCATGGATACGTTACCAACCTTCCTGTAGCCGCTTTGCCACCTGGCTATGTCGCTCCACCTGGCTATGTTAACGGACAAGTAGTCACAGCACAGGTTCCTGCTAAGCTTTACGAGGAGTATCCACCATTTTGTTGTTGTTATAATAATAAACATGACCCGAGATGTTGTGTATATGGTAGAGATTGTAACGGTCAAAACCCGTGTCCTAAACACACTCTAAACCTTGGAAGCAGAGGTGGGAGGATTACTTGTGCAGCGATTATAACGATTGTAATTACTTTTATAGTTGTAGCACTTATTAAGGGTTCGCAATCTTCCAGCAGCAAGCCTGTAACGGCTCAGCCAACGACCGCACCCACGGGACCCTGAGGAAAAATAGTTTATCTGTTTTCATTTATTTATTGTTTCTGTTTTTTATGTTTCCTTTTTTTCACACTAGTAGCTACCATCTGGTAGAAGAAGGCCTATTCGATTACAACCCCCAACAACTGAAATCATTATTTGTTTGATGTCCTTATTCATTATTTATAGACCAATACTAACCGTGTTGCTCTAGTTGATTACAATCAGTGAATGTGATGTTCAGGGATGTTCTGACCCCGAACAACTCTTATACCTATGAGATAATGTGTTTATTTGTTACCACGCAGGTTTTCCAAGCAGCTTCGATTTTTTTGGGTAGCACCACTTTTAGCTTTGGAAATAACCTGCTGGTCTTGTCTTGTTTGAATTCACACAAAATGAAAATTGGAGTTAATTTTTTTTTTTTTTTTTTCAAAAGTGTTTATTTCATAAAGAAAGGCTTTATAAATATATAGAATAAGAATTTTTTCTTTTTTTATTTATTACTCTCTATCTCCATCCTCCCACTGATCAATGCTTTTTCCTTTATTGTTAATACCTGTTTTTTGGACAAGGTGGACAGCAGGGAATTGATCAGCCTTGGGCTTGCTAAGTAGTTAGAGGATGGACCAGAAGACCAGTTGTGGTTTTATAACTTTTTTCTTTTTGTAATATTTTTTTAATTTTATACTAACTTAGATTGAAAACCGATATTTTTAGTCATGACGTCATCTCTTCGGGAGACAGGATTCTGTTTGCCGAGAATAAAAGTTAATCTGAAATGGTTTTTTGATTTTTTTTCTTTCTCCCCCCCGAACCATCGCTATGTTACGCGATACAAAACAGTTGTATTTTACAAATTCAAACATTCAATCCCCCCCGAACCTGTAGACGTGGCCCCCCGAATCCCCATATTCGACAGCACATATGGGATTTTTTATCGATACCAACTGTTGATTTCTTGTATTGCAACCAGGTTTGGCCGAACCCTATTCTCGTTTTTGCCAGTTTCAAGTTGCTTTCCATTTAATATTAGTATCAAGTTACCCACCGAATTCCTTTCGGTTGTACCTGTCACGATCCCTTTTCGTTTGTCTTTACTTTCCATTTTTTTTTTTTTTTTTTTTTTTTTTTTTTTTTGAACTGTTGTTTCCCCATCTGATGGTTAATAGAGAGGAAACTACTGTCACAATGAAATATCGTTTGGCAAGACTCCGAAAGGAAACTTAAAAGTGAGTGTGTTGCAGCCATATGTTTACCATGTGGCTATGCTGCTCTAGAGTATGATCAAAAGTAGCAATGTTCCATACCGTTATAATAAGGTTTGTGATCTTAGATTTACTACTAAAATACTACTCTTCTACTAGAATGAGTATACTTTGTTTTGTTTCTCCTATTCTGCTGGTGATCATGTCAGCTTTTTTTCTCATTTATGCATGTTGGCTTCTCTATAAAAGCATTTTGCGTTCCCCCCTTGTTTGGTTATTTAGAGGAGGACGTTCTCCTGTCAGTTGATTGTAATCAAAGGACATCATTGAGGATACTTTCTTTTTGTGAAAACATAATCAGCCCAGGGTTAAATATCTCATAGGGAGGTCAACTTGTAGTATGTGGCTCCCGAAATACCAGATTGTTGTTTGTTAATAAATATAAACTTTTTTATCTTCACATCTGCTTGCGTAGCGCGTTTCTTTCCAGGTTTTCCTTTTCTTTCAATGTTTTGTTTCGTTTGATAATTTTCATTCAATCGTGTGGAGGTTTAATTTAGTCAATTTACGTTTCTTCTCACTTGTGTAGAATCTCACATTTGTGGTACTGAATCACTGTTACTCCCGTGAGCTTCTTCAGAGGTTTCGGTTTCCCCTGACTTCGATAGGCTAAATTATGTCAAGTTGATTATTAAATTGTGTAGGGAATTCATAACCCACATCACGCCTTCCCTCTCATGTCTGTTGTGCATGGTGTCAAATGGTTTTCTTGTTTTATTTTACTCGAATTATTATTAAACAGGTGAAGTCTTCAAAATATGTTTTTTTTTCTCTCTTATATTTCTTAACAATATTTCTTCCTGTACATGCCGTAAAGTGTAAACGACTTCGTGCTCTGGGTCGTCACTAAAATACGTGTCTTGTTGGTACGGAATTACTGTTTTCCCCGTGGGCTTGCCCGAAGGGATTTTTGACTTTCTGTTTAAACATTAGTAGTTGACCTTACAGATAATTCACAACAAATGTCGGTTAGCAAATCCTCAAGTGTTGGCGCACCGGGAAAAAGAAACTCGCATCCTGACCATGTCCCACAAACCAGCTTAGCTCATCCACCTGTCGGCCTACAGCCCAGTCATGTTTCCAATGCTGGAGTCCCACAACCCAGTTATGTTTCCGCTGGGGTCCCACAACCCAACTTTGCTCATCCACAACCCGTTGGATACCAACAGCATGGATACGTTACCAACCTTCCTGTAGCCGCTTTGCCACCTGGCTATGTCGCTCCACCTGGCTATGTTAACGGACAAGTAGTCACAGCACAGGTTCCTGCTAAGCTTTACGAGGAGTATCCACCATTTTGTTGTTGTTATAATAATAAACATGACCCGAGATGTTGTGTATATGGTAGAGATTGTAACGGTCAAAACCCGTGTCCTAAACACACTCTAAACCTTGGAAGCAGAGGTGGGAGGATTACTTGTGCAGCGATTATAACGATTGTAATTACTTTTATAGTTGTAGCACTTATTAAGGGTTCGCAATCTTCCAGCAGCAAGCCTGTAACGGCTCAGCCAACGACCGCACCCACGGGACCCTGAGGAAAAATAGTTTATCTGTTTTCATTTATTTATTGTTTCTGTTTTTTATGTTTCCTTTTTTTCACACTAGTAGCTACCATCTGGTAGAAGAAGGCCTATTCGATTACAACCCCCAACAACTGAAATCATTATTTGTTTGATGTCCTTATTCATTATTTATAGACCAATACTAACCGTGTTGCTCTAGTTGATTACAATCAGTGAATGTGATGTTCAGGGATGTTCTGACCTTGAACAACTCTTATACCTATGAGATAATGTGTTTATTTGTTACCACGCAGGTTTTCCAAGCAGCTTCGATTTTTTTGGGTAGCACCACTTTTAGCTTTGGAAATAACCTGCTGGTCTTGTCTTGTTTGAATTCACACAAAATGAAAATTGGAGTTAAGTTTTTTTTTTTTTTTTTTCAAAAGTGTTTATTTCATAAAGAAAGGCTTTATAAATATATAGAATAAGAATTTTTTCTTTTTTTATTTATTACTCTCTATCTCCATCCTCCCACTGATCAATGCTTTTTCCTTTATTGTTAATACCTGTTTTTTGGGCAAGGTGGACAGCAGGGAATTGATCAGCCTTGGGCTTGCTAAGTAGTTAGAGGATGGACCAGAAGACCAGTTGTGGTTTTATAACTTTTTTCTTTTTTTAATATTTTTTTAATTTTATACTAACTTAGATTGAAAACCGATATTTTTAGTCATGACGTCATCTCTTCGGGAGACAGGATTCTGTTTGCCGAGAATAAAAGTTAATCTGAAATGGTTTTTTGATTTTTTTTCTTTCTCCCCCCCGAACCTGTAGACGTGGCCCCCGAATCCCCATATTCGACAGCACATATGGGATTTTTTATCGATACCAACTGTTGATTTCTTATATTGCAACCAGGTTTGGCCGAACCCTATTCTCGTTTTTGCCAGTTTCAAGTTGCTTTCCATTTAATATTAGTATCAAATTACCCCCCGAATTCCTTTCGGTTGTACCTGTCACGATCCCTTTTCGTTTGTTTTTACCTTCCTTTTTTTTTGAACTGTTGCTTCCCCATCTGATGGTTAATAGTCTCTAACACTGTCTGCTCGCGTGGACGGTGGGTTTAGGTAGTCATTTGTTCCAGGTTATTCTACGTCTTTTATCGTCTGTGAGAGTCTCACGGTTGCTGGTAGCGATATAACTGTTACTCTGTGAGCTTTTCCTGGCTTTTGGCTTCCTAGGCTTCGTAAATAAATAAATAAATAAATAAATAAATAAATAAATAAATAAATAAATAAATAAATAAATAAATAAATAAATAAATAAATAAATAAATAAATAAATAAATAAATAAATAAATAAATAAATAAATAAATAAATAAATAAATAAATAAATAAATAAATAAATAAATAAATAAATAAATAAATAAATAAATAAATAAATAAATAAATAAATAAATAAATAAATAGAGGAAACTCTGTCTGTAGAAAAAAATATCGTTTGGCAAGACTCCGAAAGGAAACTTAAAAGTGAGTGTGTTGCAGCCATATGTTTACCATGTGGCTATGCTGCTCTAGAGTATGATCAAAAGTAGCAATGTTCCATACCGTTATAATAAGGTTTGTGATCTTAGATTTACTACTAAGATACTACTATTCAGCTGGAATGAGTATACTTTGTGTTGTTTCTCCTATTCTGCTGGTAATCATTTCAGCTTTTTTCTCATTCATGCATGTTGGCTTCTCTATAAAAGCATTTTGCGTTCCCCCCTTGTTTGCGTTCCCCCTTTGTTTGGTTATTTAGAGGAGGACGTTCTCCTGTCAGTTGATTGTAATCAAAGGACATCATTGAGGATACTTTCTTTTTGTGAAAACATAATCAGCCCATCTCATAGGGAGGTCAACTTGTAGTATGTGGTTCCCGAAGTACCAGATTGTTGTTTGTTAATAAATATAAACTTTTTATCTTCACATCTGCTTGCGTAGCGCGTTTCTTTCCAGGTTTTCCTTTTCTTTCAATGTTTTGTTTCGTTTGATAATTTTCATTCAATCGTGTGGAGGTTTAATTTAGTCAATTTACGTTTCTTCTCACTTGTGTAGAATCTCACATTTGTGGTACTGAATCACTGTTACTCCCGTGAGCTTCTTCAGAAGTTTCGACTTCCCCTGACTTCGATAGGCTAAATTATGTCAAGTTGATTATTAAATTGTGTAGAGAATTCATAACCCACATCACGCCTTCCCTCTCATGTCTGTTGTGCATGGTGTCAAATGGTTTTCTTGTTTTATTTTACTCGAATTATTATTAAACAGGTGAAGTCTTCAAAATATGTTTTTTTTTCTCTTATATTTCTTAACATTTCTTCCTGTACATGCCGTAAAGTGTAAACGGCTTCGTGCTCTGGGTCGTCACTAAAATACGTGTCTTGTTGGTACGGAATTACTGTTTTCCCCGTGGGCTTCCCCGAAGGGATTTTTGACTTTCTGTTTAAACATTAGTAGTTGACCTTACAGATAATTCACAACAAATGTCGATCAGCAAACCCCCAAATGATGAACCGGATGGAAACTTGCATCCTGACCACATGCCACAGTCTAACTTAACTTATCCACCTTTCGGCCTACAGCCCAGTTATGTTGCCAATGCTGGGGTCCCACAACCCAACTTTGCTCATGCACAACCCGTTGGATACCAACCATCTTCATACATTACCAACCTTCCTGTGTCCGTTTTGCCACCTCGCTATGTTACTGCTCCACCTGGTTATGCTAATAAGCCAGTAGGGGCGGCACGGGTTCCTACTAAGCTTTACGAGGAGAATCCACCATATTGTTGTTGTTATATGAATGAACTTTTCTAAAATGCTTTTTTTCCCCCTATGATTAATAACTACAAAATATTTCATTCCTCAGTCAAGTACTTGATATTTATTTTGTTTTTTTTAAATACCCTCTAGTTGTTTCTGTTTTTTTTACATTGTCAAAGTTTAATCTCCCTTTAGTCAACTGTATCGAAACTTACATTTATTTTAGTTAACTTCTGACACAATTCAGATATTTATTTCTTTCATAAATGTCCTCTCTATTTTTTTTGTTTTCAACCTGCTAGTCTTCGAGAATGGTGAACGGATAAGGAGATCTTCGGGTGCTTTGAGCGCCGCTGATCTCTCAACACGTCCTATCCCGTTGTGGAATAGACAAATTCTATTTATAAATCATAGCTTTCTGTTGGTATCCCGGCTGCGTTCTTGAGGTTGACCTTACCAGAGAGGACATAAGCTCCCTTTTACTCTATTCACTGAAAGCGGGATGTTATCTGAGGTTAATGATTTTTTATTTTTTATTTTATTTTTTAATTTTCTTTGTACTAACGTAGTCGGAATAGATACTGATCCTCTCAGGGATCAGGTTCGATGATGTCGTAGTATTGGGAACCGTTCCACCCTGTTGTGCCCATTCAAGTGGTATTCAACAGTATGTCAGGCTCGCTAACTAACTAATTTACTATTCATGTTGGAAACTGTTTTACCTAATCTCTATTCTTTTTTATTCTCACTTTCCTGACTGATACTAAAATCAATGATATTTACAATTTCAAGTTAAAAGCCGTTATTTCTTATCGTTAATGCCGGGTGACAGCATGTCTGCGTTCAATGATACACAATGCTAATCTGAATGTTATTTCGAACAGTTGCGATTTTTGGATAGCATCCAAGTTAGCTTTGGAAATAACCTGCTGGTCTTGTCTTGTTGAATTCTCAATGGAAAGTATGTTCTCAATGATGTGTTTTCCAATTCAGATTTTTTTTTTGCTTCTGCTGATCACTTTTATAATTACACAAAGTAAAATGCGAGTAATTTTATTTAGTTTTATTTTTACTGAAGTGTTTTTTCAGTTAACCTACGTGATTATTAAAATAAGAATTTTTGTTTTTTAAATTTATTTATTACTCTATCATCCTCCCACACTGAACTGATCAATTTTTTTTTCCTTTGTTGTTTCAACCTGTTTCTCGGCAAGGTGGACATCTGAGGCTTGATTAGTTGGGCTTGCTAGCTAATTAAAGGATGGTACAGTAGAACAATTGTGTTTTTTATAACTACGTTTTTTTTTTATTTATAACAAAAAAAATCATATTCTAACTTTAAAAAAAAAAGATCAATTCATATTATATCCTGCAAAACTATTCAGATTGAAAATGTCATGACTTCTCTCCCGGACGACAGGATCCTGTCTGCCAAGAATAAAAAGTTAATTCTGAAAAATGGTTTTTTTTTTCCCCTTGCTGAATTCCTTTCGGTTGTACCTAACTAACTACCTGTCACGATCCCTTTTACGCTTGTCTCAATGTTCCATTTTTTTTTTTAAAAAGACAAGTATTGTTAGAACGGAAAATGAATGTTGGCAGCACACGTAAATTTCCCTGTAACATCATCGGTTATAGGCGATTCACGGGTTTCGTGACACAAACAAAACCATCACCACGTAAGTGTTCCATAACTATTTTTTGTATAGTTTATGATAAAGTCAAAAAAAAATTTTTTTTAAAATAAACTGTTTTCTCACCTGATGAGTAAAAACAAAACCTCCTGTTTGTCAATACAATGAAATAATGTTTGGCAAGACTCCGAAAGGAAACTCAAAAGTGAGTATTATTCATCGTCGCTGTAATTACTACAGCGATTGTCAAGAGTATGATCAAAAGTAGCAATGTTCCATACCGTTATAATAAGGTTTGTGATCTTAGATTTACTACTAAAATACTACTCTTCTACTAGAATGAGTATACTTTGTGTTGTTTCTCCTATTCTGCTGGTGATCATGTCACCCTTTTTCTCATTCGTGTAGCCATTCATCGTAAGGATAGTTTACGAGTTCTGGATGTTGGCTTCTCTATAAAAGTATTCTGCTTTATCTACGATTTTCCCTCCCATATATTCGAATTTATCGATACCAACTGTAGGTTTGGCCAAGCCCTGCTTTATATTTAATCATAGTATCAAATTATTCCCCTTGTTTGGTTATTTGGAGGAGGACGTTCTGTAGTACCTCCTCCTGTCAATTGATTGTAATCAAAAGGACATCATCTTGGGGATAATTCTCTTTTTATGATACAACAAAACATAATCAGCTCAGTTAAATATCTCATAGGGAGGTCAACTTGTAGTATGTGGCTCCCGAAGTACCAGATTGTTGTTTGTTAATAAATATAAACTTTTTATCTTCACATCTGCTCACGTTCTCGGTTTCTTCTTTCCGGGTTTTCCTTTCCTTTCAATGACTTGTTTCGTTTGATATTTTTTGTTCAATCGTGTGGAAGTTTGATTTGATCAAATTACGTCTCTTCTCGCCTGTGAAGAGTCTCACAGTTGTGGTACCGAATTTAACTAACTCACTCACGGTACTGAATCACTGTTACTCCCGTGAGCTTCTTCAGAGGTTTCGGTTTCCCCTGACTTCGATAAATAATATCCATGGCTAAATTATGTCAAGTTGATTCTTGAATTATGTGGAGAATTCAAAACCCACATCACGCCTTCCCTCTCATGTCTGTTGTGCACTAGTTTTGTTTATTTTACTTGAATTATTATTAAACAGGTGAAGTCTTCAAAATATGTTTGTTTTTCTCTCATATGGTTCTTAACATTTCTTCCTGTACATGCCGTAAAGTGTAAACGACTTCGTGCTCTGGGTCGTCACTAAAATACGTGTCTTGTTGGTACGGAATTTCTGTTTTCCCCGTGGGCTTCCCCGAAGGGATTTTTGACTTTCTGTTTAAACATTAGTAGTTGACCTTACAGATAATTCACAACAAATGTCGATCAGCAAATCCCAAAGTGATGTACCGGGAAATGGAAAATTGCATCCTGACCACATGCCACGGTCTAACTTAACTAATCCACCTGTCGGCCTACAGCCCAGTTATGTTGCCCATGCTGTGGTCCCACAACCCAACTTTGCTCATGCACAACCCGTTGGATACCAACCATCTTCATACATTACCAACCTCCCTGTGTCAGCTTTGCCACCTGGCTTTGTTGCTGCTCCACCTGGTTATGCTAATAGGCCAGTAGGGGCGGCACGGGTTCCTACTAAGCTTTATGAGGAGTATCCACCATATTGTTGTTGTTATATGAATGAACATGACCCGAGATGTTGTGTACTTGGTAGAGATTGTAACGGTCTTGACCCGTGTCCTAAGCTCGTCGTGAACCTTGGAAACTCATGTGGAAAGGTTACTTGTGGAGTGTTTATACTACTTGTAATCGCTACAATTATTATAGCAATTGTCCTATCGCCCGACGACGACAAGCCTGCAACGGCTCAGCCAACGTACGCACCATACCATCAAAGATACTGAGGAAAAATAGTTTATCTGTTTTCATTTATTTATTTCTGTTTTTTAACTGTTTCCTCATGTCGTTGGTTCGGAACAGTTGAGACCTAAAACTAATAATTGTCTTATTGAAGTTGTTGTTTGATGTCCTTATCGATTTTCTGATTGACTATTTACATTACTAACTTAGTTGAGGTTCCCTTTACTTGTGTGCCTCTCAGATTAGT
The DNA here is from genome assembly GCA_964019425.1 of Flectonema sp. DT1601. Taxonomy (NCBI): domain Eukaryota; phylum Euglenozoa; class Diplonemea; order Diplonemida; family Diplonemidae; genus Flectonema; species Flectonema sp. DT1601. The sequence continues at coordinate 298,808 of OZ025851.1, read as the reverse complement.
TTTATTATTTGTGTTGCTTTGAATAGTTTTTTCTTTTAAAGCCCCCTTATAATATTTGTTAATTCTTTGGAATGATTCGGAAATGAAAGGTTTTTGTATAAAATAGAAAAAGATATATTTTATTTATTACTCTCCATCTCTATCCTTCCCCTTTTGTCTTCTGTATCTAAAACTAATCTTAAATTATCGTTATGTTGTTTATGATACAATACATTTCAAAAGTCAATCAGTTAATTCCCCTTTAGTCCATATACTTGTCAATAAAAAACAGAATTTATTTTCTCTTGTTGTTTTAATTTTTTCTAAAATGCTTTTTTACCCCCTATGATTAATAACTACAAAATATTTCATTCCTCAGTCAAGTACTTGATATTAATTTTGTTTTTTTATAAATACCCTCTAGTTGTTTCTGTTTTTTTACATTGTCAAAGTTTAATCTCCCTTTAGTCAATTGTATCGAAACTTACATTTATTTTAGTTAACTTCTGACACAATTCAGATATTTATTTCTTTCATAAATGTCCTCTCTATTTTTTTTGTTTTCAACCTGCTAGTCTTCGGGAATGGTGAACGGATAAGGAGATCTTCGGGTGCTTTGAGCGCCGCTGATCTCTCAACACGTCCTATCCCGTTGTGGAATAGACAAATTCTATTTATAAATCATAGCTTTCTGTTGGTATCCCGGCTGCGTTCTTGAGGTTGACCTTACCAGAGAGGACATAAGCTCCCTTTTACTCTCTTCACTGAAAGCGGGATGTTATCTGAGGTTAATGATTTTTTATTTTTTATTTTATTTTTTAATTTTCTTTGTACTGACGTAGTCGGAATAGATACTGATCCTCTCAGGGATCAGGTTCGATGATGTCGTAGTATTGAGAACCGTTCCACCCTGTTGTGCCCATTCAAGTGGTATTCAACAGTATGTCAGGCTCGCTAACTAACTAATTTACTATTCATGTTGGAAACTGTTTTACCTAATCTCTATTCTTTTTTATTCTCACTTTCCTGACTGATACTAAAATCAATGATATTTACAATTTCAAGTTAAAAGCCGTTATTTCTTATCGTTAATGCCGGGTGACAGCATGTCTGCGTTCAATGATACACAATGCTAATCTGAATGTTATTTCGAACAGTTGCGATTTTTGGATAGCATCCAAGTTAGCTTTGGAAATAACCTGCTGGTCTTGTCTTGTTGAATTCTCAATGGAAAGTATGTTCTCAATGATGTGTTTTCCAATTCAGATTTTTTTTTTGCTTCTGCTGATCACTTTTATAATTACACAAAGTAAAATGCGAGTAATTTTATTTAGTTTTATTTTTTTAGTTTTATTTTTACTGAAGTGTTTTTTCAGTTAACCTACGTGATTATTAAAATAAGAATTTCTTTTTTTAAAATTTATTTATTACTCTATCATCCTCCCACACTGAACTGATCAATTTTTTTTTCCTTTGTTGTTTCAACCTGTTTCTCGGCAAGGTGGACATCTGAGGCTTGATTAGTTGGGCTTGCTAGCTAATTAAAGGATGGTACAGTAGAACAATTGTGTTTTTTATAAGTACGTTTTTTTTTATTAATAACAAAAAAAATCATATTCTAACTTAAAAAAAAAAGATCAATTCATATTATATCCTGCAAAACTATTCAGATTGAAAATGTCATGACTTCTCTCCCGGACGATAGGATCCTGTCTGCCAAGAATAAAAAGTTAATTCTGAAAAATGGTTTTTTTTTTCCCTTGCTGAATTCCTTTCGGTTGTACCTAACTAACTACCTGTCACGATCCCTTTTACGCTTGTCTCAATGTTCCAATTTTTTTTTTTTTAAAAAGACAAGTATTGTTAGAACGGAAAATGAATGTTGGCAGCACACGTAAATTTCCCTGTAACATCATCGGTTATAGGCGACTCACGGGTTTCGTGACACAAACAAAACCATCAACACGTAAGTGTTCCATAACTATTTTTTGTATAGTTTATGATAAAGTCAATTTTTTTTTTGTACCTACAAACCACATTGTTCGGTAGAAAGAGAATTGTAGCAGCGTAACTACCTATTCCTTTATTAGGATTTTCTACCGGTTGCGCGGAAACAAATTTCTTTTAAAATAAACTGTTTTTTCCCACCTGATGAGTAAAAACAAAACCTCCTGTTTGTCAATACAATGAAATAACGTTTGGCAAGACTCCGAAAGGAAACTCAAAAGTGAGTATTATTCATCGTCGCTGTAATTACTACAGCGATTGTCAAGAGTATGATCAAAAGTAGCAATGTTCCATACCGTTATAATAAGGTTTGTGATCTTAGATTTACTACTAAAATACTACTCTTCTACTAGAATGAGTATACTTTGTGTTGTTTCTCCTATTCTGCTGGTGATCATGTCACCCTTTTTCTCATTCGTGTAGCCATTCATCGTAAGGATAGTTTACGAGTTCTGGATGTTGGCTTCTCTATAAAAGTATTCTGCTTTATCTACGATTTTCCCTCCCATATATTCGATTTTATCGATACCAACTGTAGGTTTGGCCAAGCCCTGCTTTATATTTAATCATAGTATCAAATTATTCCCTTTGTTTGGTTATTTGGAGGAGGACGTTCTGTAGTCTGTCAATTGATTGTAATCAAAGGACATGATCTTGGGATAATTCTCTTTTTATGATACAACAAAACATAATCAGCTCAGTTAAATATCTCATAGGGAGGTCAACTTGTAGTATGTGGCTCCCGAAGTACCAGATTGTTGTTTGTTAATAAATATAAACTTTTTATCTTCACATCTGCTCACGTTATCAGTTTCTTCTTTCCGTGTTTTCCTTTCCATCGTGTGGAGGTTTAATTTGATCAAATTACGTCTCTTCTCGCCTGTGAAGATTGTGGTACCGAATTTAACTAACTCACTCACGGTACTGAATCACTGTTACTCCCGTGAGCTTCTTCAGAGGTTTCGGTTTCCCCTGACTTCGATAAATAATATCCATGGCTAAATTATGTCAAGTTGATTCTTGAATTATGTGGAGAATTCAAAACCCACATCACGCCTTCCCTCTCATGTCTGTTGTGCACTAGTTTTGTTTATTTTACTCGAATTATTATTAAACAGGTGAAGTCTTCAAAATATGTTTTTTTTTCTCTCTTATATTTCTTAACAATATTTCTTCCTGTACATGCCGTAAAGTGTAAACGACTTCGTGCTCTGGGTCGTCACTAAAATACGTGTCTTGTTGGTACGGAATTACTGTTTTCCCCGTGGGCTTCCCCGAAGGGATTTTTGACTTTCTGTTTAAACATTAGTAGTTGACCTTACAGATAATTCACAACAAATGTCGATCAGCAAATCCCCAAGTGATGTACCGGGAAATGGAAACTTGCATCCTGACCACATGCCACAGTCTAACTTAACTTATGCACCTGTCGGCTTACAGCCCACTGAGCTTTACGAGGAAGAACCAGATTATTGTTGTTTTTATATGAATAAACATGACCCGAGATGTTGTGTAATTGGTAGGGATTGTAACGGTCATGACCCGTGTCCTAAGCCCATCCTGAACCTTGGAACCTCATGTGGAAAGGTTACTTGTGGAGGGTGTATGCTACTTGGAATCGCTGCAATTATTCTAGTAATTGTCTTATAGCCCGACGACGACCAGCCTGTAACGGCTCAGCCAACGTACGTACCATACCATCAAAGATACTGAGGAAAAATAGTTTATCTGTTTTCATTTATTTATTTGTGTTTTTTTAACTGTTTCCTCATGTCGTTGGTTCGGAACAGTTGAGACCTAAAACTAATAATTGTCTTATTGAAGTTGTTGTTTGACGTCCTTATCGATTTTCTGATTGACTATTTACATTACTAACTTAGTTGAGGTTCCCTTTACTTGTGTGCCTCTCAGATTAGTTTTATTATTTGTGTTGCTTTGAATAGTTTTCTTTTTAAAGCCCCAACTCATATTCTACCTGTCACGATCCCTTTTACGCTTGTCTCAATGTTCCATTTTTTTTTATTTTAAAAAGACAAGTATTGTTAGAACGGAAAATGAATGTTGGCAGCATATGTAAATTTCCCTTTAACATCATCGGTTATAGGCGATTCACTATTTTTTGTATAGTTTATGATAAAGTCATTTTTTTTTTTTTTTTTTTTTTTTTTTTTTTTAAATAAACTGTTTTTTCCCACCTGATGAGTAAAAACAAAACCTCCTGTTTGTCAATACAATGAAATAACGTTTGGCAAGACTCCGAAAGGAAACTCAAAAGTGAGTATTATTCATCGTCGCTGTAATTACTACAGCGATTGTCAAGAGTATGATCAAAAGTAGCAATGTTCCATACCGTTATAATAAGGTTTGTGATCTTAGATTTACTACTAAAATACTACTCTTCTACTAGAATGAGTATACTTTGTGTTGTTTCTCCTATTCTGCTGGTGATCATGTCACCCTTTTTCTCATTCGTGTAGCCATTCATCGTAAGGATAGTTTACGAGTTCTGGATGTTGGCTTCTCTATAAAAGTATTCTGCTTTATCTACGATTTTCCCTCCCATATATTCGAATTTATCGATACCAACTGTAGGTTTGGCCAAGCCCCTTCAAGTTGCTTTATATTTAATCATAGTATCAAATTATTCCCCTTGTTTGGTTATTTGGAGGAGGACGTTCTGTAGTACCTCCTCCTGTCAATTGATTGTAATCAAAAGGACATCATCTTGGGGATAATTCTCTTTTTATGATACAACAAAACATAATCAGCTCAGTTAAATATCTCATAGGGAGGTCAACTTGTAGTATGTGGCTCCCGAAGTACCAGATTGTTGTTTGTTAATAAATATAAACTTTTTATCTTCACATCTGCTCACGTTCTTGGTTTCTTCTTTCCGTGTTTTCCTTTCCTTTTAATGACTTGTTTCGTTTGATATTTTTCGTTCAATCGTGTGGAGGTTTAATTTGATCAAATTACGTCTCTTCTCGCCTGTGAAGAGTCTCACGGTAGTGGTACCGAATTTAACTAACTCACTCACGGTACTGAATCACTGTTACTCCCGTGAGCTTCTTCAGAGGTTTCGACTTCCCCTGACTTCGATAGGCTAAATTATGTCAAGTTGATTCTTGAATTATGTGGAGAATTCAAAACCCACATCACGCCTTCCCTCTCATGTCTGTTGTGCACTAGTTTTGTTTATTTTACTCGAATTATTATTAAACAGGTGAAGTCTTCAAAATATGTTTTTTTTTCTCTCTTATATTTCTTAACAATATTTCTTCCTGTACATGCCGTAAAGTGTAAACGACTTCGTGCTCTGGGTCGTCACTAAAATACGTGTCTTGTTGGTACGGAATTACTGTTTTCCCCGTGGGTTTCCCCGAAGGGATTTTTGACTTTCTGTTTAAACATTAGTAGTTGACCTTACAGATAATTCACAACAAATGTCGATCAGCGAATCCCCAAGTGATGTACCGGGAAATGGAAACTCGCATCCTGACCACATGCCACAGTCTAACTTAACTTATGCACCTGTCGGCTTACAGCCCACTGAGCTTTACAAGGACGAACCAGATTATTGTTGTTTTTATATAAATAAACATGACCCGAGATGTTGTGTACTTGGTAGAGATTGTAACGGTCATGATCCGTGTCCTAAGCCCATCGTGAACCTTGGAACCTCATGTGGAAAGGTTACTTGTGGAGGGTGTATGCTACTTGGAATCGCTGCAATTATTCTAGTAATTTTCCTATAGCCCGACGACGACCAGCCTGTAACGGCTCAGCCAACGTACGCACCATACCATCAAAGATACTGAGGAAAAACAGTGAAATCGAAAAAGTCTACGACCATTTGTGGGACTTGGAGATATACTGTTTCTTGAATTCGGATAAAAACAAAAACCAATATTTTAATTCATTCCTGGAGAAGATTAGGTCTTCTAAAAGTACTCGGATCGATCCAGTGTGGTTCGATTCAAATAAATGGCTGCTGCCAACCTAGCGTTAATTTTTAATGCTCTACGAGTGCTTTAGTATATTATCGGTGTAATTGTTCTATCCCGTTTTAATTTTGATGATTTTTATTTATTTATTTATTTATTATTATTATTTTTTTTTTTTTTGGTTTTTTTTTTTTTTTTTTTTAGTTTTTAGTTCGATAGTTTAATAAGCTAGGCGAGGCGGAAAGCTGGAGATTGGTATTTATTAGTCTTCAGTCGATGCTACTTCAACAATCCATGCGAAATCTTCGGATATGGCTACGGATTGGGTCCTCTGTTACTGTGAGTTACCCAGCACTCATAATATACAGTAACGTTGGATTAAATAACTAACTAACTACTAAAATACTACTCTTCTACTAGAATGAGTATACTTTGTGTTGTTTCTCACATTCTGCTGGTGATCATGTCACCCTTTTTCTCATTCGTGTAGCCATTCATCGTAAGGATAGTTTACGAGTTCTGGATGTTGGCTTCTCTATAAAAGTATTCTGCTTTCCCTCCCATATATTCGATTATATCGATACCAACTGTAGGTTTGGCCAAGCCCCTTCAAGTTGCTTTATATTTAATCATAGTATCAAATTATTCTCCTTGTTTGGTTATTTGGAGGAGGACGTTCTGTAGTACCTCCTCCTGTCAATTGATTGTAATTAAAAGGACATCGTCTTGGGGATAATTCTCTTTTTATGATACAACAAAACATAATCAGCTCAGTTAAATATCTCATAGGGAGGTCAACTTGTAGTATGTGGCTCCCGAAGTACCAGATTGTTGTTTGTTAATAAATATAAACTTTTTATCTTCACATCTGCTCACGTTCTCGGTTTCTTCTTTCCGGGTTTTCCTTTCCTTTCAATGACTTGTTTCGTTTGATATTTTTCGTTCAATCGTGTGGAAGTTTAATTTGATCAAATTACGTCTCTTCTCGCCTGTGAAGATTGTGGTACCGAATTTAACTAACTCACTCACGGTACTGAATCACTGTTACTCCCGTGAGCTTCTTCAGAGGTTTCGGTTTCCCCTGACTTCGATAAATAATATCCATGGCTAAATTATGTCAAGTTGATTCTTGAATTATGTGGAGAATTCAAAACCCACATCACGCCTTCCCTCTCATGTCTGTTGTGCACTAGTTTTGTTTATTTTACTCGAATTATTATTAAACAGGTGAAGTCTTCAAAATATGTTTGTTTTTCTCTCATATGGTTCTTAACATTTCTTCCTGTACATGCCGTAAAGTGTAAACGACTTCGTGCTCTGGGTCGTCACTAAAATACGTGTCTTGTTGGTACGGAATTTCTGTTTTCCCCGTGGGCTTCCCCGAAGGGATTTTTGACTTTCTGTTTAAACATTAGTAGTTGACCTTACAGATAATTCACAACAAATGTCGATCAGCAAATCCCCAAGTGATGTACCGGGAAATGGAAACTTGCATCCTGACCACATGCCACAGTCTAACTTAACTTATGCACCTTTCGGCCTACAGCCCAGTTATGTTGCCAATGCTGGAGTCCCGCAACCCAACTTTGCTCATGCACAACCCGTTGGATACCAACCATCTTCATACATTACCAACCTCCCTGTGTCCGCTTTGCCACCTCGCTATGTTACTGCTCCACCTGGTTATGCTAATAAGCCAGTAGGGGCGGCACGGGTTCCTACTAAGCTTTACGAGGAGAATCCACCATATTGTTGTTGTTATATGAATGAACATGACCCGAGATGTTGTGTAATTGGTAAAGACTGCAATGGTGAATACCCGTGTCCTAAGCCCGTCCTGAACCTTGGAACCGTGGGTGGGAAGATTACTTGTGGAGGGTGTATACTAATTGTAATCGTTCTAATTATTATAGCAATTGTCCAAAGTAAACAATCGTCCGACGACAAACCTGCAACGGCTCAGCCAACGTACGCACCATACCATCAAAGATACTGAGGAAAAATAGTTTATCTGTTTTCATTTATTTATTTCTGTTTTTTAACTGTTTCCTCATGTCGTTGGTTCGGAACAGTTGAGACCTAAAACTAATAATTGTCTTATTGAAGTTGTTGTTTGATGTCCTTATCTATTTTCTGATTGACTATTTACATTACTAACTTAGTTGAGGTTCCCTTTACTTGTGTGCCTCTCAGATTAGTTTTATTATTTGTGTTGCTTTGAATAGTTTTCTTTTTAAAGCCCCCTTATAATATTTGTTAATTCTTTGGAATGATTCGGAAATGAAAGGTTTTTGTATATAAAATAGAAAAAGATATATTTTATTTATTACTCTCCATTTCTATCCTTCCCCTTTTGTCTTCTGTATCTAAAACTAATCTTAAATTATCGTTATGTTGTTTATGATACAATACATTTCAAAAGTCAATCAGTTAATTCCCCTTTAGTCCATATACTCGTCAATAAAAAACAGAATTTATTTTCTCTTGTTGTTTTAATTTTTTCTAAAATGCTTTTTTTCCCCCTATGATTAATAACTACAAAATATTTCATTCCTCAGTCAAGTACTTGATATTAATTTTGTTTTTTTTAAATACCCTCTAGTTGTTTCTGTTTTTTTACATTGTCAAAGTTTAATCTCCCTTTAGTCAACTGTATCGAAACTTGCATTTATTTTAGTTAACTTCTGACACAATTCAGATATTTATTTCTTTCATAAATGTCCTCTCTATTTTTTTTGTTTTCAACCTGCTAGTCTTCGAGAATGGTGAACGGATAAGGAGATCTTCGGGTGCTTTGAGCACCGCTGATCTCTCAACACGTCCTATCCCGTTGTGGAATAGACAAATTCTATTTATAAATCATAGCTTTCTGTTGGTATCCCGGCTGCGTTCTTGAGGTTGACCTTACCAGAGAGGACATAAGCTCCCTTTTACTCTCTTCACTGAAAGCGGGATGTTATCTGAGGTTAATGATTTTTTATTTTTTATTTTAATTTTTAATTTTCTTTGTACTAACGTAGTCGGAATAGATACTGATCCTCTCAGGGATCAGGTTCGATGATGTCGTAGTATTGAGAACCGTTCCACCCTGTTGTGCCCATTCAAGTGGTATTCAACAGTATGTCAGGCTCGCTAACTAACTAATTTACTATTCATGTTGGAAACTGTTTTACCTAATCTCTATTCTTTTTTATTCTCACTTTCCTGACTGATACTAAAATCAATGATATTTACAATTTCAAGTTAAAAGCCGTTATTTCTTATCGTTAATGCCGGGTGACAGCATGTCTGCGTTCAATGATACACAATGCTAATCTGAATGTTATTTCGAACAGTTGCGATTTTTGGATAGCATCCAAGTTAGCTTTGGAAATAACCTGCTGGTCTTGTCTTGTTGAATTCTCAATGGAAAGTATGTTCTCAATGATGTGTTTTCCAATTCAGATTTTTTTTTTGCTTCTGCTGATCACTTTTATAATTACACAAAGTAAAATGCGAGTAATTTTATTTAGTTTTATTTTTACTGAAGTGTTTTTTCAGTTAACCTACGTGATTATTAAAATAAGAATTTTTTTTTTTTAAATTTATTTATTACTCTATCATCCTCCCACACTGAACTGATCAATTTTTTTTTCCTTTGTTGTTTCAACCTGTTTCTCGGCAAGGTGGACATCTGAGGCTTGATTAGTTGGGCTTGCTAGCTAATTAAAGGATGGTACAGTAGAACAATTGTATTTTTTATAACTACGTTTTTTTTTTATTTATAACAAAAAAAATCATATTCTAACTTTAAAAAAAAAAGATCAATTCATATTATATCCTGCAAAACTATTCAGATTGAAAATGTCATGACTTCTCTCCCGGACGACAGGATCCTGTCTGCCAAGAATAAAAAGTTAATTCTGAAAAATGGTTTTTTTTTCCCCTTGCTGAATTCCTTTCGGTTGTACCTAACTAACTACCTGTCACGATCCCTTTTACGCTTGTCTCAATGTTCCATTTTTTTTTTTAAAAAGACAAGTATTGTTAGAACGGAAAATGAATGTTGGCAGCACACGTAAATTTCCCTGTAACATCATCGGTTATAGGCGATTCACAGGTTTCGTGACACAAACAAAACCATCACCACGTAAGTGTTCCATAACTATTTTTGTATAGTTTATGATAAAGTCAATTTTTTTTTTGTACCTACAAACCCATTGTTCGGTAGAAAGAGAATTGTGGCAGCGTAACTACCTATTCCTTTATTAGGATTTTCTACCGGTTGCGCACAAACAAATTTCTTTTAAAATAAACTGTTTTTTCCCACCTGATAAGTAAAAACAAAACCTCCTGTTTGTCAATACAATGAAATAACGTTTGGCAAGACTCCGAAAGGAAACTTAAAAGTGAGTGTGTTGCAGCCATATGTTTACCATGTGGCTATGCTGCTCTAGAGTTTGATCAAAAGTAGCAATGTTCCATACCGTTATAATAAGGTTTGTGATCTTAGATTTACTACTAAAATACTACTCTTCTACTAGAATGAGTATACTTTGTATTGTTTCTCCTATTCTGCTGGTGATCATGTCACCCTTTTTCTCATTCGTGTAGCCATTCATCGTAAGGATAGTTTACGAGTTCTGGATGTTGGCTTCTCTATAAAAGCATTCTGCTTTATCTACGATTTTCCCTCCCATATATTCGATTTTATCGATACCAACTGTAGGTTTGGCCAAGCCCTGCTTTATATTTAATCATAGTATCAAATTATTCCCTTTGTTTGGTTATTTGGAGGAGGACGTTCTGTAGTCTGTCAATTGATTGTAATCAAAAGGACATGATCTTTGGGATAATTCTCTTTTTATGATACAACAAAACATAATCAGCTCAGTTAAATATCTCATAGGGAGGTCAACTTGTAGTATGTGGCTCCCGAAGTACCAGATTGTTGTTTGTTAATAAATATAAACTTTTTATCTTCACATCTGCTCACGTTCTCGGTTTCTTCTTTCCGTGTTTTCCTTTCCTTTTAATGACTTGTTTCGTTTGATATTTTTCGTTCAATCGTGTGGAGGTTTAATTTGATCAAATTACGTCTCTTCTCGCCTGTGAAGAGTCTCACGGTAGTGGTACCGAATTTAACTAACTCACTCACGGTACTGAATCACTGTTACTCCCGTGAGCTTCTTCAGAGGTTTCGACTTCCCCTGACTTCGATAGGCTAAATTATGTCAAGTTGATTCTTGAATTATGTGGAGAATTCAAAACCCACATCACGCCTTCCCTCTCATGTCTGTTGTGCACTAGTTTTGTTTATTTTACTCGAATTATTATTAAACAGGTGAAGTCTTCAAAATATGTTTTTTTTCTCTCTTATATTTCTTAACAATATTTCTTCCTGTACATGCCGTAAAGTGTAAACGACTTCGTGCTCTAGGTCGTCACTAAAATACGTGTCTTGTTGGTACGGAATTACTGTTTTCCCCGTGGGCTTCCCCGAAGGGATTTTTGACTTTCTGTTTAAACATTAGTAGTTGACCTTACAGATAATTCACAACAAATGTCGATCAGCGAATCCCCAAGTGATGTACCGGGAAATGGAAACTCGCATCCTGACCACATGCCACAGTCTAACTTAACTTATGCACCTGTCGGCTTACAGCCCACTGAGCTTTACAAGGACGAACCAGATTATTGTTGTTTTTATATAAATAAACATGACCCGAGATGTTGTGTACTTGGTAGAGATTGTAACGGTCATGATCCGTGTCCTAAGCCCATCGTGAACCTTGGAACCTCATGTGGAAAGGTTACTTGTGGAGGGTGTATGCTACTTGGAATCGCTGCAATTATTCTAGTAATTTTCCTATAGCCCGACGACGACCAGCCTGTAACGGCTCAGCCAACGTACGCACCATACCATCAAAGATACTGAGGAAAAACAGTGAAATCGAAAAAGTCTACGACCATTTGTGGGACTTGGAGATATACTGTTTCTTGAATTCGGATAAAAACAAAAACCAATATTTTAATTCATTCCTGGAGAAGATTAGGTCTTCTAAAAGTACTCGGATCGATCCAGTGTGGTTCGATTCAAATAAATGGCTGCTGCCAACCTAGCGTTAATTTTTAATGCTCTACGAGTGCTTTAGTATATTATCGGTGTAATTGTTCTATCCCGTTTTAATTTTGATGATTTTTATTTATTTATTTATTTATTATTATTATTATTATTATTATTATTATTTTTTTTTTTTTTGGTTTTTTTTTTTTTATTTTTAGTTTTTAGTTCGATAGTTTAATAAGCTAGGCGAGGCGGAAAGCTGGAGATTGGTATTTATTAGTCTTCAGTCGATGCTACTTCAACAATCCATGCGAAATCTTCGGATATGGCTACGGATTGGGTCCTCTGTTACTGTGAGTTACCCTCCCTAGAGTACTCATTAAATACAGTAACGTTGGATTAAATAACTAACTAACTACTAAAATACTACTCTTCTACTAGAATGAGTATACTTTGTGTTGTTTCTCCTATTCTGCTGGTGATCATGTCACCCTTTTTCTCATTCGTGTAGCCATTCATCGTAAGGATAGTTTACGAGTTCTGGATGTTGGCTTCTCTATAAAAGCATTCTGCTTTATCTACGATTTTCCCTCCCATATATTCGATTATATCGATACCAACTGTAGGTTTGGCCAAGCCCCTTCAAGTTGCTTTATATTTAATCATAGTATCAAATTATTCCCCTTGTTTGGTTATTTGGAGGAGGACGTTCTGTAGTACCTCCTCCTGTCAATTGATTGTAATTAAAAGGACATCGTCTTGGGGATAATTCTCTTTTTATGATACAACAAAACATAATCAGCTCAGTTAAATATCTCATAGGGAGGTCAACTTGTAGTATGTGGCTCCCGAAGTACCAGATTGTTGTTTGTTAATAAATATAAACTTTTTATCTTCACATCTGCTCACGTTCTTGGTTTCTTCTTTCCGTGTTTTCCTTTCCTTTTAATGACTTGTTTCGTTTGATATTTTTCGTTCAATCGTGTGGAGGTTTAATTTGATCAAATTACGTCTCTTCTCGCCTGTGAAGAGTCTCACGGTAGTGGTACCGAATTTAACTAACTCACTCACGGTACTGAATCACTGTTACTCCCGTGAGCTTCTTCAGAGGTTTCGACTTCCCCTGACTTCGATAGGCTAAATTATGTCAAGTTGATTCTTGAATTATGTGGAGAATTCAAAACCCACATCACGCCTTCCCTCTCATGTCTGTTGTGCACTAGTTTTGTTTATTTTACTCGAATTATTATTAAACAGGTGAAGTCTTCAAAATATGTTTTTTTTTCTCTCTTATATTTCTTAACAATATTTCTTCCTGTACATGCCATAAAGTGTAAACGACTTCGTGCTCTAGGTCGTCACTAAAATACGTGTCTTGTTGGTACGGAATTACTGTTTTCCCCGTGGGCTTCCCCGAAGGGATTTTTGACTTACTGTTTAAACATTAGTAGTTGACCTTACAGATAATTCACAACAAATGTCGATCAGCAAATCCTCAAGTATTGTCGCACCGGGAAATAGAAACTCGCATCCTGACTATATCCCACAATCCAACGACGGTACTCATGTTGTCGACGTACAGCCCGGCTATGTTTCCAATGCTGGGGTCCCGCAATTCAACGACGGTACTCATGTTGTTGACGTACAGCCCGGCTACGTTTCCAATGCTGGGGTCCCGCAATTCAACGACGGTACTCATGTTGTTGACGTACAGCCCGGCTACGTTTCCAATGCTGGGGTCCCGCAATTCAACGACGGTACTCATGTTGTTGACGTACAGCCCGGCTACGTTTCCAATGCTGGGGTCCCGCAATTCAACGACGGTACTCATGTTGTCGACGTACAGCCCAGTTATGTTTCCTATGCTGGGGTTCCGCAACCTGGTTTTGCTCATCCACAACCCGGTGGATGCCAGCCTGGATACGTTAACGGTATTCCTGTACCACCTGACTATGTTGCTCCACAAACTCGCTATCCTAACAAGAAAGGAGCGAGAAGAGGATCACTTTCTTCAGAAGAGGATCCTGAACCTGCTCAGCCCTACGAGGACGAACCAGAATATTGTTGTTGTTATATAAATGAACATGACCCGAGATGTTGTGTATCTGGTAAAGACTGCAATGGTCAAGGAACGTGTTCTAAGCCCACCGTAAACCTTGGAACAGTGGGTGGGAAGATTACTTGTGGAGGGTGTATACTAATTGTAATCGTTCTAATTATTATAGCAATTGTCCAAAATAAACAATCGTCCGACGACAAGCCTGCAACGGCTCAGCCAACGTACGCACCATACCGTCGTAGATACTGAGGAAAAATAGTTTATCTGTTTTCATTTATTTATTTCTGTTTTTTAACTGTTTCCTCATTTTGTCGGTTCGGAACAGTTGAGACCTAAAACTAATAATTGTCTTATTGAAGTTGGTGTTTGATGTCCTTATCGATTTTCTGATTGACTATTTACATTACTAACTTAGTTGAGGTTCCCTTTACTTGTGTGCCTCTCAGATTAGTTTTATTATTTGTGTTGCTTTGAATAGTTTTTTCTTTTAAAGCCCCCTTATAATATTTGTTAATTCTTTGATGATTGAGGATAAAACGCCTGGTCACACGTTCCGAGTTTTTTTTTTTTTTTTTTTAATTTTTCTTTTCGATGAAGAAAGGTTTTGTATATAGAATACGAACTAACGAAAAAAATGTTTTATTTATTACTCTTCATCTCTATCCTCTCCCTTTAGTCATCTTCAACTCAAACAAAACTTAATGTTATGTTGTTTATGATACAATACATGTGTATTTTTTACATACAAAATCGAACAGTTAGATCTCCCTTTAGTCAACTGTATCAAAAACTTACATTTTATTTTAGTTAACTTCTGACACAATTCAGATATTTATTTCTTTCATAAATGTCCTCTCTATTTTTTTTGTTTTCAACGTCTTCGGGAATGGTGAACGGATAAGGAGATCTTCGGGTGCTTTGAGCGCCGCTGATCTCTCAACACGTCCTATCCCGTTGTGGAATAGACAAATTCTATTTATAAATCATAGCTTTCTGTTGGTATCCCGGCTGCGTTCTTGAGGTTGACTTTACCAGAGAGGACATAAGCTCTTCTCTTGTTATCCGAGTAATAATTTATTTTTAATTTTTAATTTTCTTTGTACTAACGTAGTCGGAATAGATACTGATCCTCTCAGGGATCAGGTTCGATGATGTCGTAGTATTGAGAACCGTTCTGGTAGTCAGGCCCGCTTACTAGTATTAACAATTCAAGTTGAAAGCCATTATTTGTTATCGTTAGTCTCGTGTGACGACATGTCTGCGTTCAATGATACACAAGGATAATCTGAATGGTTGTAATACAACAACTAAATCATACCAACCGTGTTGCTCTAGTTGATTACAATCAGTGAATGTGATGTTCAGGGATGTTCTGACCCCGGGTTTTTTAAACAGCTCTTATACCTATGAGATAATGTGTTTATTTGTTACCACGCAGGTTTTCCAAGCAGCTTCGATTTTTTTGGGTAGCACCACTCTTAGTTTGGAAATACTCTGCTGGTCTTGTCTTGTTTGAATCTCAATGGAAAAAAAAAAAAGCCCTCTCCTCCAACGTCCTTTAGTTTTCACTTTTCTAATTTATAAAATCAGAATATCATCCTATCAATTTATTTATTTTTTTCGAAAAAAAAAAAAATGAAAAAAAAAAAAAAAATAATTCTTTTCAACGTTGTTTCCTGCTAGTATACTGGACAAGGTGGAAGCATTTGTGGTTGTAGATCTAATTTATGCCCTGTGCCGAAACTAATAAAATAATCCCCTGTAAGGATTAGATTCATCCTTCTACCGCAGCATTGGTGACCCTCGAAGAGAGCTACCCAATCGATACTCAGAACTTTATTGTTTTCAGTATTCTTATTTTCTCAAAAAAATTCAATTTACTAAATAACCTCGTATGCTACTAACTCAATAATATTATGTATGATGTTATTATTTATTTATTTTTTTTTTTTTATTCTGATAAAAAAGAAAGGAAAAGAAAAAAGAAAAAAAAAAGAAAAGGGATTTTTGACAAGAAGGAATATGACTCCAACTAGAGGTAACTCAAAAGGTGTTGTGTGTTGCGGCTTAGTTGTGATATGTTCAGATTAGTAGAGCACCACAGTTTGTGACTTCGCAGTCAGGTTACGTCACTGGTCGCTGAAATCTTACTAGCTGTGCTCTTCTATCTGATTATGTTAACAGGGAAGATAACTCGTGGAATATTATATTAGTTGTACTTTGTGTTGTTTCTTCTATTCTGCTGGTGATCATGTCACCCTTTTTCTCATTCGTGTAGCCATTCATCGTAAGGATAGTTTACGAGTTCTGGATGTTGGCTTCTCTATAAAAGCATTCTGCTTTTCCCCTTGTTTGGTTATTAGGAGGAGGACGTTCTGTGATACCTCCTCCTGTCAATTGATTGTAATCAAAAGGACATCATCTTGGGGATAATTTTCTTTTTATGTATCTAACTGAGCTGATTATGTATAACAAAACATAATCAGCCCAGGGTTAAATATCTCATAGGGAGGTCAACTTGTAGTATGTGGCTCCCGAAGTACCAGATTCGATAACGATATTCTGGATAGGAATCCCGTTGTTTATTTTGTTAATAAATATAAACTTTTTATCTTCACACCTGCTGGCGTCAATTTCTTCTTTTCGAGTTTCCCTTTCCCTTTCTTTTTCAAATGATTTGATTGACATTTTTAGTTCAATCGTGTGGAGGTTTAAGTTGGTCAAATTAGGTCTCTTCTCGCCCATGAGTCTCACAGTTTTGGTACTTCTTCAAATGATAAATCTAAACTAACTACCCGCGGTGAGCTTAGGTAGTCATCATTCTTGTTCTCTTATCGTCTGTGAGAGTCTCACGGTTGCTGGTAGCGATAACTGTTACCCTGTTGAGCTTTTCCTGATTTGGCTTCCTTAGGCTTCGTAAATAAATAAATAAAATTTTTTTTTAAAAAAGAATTGTCAATTTACTCAACATTATCTTTCCTGATACGATATCCCTACTACTAGTGTACCTTTCTTTGAGGATACAGTTTTCAATGGCTTGTTTCGTTCTTATGTTTTTCATTCAATCGTGTGGAGGTTTAATTTTTTCAATATACGTTTCTTCTCACCTGTGAAGAGTCTCACAGTTGTGGTACCGATTCTAACTAACTCACTAACTCCCGTGAACTTTTTTTCAGAGGTTTTGACTTCCCCCTGACTTCGATAGGCTAAATTATGTCAAGTTTGATGTTTCCCTCTAAATTGTGTAGAGAATTCAAAACCCACATCACGCCTTTCCTCTCATGTTTGCTGTGCATGGTATTGACTGGTTATTCTTGTTTTGTTTTGTTTTACTCAAATTATTATTAAACAGGTGAAAGTCTTCAAAATATGTTTTTTTTTTTTTTTTTTTTTTTTTTTTTGTTTCTCCCCCTCTGACATGGTCGGAGAATAAAGTAGAAAGCAGTTATTTCTAGTGGTCGTCACGACCATGCGACTGACTTACCAAATCCAGGGATCTACTAACCTGCTGGATATTGGTTTCAATACCGAGTCACATTAGAATGTGAAGTCACGAGAGGTATTTCAGTTCCTTTATTGTGATCAATTTGTTTCTCTTTTGGATTGCGTTGGCGCCCGTCACTCATGTTTTCTATGATATTTACGGTCATGCATATCAAAACACAAATCCATTCACGACTGTAATAAGGATAGAGAAGTAATTGATACACCACTTCGGTACTTACTGTTTAAACATTAGTAGTTGACCTTACAGATAATTCACAACAAATGTCGGTTAGCAAATCCTCAAGTGTTGGCGCACCGGGAAATAGAAACTCGCATCCTGACCATATGCAACAGTCTAACTTAGCTCATCCACCTGTCGGCCTACAGCCCAGTCATGTTTCCAATGCTGGAGTCCCGCAACCCAGTTATGTTTCCGCTGGGGTCCCACAACCACAACCTGGTTTTGCTCATCCACATGCTGTCGGCCTACAGCCCAGTTATGTTGTCAATACTGGGGTCCCACAACCACAACCTGGCTTTGTTGCTGCTCCACAACCCGGTTATGTTTCTGTACACCAACAATCTGGATACGTTACCAACGTTCCTGTCGCTTTGCCACCTGGCTATGTTGCTGCTCCACAATCTGGCTATGTTAACGGGCAAGTAGTCACAGTACAGGTTCCTGCTAAGCCTTACGAGGAGTATCCACCATATTGTTGTTGTTATATGAATGAACATGACCCGAGATGTTGTGTAGCTGGTAAAGATTGTAACGGTCGGAATCCCTTTCCTAAGCCCGTCCTGAACCTTGGAAGTAGAAATGGGAAGATTACTTGTGGAGCAATCATGACCCTCACGTTCTCCCTAATTATTATTACGATTATCCGAAATGCGATAAAAGACTAAAATCATTATTTGTTTGATGTCCTTATTCATTATTTATAGACTGATACTAACCGTGTTGCTCTAGTTGATTACAATCAGTGAATGTGATGTTCAGGGATGTTCTGGCCCCGGGTTTTTTAAACAACTCTTATACCTATGAGATAATGTTGCCTCGTAGGTTTTCCAAGCAGCTTCGATTTTTTTGGGTTCTTTTAGCTTCGGAAATAACCTGCTGGTCTTGTCTTGTTGAATTCTCAATGGAAAGTATGTTCTCAATGATGTGTTTTCCGATTCAGACTTTTGCTTCTGCTGATCACTTTTATAATTACACAAAGTGAAAGGCATGTAGGTTTTTTTTTTTTTTTTTTTTTTTTTTGTTGTTGTTGTTGTTGTTTTCCCAGTTCAAGTCTTTTTCTATATCCTATTTGTTTTGATAAGTAACGAAACAAAAAAAAAAAAAAAAAAAAGAAGAAAAAAGAAAAAAAAAACAAACCTCTTGTTTGTCAATGCAATGAAATTGCAAGACTCCGAAAGGAAACTTAAAAGTGAGTGTGTTGCAGCCATATGTTTACCATGTGGCTATGCTGCTCTAGAGTATGATCAAAAGTATCAATGTTCCATACCGTTATAATAAGGTTTGTGATCTTAGATTTACTACTAAAATACTACTCTTCTACTAGAATGAGTATACTTTGTGTTGTTTCTCCTATTCTGCTGGTGATCAGGTCAGCTTTTTTTCTCATTTATGCATGTTGGCTTCTCTATAAAAGCATTTGGCGTTCCCCCCTTGTTTGGTTATTTAGAGGAGGACGTTCTGTAGTACCTCCTCCTGTCAATTGATTGTAATCAACTGAGGATTTGTCTTCATAACTTCTTCTTTCCTGATACGACATCACTTCTACTAGTGTTCCTTTTTGTTTTATATGTTTTGTCAATTACACCTTTTTTGTTCAGTTACTCCCTTGAGTCTCTTCAGAGGTTTTAAATTATGTCAAGTTGATTAATTAAATTGTGTAGAGAATTCATAACACGCTTTCCCTCTCACGTCTGTTGTGCATAGTATCAAATAGTTTTGTTTTTGTTTTTGTTTTGTTTTACTCGAATTATTATTTAAACAGGTGAAGAATAACTTTTCGTAGTGTGGTGTTTCGATTATTTGCGTCTTATTCTGTGATGACTAAACGGTTCATTGCCTCTAACTCCTTTAGTTGTAATGATTGATAAACCGCAACCTACGACACGAAATAAAACTGTTCTCAACTTCTAATGATAAATTTATGTGAACTATATTAATTTATTAATTTATAAGAAGAGTTAAGAACCATTTCATATGTCAGAACCTATTGTGTTTATCGTGGTTAGACATGGTGAGAGGTATGACCACGTTGATCGATTTGGATGGGAAGACATTTGTCAGAAAACAGGTTCCAGTACAATGAACCCACCTCTCACAGATACAGGTAAGTCACAAGCTGTGGAAGCGAGTATCGCTTTAAAGAAACGTTTGAAAGATGTGACACCGATGATATACGCAAGCCCTGCATCCAGAACTTTAACAGCAGCGGTGATTGCTAAAGAATTAGAATGTCTTAATCTTTCGGTTGGTGTAGGATTATATCCTTACACAGAAGAGTTACATAAATTCGGAACATGTAATTTTACTTTCCTATCCAGTGACTCTGATGAGTTTAAAGAAGTTACTCTCAATGTACCTGTCACTGAATTTCTCGGAAGTGCCAAACAAACAATGTCAGAAGCTGTAAAGAACATAATTACAACACCAACCTCAACCATACCCATTATAGTTGCTCACGGTGAAACCATAGTTGAGCTTTGCGATTTTTCGGGTAGAGATGATATACGACGGGTTCCGTTTTGTGGTGCATATGAATTTTCATACAACCCGACAGATGACGAATTCTTTTTCATAGGAAAGCTTTAAAATAATACCGAAAAAAAACATAATCTCCCTAGCCAGTGACACAGTTGAAATATTTTTACCCTTTTTTTTTTTGTTCGATTACTTGATTCTAATGAAGGTAAAAGCTTTAATTCAAGATATCTAAGGAATTCAAAAAAAAAAAAAAAAAACACAAAATGTTCGGAGACGTTCCATGTTGTTCATGCGCGCTTCAGGCGATCGCAGCAGTTGTAATCCTCAGAGTTGTGAGAGATATTTTAGGCGGAATGTACGCAAAGTTATTAAGAGCTCCAAAGAACTTAACAAAGTACGGAAAGTGGGCAATCGTTACTGGAGCAACTGACGGGATTGGTAAGGCAATCGCCTTTGAGTTGGCAAAGAAGGGAATGTCTCTTGTCCTGATTTCAAGAACTCAGAAGAACTTAGATATTGTTAAGGAAGAAATCAACGGCGCCCACAAAGTTGAAATTCACACCGTCGCTGCTGACCTTTCCACGATTACTGCTGACGTGAAGAAGCGCATCTCAGTTGCTATTTCAGGACTTGATGTTGGTGTTCTTGTTAACAATGTTGGTGTTAGCTATCCATTCCCAAAGTACTACCATGAGTTAACTGATGATGAAGCATCAATGCTTGTTGATCTTAACATCACTGCTACTAATGTTATGACTCGTATGGTACTTCCAGGAATGGTTGAGAAGAAGACTGGATGTGTTGTAAACATGTCATCATTTGCTGGACTTCTTCCATCTCCACTTCTCGCAGGATACAATGGAGCAAAGTGTGGTGTCACAAGCATGACTGAATCACTTGCTGCTGAGTATGGACCAAAGGGAATTCATTTCCAGGCTCAGGTTCCATTGTTTGTTGCTACCAAGCTTGCTAAGGTTAGAAACGCATCTATCACAACCCCATCTCCAGCAAACTTCGCAAAGTCATCTGTTGCTGCTTTCGGATATGAGACAGTTTCTTCACCATACTGGGCTCATGCTGCTCTTACTTACATTGCTCAGAGCCTTCCTTCATTTATTGTCGTCCCACAGACTCTGTCTATGCATCTTGGAATCCGTAAGCGGGGTCTTGCCAAGGAGGCCAGACTCGCTGCTGAGTCTAAGTAAGAATTTGGATCATCTACGTCCCTCTCCTAGTGATTTTTGATATCTCTTGATGTAGTAACGTCTAACGTTCTTAATAGTACTTTTCCCGATCAATTGGACACTTTGAGGCATCATCTTGACGACGAGGTAAACGTGGGTTTCCAACAATGTCTTCGCCGATGGAATTTTTTTTTTTTTTTTTTTTTAAAAAAAAACCCTCAACAGATTTTATGTGTCTTTTAATTTTTTTTATTTTTTTTTTTTACTTAAGTGAGTTGCCAGTGATATCAAAATAGTCAGCTGAGAGTTTTTCTTTTTTTTTTTTTTTGTGGAGTACCGCGTACGGATATCTTTGAGGAATGAGGATTGAAAAAAGAATGAAAGAAAGAAAAAAAACAATGAAAATATAAAAAAAAAAAAAGAATAAATCCATCACTACTTGTTTTCACCTAACCGCAATATTTTGAACCCACTTTACTGTCACGGCGTGTTGGTCAAGTTCACAGTTCATTAATATCGTTCAGGGTGTTTCAGTTTGGTCTTTGGTAGCCTCACTAATAATTAGTAGTACTCCTGCACCCCAACAACAAGGTTGCTTTTCTTTCGAGAAACAGTTGGTTTGATTTGAAAATGTTATCGTCTTTGTGTAATAACAACTATTTTATTCTCTCACACAGGTTCCGATTACAAAGGAAAAAAAACGATAGTATAGAAATAACTGTACCCTTCATTCAGACTACACAACAACACACAACGCACACAATACATATTTAGCAACCATGCCTCCATCGATGATGGAAAAAAAGGGTGCTAACGTAGTTATGGAAAAAGTTCGAAATCTATGTCTTAGAAGGGGAGGTAACGGGATCCGAGGACTGTCTCGTGCCTTTCGTATTATGGATGACAATAATAGCTTAACTCTAACTCCTGATGAGTTGGAGGAAGGATTAACGAATTATGGAATTATCCTGAATAAGGAAGAATTAAATAATGTCGTGAAGGGATTCGATCTAAACGGAGATGGTCTCGTATCGGTAGCTGAATTTTTACAGGTTATGAGAGGAGGAATGAACGATCGACGTACAGCAGTAGTAAACCAAGCCTTTGCAAGACTTGACCGTTCGGGAGATGGGACGGCACAGATAGACGATCTCACTGGAGTTTTTAGTGCGGCAAGACACCCAAAGGTCATCTCAGGTGAGCTGTCGGAGTCTGACATCCATCGTGAATTTTTATTGACATTTGATTCAGACACTAACAGGGATGCTATTATAACTAAGAGTGAATTCGAGTCTTACTATGCTGGAGTCTCTGCCTCAATAGATGACGATGAATATTTCATTGAAATGGTAGTTGGTGGTTGGAATTTAGATCAACCTCCTGTTTATCTATCACCTCCATCAAAGCCTTTGATTAATAGTACAGTCTTGAGAGAATCACGTGTTCAGATTGAACCTAAACCCGGAGATCCAATAAAGTCATTCACCAGTCTTGAATATGGTATCACTAAGCAACCTGCACCACCACCCGTTCCAAAGAGAATTGTTGGTTATTCTGGTCATCTTTCTGGTGAACAGGATACATTTGGAATTTCTTACTCTAAGGCTGAAGAGAAAAGCGTAAAAGCAAACATGGCATTCAAACTTCCTCCGCCTGTGTATAAAGATGAACAGGCTGCTTTTACTAGAAAGGGTAACGCTGCGAACACTCACAGTTTTAGGTTGGAGTAGATAAGGTGGTCTTATCGCATGTGATATTATTATTATTAGTTTACGTCTTTTTATGAAAGTCATGTTTTCTAATAAGATGTGTAAATAAAGGAAATTTCTGTTACAAAAAAAAAAAAAAAAAATTGATCGATTTCTTTTTTTTTAAAAAAATAATCACATTTTTTATTTAGGGAAAAATATTAATGAATTCGATACTCTGATCTGGTTGGTTTTTTTTTGTTTTAGTTGTGAACTTCACATAAATTGTTTTTTATTTTATTTTATTTTTTTATAGAAATAGTTATCCCAAAATGGACTTCAACAACATGAGGCCACAGGCACACGCCCAAACCCCGGGACCAAATTTATTTCTGAGACATCTTCCCCCAATGATGATGGAACAGGAATTGGAAGCCCTACTGTTGCCACACGGTAGATTAAAGAGACTTACTGTTTGGAAAGACCACAAGACCAGACAGAGCAAAGGCTTTGGAATGGCTGAATTCGAACAAATGGAAGGGGCAATTCAAGCCATGAAACACCTAAATGGCAGAGAGTTGAACGAGGGCGCTACTCCTCTTGAATTGGAATACCACCACGGAAAGAGGAGAAGAGACGGAACTCCTGATATCGGAGCACCATGTACTAATGTCTACATAAGAGGCCTTCCTCGTACCATGACTGAAGATCAATTGAGGGACGTTCTTAGAAAGTACGGAGATATCAAGAGACTCACTATCTGGAAGGATCAGTTTGGTCACTCAAAGGGATTTGGAATGTGTGAATACGGAACTGCTTCCCAAGCTAGATACTGCCTTGAGCAACTTAGAGGACAATCACTCGACAACCATGAGCAGTTACATATTGAAGTTAATCCTCCAAAGATTCCTGCCCATCAGCGTAATGATCCATTCATGGTTTGTGTTTTTTGTTAAAAACTTGTTGTGTTTGAAAGTAATTCATAAAAAAAAAAAAAAAAAAATCAAAAAAAAAACAGAACTCCAACCACGCCATCCCTAACATTTTCATTAAAGGATTCCCAATCTCGTACAACGAGAATGATCTTCGTGTATGTTATTCTACCAGTATTTGTAAAGCTTTATTGAACATTCTTATTACAAAATACAATCAAACAGGACCTTGTTTCCCAGTATGGAATGGTAAAAAGAGTTACTATCTGGAGAGACAGATCAACAGGAGAATCGAAGGGATTTGGTTTGGTTGAATTTGCTGATGTCCAAATGGCGACCAACATGTTGAGCGCTCTGAATGGAGCGACTATCGGAGGAGAAGGATCTGGTAATATCCTTCAGGTGGAATACAACCATCCTCGCTCGAAGAACCCAAGCAAGCCGGGTATGGTCGCAGGTACTCCGGGGACTAACATCTTTATTAAGTCTCTTCCACTAACATTTACTGATGCTGATCTCCACTCGTTGTTATCACAGTATGGTCGTATTATTAGATCAACTATCTGGAAGGATACTCACACTAAGCAATCTCGTGGGTTTGGATTCTGTGAATACGCCAACGCCATGTCAGCAATGCAAGCCATCCGTAGTCTTGACGGAGTTATCCTTCACGGATCTGTTACTCCAGTTCATGTTGAGCTTCACGGAAAGCAGCCAAACAGAGATTCATCATCTGGACTGTCATTTGGAGCACAGGGAACGTCGACCAACATCTTTATTAAGGGTCTTCCAAAGAGGTACTCAGAGACTGAATTAAAGGCAATGCTTGAACCACATGGTCGTATTGTTAGGTGCACTGTCTGGAAGGACAGAAACACAAAGGAATCTCGTGGATTCGGAATGGCTGAGTTTGACACCGTAACCTCAGCGACTATTTCTATCCAGCAGTTGAACGGAGTGCAGCTTCCTGAGAGCAACGTTCCGCTGACTTTGGAATTCCACCCTTCGCACAACCAGCCACCTGCAGCTGCTGCCAGACCAGTGATGTCGCACTTTGCTGCTCCAATCCACACTCGCCCAACGTTCCCGTAGACCTGTTGCGAGTTGGGATGCAGCCAGTGTGACAACACAGGTTCTTTATTTTTCGGCTTTCAAATGAATTGCACAAACTGAGAACTTATTGAGGAAGTATTTCCCTACCCTTCCCACACCCGCACATTTTCGGTACTGAGCTCCCCTTCCCCTGCATTTTAGTTGGCTTTTCTTCATCTTTTCTTCTTGTGTTCTTGGGCCTAATAGTTGTGCCGAATTTTACGCACAAAAAAAAAAAAAAAAAAATACCAAGAGAAGCCTTTAGGGCCTTGCATTCTTTTGGAAAAAACAAGTTGAAGTTCGACGAAAAAAAAGGTGAGACTTGTGGTCACTTTCCCTCCCACCCTTTCCCATTTACTTTGTGGAGGAGCTAACAAAAGAAAAAAAAAAAAAAAAAAAAAACCTTTTCTCAAATCGATCGTTAACAAAAAAAAAAAAAAAAAAGAAAGAACAATAAAAAAAACAGTTTTGAAGGAATCTTTTCCCTTCAATTAGAACCCAAAAAAAAAAAAAAAAATAATGAAAAGAGAGAAATAGGTGAAAGGACTAATGAAAGAGAGAGAAATAAAAAAATGAACAAAAAAAAAAAAAAAAAAGAACTTGGGAAAATGCCTGTCACTGCGCCGCGACAGCTCCTGAGACTGAAATTTGAACGAAGGAAACCGTACACTGCCGCCATTAGTGCGGATTCACGAGTGGAGCTTTGCTTATGTGATCTCCGTTTTTCTTTTTTTTTTTTTTTTTGTACTGCACGATGGAGTTCATCCCTTGTGTGGAGAACGAAAAAATTCGCTTATTAACATTTTTTCTTTGTACCTGCAATGTACTTTTTTTAGTACAACGAACTGACAGAAGAAAAAAAAAAAAAACGCATAACTAACTAAAAACATACCAGAAGAAAAAAAGAAAAAAAAAAAAAGGAATTTTTAATTTAACTACTGCCATCCAGCCACACCCCCCGACTCGGAAACATTTACATCGCAGGTGAGAAATACAAACAAAACTTCCGACTTGAAAAAAAAAAAAAATAATAAGAATAATAATAATAATAACAGCCTAGAACCTGTATCCAACAAAAAAAAAAAAAAATATTGCTGCAGATTATTACAAGCGCGTGTGCTGGCATCTTTCGCTTTTTTTTTTTTTTTCAATCTTTTCCCTCCAACTTTTACGACAAAAAAAAAAAAAAAAAAAAAGGAGGAGAGGATACTGTCCCACTAGTGAGACAGGATTAGTTACCTACCTTCTTTAAGAAATGCTGCATTTGTGTTTTTCTTTATATTTTGTACCAACATTAGGGAACGAAAACTTATAATGCACATCGTACTTTTAGGAATCCAAAGGAGATTGATGATGATGATGAAAAAAGAAGGAAAAAAAAAAAAAAGTATACTATAAACGACAAAGCATATAATATAAAGGAAAGAAAAAAAAAAAAAAAATCCTCCTATGAGAAAATGAAGGCAATGCTTCTCGTAGGAGCAAAATGGAATTTGTAATCTTAATGTGGTATGCCAATGAACGTCTTTTTCCAAATTCGGTCTGGGAATACTGCGCAGAAAAACAAGAACCCAGATATCATGAACGACTTACATCTAACGAACAAATTCAAAAAAAAAAAAAAAAAAAATCTCCCTGAATAATAAGAAGTTGCCCATGAGGGTGGCAACCCCCCACCCTACGGGCTTGTCGGCCACGACTACCTACCAGTTAAACCGAAACTTTTTATTAAAAAAAAAATTTTTTTTTTTTCGATTGGTACAGCTATTGTTGAATTCTGTAAAAAGAAAAAAAATATATAAAAAAAAAAAAGTAAAATATATTTTTTTATTTATAACGACAATGAACGAAAAAATGGAAAAAAAAAAAAAAAAACAAAAAAAAAAAAAAACGAAATTACCTAACCATAACATTCCGACAGACCTATTGAGTCTTAATATACTTTTTTTCCTCGTTTTTTTATGACCCCGTACACTGTTTATATGTGAATTGAGTTGTTGAAGCTGCGACTAAACTTCGCAAATATGTTCAGCGATGCAGTGAAATCAAAGCTGGGCATCTCTAACAAAAAAAAAAAAAAAAAAATGGTTCTTTCAGTTTTTTTTTTTTCGGAGGGAAACGAAAATTAAAAGCTGCCCCCCAAAAAAAAAAAACCTGTTTTTAAGTTCTCTAGTATATAGTCTAATCTTTTTTTTCCTTGCCCTCCCAGAGCCCAATTTCTTGTTCAGTAAGCCTCTGTAGTTATACCCGTATTTATTGTTTTTTTTTTTTTTTTTTTGTGGGGTTGTTAGTTTTTCTTGTTCTCCCCTTTATTTATTTTTTCCATTATCGTTTATTTTCCCCCGTTCGTTTTATATTTATTTTGATATTTTTTATTTTTTACTTTTTTTATTGTTCTTCCCCTCGCATCGGAGCTGTTGAGATAAATAGCTTTCGGAGAGTGCGGGAATGTTTTTTTTAAAATTTTTTTATAAGAATTATTCAATTGGCAAAAAAAAAAAAAAAAAAAAAAAAAAAAAAACATTAAAAAAATATAGAAACATGTGTCAAAGTGGATGTATTTTCCTTTCCTTTAGCACTTTGCACGGTTTCTTGTTTGAGATTTTCTCAGTAAAAAAAAAAAGCTTACCCTTCTGTTCAATCTCAAGTGGTTCAGAAAGTTATTACACTGCATAGGAGGTGCCTATTGGTTTTCTTCATCTAGGCTTTTTTTTTTTTTGGTTCCGGAAGGAATTTACCTCTTGCTACTTAACGTGTATTCTTTTGCCTTTGGAGTTTTTTTATTTATTTATATTTCTTTTTTTTTTTCCAACCTCCCGCTCAGTATCTGAACGTTTTATCCCCTTTGCTCCCCTCCTACCGCAGTTTCAGTGTTTCTTCTTTTATTTTTTTCTTGTACTCGCGATCTTCCTGATTGGCTTCGACACTACATTTTCTGTAGTCGCGTTGGTCTTTAGGTGATTCGTGTTGTAATTTGATGATCTTGACCTTTTCTTTTGTCGTTTGGGGTGACTGGTATGAAGAAAAAAAAAAAAAAAAAAAAAAAAAAAACAATAAAAAAAATTAAAAAATTATAAAAAAAACACGAAATAAAAAAAAAAACAAAATAAAAAAAAAAAAAAAAACCGAAACCAAAAAAAAGTCGAAAAAAAAAAAAAAAAAACTAACTACCGAAAGAACGAATGAGAATCAGAAACGAGTGATATCCCTTTCCCAAAAAAAAAACAAACAAAAAAAAATAGTGCTTTCACGATGCACTCCCCACTGTTACTGTAAACACAATGTGCTTCGTCTGTTGTATGGTGTTGTACAGAAAGTGTGCAACAGCATTTCCTTTTCTTTGGTTTGAAAATGGGAAAACAGTCGTGTGGGGCGTATCAGTAGCACAGAAAACGAATACTCCCCTGAAAAAAAAAAAATTAATAAAAAAATAATAATAATAATAATAACTGGTTGTACCGCAACGCTAACGCTTCTTCTCATGCTTCCAGCAACGTATAAAATTATGTACTTCCTCATCCCTCCCTTGGTTCTCTTCCCCCCAAAATTGCCCTCTCTCTCTTCCTTTCGTTCTTCCTTTTTCCCGAACCTCTTCTCGTTTTTTATATTTTGTTGTCGTGAATCGCGTTTTTTTTTTTTTTTTTGTTTTTTTTTTTTTATAATTTGATGTTTTTTAGCGGTTCAGCTGTAGCAATGTATGTGTTCGACTTCTTCAACAGACATTCTTGAGTTTTAAAAAAAAAAAATGTTTCAGTTTTCCTAAAACGACTATTACTTGTGTGTTGAGACCTTTATAGACAGCTTCAAAATAGAAAAAAAAAAAAAAAAAAAAAAAACCCTTCTGAAATTGTGTTCAAGATTGTGAATATAAAAACATCAGTATCCAAAAAAAAAAAAAAATTAAAAATAACGTGAAAAAATCCAGCTACCTGTGGGGAAGGGGAAACAAAAATAATAATAATAAAATGGCACACTTCAGAATGATGAAGCTAAAACGGGCTACCGACGAATCTCGTGTATGCATTGACGCTATCAATACCGTGAAATTCTCTGTGGACGGAATATTAAGCTCAATGGAGAGATTAAAGGAAGTTTCGAAGGTAGAAGATCGAGCAAAGGAAGAACAAAACTGTGCTGATAGAGAAAAGTGGGCTCAGATAAACGATTTTAACAGAAGAATTCACGATCAAGAAATCGTCACAGTTCAACGGACAGTTCAAAAATATAATAAACAAGCCATGCATATAGAAGAGTTAGAGCAACTTCGAAAAAGACGGAAAGGTGAAACTACTGAAGAACAAGAAAACCACAAAAAAGAAATGGATGATCTTTTTAAAAGTACATACGAAGTTGAGCTTTCTTTTGAGAATGCGACACACAGCAGCACTAACCTTCAAGTTCATCTTGATACTTTGAAATCACAAATAGGTTATCTCGAGCAATCGATAGCATCTCTTAAGGGTGAATATGCTGATGCTCGTAAGCTAACACTCGACGTTTCTCTCAACTCTATTCACAGCCATCAAAAAAAGAGACCTCGTGGAGCAGGTTGGTAGAATTTTATGAGCGCGCCGCTGCTGACTTGTTTGTTACATATCCGCGATGTGTTCGGTTGTTGTGTTTTAAAAAAAAGGATTTATAATTGTGTTCTTTTTTTTTTTTTTTTTTTTTTTTTTTTTGTTGGGACACAGCCAATAGGTAGCAATATTCTCCTTTTTTTTTTTTTTTTGTAGATTTTCTGTGACGTTTCAATTCCACTTGAGAAAAAAAAAAAAAAAAAAAAACTAAATCGCGTAACCGAGTCGCGCATTGAGTGTATTTTATTTCGTTGTTTTGTTTACCTAAGTCTTTCTGTTCTCATCCTTTACCCCCAAACTCCACGAACGACAACTAACTGAAGCTTTTCCTTCCAAACTTTATCTCATTTGGCGGAGGGACAGCTTAGCACAGTCAAGTATCGGATTGCTGCTTACTTAGTTTGCCTGTCTTTTAATTGTTCTAATTACCTTTTTTTTTTCTTTTTAATGAAAATGCTATTCACATTAGACACAATACCATATGGGAAGTAAAGCAGGCATAGTATTATATCTCTTAGGCTGGTGTATATGTCTGGCTGCTATTGGTGTTACTGTAAGAGGAGGTGATGAGAAGACGTATTGGAAACTCACTGCGGGGATAGTTCTGTTACTTAATATTGTGTTCACGGTACCGATCCCTGCTCCAATGGGAACCGGGATTGTTCCGATACCGTTTCCGGATGCTGTAGTGATGGTTGGAATCGATGTTTTAATCATAATGTTTCCATTTGTTGTTATTCTGTTCGAGGTCTCTCTTCAAACAGCTTATTGGTGGTCTCTTCCTGTGGGACTTTCGTTTCTTGTGAGATCTCACATGCTTCGGTCTTCTAATAAAATGATTAAATCACAAGTTAAATCATATCAAAAAGAACATTACTTAACGCCTCGGGTATTAAGACAAACCGCATTGCTTGGACAGGTTCCAATCGTCAATATCGCTTCTGCGGTGATTTCAAACTTATTTTTATGGAAGAATATTAAACATCAATTGACATCTGACGGAATCGATGTTGATATTTGGACTCCTCCATCAGGCTGTCAAAATAAAGTAATGCTCTTCCTTCATGGAGGTGCTTGGATTGGTGGATCTCATAGATGGCAAGCTCCAGCAGTATTCTTACACAGAGTATGTCAATCTGGTTATACGATTGTCAGTTGTGGATATCAGAAAGGTAAGTGGCCAACTCAACTTGTTGACTCCGCTAAAACACTTTTATGGATCAAGCAAACGTTTAAACCAAAAAAGATTATTATATCAGGTGCTAGCGCTGGCGGTCATATCGCTGCGCTGTTAACAGCTATTGTTTCAGCTGATGGTAGTTTTAATCCACCAAAGAGTCTTAGTAATGTATCAAACATATTATCGGAACAAAACATTAAAATAGCAGGATACGTAGGATGGTATCCAGCATTCTCACCCGGTGATAATATCTTAGTGTCAATCTACTTTAAGCTTTTCGTCTGTCGTAACGAGAAAGTTGACTGGCAGGGAATTGATCCATCACGTATCTTGTCACCTAATTTTCCTCCTTCTCTCTTGTTTCATGGAACTTCTGATTCTGTTGTTCCGATTATTCAGAGTGAAGTATTCTTTACAAGGTTGGCACACACTCGTAAGAACTCATCTGATATGTTTCTTAGACTGCCTTACATGAGACACACTTTTGAGATTCTCGCATCGGAATCCTCAAGTACTGTGATGGATGTTTCCGTTGCATGGATGGATGATATTTGGAATAAATAAATAAATAAATAACTAATAAAAGACCCTAACCTCACTCACTGATCGACCGTTCATCGAGTTTTTTTGCGGTCAAAAAAACTTTTGTCCTAATTTGAAAATCTTTCAATCATCACTTTCTCTGCAGTGTTAGTACAGGGACACACGTGGTTTTTTTTTCTCGAAAATTTTGCTAAAAAACCAAGTGTTTTTCGCAATTTTATTATTATTATTATTTTTTTTTAAAAAAAAAACACAAGTACCCTAAAAAAAAGTAGACATGTCTTTCGAAACTCTTGACGACTACCCGGAGCTACCAGAATTCGAAGAAGAATTACTACAGCTATGCAAAACTGTTTTTAAGAGTGGAAAGACTGACAGAGCTGAGCTAATGTTCGACATCGCAACATACTACGCTGGTAAGTCTGGCTTGACTATACATAAAACAGGTACGAAAGAAGAAGTCAGACAGTTACAAATAACGTTGAGAACAGTCTTACAGGCTATTTCTGACTTACACAAGGAATTATTAGCACTTGATATGACTTATTTTCAAGTTGTAGCGGAGCTTTCAGCTCAGATTCCTGAAATTTTTGAAAAACATAACCTTCCTTCGAATATTGTTAACAGTCTTGTGAAACACTTGAGAACAAAAGAGGTTGGTAGGAATGTTGCTTCTATAGGACCGTTTTCTGATCCAGAAGTTAACAATTTGATAGATTCTTGTGCTGACCTTCCTGTAGGATCTCTACAGTCGGAAGCAAATTAAAAAATACAAAAAAAAAAAAAAAAATATGATAATAATAATTCTCTTTTTTTTTCCTTTCATTTTGTATACTGTCTGCTCCCGCAGTCAACTGTTCAGTCTTATTGCCGTAGCACAACAAAAAAAAAAAAAAAAAATATGTATTTTTTTTTTTATATTATTTTTCACTCAGCAATGACATATAAATGAGTGTGACTACGGATGAGGAAGATCGCAACTGGCTCAGCGATACAGATACGGAAATTGAAAATGAAAATGAAGAACCAATTGGATATTTAACAATAGAATGTCCACCAGAATTACGAGGAACGTATCCAATTGTTGGAAAAGATGTAACGATTGGCTCCAGTGACAATGCAGATGTTAATTTTTCTATTAAATCGGTCTCTCGATATCATTGTTTGATTTCAAAAGCTAAAAGTGGTATTATTCTTCTAGAGGATCTAGAATCAACAAATGGCACTGCCGTTAGTGAAAACGGACAATCATGGACACCACTACAACCAAGACATAAATATGTCCTTAGTGGTAGTGGACAAAAATATATCAAATTGGGATCGTCAGTCAGTGCTATATTTAATTGTGAGCTTTTGTCAGTAGATTCCGTTGAAGAAGGTGATTCATCAATCAAACCAAACATCGGAACTGAAGCTCAAATAACACTTCCTCAATACAATGTGGATGCGACATTAGTAGCAGACCCTGTTGTTGAGCCAACTCTCGTTGTTAATTATTCAGCTGCTCCATTCTCTCCAAACTCTGTTCAGCAAACAGTTCCTAATCAAATAGACCAGACGTTAATTGTTAATTTTAGTGCTTTGCAAGAGTCACCAGCATGTGTTGAACCTCAAGATAGCATTGATAAAATAACACCTCCTCAGAATGACAACAGTCTCAGTCTGCTGGTTGAAACTCCTCCAGCTGTGAAGGCGAATATCATACATGATCAGATGGATGTGTCGAGACGGTTAGAAAGTAAAGGTCGTTCATTATCAGGTAAACAGTTAGAACAAACTCTCATAGTAAACTGTTCTGATGATATAGAATCAGTTAGACAACAAGAACCAACTCTAGTAGTACAATCTGATAACGGTTCAATGAACCCACCTCCTGTTAAGGGTCAAACAACATTCGGAATGTCTCCAAATGCAAAAACAAAAACGAGTTATGCAACTGGAACAGGTACCAGTACAGCATTTCAAAGTACGCTAATTGCCAGTCCTGATCCAACACTACGTGTTATCAGTAGTAATAATGTTACAACACCTGGGAAGGCTACCGACAGTCACAGTGATCAGTTAGCTATTCCAATTGCACTGAAGCCGACGACACCACAGCAGGAAGCAATCGGTCAGACGGTTGAAACTCCACTGACACCATCACCTGATAAGACACCATCTCCAATTATAAGTACTCGAAAGAAGAAGTTAGTTCCAAAGTTAACACCACCGAATAACAATAACTCGGAATCAAGTCCGATACGAAAACCAGACTTAATCCTAACAACTCAACAACCTATACTAGATCAATCAGAGAGAGTATTTAAAGACACACACGAACAGGACTCAATACAATCTCTTAAGGATAATGAAAACTTACATGAGGGTCAATCAGAGAAGAATCCTGAGTATGTTTCAACTAAACTCTCAGCTTCGACTGGTGAAGAATGGATTGTTAAAGAGCCCACACAGGTAAATAGCACTGCGGTTGGTAACAAATCTGTTACCCCAACACCAAAGGAACAGCCTTCTAATAATCAAACGATTCCTGTTACTCCAAAAGATGATCAGAATCCGAGTGATTGGAAAACATCAGACAGAATGACTGGGGCAGTGAATGTTAAAAGTTCTGGTTTGGGTATTCTACCGAACGAAACGAGAACTGTTCGTGAAGATGTTCAGAAGTGGTTGGCTGATACAAAACAAAATAAATCTGTTGAAGAATGCAATCCTCCTATTGTTACACCTGCACCAGCACCTCCTCCTCTTGAACCAGTTACGGAAAGAGAAGTAGAAAAGTTTCCCATTCCACTCACATCAACGAGACCCAACCGTTTGAAAGAAAAAGAGCTGGAGCGTCAAAAGAATGATGAAATCATGACTGATGATGGTAGTAATGGAAAAAATAGATCCTCATCATCATCATCATCATCACTGGTACTTCCAAAGAAGATAAAGAAATCAACTAAGCCGTCTAAAAAGAGATCTATTAAAAGAGAGTTGTCTTCATCATCATCATCATCGTCTGATGCGAACCCACCATCAGCAAAAAGGAAATCCTCTAAAAAGGGTGCGAAAAAACCGACTACCAAAAAAGCAAAGCGACAGGTGAACAGCAGCGACTCAGATCAAGTGAAGCAAAGTAACCAAAAGCGGCTTAAGAAAGAGAGCACGTCAATGACCTTCTCAGAAGACAGCAGTCAGTCAGAGCCGCCAGTGAAAGCTCGGAAGATTAAACTGAAGAAGTCAGAAACCTTAACCACTACGATAACAACCACTACAACTACCACTGCATCCACAACAACTTCGTCAGATCCGGACACCAGTTCTACAGAAAGTAGTAGTTCATCTGACTCGTCTGTAAAGAAACAAGTTAAAAAGAGTTCCAAGAAGGGAGCTAAAAAACCAACTCGAAAACCTGCCAGACGCATCAGATCACCTTCGACAAGCAGCAGCAGTAGCAGCAGCAGTGAGGTAGTGAAGAAAAAGCCTAAGAAGTCATCCAGGAAACCCACCACCAAGAAATCAAAACCCATCAAAAAAAGAGATGTCCTCAGCAGCTCTGATTCGGAACCAGTGAAAAAGACTAAACCGGGACCGAAAGCTTCAAAAAAAATTGCTAAAAAGCCGTCGAAAAAACCTTCTGAAAGCAAAACAGTCCCGAAGAAGGGAGGTACACCTCTAACAGATGTCACTGAAATGCCCAAACCTGCGACACATGGCAGATCACTGTTGCCATTTATGAACATAGAATTGACAAAGGAAAGTGATGAAAGCATAAGAGGCGATAAAACAATCGAAAACAGATCGACAAGCGACAGGACTACAACTGACAATGAAAGTAAAAGACTAAAAGAAGACGGAGAAGAGACACCTCAACCAACTAATAGAACATTATTATCAGAGGTCGCGAGGTCCGAAGCAGTTCCTGAAGCTCTTTCTAACCAACCGAAAGTGGCGCTTCTATCAGACAGTGAAAGGAGATTGATATCGGAGAGTTTTACTGCTGAAGCGACTGTTCCTCAGAATTCAAATTCTTCTTCGGATTTGATTAACATTATGACAACTGGTGTAGTACTTGAACCTCATCAAATTGAAGCAATCGAACGTCTTGGAGCGTCTGTTGTGACCGATCCTTCAGCATGTACTCACTTGATAACAAACAATCCAATGAGAACTCCAAAATTACTCTGCGCTATATCTGTCGCTAAGTACATCTTACACCTTGATTGGATTAGAGATTCTGAAGCTCTTGGTGCTTGGCAACCTGTTTCTAAATACCAATTTTCTAATACTAATTTGGAAGAAAGATATTCGTTTTCAATTCAAGAATCACTTTCACTGGCCAGTAAGAAACCTATTTTTCAAGGTCTTAGTTTCTTTATAACTGACGTACCACAGAGACCTGGTATTGGTCTTGCTGATATGGTTCTCTGTGGTGGTGGATCACTTGTATCCTCAGTTGATAATGCTAGCGAGGTATGATATCTTAATCTATTCTAACACATTTCTGGAGGAAGAAAAAAAAAAAAAAACTAAAAAACAGACATGTCTGGTGGTAACCCGTCTCGATGCTGTTAAAGCTATCCGTGAACTGTATCCACGTGGATGTAAATTCGTATGTATTTTGTTATTCAAACAGAACAACTCTTTGTGTCAGATTAGTTTGATCTTTCCTAGCTCAGCAGTCTTTCGAGTGCTTTGATGTCTCGAAGATGAAATTAAAAAAAAAAAAAAAAAAAAAACAGATAACTTCTGAATGGATTTACCTCGCGTCACTAAAACAAAAACTCCAAGCACCGACTACTAGCGGATAGCAGTTGTATTAAATGTCAAAAGGCAACACAGGTGATTACTTTTTTTTTTTTCCCCCTTCGCAGTTCTTTTTAAGGTATTTACCTTAGAAGGAGTTCATTTCTCCAAACCTAGCGTGCGATTACGCACGCAGGTCTAGCCTCGTTTGTATTAATTTGTTAGTTATGGTCAGCAACATTGGTTCAGCCTGTATTCTCCTGGCTCTTTGTATCAGATCGATTATGTAGTAACCCGTGGTGTGGTAGAAATAAGATTTAGAAAAAAAAAAAAACGGGAAAATACAAAGGGAAAAAAAAAGAATTTTTTTTCTTCTCTCGGCATCTGTACTGTTCTCCCAGCAGCTGTATTCTCTAGGTACTTTATGATTGCCAAAAGGAAAAAAAATTATAATGAACGTAAAATAAGTACCTAAACGGTTTCTTTTTGATTACAACAGGATTAGTCAACACATAGTCGTGTGTACAGAAAAAATTATATCTTTTTTTTTTTTTTTTTGTTGTTGTTGTCTAAAATTATGTTTATTTTCTTTACTAGGATTCCCCCCCCAGCAGGGGGGATACACCAATCAACTACCTCTACACATATTTAATATAATTTGATTAGGGAGGGTGTGAGATGTCAACTTCGTCAAGGAGATCGTCGATAACATCAGGATACAGTGATGACACGTCCTCTTATGAACCAAAAAGATATAATAGTAGGAGAAGTTCTGGAAGCAGTACGTGGAAAAGTAGAACAACAAGAACAAGTAGAAGCACGTCAAGAAGCACATCAACGAGATCAACGAGTGGTGGTAGTACTGACTCAGATTCGATGGTTATCGAAGCAGTGTCATCTGTTGGAAGCAGAGGCAGACTTGATTCACAAAGTTCTCTCTCAAAAGTTACAATTCACGAACCAGAAGTAGAAATTAAATCTCCTCATGTAGACGTCAACTACGCAAAATCAAAATCAGAATTCGGTGAAAGCATCTTATTCGAAGAAGTAAGTGTCGGATCTCCAACAGCAGTTGGAAACTCTCCACCCAGCTTTACAGCTAAACAGAACTACGCTCAGTCAACAGCAACATTCGCTGAAAGTCTTGTATTCGAAGAAGTTTCTGCTTCACCGAAACACAGCATGAGCTCCCCAGCTGGAACACAAAAGTCAACAACAGAGTTTGACTTAATACCACAAGACAGTATCTTGTTTGAAGAAGTTGATGATGCTCTTGGTGCAACAGCACCACTGATAGATACAACAGTAAAGTCTCCATCGAATGACCTACCAGTAGAAGAGTCTACTCATCCGAATGATAATATTAATAGTGGTAGACATAGAGAAGTAGTACAAGAGGTACTCAATGATAATGACGAAGACTTAGTCGGTGAATCACCACCATCAAGAAGAGAATGGTTAATGGATCAAGACGGTAACAGAATCCCTCAACAGGGTGTGCAGATATCCCCGAGAAGAAAAGAAGAAAGACTTTCATCACAATCACCACCAAGAAGCAGATCTCCTCAAGAAGGTGTTCAAGGGGAGGGTTATTCTCAAGATATGAATAGAGGAAATAACACAACCAGAAAGATTACAAGACAAAGTAGTCTTCATAATGAACTACATGAGACTGCATTAAAGAGATCAGATTCAACTAAAGAGAGTCCACGAGCCTCATGGCAACATCAACTAAGAACAGGAAGTAAAGGTCGGGTAAGTAGAAATAATGCTGTCCCTGCTTGGCAGGTTGTTAATCAGCCGGCTACTTCTCCTCAAAAAAGAGATAAGGGAGGTGCGTATCACGGATGTTCATTTGGGGCTCCTCCGCAACCAGCGCCATCAGCTGTTCATACTCCTCGTGATAAAGGTCGGTATCGAACTCTACGCGGTATCGATAACAAGAGACGTGAACTTCTTCTGGAATGTAACAGATGCTCTCGACCTGGTCATCAAGCAAGAGATTGCGATAGAAACCGTCGAGAATCTAATTTCGATCCGTCAGGGGGAGCAACCATGCAAAAGAATTTCACTGGAACCTTCCCTCCTCTACCTCCCGTCACTGAACGAAATGCTAAAAAGAATGATCCTCAACTAGCTAATATTTCCAGCAGGTTTAGAGACTGGGAAAGTAGAAGTGCCACACCTCCAGTTCAGAGGAGTAGAACTCCCACAAAGACAACACCGCAGCCTTGGAAAGTTGCTTCAGGAAGGGAAGGAAATGGTAGCCCGCGTAAGAAAGAAGATGTTATAAAAAAGTTGCAGACTGAGAATAAAAAATTGCAACGAGCCATTGAGCAAATGAAATCTAAAATGGTACATCTCGAAGAGAATCATAAATCAGTTCCGCGTGATGTGAGTCTCGAGAGAACAGTTCCGCTTCCGAATACTGCGCGACCTTCTACATCAACTCCATCTAACCACTCGTCACCTAATGGTGTGAACGATTCTTATTCTTTTACACATCCACCTCGTAGTAGTTCTCTCCCTCGTAAAACGACATCTCCTCATGAAATCTATGCTACTGGAAGAAAATCACGTACACCACAACGCATTCGGGGATCAGCTCATGCACAGGTCGATTGGAGGGTATGTGAAACTAATTTTTTTTTTAATTTTTTTATTTTTTTTTTCAGAAAACATAAAAAAAAAAACTCTCACAAAAAACAGAGTCGCTACACTCTCTCTGCTTCAGATGACAGACGGGTGGCTTCGAATTCCGCACATTCAGTAGTGACTAACAATGAGTACCCAGACTATTCTACTCCAGAGGTGTGATTATTATCTACTTGTTCTTATCTCATGTTTTTATATAAGTTTATAGCCACACGTTATCAAACACAGAGACGAAAAGGAATGCGGCGTACGACAAGTCTTAATACTCATGAACGGGTTACAATCACAGATGTGATGCCAACTGAAGCTGTGGTTTCAGCCGCTCTCGCACCAACACTGGAAGCTAGGATTCAGTCATTGGAGGTATGTGTTTTATTTATGTTTTGGGGATGTGATTATTGACACAAAGAACAACAACTATAAACTACTACCAGGCTATTCAAAAAGACGTCAGAGCTGCTCTCGGTAAAGAAGGTAACGTCATTCCCAAGCAGAGCATCGGTAAACGAAAACAAGAACTCGACTATCCACATGAACTACGAGGACCAGATCCTAAACCACACTACATAAAACAACATCACTGGAAACGTATTGATAGAGCTGTACCGAATAAAACTAAAGAAAGGGTCGCTATGATGAACGTTCTAAAACCTCGTTGGATGTAAAAACAATCATCCCCCTGTTAACTTTTTTTTTTTTCATTTTTTTTTTTTTTTTTTTTTTTTTTTTTCTTCTTCAGTTACGTATTGTTTATATCCTGTAAGTGATTTTTTTTGTTTTTTTTTTTTATACATTAAAATGACAAAAGGCTGATAACCTATTTTTTTTGAGAGAGAATTTAACTTTTTTTTTTTTTATATTGTACCCATACCAAGTTCACTTTCTATTGATGACAAATAATGTTAAAGCAACACACACACGTGATGATCATTTTCAATATCTCACGTGGTTGTAACCTGATTAGGGTAATAAATGGCGGCTTACTTCCTTAACTGTTTTTTTTTTTTTTTTTTTTTTTTTTTGTTGTCTTGCGGTATCGTCTCCTCTGCGATGCTATATATGTAACTTCAGAATATGTGCCCTGACAGATCATGTCAGAGCTTGTATGCCTAGCCACGTTGTGTACTTTTTTTTATTAACTTAAAGTCGTGTCCCAGACATAACTTTTCAGTGAAGAGAGGAAAAAAAAAAAAAAAATAACTCTCCCTCCTATCAAAAGATAAAGTCAAATAATTGATATTAATTTTTGTTTTTTTTTAATACCCTTAAAAAAAAAAAAAAAGTTGTTGTTGTTTTTTTTTACATTGTTAAAAAAAGTTTCATCCTCTTAATTATATTGTTATGTTGTTTTTTTTATGAATACAATAAATTTTTGTATTTCTTACGTGCAGTTATAAAGAAGAAATATAACCCTATTTCAGTATTATGCATTGTCACACTACCACTCCCCTGTTAAAAGGAAGCATCTGTTTGCTCTTTTTTTTATAAATTTTTTTTAAAAAAATTATAATTATGTAACTGCATCCTAGTCTTTGCTATGGTTGACTGACTGACTTTTTCACCATAACTGATGATGAGAGAATAGAGGTAAAGAGGAGTATATGGATTACTCTCGAAACCTTAATAGTTACTTTATTATGCTAAGTTAAGGCATCACGCCCAAGCAACTGTATCTCTATGAACTAATGTTAAAATATCGTTATGTTGTTTATGATACAAACACAGTTGTAATTCTTTTTACAAAATCGAACATACATCCTCCCCATGAGGATGTTCAGGTGTTATGTTGTTTATGATAGTGAGATACAATACATTTGTATTTTTACGTACAAAATCAAACAGTTAACCCCCCTGTTAAAGGAAGTATCAATTTGCTCTTTTTTTTTTTTCCCCTTCTTCTTTTCTTCTAATGTGATTTCTATTTTTTTTTTTTTTTTTTGACCCCATTGCGATTGTGGGAGAATCGAGTCACGCATTAAGAATGTGGAAGAAATATGTTTTTGGAGACAAGTGGAATCCAGTGTACTATGCATTTGGTAAAAAAAAAAATAAAAAAAAAATAACGTTAACAACAAATTTACACACGGTTGCTTTTTTTTTTTTGTACCTACAAACCACATTGTTCGGTAGAAAGAGAATTGTGGCAGCGTAACTAACCTATTCCTTTATTAGGATTTTCTACCTGGTTGCGCACAAAACAAAATAAAAGTGTGAGTGAGTAAGTAAAAAAGTGAAGTTTGCCGATTCTTTTTTGTGTAGTTTCCCAGAAAATCTTCGTTCGGTACTTCTTGTGAGTGAGAAGTCAATGAACTGCGGAATGTAGTGAAGTAAAAAAAAAAAAAAAAAAAAAAAAAAAAAAAAACCAAATTCAGATAAAAAAAAGCTTTATATTTTGTTTGATCGCAGACAGCGGCTCTTTAATCTGAAAAGTTTTCTTTCTCCGACTTCGAAAAAAAAAAAAAAAAAAAGAAATCAGGAACGCGATATCATAGTAATCAATTAATTATTCACAGCAGTATTACTGTTGTTTTCGTTGAGTTGAAAAACTTGGAGGAGGAAAAAAAAAAAAAAAAAAAATTCAACCAACTTGATTCCTTATCTTCCCTTAGACTACTCAAGCCTGCTCGTTAATAACGCCGCTCATGTAATCTGCAGCATTCCATTCCATTTTTTTTTTTTCTTTTTTTTTTCTGTACAGTAATATCATTAAAAAAAAACAATTAATTAATTAATAGAAACTAAAAAACAACCAAAGCAACAAATTCAAAAAAAAAAAAAAATCGAGAGCAAAAAAGAATAATATTTAGCACAAAAAAAAAAAAAAAAAAAAAAAAGTAGTCAAGCTAAATTCTTTTTGCGATGATCACCTTAGTCAGTTTTAAAAGTGTTTTACCAAGTAGGTAGAACTATCAAAAGGGAAATAATACCTAAAGAGAGAGTGAGAATTTAAAAAAAAAAAAAAAAAAAAAAAAAGAAAAGTGATTTATTCCCCAACACTCATTTCCCCAATTAGAATTACGTCTTCGTGATGTTATGATGGCCTACAACGATTTCCCTCTTTCTTGTTAATATTTAAAGTCCTAAAAGTAATGACATGTAACTGTTCTGTAGCTTGGTGGATCTTCCAAACCGAAAGCAGAAACCGACATCGTGCGAAAGAATACAAAAGTAAAATACTTAAAGTAAAGCACACAACAGGTTACTCGGGAATAACCACCGTCACACGGAAGAGTGATGAGTAAACCAATGAGGCCCACCAGGTTAGTAACTATGTTTCCAGTGTAGCATGTTAGGGCTGGGACAAGAAATGTGCCTGAGTACAGTCTTGTTGTTTTCTAACTACCCACAAGACGCGTGACAGGAGGCAACTTGTACTTGGCTGGAAAGACTACCAGTTTTCTCAGATAGAATTCCAGCAAGAGAATTCTACTTATTATACTGGCGTGTGTTTTCTTCCCGGCATTAAAAAAAAAAAATTGAGTGCAAATATTTGCCATCGACGAGGATAACATTATTATTATTATTTTTTTTTTTTTTTTTCAACCAAGAATTTCTGGTTCATATGTTTTTTTTATATATTTTCTGTTTAGAGTCCCTCATCACATAACCCACTTCCATTTCCCTTTTCCCTTCACTGCTCCCGCAAATTCCCCTAAAATATTACTATTTTTGTGTATAAAGCAGCGTTTCATTTGAGGAGGCAAAAGCCACCTATTTACTATTGGATTTGAAACGAA
This sequence comes from Flectonema sp. DT1601, assembly GCA_964019425.1. Taxonomy (NCBI): domain Eukaryota; phylum Euglenozoa; class Diplonemea; order Diplonemida; family Diplonemidae; genus Flectonema; species Flectonema sp. DT1601. The sequence continues at coordinate 256,246 of OZ025851.1, read as the reverse complement.
GTGAATTGTTGCGTTTAGACTCTGCTGGATTTGATTGTATTCTTGTTATTCATCAACAGGTATAGTAGACTATGATGGGGAACTAGCTGTGTTGCAATCATTTGAATGTGATTTATTGATTTATTTTTCTTTACAGTGAAGGAAGAACAACACATATTACATATGAAGACCTCTTTTCAGGTTGTGTTCGACAACGTTGTTGCTGGTTGGGAAGTTGAGATAATCGCTGATCCAGAGCGTGAATGCAACTGGACTCAGTGGAACCCAAGCCAGGCTAGTGGCCACTTAAAGACGTGGCAGTGGAATGGAGTGATCGGACAAGAAAGTCCGTTTGAGGCTTCAGAAGAATTGGAGAAGCCTGAGTTTTACAGCTTTGACTGTGACTCTGAGTCAGATGAAGAAGAATGTCTCGATGAAGAAACAATCGTAATTAACTTCGCAACAGCAGATATTACAACTTCATCCTTGAGTCCTGTCTTTTACAGCTACGACTTTGAAGAAGAAGAGAATGATCTTCACAACAACTCTGTTGATTCACACCCAGAGTACTACTGTTTAGATTGTGATTCTGACTGTTCAGATGAGTTAGAGCAAACTAGACTAGATCTTCACAGCCATGACTACAACTCATCAATTGACGACACTGAAGTAACGGAATTAAAATTAGACGACTTCGACTCTTGTGTTTGTGAAGAAGAAGTGATTCAATTCAAACTGGAGCAGTTCTCATCTCCTCACAAGTCTTTATCCCCCCTTCAATTCTGCGGGTATGACTGTGATGAAGACTCAATTGAAAGTGAATGGCTACAAACACCTGTTGATAATAAATATAATTTCTGTGAGTATACTGTTGCTCCTACTTTCCAAGCTCTTGAATGAAATGGAGTGGGAAGTGGCCCCCCCTGCAGTTAGAAATAAAATAAGATAACAACAACAAACGTCATAGTACCCTCCCCTAACTCTAGTTGTTTATTTTTTATATCAATCACAGGAATCTTATTATCAAGTATCATCGACAAAATAGAAAAAAAAAAAAAAAAAAAAAGAATCAATCAGGAAATAGGAAATACGAGCATCGATATAAAAAAAAGTCATCTGGTACTGCCAGTGGCAGACTGCACAAGTATGAGTGCGTATTTTCATTTCCTGAGTAGTTCACGGATCACTCCTCCTTTGCACAAATTATTGTTGTGCTGGTGCAGATCCAATACAGTCGGATGAGGAAGGGAAAAAAAAAAAAAAAAAGAAAAAAAAAGAAAAATAGTGAAATGAAAAAAAAAAAAAAAAAAGATTGTTTTATATAAAGGCATAGGCGACTGAAGATGTGTTTATTTGTGAAAAAAGAAGATATGAAAAAAAAAAAAAAAAAAAAAAAAAAAAAAGAGTCAACTCTACTCCGTCCCCCATTCTCTACGTAAAATATTCTTAGTAGTGCAACGTCGTATGTATATTTTACATTGAACAGACCCCCATTCTAAAAAAAGTTTATTTAAGTTATTTTCGTTTATTATTATTTTTTCCGTCATTCCCCCATATCTCTCCCTTTCCCAACTGACTTCCATATTGTTATTTATTTTATTTTGTTCACTGTCATATTCATAGCTCTGTGATGCTACTCGTTCGTAGTTTTTTTTTTCTTTTTTTTTTTTTTGCATTGCGTGAGCAAGCAAAATTAAAGTTTACAGAAGACCTACGAATGTTTTTTTTCTTTTTTTTCTTTCGTTATTTATTTTAGGTTGTAAAGTTATGCTTCTCTGTCCTCATCTAGTGGGCACATGAAGCTGTAACAAAAGACTGGCTGTTGCAGTTAGTTGTTGGTTGTTGTAGTATTGGATGCAATCATGTTCTAAAAAAACCGATCTACTTGCCTTTCCTTGTCGCCATCCCCCCGTGTTGCATTCCCATGAGGTTGGTATTATTATTATTATTATTTTTTCTTTCTGTAGTTGCTTAAGACCTTGTTCATGGACCTCTTCAAACAAGAAGAGGTGTTGAAAATTTTTCATAAGTTTCACTTTAGTGCCCTTCCATCACAACTGTTGGGTTTTTTATCTATTCTCCATGGCAGCTTTTTGAAGCAGGCTTAGTCATAATTGACTAAGAAGTGACTGCGCAATTAGTCAATAAGCAATGGAAGGACAGCTTTTGCCTGTTTGATTACTTAAGAGCATCACATATGACGTTTCGATTTATTTTTATTTGATACGCAATTTGTTGTTTGGTCACACGAGAGTCATGAGGAAAGGCAGAGTCCTGTTTTCTTTTTCTTTTTTTTCTTTCTTCTGGAAGATTTGCAATAATTTTCCTTTGTGTCCCTTTTTTTCTGTTTCTTTACATTTTATGCGTGTCTTTGTGACGTGTTTTTTTAATTACTTAGCGGATTCGGTATTGTGTTGGCTACACCACACAACACACATAAAAAACAATGCAGTAGGGGGGGGGGTGTTTCTTTATCCCCCCTCTTTTTTTTTCCTTTATTTCATTGCACCTCACACACTGTGTCCAGAATCACAACTTTTTGGTTAAGGATATAACAACCTTAGGTAGTATTTTTAAAGTTTTTTTTTTTTGGTTTTTCGAAACGCGAACCCGTTCGTTGTTAGAAAGAAAAAAACATGGAAGGGGGGGAAAAAAAAAAAAAAAAAAAAAAAAAAAACTCTCTTAAACTAAATGTGGAGAATGTCTTCACTATGAAGAATGAGATGGTTTGATTGAGCTGTTTATTTCTAATAACGACAGGTTCTACAGTTGGACATAACCCATATTGTTAACATACTTTGCTATTGGTGACTACGTCCACCTCTCTCTGATTTTTAGAAGCTTTGACTTTACGTCTGTTCACGAAATGTTTGATACCAATAGAGAAACTCTGATATGTCGTATTTCACATCAGATCTATTGGCGTCTTATGTTTTCTGTTGAGTAAAAATTTTCTCAACGACTATTTAAGATAGAGTCGGAGGAATCTCACGATGTGGTTTTGTCGTTTTTTTGCGACAACCAAGTTCGATGAGTCTCCAGATCTCTTTTTATCTTCTCATAGCACTCACTTTACGTAGTTACAAGTAAATACTTAATAAGGAGAGAGAGAGTATTGAATAAGTCATTACTGATTGCTCATCTCATTGACATCCCAGTAGTATCGACGAGTTCGATTCCGTCTCCATTAGTCACTGCATGTTTTTTTGTTGCAGGTGTGTCTGCAATCGTTGTCCAAGTGTTTTTTTTTTACATTGATCCAATAACCACAACCCGTCACATTTCTTTTTACCCTGATTTTATCAAATTCATACCTGACAATGTACAGCTTTGTGTGCTGAAGGGAAAAAAAAGATATTTCCCTTCGACACTGCTGTAGTCTGTGGGTGACTTGTTTTTGTCTTTGCGTTTTGACGTAAACAAACGGATTTTTTTTCATTGAAGCTTTATTGCTTTTCTGTTGATGATTCGGTATAATTATTATTATTATTATATTTTTTTTTTAAAAATTATATAACTGTTTTTTAAAAACAAATTATGTTTTTTTTTTTTTTTTTTTTAATGTATGGTCGCATACCCCCCCTTGATTTGGTAACGATTTAGTTCAGTCACTTGTGTCATGAGTTTTTAAATTTTATTATTGAGTTCTGATACAGTACAAGAGATTTATATTCGTATGAACCTAATCAAAAAGTCTACCCCCTTGATTTAGTAGTGATTTAGTTCTACACGTGCGATCCTAAAATCAAGTAACTACCAAAAAAAAAAAAAAAATAAAAAAAATAAGTTGGTTACATTATCAAGTAACCAAGCAGTATTATTATTCTCTTCGCGATCTTCCTGAAATTGTTTTATTTAAAATTTGCAAATAGCAGCTGTTATGTTGCAAGCGCCATGTTTTAATACAGGGTGCCCACTTGCGGAAAAGGTTCCCATCCTACTAAGGGATGTTAGCTACATAATTTACTTTGGCAATCCGATTTAATTAAAAAAAAAAGAAAAAAGAAAAATAATCGACTTTCGATGTATCTCTCTTTTGTTAAGAATTGCGATGTTGCGAATTTATTAGTAGTGTTTGAAGTGGTGATTTGGTTTTTTGGGAAGCAAAAAAAAAAAAAAAAAAAAAAAGATTTGGAAAAGAAACTATTCAGATTAAAAGCTATTTTATTTTATTTATATGTCAAAAAAATGTTTAACTTTAATACTGTCTGACGATCAGAAACGAAAATAAAAACAAAAGTTTATCTGAATGTTTTTTTCCATTTTTTTTTTTTTTTTTTTTTTTTAATTCCAAAGTTTATATATGAGTTTGCGTTTCTTGCGAAATCAGAAAAAAAAAACTTGTTTGTTTTATAGTTGTACACTGACTGACCACACACTGTAACCAGAAAAATAAACTTGTTAGCATTTGGCAGTCCCTAACTTCTATCTGAGGAGACAAACAAAAACTCGTACTTCTTTTGCGATATCGGATGTGCTAGTCAATTCTTATTATCAACCTCTTACTTATGTTTTCGGCACGAGCTTTGATTTTTTGGTCTTGTTGGACGTGAAAAAAAATGGAACTTACAAAACACCGCGCAATAGAATTCATTCTGATTGCGTTAGAAAAAAGCGTCAAAAAAAAAAAAAAAAAAAAAAAAAAAAAAAGTGGGAGAATTGCCGAAAGTATTTGTTTTTTTACTTGCAAACGGTTACTTGTCAGTATTTTCTTTTTTTGTTTTTAGTTATCCGCTTTTTTGATGAAAAAAAAAAAAAAGAAAATGCACATTCAGTTCTTTACTATTTATTATGAACATAACCAGCATGGAGTTGGTATAGCACAGAGCATGGGTTCCTCGTTCTGTTTTATGCTTGCATCATCCAACGCTATGTGGTAGTTCATAAAAACCAGCAAAGCTGACGTCGCCCTCCCATTTTGAAGTGCCGCGGATATTTTATTTATTTATTTATTTTGTGTTGTTTCCTCCCCTGAATATCGCATTGAAAGGCATCCTTACGCTATTTGGCGAAAACAACTTCTCTGGTTGTGTGTCAAGAGCCAGCTTAGAAACAACGCCTTAAAAAAAAATCTTTTTTTTTTTATATCAAATAAAAGAGATAGTCGTTAGGAATCAGGCTGTTTTCTTTTTTGTGCTTTGGAGATTCACCGTTTTTGTTAAGCTGTTCTCTCGCAGACTTGAGCCACTGACGCAGACAACGTTAATGTTATTTTGTATGGGACGGTTTAGTTAATTGAGACAGCATTAGTCATGTAGTCTCATTTTTTCTTTCTTTCTTTTTTTTTTTTTTTTGAATTTATAAGCTTATACAAACACAACTAACTACATAACCCTTAGCATCTCTCTTTTGTCGATAATGCGTTAAAGTGCCGTGTTAAGTCTGTGGGATCTCCGTTGAACAACTTTTTATTTATTATTCCGTAACATAATTGCATGAAATTCGTATTCCCTTTTAACTTTTAACCCTTTAATATGATCTAGCTTGTTGTTTCTGTACCTAGAAAAGCATTTTCAAGGATCTTTTCTCCCTACTCCTTTTTTTTTTTTTTTTTTTTTTTCATTATAAAATACTACTTTAATAAAAGTATTTTTGCAATTGGACGAAAAAAAAAAAAAAAAAAAATCTTTTTTTATAAAGGTAAATTTTTCGAGGAGGGGAAAAAAAAAAAAAAATTGTTAGTTTTCTTGTCTGTGGTTGATGTTTTCTCTGATAGTTATTTTCGGTTGAAGTTGATTCAACAATCCGTTGCTGGGGTTTCTCCTTATGAGAGCACCTCATTGTATACACCAACGTTGGACTTACTGCCTATTTTACTCAAACAGCCTGCAGACAGACGAACCTTTTTTTTAGATTGCAAAAAACAAGCGTTTTTTTTTTTTTTTTTTTTTTGTTATTGTTGTTGTTGTTGTTGTATTATTTTCCTTGTTTAAATTATAAATTACGAGTTGGGGTGCCATTTTTTTTTTTTTTTTCTTTTTAAAAAAAAAAAAAAGAGCTTCAACGGATTTTAGAGAGCATGAACTCTCATTGAAAAATTCTACATCAATGCTCTCGTGTTGTATCTGCTAAGATGATCGCCAACAGGACATTCCTTTCAAGGGACGAACGCTGTTGAGTGTATCTCTTTCATTTTAAAATATTCATTCTCTCTTTTTCTTTTAATTCTTTGTCTATCATCAAAGGGTTTCGTCCCTACATCCCCTTCACAGTGAGTGTCTTATATAAATTACTAAATGTTTTTGTCAACTTTTTTGATACAACAATACAGAAAAAAGTTATTGCTTTTCGAGACTACCAACACAATATGCCTTTGCCGAAGGAGGGTTTGTTGTGCTGAGTCAGAATCTTGATTGGTTATATATCTCCCCCCTTAGGAGTGTAGTTGGCAAGACTACCGAGTATCTAACTCTACCATAGACAGTTGAGTAGATCATTGTAACGCATCTGTTCTTTCCCTCATTTTTTTTTTTTTTTTTTTTTTTCTTCCTTTTTTTAAAAAAATTAATTAGATCAGATAAGTTACGTATGAATTTTTTCTTAGAAAATGAAGCGTACCTTTTTCTTTTTTCTAATTCTTAAAACGTTTTTTTTTTTAAATTTTTGTTATTATTTTTTTTTTTGTGGGTTTTGCTTATGTAGGGAACCAACTTATTATGTTATTTTATAAGTGAGGTTGCCGAACACATGAAACAAGAAACAAAAAAAAAAAAAAAATAGAAAATAACAAAAGTTAGAAAATAAATAAGATTAAAAAAAAGGGTGGTTATTATTATTTTAGTGGCGTGTTTTTGTATTTGCATTGCAGCGTCTCGCAGCTGTTGTAGAATCGCGAAAAAAAAAAAAAAAAAAAAAAAAAAAAAAGGGAAACCAGAAGACCGATAGAATGTGTAAAAAAACCAAAGTTTTTTAATTTCTCATTTTTTCATTTCATTTTATTTTTTTCCCCCTTAAATTCTGTTGACATTTTTTTCTTGCGGTTTTTTTTCTTTTTTTTTTCTCTTTTTTTTTTTTTTCTTGTTTTTCATTTGTCTTCGTTTTGTTGTGTGTTAGTAGTCCTTTTATGAGCCATCTTCAGATTTTCGCCTATGTCCCGAAAAAGAATAATCATCAGTTGAATAGAAAAAAATAAGAACAAAACCAGATTTTCACGTGCATCAAAAAAGAATAAGCACAATTTTCTTTTTTTTTTTTTTCTTTTTTCCCCCAACTTAGCTCAATAAAAAAAAAGAAGAAAAAAAAAAGAAAAAAAAGTTTTTTTTTTTTTTTTTTTCTAGTTCGAACGAAAACCATAAAAAGAAAACACAAAAGAATCTCCTGGCTGTCAGGTGTACACCGCTTCTAATAATGGTTGTTGACACCGTCAGCTAAGGTTTTATTTCCAATAAAAAAATCAACCCAAGCATTTTTTGACAGGCACAGATGTTTCTTCTTTTTTTTTTTTTTTCCCCCCAACTTCGCAATGCATAAAAACAGTGATATGAGTCACTGCAGTAGGTTGAGGTGTCTTATTTTTTTTCCCCTTTCTTTTTTTTTTTTTCGGTTTCTTTCTTTCTTTTCGGATTTGATCATGCATATAGATCCCAGCGACAAGTTTGTTGTTTGTTACCTCGAGAAAAAAAAAAAAAAAAAAGTATCAAAAATGTACCCCTATTTTACTAAGAAGGAAGAGGGGGGTTTTCTTTTAAGCATTTTTGCTTTCTCCCTATATATATATTTCTGTTAAAAAAAAATAGCAAGTTTTACTCAAACAAGCGAATGTTATTGTTGTATCAGGGAGGGGGGGTAAGGTGTTAGTTCTTTGAGTAACTAAGAATCACTTTTCTTTTTCACCTGCAAAAAACATATGTTATGCTATTGAACAAAACAACAGAAAAAAAAAAAAAAAAAAAAAAGGGAAAAAAAAAACTTTCAAAATTAAGGCCTTGATCATATCAAGCGGAAATATCTTTTTTAGAAAAAAAAAAAACGAATATTCACCCAGGCATCTTTAATGAGGCGTTAGGGTTATGTATATCGTTTTATTAGTGAGCTCGCCAGATCTGTCCGGTGCTGAGCTCTAATTTTATTTTTCTCCTGCTGTCTATTTAACCATTCCATTTCATGGTTTCCTTGGACTTTTGTTTTTCAGTTGAAGACAAGCTATGCCCTCCTCAAGAAAAAAAGTATCAATGTATTTAACCCCCCTTACTTGTTTTTCCCTTTTTAAACCAATATCCTTTCAGCAAATGATGTTATACCCCTATGGACCCCTCAATACAGCTTCAGTCATACGTCGTTTTGTTACTTGCCTTTAAAAAAAAAAAAAAAAAAACCCCCTCGTCACTCCCCTTGGTATGTTAGCATATATTGATTTTGCACAACTGCAATTATCTAACCAAATAATTGTGAAAAAGAGACTTTGAATTACCTTTACTAGTGTGGTAGTGGAGGTTAGCCTGTTCTGTTGTTCACAGTGTGACTGACAGGATATACATATAATTAGTTAGTTAGTAGTTCAGATTTTTTACTTTGGTTCAGTAGCTACTTCTGCTGGACTCCATGAGAGAGAGTTTTACTGGCTTCTGTTGATGTTTGCGTGTGCAGTCGTTTTCTCACTTGTGGATAATTTTTTTAAAAAAAAAAAAAAATTGTTGTTGGGGGGATTCCCTTACGAGACGTTATTATTAGAATGTTTTTCCCCATACTTCTTTCAGATTAAATCTTTTTTTTGGTTCGGCTGCAATAATTATAAAAAAAAATAATCAACACTTTGAATACCCCTTTGTTTGGTTTTCTTAGTTTTTTTTTCGTTTGCCCTTTTTTATTTTAGGTCCTTTTACCACGACAGGCGGCAATTTGTTAACTAAATTGCTTTTGAAAACGAACTTGTGGTTTTTTCTTTTAAAACTACTATTATTTTTGCGTGTTTTTTTGCACCTCTCCTACTTCGTTCACTTGTTTTCATAGTTTGTTGTTGATTTTGCGTTGCCCTTCCCGAAAGTGTTTTTTTATTTATCTGGTTTCCTTAGTTTAGTATTTTACCTGTCTTGTCTTTCTTTTTTTAGAGAGAGATGGGAATTCAAATCCGATACGCCAACATCAATGCATTACGGTATGAAATGTGTTAATTGTATGCTGACCATTTTTTTTTTTTTTTCGAGGCGGATAGTTTAAGTAAATAAACTGCCTTCACAATAGACACATAAAATTAGAGGAGAGGGTGTCATACTTTCTTTAAAGGAAAAACATATGTTTTAAGTCTGGAGTAAAAAAAAGAATATCTGTGTTTGTAGATAGCAGGATTTCCCCTCCCCCAAAGTATCAAAGTTCCCCCAAAAATTGATCATCATACCCAAATCCAACTCCCTACTCACGCACAAAAGAGAGTATTAAAAATCATTGGTTGCTTATTTCCTTATTTATCTTCGCCTTATTGGTTGTAAGTTATGCCCAGATCTCACAACTCCCTGTTGCTTTCGCAGTAAGGTTTTTTTTTTTTTTTTTTTTTGTCTTTTTATTATTATTATTATTATTTTGAAAATTTTTATATTATCCCCTCTTCCTTCTGTTCTTTATTTTTATGGGGGAAAAAAAAAAAAAAAAAAAAAGGTTTAAATGAGATTCATTGGAACCCTATATGTGGCTGCAGACTTTGATTGCTTATTGCTGTGAGTTACCTCTCTTGAGAACTTCTTAAAGATGCAGCAATTTTTTGGTAATTTAGTCTAGTCGTAATACAACCAGCCCCTCAAAAAAGAAAAAAATAAAAAATAACAATACTTCACACAAAGAAAAAATTACCTCGATTGTTTTTTTTCTTTTTTTTCTGTCCTTTTTTGGTTACTAAATCATGAAGGTTAGATTTACTTACAATTATATACATACCACCCTATGCCTTTTTTTTTTTTTTTTTTTTTCCCACCACCTTTCTTTGGTAGCTGTATCTAGATTAAAGCGTCACTTACCAAAATATTTTCCCCCCAACTGGAAGCAGCAACGGCATTTCTTATAATAAAGAAATGGAGCTTGCAGTCTTTTGATAATGCTTCTTTCAGGGGGTTTTGAAGCCAGCCATTATTTACTTAATTTCGACTGAAATGAATTAGTGAGAGGGCCTCACTCAACCCGTCAGGTCCAAATATTAATAACAGCAGTGTTCCTCAAGTGACATTTACGTACTTATAGTAAAGCTGTTGTTGTTGTTGTTGTTGGTCGTGTGCGTTGCATGACACCGTCTGAAGAAACTAAAAAAAAGTGCCTTTATCTCCTCCCATTACAAGGATTAAGGTAAACCCTTACCTGTAATCTCTTGTGAGTGGGGAGGGGTGGAAAGAAAGAAAATTCAATCATCGTATCGTATTACTAATCATCTCAATAGTTTTGCTTTATTCCTTTTCCACATTTTCGGAGAAGGAATGAATAGCAAAATCCTTCTGTTATTTCCTTTTCTGGATTGTGTGTTTTGTTGTTGTCGTCGTCTCGTCAGAAAAGCGGAAATAAAAGGAAAAAAAAAAAAAAAAAGGGAAAACCCCTAATTCCACAAAAATAGTTTGCGAAATCGCCAACTCATCACAAAAATTTTAACCGCTCGAAACAACCCAACATGACGGGAAAATTTTCAGAATTTTCGGAGCTCCGGTGGTTTATTGGTTATGACCGCCGAATCATGACCCGGAGGTCTCGGGTTCGAACCCCGTGACATCCTTTTTTCTCTTTTTCGTAATGACGGAAAATGTGACCAAAACATAGTCAAAGGGCGGATTGATCACCCACTGGTCGAGTTGAGACATATTCCCGTTGCAATAAATCACCAAGACCCCTCCCGTGTGATCGATCACTTTAAAATGTTACTGTGCAGTTCACCAGTGAGACTAAGATCTCCAACCAAAATTCACCAGACTTCAAGCAGCATTCCAAATTAGGTAATTTTTGTCACATTCGAACCATCGAGAACAGAAATTCTCACGTTAGTAAAAGCTTGACCTTTAGAAATGTGGCTTAACGATCCTCATCATCGATTTAGGTTCGTGACTTAGAAGCCTTCGTCAATGTGGCCCTCCTCCCAGCCAAACTCCCCACCTGACTGGTGTCTATAAACGAGGGGTCGAGCCGAAGCCCGTTTGTCGCTGGAATCGGAAAAGCTACGAGTCCGAAAGGACCCTAACCTCCGAAGAGGCAGCTGCCGTTCCCCCATCATTGGATAAGTAAAGCGACGATAAGAGTTGGTAAACCTCCCACCTATAACTACACCCGACTAGAGTCAAACTCAACAGGGTCTTCTTTCCCCGCTGACAGTTTCAAGTCCGTTCCCTTGACTGCTGTTTCGCCAGATAGTAGGTAGGGACAGAAGGAATCTCATTAGTCCATTCATGCGCGTCTTTAATTAGAAGACGAGGCATTTGGCTACCTTAAGAGAGTCATCAGTGGGAGTTGGCGATTTCGCAAACTATTTTTGTTGAATTAGAGGTTTTCCCAAAAAAAAAAAAAAAAAAAAAGAATATTGTTACATTTTTTTTAATAGAAAAAAAAAAAAAAAATTTCTCTTATTTTTTCTCTTATTTTCATCCCTATCTCTGTTGGTTATAAGTTGTTCCTCAGTTTTTTTTTTATCGAAATTCCCCAAAATTATTTTTTCATTCTCCCTTGAAGCAACGAAAAGATTACTTCTACAAGCATACTGATGAAAGAATAGTTTGTTTTATGTTATTTAATACAATAAAGTTGTATTTTACAAAAAAAAAAAAAAAAAAAAAAAAAAGGTAAATACATATGAGTTTAATAAAACTTTCGCTGTTTTTTTGTCATAGTAGTGTCAATACGTACTGACATTGGAAAATTTATTATTATTTCTTTTGTTTTTTACCTTCTCTTCACGCAGAATGATACATATTCTGAATTTTTAAAAAAAAAAAAAAAAAAAAAAAAAAAAAGAAATATATGCCATGTCCGTTCACAGATGTTATTATCTTTTTAGCTTGGATGATACTTTTGAATTTCTTATTTCAGCGAATCTCTAGTGAGAGGATCTGGTCCTAGGGTTTGCTTTTTTTTTTTTTTTTTTGCATTACATCTCCACCTGTCACTACTATCCTGGGTGGTGGTAAATGTGATGTCCTACGTACTTCTATTTTAATTAAAACATTCCTGACATTCATAATTTTGGGTTTTAAGTGATTCTTCGGTTGGACTATAATTTTTGTTTTTATATAATATTACATTTTTGAAAAACCATTTTCTTTGTATCGAAATTTAAAAAAAAGCCTGTTTGCATTACTTTTTATTAATTTATTTATTTATTTAAAAAATAATTAATTTTTTTTTTTTTTTTTTCACTTAAGGTTTCCTGAGAAAAGGAAACGTGAAAATCAAAGAAAATCTCGGATTTTTTTTAGATTTTATTTTTACTGTAGACAGTAGTGTCGACAGCCAGCTAGTTAATACGTTGTTTGGTTTTAAGCTAATCTACTCAAAAACGAAAGTGGGTTACTTTTTATAAACAAAAAAAGAAGTTCCGCAAATACGTTGCACCTGAATAAGGTAATCGGAGAATCAATTTCAAAAAAAAAATCATAAAATATGAAAGTCTGTGTGTGAAAATTAATAGACGAGTATTAAAAAAAAAATGCTCAAATCTTTATGGGGTGGTGAACTGGATACCTATTGGCAATATTCTATTGTAATTCGTTTAATGGTATGCTTGTAAGCAATGCCTTGTTCTCTTAATTTAGTTTTTATTATTATTTTTCTTTTTTATTTGTTTTTTCACGCATCGCCGTGTGTCCTGGTTAATCTGCGATCTGGCGATTTTTCATTACTTTTTTCTCATTGTTATTTTTTTCTTTTTTTAAAATTTAAAAAGAGAACGAAAAAAAAAAAAAATTTTTTCAGTTCCCTTTTTTTCCCCTACCCTTGCTCTCAATCTCCTCTTTTTGTTACATGCTGAACGAGCTAACTAGCCATCGGTATCAGCAAAGAAGGGGAAAAAAAAAACCGAAAAAAAAAACAAAAAAAAAAAAAAACGGAAAATAAAATAAAAATTCTAGTTTCGCTACATGATACTTTGTGTGCTTTCATTACTGAACAGTTTAGTGATGAAGGATTACTGGTTGTTTTATGTTTGCTAGAAAAGAAGGGAAAAAAAAAAAAAAAAATAACAAAATCGAACAAGCAAACAAAAAAAAAAAGAATTCGGTATTTTATAAAAAATAATATTTATTTTATTTTACTTTTTATCCGACTCAAAATATTTATGCTACTTTTCACGGCTTTTGTTTTTAAGGTATAAACCCAGTTTTTGTCAACATGTTCTCTCGTATCAAGATTATTATTAACATTTTAAACTCACACTGATCAATCAACCAGGTAATTACGGTTGTTTTTTCCTTTTAGTTTTTCATCACGTTTTATTATTTAGTTCAATCATTTTCCGTAGTAATAGGGTAGTCAGTCTAGTGGGGTAAATATCTCCTTGATCGTAAGGGGAGCCCCATATTGATTTTATTTTTTTTCTAATGATTGCTTTCTTCTTTTTAAAAAAAAAAAAAAAAAAAAAATTATTGTTGACTAATCGATACGCAGTGAAAACATGTATGACTCTTTCAAAGTTCCCGATCCGTTTTTTTTTTTCCCGTTTTTTTTCCATTGTGTTTTTCTTGTTTAGCCTGTTTTGCCTCTTTTACATAACTCAGGAGAGCCTCTACTGTGGCACACGGTTCGTTAAATCACAAGCACTATCGTTGTCGTCAATTTTTCGTTGTTGAGTTTGACTTTCCTTTTAACCTCTAACGATTAGAGAAAAAACCCATATTAGTTTTTCAACCAAAAATACTTATGTAATCACACATCGAAAATATGCAACTTAGTGGTTCCCTCGAAAAATTACCAACCAAAATACAAGGAACTCTTGGGTAAGCTTAGCTTCGAACAAAAAAAAAAAGTTTTGTCCTTCGGAACTCAGTTGTGCAAGAACTGAAAAACTGAGGCTGGAATGGAAACTATTAAAGAATTTACGAATCCATGGAAGAGAACGAATAAACATTATAATAAACCCGTAGTCATCTAATCCCTGTTGTCAACTTTACTTTAGCGTTGATGTCAGTCAGGTGGCGTTGACAGTCTTGGGATACTTTAATTATAAGCTGTGCACTCTTTTTTTGCGCGGTATATTATTCTTTATTTATTTATTTACTAAAAAAAAAACAACATTATTATCACGTCCCTCCTACTCCCTGCATTTTTTTTCTTCTTTTTTTTTTCTTACATTTCTTTTTTTTTTGTTGTGATTTTTCGTCGTCGTTTGTTGTCCCAACAAACCTACGACATGCATCTTGTTCTGTTGGATGCTAGGGTGCAGCCTTTTTTTCTTTTTTTGTCTAAGCTCGTTTTTTTTTCATGAGCTACCGAGTGTTATGTGAAGAAAAAAGAAATTATGTTTAGGAATTAATGTTTATTCACGTCTCTTTTATCTAAAAAGGGGTCTCACGGCTGTTCAGTGCAAGTGCAGCCTGTGAACTTTTTTTTTTTTGTTTTTTGTTTTCTTTTTTGTAGTTTTTTCCTTTTCTTTAAAAAAAAAAAAAAATTCTTCAGAGTTTTGTTTACTATATTTTGAATCAACAACAAAAAAAAAAATTAGCAAAAAAAATGAATCTTTTAACACTAAATTTCAATTTCCCCTCATTTTTCTTTTTGACTTTTTTTTTTTGTTTCATTCAAAAAAAAAAAAAAGATAACTATTTAACACTGCTTGTGTGTTGCTTGCTTGTATTGACAATAAAACTTTTGCGTGTTAGTCATGAAAAATTATTCGTTGTTTAAGCAGCCGCGAGTGATCGCACGAAAAATGAAAATCTTCCCAAAAAACGAGTATCTCCTACTGTGTGTTATTGTATAGTGTTTACCTCTTTTTTAGGAACGAGTTTTTTTTTTTTTTCTTGTACTAGAAAAAAATAAAATAAAATAACACCCTAACAGTTGAAAAACTGTTCCATAATATTTATCGAAAAAAAAAAAAAAAATGCGCGTTTTTGCTTTGTTAAATAAACGTTTTTCTGAACTGTAAATACAAACACATGTTATGTGAAGGTCACAAAACATTGAAAGTGGTTCAGAATAAGGTGTTGTTTATTCAGCTTGAAAATATCTTTTTTTTTCTCTCACTGACCATTGATTTTTTTTAAATATTTATATTTTTTACTTACTGTGAAGCAGATGCTGTCGGAATAAGTACTGCAAATATCCACTTTTATTATGTTGTTTGTTCCGCGAGCTTTCATCTGTTTTCTTTTTCTTTTTTTTTTTTTTTTGATGCAAATTGTCTGACTAAGTTGTCATTCCGTTGCTTTGTGATATTTTTCCTCAAAAAAAAAAAAAAAAAAAAAAACTTAACCTTTACTAATATTTTGCCCTTCAAATCTCTTTTGTATTTTTTTTTTGTTTCCCCTATTTTTTTTGTTAAAACACATTGCTAGTATTCTGTTTCTTTTGCTTGTATTTTATTGTTTATTTATTTATTTATTGAATCTAGTCAGTTAGTTTCGTCGTGTCGAAAATTTCGTTTTTTCTGTTCCAATTAGGAATTATTCGGCGAGGTTCCTAACCTGGATGACAACCATGCTCCGCACTAAAATTATGTTATAGTGCGAAAGAGAGTTCTCACGACCTGTGGGAGCTTCCGTGAACACTATTTTATAATTTTTGTTTGTCGAGGCATGTATAATCTTTTACCCCAACCCAGTTCTCAATTGCCTTCAGAAGGCAATTTTTACATCTGTTCACAAAGAGACAGAGATTCCTCAACCCCCCCCCTAGTACAGAGGCTGTCCCATGATAAATACGTGTGCACTTCCTTAAAAAGAATGACCGAGGAAGAGTTAAAAAACTGCTTGACCCTTTGACTGCTGAATAGGCGCCTTGGGTCATCCTCTCTTAGTGGTCTAGACATGCTTTTTATAGTGAAATAATAATCGTAGATTTTGGATGCAGAAAAAAAAAAAAAAAAACAAGCATTTTTTCATTCCAAATGGAGGGCACGGTGCATATTGTTCACAGGCAGTTTTCGTTTTTTTTTTTTTTTTTTTTTTTTTACTAGTTTTTCTTAATAGTTGTGGTTAATTTTAAAAACAAATAAAAAACAAAAAAGATGTTCCCCCTGTCCCCGATGCGAAAAGTGTAAAGTAAAAAAGACGCGATTAAATAGTGCATCCGCTCTCTCTCTCTCTAGCATGCATAGCAATATTTATTTTTCTCCTTTATTTTTTTTCCTACCTTTCATGTAATAAAAACTCATTATAATACACAACTCGTTGGCTTATCTGTAAAGTCTATTGAGTGTGAAAATAACTTATGAAAAAAAAAAAAAAAAAAAAAAAAAATAAAATAACCCAATCCTTCTCGTGTTAAATTACTATGAGAATGGAATAATTACGTTTGAATAAGAAAAACCATAAAAAGACACAAAAAAAAAGAAAAACGGTTTTTCCTCTCTCCTTTTATAATTATATTTCATAAGAAATTAGTCATCAATCTTCTTTCATAGGCATAAAGGGGATCCTTTTTCTTTCTATTGCAATCAACCAATGAAAAAACGCATACTTGCTTATTGACTTGATTGTTATTTGCCTCAGCGAGTTTGTCGTCTGGAACTCATACACTTCGTGCGTCGTGGCATGCATTGTTCATGATGTGTTTAGAACTCTGCTGTAGAATGGTAAAAAAAAAAAAGTAAAGTGAGGGTCTTGAGTAGTAAGTTTGTTTTGTAGTCTGCTCGCTTCTCGATTGATCATGTAGGTGTTTTTATTCCGAATGGTCTTCTTTCGGCTAGGCCTGAAATACTAGCTTTTTGCCAAATTCTAATTTCACTTTTTTTTTAATATTTTTTAATCTTTCGTCAATCAAAGATAACTCCTGTCCTGCATTCCCCCAGTATGCGATCGTTGCTGCTTTTAACTAAAAGTAGTTTTTTTTTTTTTTTTTCCCCCCTTCATTTTTCTCCAGTTTTGTTTATTAAGTAGATGCTCATCTCATATGATATGCGACTGTAAAAGGTTATAGATGAGCTAAACTACAAACTACTAGTATAGTACAACAGGATTACAGTTGTAGTCTGTTGAACTTTTTTTTTTCGCCAATTCAATTTTCCATATGCGATTATTTATAACATCGGGTTAGTGGCACATTTTTGTGATGGTCCTACTTGGTGACGATGATTTCGTAGGTTTGTACGGTTCATCATCAAAAAAAAAAAAGAACAAAAAAAAAAAAAAAAAAAATCGCGACTAAAATATAACCATAATGATGAATAAAATGTTTTGCCATTCGAAGGCAAGCACACCTCTCATGAATTTTTTATTTTTCTTTTTTCTTCCCCCATCTTCCCTACTACTGCTTAGTAATATTATATTTTTTTGTTTTTTTAATATTACTTTTTCGGTTCAACTCCTATTCACAAAGGTCCAACAGCCTTTATTCGTTACTGCTTTCATTCGCAGTGATTTTTTTTTTTTTTTTTCGTCTCTCACCCATTGTTGTTCTCATATTTATTTTTGCCCTTCCCTTTTCCTATCGTTTCTTCTTTTCGGCGGCTTGTTGTCGAAATGGGGGAAGTAGCTTTGTTGTGGGAATAGGATTTCTTTATCTGAGTTCCCAAATGGAAACCTGATCTCAAGTTCGAGTACAACGTATTTGTAGCGAAAAAACAAAGCGTCCACTAGAGGTGTTCTACATAGTCGTCAGCAATAATTAAAAATAACGGTGAAAGGTCAAGTTTCGATATTCTTATGCTACCAGTACAACAACCGTGCGAATAACGGCCTTGCCTTGCCATTACAGAATCAAACAGCTATGTTTTCTACTTTTCCTCGCGAATATCTTACTTTGCGGTAACTGCGCTTCCCCTACGGACCCCTTATGGTACCGCATTCTCGAAAAGTGTACTTTTGAGTACTACGACTCGCAACCTGATTGAATTCGTATATTTGATTGAGAATTCGTATTTATTTATTTTGTTATTCAAAATATTTTCTTAAACAGTCGCATTATGATTGGAATCGATAAGTAAAATGTTATATTATATGTTTTCAGTTATGTTTCTTTCAGACTTCACTACTACATGGAATGGTTTCTTCCTATGTACCGAACGAAGAGCAAACCCGCCAGCAGAAATAACAACACCGTAAGAAAAGTACTCGAACGGGGAGCAATCGTCGAAGGAGTTGAAAAGAAAGATGTGCTGGAACTGTGCGGACAAAGTCCAAAGACATGTCGTGGGCTATACGAACAATTAAAAAAAGGTGTCCGAAGCGAGAACGGAAACCAAATTAGAAATTCATTGCAACTGACGGAATTTCTATCAAGCAACAACACTCTATTTATGTCTTACACGATAAGTGGAGGACTTGGAATGGAAGTGGCGGAACTCAGGCAATACGAAGGTGATTTTGATTTGATTTGTGGAGATGCAAAGAATGCCGAAATAAGGGAAATAGCCACCAGATTACATTCAAAGATCGAAGAAGCTACCGCAACTCACGATCCTTTACAAGACACTACTCACTCGCATAGAATCGTATCAATTAATGGAAAGTTAGATTTGAATGAGTCGAGGTGTCCAAGTCTTTGGAGTTATTTCTTCCGTCCATCTAAAACTAATTCTTACGACATTCATGAGTCGGAGTCTGAACGGTTGCAAAGTCTTTTACAGAAGGAATCTTATTCTCAATTAGACGCCGAACATTTAATTATTTTCTGTTCTAAAAATGTTGATTCAAGTACTCGTATTCTGCAGCTGTTGACATCGCAGTTGCGTTCGAGTGCGGGAAGTCGATTCTCACTTCCAAAAATAATTCGAATATTTGAGATACTGCAGTCTCTGATTACCCTTCCTGAAACAGCAACTCACTGTCTTCGTGAACGACAGCTTCTTCTTTCATTCAACAATTCTGATGCTGCTGTTTTTGCTACAGATCTATGTCGTTCCCTAAACCTCATTCCTTCTGATTCACACCAAAGGTTATGCATTACATCTCCTTAGTAAGTGATATCCCTACACTGAACTTACCGAAATTCGTTGTATTTACCCCATGTGTTGCGTTAAGACAGGTGGTATTCTTATCAAGATAATTTCTTTTTACAGTACCTCATCACTACTATTATTAATAATGACTGATAAGTTGGCTAAGTTGGCTGCGGGTGCTGCAGGTGTTGCTGCTTTGCGTCATATGTACGATCAATACATAATTAATAGACCCATGGCTAGCATTGAAGTAGCAATTGAGAGTTTCAGAAATGGAATTCCAATCATTGTTATGGATGACGAAGACAGAGAAAACGAGGGAGACATCATCCTACCTGCGCAAGACACTTCAGAAGCGATCCTTGCGATCCTTGTAAACGAAACAACTGGAATCTTATGCGCACCAATGACTGAAGAATGGGCTGACAGAATTGGACTGTACCCCATGATAGCTCTCAACACTGATCCTAAGGGAACAGCCTTCACAGTTACTACTGATCTTAAGCCTGTTGTACCATCGGATTCTGGATTAATCCCTGACGTGTGTGATAGTAACGGAGAGTCTGGTCTCACCACTGGAGTATCAGCATATGACAGAATGAAAACGTTCCATGCTTTGGCACACCCGGATGCGAGAGGCAGCGATTTCGGACGTCCAGGTCACATCTTCCCTCTTAGAGCAAAGAGAGGTGGTGTTCCTGAAAGAAGAGGTCACACAGAAGCATCTGTTGACTTGTGTCGATTAGCAGGAAAGAGACCAGTTGCTTGCATTGGTGAACTCGTTAAGAAAGATGGATCAATGAGAAGACTTGATGATTGTAAGAGATTGGGATGGCAATTAGGATACCCTTGCGTTACTATTGACGCTCTCGCGAATTATCTTTACAAGAGACCAATTGCAAAACTCCCTCCTCGTCTTGACGTTGTTAAGGTTGCTGAATGTGAGATTCCAGTCAACAGACAAGACAAGTTTTTAGGAAAATGGAAAATGATTTGTTTCAAGGAGGCTGGTAACCATGAACACATTGTTATGGTACTCGGAGACGTAACGAAATCAGACGATGTACTCGTCAGAATTCACTCAGAATGTTTCACTGGTGACTTATTAGGTTCAATGAGATGTGATTGTGGTGAACAACTCGACAGATCATTTGCTCAAATAGCAGCCAATGGCTGTGGTGTCATCATCTACATGACTGGACACGAAGGACGTGGTATTGGTCTCGTTAACAAGATGCATGCCTACGAACTTCAGGCAAAGCGTGGCTTTGACACCTACCGTGCCAACAGAGAACTTGGTTTCGAAGACGACACCCGGAACTTTGACGCCTGCGCTAAAATAATCAAACAACTCGGAATGACTGAAAAACACATCAAGTTGCTAACAAACTGCCCTCTGAAATGCAATGCTATTTCTGACTCAGGTCTCTCCGTATCTTCAGAACCTCTCTTGTGTGAACACAATGAATTCAACACAAAGTACCTTGCTGATAAGAGAAGCAGAGAGGCTAGACAACGTGAAGGTGGACTTGCTTCAAGACCTCAGAACATCACATCTTCCTTAAGATTATCTGACAGAGAACATTTATCACTAATTCCAAAACTAAGAATTGTAATCATCAGAACTGTTTGGTTTGGAATCCCACTTCGTAATCTCGAAAAACAAGTAATTCAATTCCTTGAAGAGACAGGACTCGACGTTGCTAACGTTGGAGTTGTTACAGTTCCAAGTGCTGAGCATCTTCCGTACGCTGCGAAGACTGTTGCTGAAACTGGTAAAGCTGATGCAATCTTATGTCTGGGAATTACTATTAAGGGAGGACACTCTCCACATGCATTCGCCTGCATGTCATCTGCAGTAGCAGAGGGACTGACAATGGTTCAGATTCAACAAGGAACACCAGTTCTGTATGGAGTGCTATCATGTGATCACAAGCAACAGGTTATCGACAGATGCAGTGTTGGTTCAGAACTCGCCTACTCACTCGCACTGTCAACCATAAAGGTTGCCACCGAACAACGCAGAATGGTTGAACCAAAGGGAGGTGACATTCCTGCCTTCCCAAGTGTTGACAGCAACACCTGCGCATCTCCTATCGCTGTCACAATGAGACAGTCTTGCGCAGCAAATGATACCCAGGCTGAAGAGTTGTCTAACAACATTCAGTTACCAGCAGAAGAGATGGCCAAGACACTAAAGGTTGCGGTGATTGCTACAGTACGTCATCAAGAGATGGTTGACACAATGACTAATGAATTGATTGATCGTTTAGTTGATCATTACGTTGATAGAAAGAATATTACCATCACCAGAGTTCCTGGAAGCTTTGAGATCCCATACGCGGCATCAATTGCTGCAAAGAGTGGAGCTGATGTCGTAGTGAGCTGTGGAGTGTTACTAAAAGATGACAGCGCTCATTTTGAATACGTTGCTTACGCTGAGGCACTCGGATCAGTTGACGTTCAATTAGAACAATTGTGTCCTGTGTTGTCAGGAGTAGTCTTATGTAGTGATGAATCTCAGTTAGCTGCTAGGGTTTCAGAAACCCCAACTCCTCTGGCATTGTCAGTTCTTCATCAGGCTGCCTTGTCTCGTGAATTAAAGCAATACAATGCAACTACTACTCCATCAAACTTTGGAAACAACCCGAACCCTCTTGTTGAAGGAACTGACAGTGACAGAGGTAATCTAAAGGTCGGGATCTTAAGAACTGCGTGGAACGAGAATATGGTTGTTCAGATGCGTGACGGTATTAAAAACTACCTGACATCTGTTGGTGTTAAGTCTGACAACATTTACGAAAGAGTTGTTCCGGGTTCTTATGAACTCCCAAGTGCAGCACAGTTGTTGTCTGACTCTACTGATGTAGATGTTATCTTATGTCTTGGTATCTTAATTAAAGGAGATACTAAGCACTTTGAATACATTTGTCAGGCTACTTCACACGGTATCTTACGCGCCCAACAACAGGTTGGTAAGGTTCCAATGTTGTTTGGTGTTTTAACTTGTTTCTCTGTTGAACAATCAAAAGAAAGAGCGTGTTCAAAAGACAATCACGAAAGACTTGCAAAGGCAGCTCTTCACATGGGATTATTGAAGAGGGAAACTTATGGAAAGTCACAGCAGAAATCAGCTGCTATTTCTGTTGGATCAAAAACTGTTGAACCAAACTCACTCAGACCTGCATTATTGGGAGAGCTTGTTAAGGACATCCCACGTACTCTTGAGGCACCAAGTAAAGAAGAAGCTGCGACTACTTCCGTAGCAATTGTCGCCACGTGTGACGAAGAAGTCGAATTAGTTGAGCAAATGGTAACAGGAATCTCAGAGGTATTCGAGCTGGCTGGACTAGCCCCGGCATCTGTTGCAGTTCAGTACGTTCATAATTCATTCGATCTGTCTGTTGCCTGTTCAAATGTTATTCAAAATACTGATGTCTCTGCTGTGCTTGCCGTTGGTATGTATTCCTCTTTTTGTTTACCTTAAATTCATTCTCTTATTTTAATAAACAACATAACAGGTGTTCTCATTGATGATAACACTGCGAGATTTGAGTCTGCTTGTGAGGCTTCATCATACGGACTTCGTGAGGTGTGTTATTTATTTATATAAATTTATTGTGATGAAGAAAATCTGATGACGATATAAACAAATAGGTATCACTTCAACATGGTGTTCCAGTGCTGTTTGGAGTACTGACATGCAACAACAGAGAACAAGCCAAATCAAGAGCAGAAGCAGGTTCAGAACTTCACTACTCATTGGCTATGTCAACACTTCACATGGCTTTGATGAGGAAACGAGTTGGTCTCAGACAAGGAGGTCGTAAGTTAAGACTAAAAGCAGTTACTGCTAATGATGATATTAAGGATGCTGGTTCCTTAAAGGTCTGTCTAATTAGAACTTCATGGAATGAAGAACAGCTATTGGGCTCAATCGAAAGTATTCGATCGAAGCTAATGGATTCTGGTGTACGTGTCTGCAACATCATGGAAGAAGTCGTTCCAGGAACCTTTGACCTTCCTTTTGCAGCAAAGCAAATCGCTGAAGGCGAACATGTTGATGTAGTCTGTGTGATTGGAAGCATGATTAAGGGTGACACACTTAACTTTGAATACATGGCTGCAGCGACAATCAGAGGATTCACTTCAGTTGGAAAAAATAAAAATGTTCCTATGGTTTGGAGTGTTGAATGTGTCAAGAAACACAGCGATGTAAAGATTGATCCTGAACAGGTGACTTCTCGCATTCTCTCATCTGCGCTTTTGCCTCGTCGTCTTCAAGGACAATAGTTTTTTTTTTCTCTTCCTGAATACTCTTTTTACAATCTGCTTTACTATACTACAGCTTTGCTGTTTTTTTTTTTTTAAAATCTTTTTTTAAATTTATAATTTTTTTTTATTAATTATTTTCCCCTTTCTTCTTTCTTGTCAAAAAAAAAAAAAAAATTATCATCCTGCTAACAAGAGAAAGGAGACTCAGTCAAAATATCGACAGGTGATAAATATTACTTAGGAAATGTCATTCAGCGTTTAGTGGTGTGCTTGTTCCTCACTCGTTGTATTTGAATCGCACGTAGTACTTATTTTTGATATGTTTTTTTTTTTTTTTTTATCTCTTTTTTTCCAGTCCAATTTTCCTTTAGCCTCACTGTGGTCACACTAATGTGTGAAGAAGAGCCTTTTCTAAAAAATATGATAAGGAAAAAAAAAAAAAAAAAAAAAAAATGGTACAAAATCCCAGCCTAAAAATACCAAAAAAAAAAGAAAAAATCGCTTGTGAAAAAACTTTCATTGGAAGCTTTAGCAATTGTTAACAGCGATCAGTCTTTTTGTATAGAAGGTAGTCATATCATCATGTGGAACATATGGAATAGCTATGTGTGTGTCTTATACGTATGAGGGAAAAGGGAAAAAAAAAAAAAAAATTATCGTCTTGTTCATCTTAACTGCTGTCTTCTTTCTCACTTTTTTTTTTTTTCCCCTTCCCGATTTTCATTAGTCACAATTAATGAAAATCAGTCTTGTTTTTCCGAGACTCTCCCACATTACATACGCGTTGGAAGCGATTCATGTTTCTGTCGTATGAGACCATTTATTATTATATTTCTCTTTTTTTTTGTGTGTTTAAAAAAAAAAAAAAAAAAAAAAAAAAAGCATTCACAGTATCAGAATAATTAATATAAGATGGTTTTTCTGCTTTTTCCATTTGTTCATTTTTTTTTTTTGTTTTTTAAATTGTTTGTTCCGGGATGACTCTCATTCACTAGAAAAGCCCAATGTGTCAAAAAAAGAAATTACTCTTCCTTTTTTTTCGTAGAGTAAAATCCCCATTTGAGGGGGTGGATAGCTTTTGGTTTTTCGTTATTTAAATATGTACGGCTTGTTTCTTACTGACAACGATAACCATCTCTTCCCCTTGGATGGTGTGTGTTCGCTTTTGTTGTGAAAAAAGTCCTGTATTGCTCTGTACTCACCGAAAAAAATGTTTTTTTTGAAAGAGTAAAGAGTAAGAAAAGAGTGTTTGAACGCAAACGGTCTTTTCTCCTCCTCCTCCTCTCCTCTTCTCGTTCCCCTTATGTTTCAATAGCTTAAAGACTGCTTTGTTTCAAGGTTATTTTTTTTTCCCTTCATAGCCTCTATCTTATTCAAAATGGAAAAAAAAAAAAAAAAAACCAAAACCAAAACCAACACCCTTTTTTTACCCCACATTACCAACTTCCTAGAAAAAAAAGTATTCATTTCACGCATTTTAAAAGCGTGAAAAACTACCTTTTTTTTTTTTTTTTTAAATTTTTTTTTTCTCTTCCCCATGGGGAAACTGAATTTAATGAGCTTTTTCTAATATAAAAAGGAAGTCACTTGCCATCCAGACTACATTAAAAGAACAGTATACAAGGAAAACAGTGCGGAAGACTGTATTTTGGCGAACTAGTTTACAATTTTTTTTTTTTTTTTTTTTTTCCCCTGTTCTTTTTGTTAGACATAAAAAAGTGTGGCTTTATGTTTTTCTGAATTAAAAATTTATGCTGCCTTTCTTCCGTACCGAACACACAATAAAAAAAAAAAAAAAAGAAGAAAAAAAAAAATTAAGACTCTCATTGTTTCAGTATTGCTGCGGAGATGTTCTTTTTTTTTTTTTTTTTTTTTCGAAGCAAGATAGCCTTTATCTTTCCGTTCTTTCCGACCCTTGGTTGCTGGCCTCCAACTCGTTGAGAGTCTTTGGCTGTTGTTGAATGTAATGTGTAGCTGTCGCATTGTTGTCTACCGCATGACATTTCCTTAATATTACAATGCAAAGCTAATCCTGGAAATGCCTCACTTATTATATATTCTTCTACTTTGATATTTTTTCCTCAACCTTGCAAACCAAAAAACGTACTTCATCTAAGGTCTCAAAAAAAAAAAAAAAATTGCTGCATGAGTTGAAAAATTAATTCATACTTTTAGCAAAAAAAGTTTTTTTGCAAAGTTTGGTTGGTTTTCAAACCAAAAACCGAAAAGAAAAGAAAAAAAAAAAAGAAAGCCAATTCTTAAAAAAAAAAAACTTTGAGACTAAACTTTTTGAGTACTTTTATTTCTATTAAACGTTGTCTTTCGCAACGGATTTTTCAAAAAAAAAAATAAAGAAAAGAAACGAAAAGAAAAGGGCGGAGAAAATAAGAAATAAAAATAAATAAAAAAATAACAGTTTTCGCACGTGTGAAGACTGTGTTAAGGAAAACAACAACAAAAAAAAAAAAAAAAAAAAGTTTTCTTTCCGAAAAATAGTAATGATAAATCATTTTTTTATTAGCGAATTCGCAATCTTACGTCAGTGTTGCTTGCGTATCACACTTTTCATACTTTTCGGTACTTTCCGAGTTAGCAAAAGTGTGTAGTCCTAGCCACAGTGTTTTTTTTTTTTTTAAAGTTTTTTTTTTTTTATTCTTTATTACGCCATGCTTAATTGGTATATACTAATCATCTGTGAATCCATGAAGCCCCGACGGGATATTCCTTTTCCCAAACCTGACAAAATGTATTTCACGAAACAGGAAGAAAGGAGAAAAAAAAAAAAAAAAAAAAAAAAAAAGAGAGAATCTCATACATACTCTACGAAAAGAATCGTTATCTAATTTTTTCAATAGCAGGAGGGGGGGGGAGGCATACATAAGGTATGCGGCAATATTCCGAAAGTGAAAAGGCGATAAGCCAAATGGATGGAGTGATGCTTATGTTGAACGGACTCTGTGATCGATCTACAGGAGTTGGTGACTTAGAGAACGATAAAACAGCTGGTATAGATTGGGAAGTAGTCTGCAAGGGATGTGGAATGGTAGGCGATAGTTGTGGTGAAGTAGATGATATGGTTTGGTTTGTAACAAAAGACTCAAAAATCGACACCGATGACCCAAATTCTGAAAACGCTGTAGTCCGTCGCCGAACAGAACAAGACACTTGGCTAGGCTCTGAAGAACATGAAAAAGTAAACTGGAAACACACTTTATTCCTCAATATCATTTCAAACTGGCACTACGAAGTCACAGTAGCAATCGTTCAAAAGGAAACAAAGATGGCTGTTGACTGGATTACAAAACGAGTTTACGCCTCACCAACAGAAATGATAGACACTGGGAAAGAAATATTATACGAAAACAGATATCCCTTAATATACTTCGCGATAGAAGACTGGACTGAGTCATTTGCGAACCTTAGGCTCACACCAGGATTCTTATGGGCTGTTGAATTGTCGTCACATTCATCAACTGGGACTCGTACACAAATAGTCAGAGGGACTCTTAGTTATGAAGCAGTCGCAAAATTCTTTCAATTAAAAGCTGGAGGAGCACTCGTCAACCATACAGAACAAGTTCAAGTTAAATCATCAGGAAAACAAGGTGAAGGTATAATGAGTCTCTCTGTCAGCATCGCACCTGAAGAAGAAGAAGGCCTCGATTTAGACATCCACAAAGGAGGCTCTACTGTAATTGGTAAACTGGCTCGACGCGCTAGAAAACACATCGAAGGCCGAGCTGGAAGAGTCGCGGGTTCGAATGTACCCGCTTTGAGATGTTGTTTAAAACATGTAGCCTCACCTCAAATTAAAGTAATGAATAGCATATCTCGATTAGAAGTCGCCAAGGCTAACGAAAAAGGTTGGATAAAGATTCCTACAGAAGAACAACTTCTCAGTGCAGTCAAAGATGGAGGGCCATTCTTTAATGGAGGTGCTAAGAATATGGTTTTACCAGCTGGGGGATCATTTTCAGTTGGTGGAAGTAGTGATAATGATAAGAGTAGTCAGTCAGCTTCTCAAGATCACGAAGAACGTTTGCAATCAATGATTGATATCGCAATTGGTGAACAAACAATTGTTGATGAGCAGCCACAGAATCCAATGCTTTGTAGTAATTGGATGGCATGCTTTCAATCTCAACCTCCATCACCAAAATCTACTCCACTCTTACTTGTTGACGCTCTTGTTCAATCTGCTTTCTCTAGTTGGATTGCCAAACGTGGAGGAAAACGTATCCTCGCAAAGCAATCATATCATCAACGAATGGTTGTTATCACTAATAAAGGTCTTCTTCATTACTTTTCTGATTCTACTCCGGATTCAACTGTAAAAGGAACTGTCTATTTGTGTGGTGCTCGGTTGAAGCTTCGAAAACGATCGCGACCTGCAGCTACAACGATACCATTCGTTCTTGAGATTCATCCAACTACTCCTCGACGACCTGGTGATTCAGAAGCTGATCGCATTTTTCAGTTTGGATTTCCTAACGAAGCCTCACGGATGAGATTCGTTCATGTTGTCGCAAATTTTTGTATTCTTCCTCCGTAGTAAATGTACTACACGTTAGTTGAGAATTTTAATTATGTTTTTCCGAAATTATCAGAATTTTCTTTTTTTTATCTCGTCTTTTGCCATTTGTTATTGCCCAAGCTTCTGTTTTTTTTTTTCAAATATTTTTTGCTCTGTTTTGCTGTATTCATTCGTTTTCTTTTCTTTTTTTTTTTTTTTCCCCTTTCTTTTATTGTATCATTTGATTATTTTTTTTTTTTTTTCTTGTCAAAAAGGCAGCAAACTTTTTTAGGCGTTTTATGTCCTTTTTCCTTCACTCCTGGTTGGTGGAGTGATTTGTCTGGTTGATTCCGTTAGCGAACGATCTCGACCCTTCGACGTTCTACGTCCTTTTTCCAAGACACTGTCGCCCTTCTTAAGGCGCCGTAGCGAGCCAATAGCAGGTCTGTGATGCTCCTAAATGTCCTAGGCTGCACGCGCACTACACTAACGCATTAAACGAGTCTATCTTGAAGAAGATGGAAAATCTTTTTTTTACAGGATGAGCAAAGGCACTCTCCTTTTTTTCTCGTACTAACCCGTATTGCTGTCGACATACACCGTTCCGAAGGGGTCTCTCTCCATCAGTAGGGTAAAACCAACCTGTCTACGTTTACGTTTTTTATCTAAAGTTGTTACTGGATTGATATGTATTAAAGTTTCACTCCCTTCCTCTTGTGAGTTGAATGATTTATATTTAGAACAGCATGTGTACTGAATTCAACCATGTTCTGGGAAGTAATGCTTTAGTCCCGCATTTAAATCTTGTTAGTGGAGTTCTGTGCAATCGAAACGTATGTAACACTGCGTACACAAATTGGGAATCAATTCACTTTTTTTCTTCTTTTTTTTAGTTAGGCATATAAAGTACCTTTTGCTTTTTTTTTTTTAAATTTTCTTGTCAAAAAGTTTTAATACTTTACTAATGGTCGTGAGCTTTAAGTTATTAGTATGACAATGAAGCAAGTTTCTTCATCCTTCGACTCTTCTTGTTGCGATTTCGTACGTCAGTCAACTGTTGGAGGACCCAAATCTTTAACTTTACTGGTGCGGTTGTTGCAGAAGAAATTGAAGCAGCTTGTTCTCTTTTGGGGACGTTTCCCAGGAAGAGGAAGAGTCGTTTAATTTTGACTTTGGTAGCGACATAATTTGTCCTCCTACTAAATTTTAACTTAATTTTTTTTTTTTTTTTTGATCAATCTGATTAAAATATTAATACCAACTAAAGTCTCCAGAAACTTACTAATGAAGGGACAAGTACGTTATTCCCACTTGTGTTTCAGAACTATGTTGTTTTTCTCAAAGAAAGTATTTTTTTTTTTTTTTTTTTTACAATAAAAATATACTAACTAAAGCTGTTTGTTGATTGCTAATTTTGTTGTTGTTCTGATTGTTCGGAATAATCTGGTAAGATTGAATTTCATTCTTCATTGTGAGTATTAAAAATAGCAACCAACTCTACTACTTCTATTTCGACCAATATTGCTGCTTCGTTTTCACAAAACTGGAAAAAAAAAAAAAAAAAAAAAAAAAACGAGTTGATTGTTTCCCTCAGATGAATTTTTGAGGCGGATTTTTTTTTTTTTTTTGTTTTTTTTTTTATTGCTCTCCCATCTCTCAAAAACTATAACGTATATAACGTATTGAGAGGCCGTGTCTTGGGTCTTTCATCCAAACTGTGACACTGTTTTTAATCTGTTTTCTTTTTTTCTCTTACTAACCTGAGGTTTTTTTTTAATTTTTTTTTATGTTAAAAAACTGTCAAAAAAAACGTCTTTTAAAACAGCGAAAGACTTGGTTCTGTGCTGTTGCTCTTTTTTTTTTTTTTTTTTTTTTTTTCAGTTTAGTAGAATTCTACTGTTGTTTGAATCAACTACAGTAGAAAATTGGAATAAAAAAAAAAAAAGAAGGAAAATTCATTCATTTCTGACAACGAGCAGGAAAATCAGAGAAATTATTATTGATCTTTTTTTTGGTCTAATTTTTTCCCCTTCTTTTTTTTTTTGATATTCATTTTGTTTTTAGTATCGTTAAGTTTGTTGCTGTTTTTACGTTGTCATAGTTTCACCCTCCTTCTTTGTATCCTTTTTTTTTTTTTTTTTAAAAAAATAAGATCCTGCAGCAAGATCTATTTTTTGTTTCGGACACCAGTGCCGTTACGATGCATTGAGAATCAGAGAGGCATGAACCTCGAAAAAAAAAAAAGTTTATTTCTTTCGTTTGGTTTCTTTTTGTTGCTGCAAATATCAAGTTCGACTAGTCATTTCGTATTGTTTTATGGTTTCCTAACGTTTTTTTTTACTTTAAAAAAAAAAAAAAAGAAAAAAAAAAAAAAACTGTCAGAAAAGATGAAATTTTGTTTCATCTTTTGGACAGACTTAAGTATCAAAGGATTCCTATTAGGGGGAAGAGAGGATGATTCTTTAAATTTTTTTTTTTTTTTATATTTTTTTTTTTATTTGTAAACCGACGTTGTAGTCGGGAGAAGAAACTATCCAGATTGACTAGGCTATTATTTCTTATGGTCATGACTTATACTTCCGTGCGACAAGAATTCTGTCTGCGTTCAACGAAAAAACTATGCTTGGCAATAACGTACTTCATCTGTCGGCTGGAACAGGACGTGGGGAACCGCAACCCTACAATTCGTGGCACAGGGACCCGAGCCTCAGCAGAGGCTGTAGAAGTCGCATTCAACGATATATAAGGCTAATCTGAAATGGTTTTCCTTTTCACCCTTTCAGTTTTTACTAATGCAGCAATGCCAGTAAAGCTACCCTCTGGATTTATCGTCGCCCCACTTGTGCTTCTTGGAGGAGATCGACGTCTCCTGGTCAATGAGACAAAATAAATTTTACTTTCATGTTTTGTCTTTTTTTTTCTTTGAATAACAACTACCGAGTGCCTTTTTTTTTCCTCTTTTTTTTTTTTCCAGTCAAAATACTCGATGTCAATTTACTGTTTTTTTTACATTGTCAAAATTTCACCCCCCTTTCAGTAATACCTAATACAACAATGCCAGCAAAGCTTCTCGCCGGATTTCTGGTCGTCCCACTCGTGGTTATCGGGGGAACCAAACTATTAGCCATGAGTGGGATTTCCAGGTATGTACCTACCGTTGGGTATTCTTTAGCCGCGGTTGATTTAAGTACGAAAAAATTATTTTAAAAAAAAAAAAAAAAAAAACAGATGGACTGGCTACTACCCAAAGGACAATGAGAAGGCTGCCCACCTTAGACCAGGATCTCACTAGTGTAACGAGTACTACGTAAATGCGAATTACTTCAGGGGAGCGCAATCGTGGCCGGTATTCCTTCCGATGAGTTAGGCGTGCGATGGATGCCATGTTAGCGCACAGGTTTTTAATTTTTTTTTTGCTTTATTTTCTCTTTTTTTTTATATTCTCTATAAGGCAAACACATAGGGCTAAGGTAACCCTTGGGTTGGATTTTATTTTCTCAAAAGTTTTTTTTTTTTTTCCTTCTTCTTTTTTTTTACGGAATGTAATATCGCTGTGCTCATCGTTTTTTTTTTTTTTTTTTTTTTTTTTCCTTTCAAAATTTAATTCCCTCTCTCAGGACAAAAAAAAAAAATTTTGTTATCAGCTGAATCTTCAATGATGACCCCCCAGAAAGATGCTCTAAAGCCTCAATAACTAACTCTTCTAAGTAAATGCTGATAAATAATATTATGTGTGATTTCATTTGCACCAATCTTACTCTTTTTTATTGTTCGTATATATGTGTAGTTACCCTTAATAAAAAAAAAAAAATGACAAACGGGACAAGGAAGAGAAGAGCGAAGATTGAAGCGGAAGCAGAACAAAGAGAAAAGCAGGGAGTTTATTATACCACAGCTTCATCATGTAGTGAGTTGGAAACATCTCCGCCTCCTACTCCGAAGAAGGGATCTGATTTATTAATGCGGACGATATTCACTTTTGTGATGGCTATTACTTTTCTAGTTACGCAATATGTGGGTCAGACTCTGGGAATTATTTTGGTCTTAACATGTCAGGTTTTGATGTTTAGAGAAATCATGCGAATCTCTCGCAGACGAAGTCTAGAAGCTGAGCTTCCAGTCGCTAAAACACTCCCTTACTACATGTTAGTTGTGGTTAATATTTTACTCATATCAAGCACATTAAAGGTTCCGTTGATTAGAACATGGCCGTTTATGGGTCCACTCCTTGAACGTTCAAGTTTTGTAGCATTTACTCTCTACATGTTTGGGCTTATCGCATTTGTGTTATCACTAAAACCAATTGATATTTTAAGTACTAAATTGAAGCTTAAAAGAGGAAATACGACGTCTCAAGGAAAACCTAAACAAATATATTTCAGGTATCAATTCAACCAGTTTGGATGGTTACATATGGGACTGCTAGCAATCGTAGCAAGTTCATCATTCTTTCTTAATACAATGATGGAAGGAATGATTTGGTTTACATTACCCGTCTCATGTGTTATTCACAACGACTCATGGGCATACGCATGCGGAAAACTATTCGGTCGCAATCCTCTAGTTCCTACTCTCTCTCCTAAAAAAACTTGGGAAGGATTTCTAGGAGCGTGGTTATTTACAACTCTGTGGGCAGTTTGGTTTGCTGGATTCTTAAGTAATCAAAAACGTTTTATTTGTCCAAAAGTGCATTTCTTAACTCCGATTGAATGTGAAGTCTCTCCAACATTTATTTCAACTACTTATGACGTTCCTGAATTATTTTGGTTCTTACTAGGAAAAACTTTTGAAGCAAAACCTGTACAGCTACACGCTGTTGCTTTTGCTGCGTTTGCTAGTCTTGGAGCTCCGTTTGGTGGGTTCTTCGCATCAGGTTTAAAGAGAGCATTTAATCTAAAAGATTTTGGCGACCTCATCCCCGGACACGGTGGAATGGTTGACAGAATGGACTGTCAGTTGTTAATGGCTCTTTTTGTTTACTGCTACGTTAACAACTTCATTCATGAAAGAGGAGGTATTTGCGCTGCTGTTGGAATGATAACCGCTTGTGTGAACCGAATGAATATCGGAGAGCAGGTTCGGCTTTTTAACGAACTTTCGGCCGAGCTACGCGCTGCGGTATGTTTATGTTCTACTTATAATTTATTCACTTTTTTTTAAGGAATAAAAAAACAACAACAACAACAACAGGGAGTTACTATTAAGGATGGCATTGCTGTGATTTAGATTGTGGTTTTTTTTTATTTTTTTTATATTTTTTTTTTGTTGTTATTTTGAAGATCTGAAATTCGTTTCGAAATATTCACAAAAAGTTGAGACAACTGATTATTCTATTGACGCTTATTGCATATAACCAGCGTGTCTACAGCAGGAGTTCGGTATCTTATACGAGATTTGAATTTCTTTTTTGGTCGTCCTCGAAAACCTAACTTTTTCTATCTACTAATTTCTTTTTCGAGGAGGAAAAAGTTTTTTTTTTTTTTTTGTTTCCCCATTCTTCTCAAAAAGATTAGGATGTTATTTCGTTAAGTTGTTGTCAAAGATTAATTTTAAAAAAAAAAAAAAAAAATGATTTTATTACTCTCTACTACTACTAGGAAATTATTTTTGACTGAGTGCTTTCGGGAGCAATTTCAGTTTAATAGTCGCAACTGAGGGGTTGCAGTCTCAACTTTTTGAGCACCCTTTGATAATTGCTGTAGGGAGAGGGGGAAAAAAAAAAAAAAAAAAAAGAGAGAGAACCGATTTTTTTAAAACTCATTTTGTACTATTTAAAAAAAAAATCGGATAACCTGTATGGACACTGCATCAGTGCAGAGTACGCGATGCGATATAACCACCGACTTCCCTGACCTTTTTTAAATCGAAGTTACATGTTGCAATTTCGAATTTGACAAAAAAAAAAAAACCAAAAAAAAAAAAAAAAAAAACATTGAACAAACCGACAAGTGTCAAATAGGAAACAAAGAAAAAAAAAAAGAAAATAATATTTTAGGAAGAATGCGTACAGCAAAAAAAATCGTATTCCCTTTTTTTTGACGGGATAACATAACACTGAAGACGACGCTTAGTTGATCACCACTACTACTCCACTTTTTAAATGATTTTTTTTTCCCCCCCAGAAAAAACAAGTTGAAGGGGAAAAAAAAAAAAAAAAAAAATGAATTTTGGTAAGTGGTTAGGTATCGGGGGCATCAAAGACTTTCCGTATGACATTGGTGATGTTGTTGAGGGAGGCTGTCAAGGGCATTGGATTCAAAAAAAAGGAACAAGAAACAGCGATGGACTGCCGGTAACGATTTTTGAATTCAGTAAGAAAGAACCAAGCGACCTACTACCGTTAGCAACTAATGGTTGGAAAAGGACGAAGACACTACTACTACCAGGGTATCTTCAGTGTTTAGCAGCGGTAGAAACACCAACACACTATTACATTGCTACTGAACAGTGTATACCTCTAGGAGACGTTTTAAACGCCCAAACAGAATTTTCACCCGAAGAAGAACGAAAACAAGAATTCATTGCCTACGGTCTACACAGCATTATACAAGCACTTGCTCACCTTCACGATCGCAAACTACTACATGCGAATTGCAACCTTTCAAATGTTTTTGTGACTAAATCTGGAGACTGGAAACTATGGGGATTGGACTGGGTTACTAACTTAGAAGATGAAACGTCTGCTGATCATTTTAGAGTCTATTCTCGTCATCTTAAGGACACATACAAATCACCTGAATTACTAAAAGAGAACTGGTCTGCTGTAAGTCAAAGTCCAGTGTATGCGGTTGATGCTTGGGGTATTGCCTGTCTTATATATGAAGTTTTTAATGAACCGTTGACTGAACCAGTTCAGCCATCAGAGTTAAAAGGAAATAGGAAAAATATTCCAAAAAATTTGTTCTCGTCGTTTGGAGGATTGTTGGCAACGCAGCCAAAGATGAGAAAGAACCCATCGAAGATGTTGACTAATTGTGAATATTTTACTGATTCGGAATTTATTGATATTCAAAAAGAGATCGACGAGCTAACACTTAAAGATCAAGGTGACCGTGATGCATTTTTTCGAAGACTAGCCACTGCCGTAGAATCATTCCCAATCGCAAATTGCAAATTTACTGTTCTACCAAAGCTGACAACTGCTCTCCAGTTCGGTTCCGGCGGAGCCGCAGCTTTAGAACCAATTTTAAAGATTGGATCCAGGCTGAATGAAGAAGAATACACTCTACTTGTAGTTCCTGGTGTGATTGAATTGTTCTCTTCAGCAGAACCGATCGTCAGGATAAAATTATTACAAAATATAAAAGAAATTAATCTGGGAAGCATTCCAAGACAACTCTTATGCAATGATATATGGCCTCATTTGAGTACGGGATTTACATCAAAGGTTCCAATGATTAGGGAACTGACGGTAATGGCGATGGTACCTGTGGTTCCATGTCTAACTGATAAGTTGATTGTTGAGGTATCAGATCAGGTAACAAAACTTCAATGGGATCGAGAAGGAGGAATAAGAGCTAACGCAACCATTTGTTTGGGATTAATAGCTTCACATTTACCTGCTTCAACTAGGTGTGCTACACTTGTAAAGGGGTTCTCAAGAGTGTTGTTGAAAGATAATTTCAACCACTCTCGCGCAGCCGCACTCTCAGCTCTCCACACGACTATCGATCTCTACGATGGCGTAACAATCGCTAAACAGATTCTACCAGTCATCGTTCAGTCTCTCGTCGATCCTGACAAGGAAGTTAGAAATCGATCTTTGAAAGCAACTCACGCATTCCTTGCTAAGGTTGAGAATTCACCCATTGAGGATGCCCCATCTCCGTCACCAGTTGCAGAGAACGGAAGAAAAGACATGACGTCAGAATCAAATAGCCCTTCTCCAGCACCATCATCTGGTTCAGGAATTAATCAATATGTATCTTGGGCCGGGTCTGTTGTGTCTAAATTAGGAAGCCGTCCTTCAGATGAACAGTTGACTGCAGATGCCAGTCCAAAAACTGACGGAAGTCAAAACGCGAATTTCAGCACAAAAAATACATCATCACCAGTTGTTAGTGAGAAGGCAATACCAACTGCTGTTCCAACTTCTTTTGATGATGATGATGATGAGGGTTGGGGAGAACCAGAGGAGGACTGTTCATTCAGCACTCCAACTCCAGTTTCCGTACCAAAACCAAAAGAAGACAAGCCATCCAGACCAGTCATAAATATGTCTAAGAAATCAAAAGAACCATTAAAACTTGGGGGACTCGGTGGAACAAAAATTGCCAAAGCTAAACTGCCTGGCAAAAAAGATGACTAACCAAACAGAGATACTATTTGTGACTATGCTACAGGTTTCATCTGTTAGAGATAATGAAGCCACGCTTACTGGTGAGGGTAGAAGTCTGTTTATACTTTTCTTAACCACCTGAAAGGAGGGGGGTCGAAAAAAAGTATTTAAAAAAAAAAAGGAAAACACTGAAGTACAACACACTATCGCTGAGGACAGGGGGTGTTTTTTTTTTTTTTTTTTTTAATTTTTTTTTTTTATTCATTTATTTTTCCTTCGTTTTTTTTCTAAGCTGTTTCTGAGTGCGCGTAACAAACTATAATATTTTATTATTTTTTTTTATTTTTATTTTCTCCCCCTTTTTTTTTTTGCACTTTTGGCACTTACTCTGCGTAAGAAACCTACGGAACGTATCAGTAAAAAATGATAGTCAGTGACAATGTTCAAAGGAAAGTTCGATATAATATTATTATTTTATTTTTTTTTGACTGCTGTGTTATTTTGATCAATTTCTGAAGTCTAAAAATTAACAGCAGCGTGAGTTCGAGTCGTCCTTTTTTTTTTTTTCCCTTTTCTGTTGGGGTTAGTTACGTTAGTTTTTTTTTGCGCATTTAAAAAAAAAAATAATAAAATAATTCTCTTCCTCCGTTTCCCTTTATAATGTTAAAAAGACAAGTGTTTCACCCGTCTTTTTTTTTTTTTTTTTTTTTTTGGGAAGAATTCGGAGTGCTGAAACAGCCGACTACATGATTTTATTATTTACAGAGGTCTTGACAGGATGAGAAAGATGTTTTCCCCAGAGCGCAGTGTTGCGGATTATATTAGTAATCTTCTTCGTAGACGACGGATCGACACATCGATTTCCAATTTGTCGTTTTTTTTTTTTTTTTTAAAAAAAAATTTTTATCGCACAGCACGAAATCCCCTGACTTCGTTTAGCTAGCCTTTTTATTAAAGTCTTGCCCCAAGAAAAAGTACTCTCTGTGTTGTATTTTGTTGAAGGATGGCATCGGTGTCGTTGCGGTTTTTTTTTTTTTTTTTTTGTGTGAGATAAAAGCTGCATTGCGGAACTGATTGTTTGTCCTTCATTGAGTGACTCAGTAGTATTATTGGTTTTTTTATTTTTTATTTATGGTTCACAAACGCTCCTCCCTCATCCCAGCAAAATCCCTCGTTTCTTTTGTTTTTTGATCCCACGTGAAAAAAAGAACTTTGGCTGTTTCTCACTACAGCTCTTTTGAGCAATAAAAATAATTTCTAAAAAAAACAAAAAAAAAAACTTTACCTTCCTTTTCATTAGAGCTATTAAATTGTTCCAAAGTAATGTAATGTTAGTTCGATTTAAGGGATCTGTTCGCATCTTGCCGGAATCAAAACGTGGAGGAGAAGGAAAATGCGTTTCCATCAACGGCAGCGAAGTAATTGTTGAAAAGGGAGCAATATCAAATACTTTTAAAAGCCATGGTCCTGGATTTCAAACAGAAGACTCGCTAATGGGTCAAGAAGAAGTCTTTCGAGCATTAAAAGATGACAGTTTAGAAATAATACTTCTCGGAGGAACAGTGTGCTGTGTTGCTTTTGGAAGCCCTGGTAGTGGTAAGAGCCACACGTTATTTGGTCACATTGAAAAAAAAGGTCCGAGAGCACCGTCAACCCCACGAGCAGGACTTCGCTCTGAAGGACTCCTTCCGAGATATGCCTCTCACATGGTACCTGCTTCTCTGACGTTTGTTGAGTTTACATCATCGAATAGTGTTCGATGTTTACTGACTGGATCAAATAAACCAATTCCATTTACAATAAGAGATGTTACAACACTTGCGAGATTGTTAAGTAGAGCTTTGTGTAGTGCTCATCCGAACACTACGGTTATGGCAAAGCTTCAAAGTCAAACATCTGGTGGGACAGTTCTTCTCACAGAACTTGGTGAAAACTCATCACCGTTCAGAGACATAGTTGAGATGGTATCGGATTCACGTGATCTCGTATATCCAATAGAAGATGCCTTACAGCGTTCACCAATAACTAGTTTCTTATCACCAATACTTCAGTCTTGTAATTATGGTTTTGGAATAGCTTGTCTCAATCCAATAAGTAATAATTACAAGTCGGTTATTGAAGATCTTCGTTTCCTCGATAAGTTCGTTAGACTGCAAGCATGGCCAATACCTGCAGTCCCACTCTCTTCACCTGTTTTAAAAACACCTAAAAAAGTCGTCACTCCAGAAAGTGCTGCTAAAGCGAGAGAAGCGCAGAAAACTAGAAATGAAATTGAAGCTGTTGCTGCACAGCTGCAGGAAGAGAGAAAACTTAGACAACACAGTGAGGATTCCTTGAGAGATGTTAAAGTTGCTCTTGTTGAGACTGAACACAAACACTCTGTCATGGCTGCTGATGTTAGGAAAGGTGAAGACAGCCGACGATATTTAGAAACTGAATTGGAGACGCAAGCAGCTTTGATTCTTCAACTTCGTGAGAGAGTTGCTGATGCTGAGAACACATCTTCTTTCTTAGTTGACAAGACTATTGAAACAGAGGCTGAATCAGTTCGATTGGAATCTCGCGCTCGTCGTAACAGTGATATTCAAATAGTATTGAATAAAGAAGCTTCTGTATTGGCTTCACAAGCAGAACAGACTAAGAGAGATTTCACTCAACTTCGATTAGAATGTGAAACACTCCGAAGAGAAAAGGAAGACCTACAACAACACTGCAAGAATGTCGATTCTAGAATGCTTGATGTTGCGGCAGAGAAAGCTCAGGGTGATCTTAGAATCCAGCAGCAATCTTATGAGTTTGTTAATATAAAAAAAGAGAATGAAGATCTGCGTAAAGCCCCTCAATTATATGAAGCAGAAATAACAAGAATATCAAAAGATGAACGAACAGCAAGACTACAGCTGGCACGAGCGCAAACCCAACTTCAGAAGACTACTCGGGACAATAAAACACTCCAGGAAGCTATTTCGAATTTCAGAACTCAAATCAACGAGTCTGAAGCTCTCCATGAAACTCGTGAAGCCACCACTAGAGAATCCATAACGGAGAAAGACCGCGAGATAGAACTTGAAAAGACCGCTGCTTCAAAGGAAATTGACATCCTGTCCACACAAGTAGAACAACTAACATCGGAGTTGCAAAATACAAAGAATTCCCTCACAGAGTGTAAGGCTCAAACCAAACAAATTAAACAGGCCGCTGATGACACGATTGAAGCATTGTCTGCTACGCTAAGCCGTATGGCTCATGATAATAAGGTCCTCGCTGAGGAAAAACGACAACTTTTGTCGCGGTCGGGACACCATCGATCGCTGCTTGAGGAAATAGCTGATGGAGAATAGATTTTTTTTTTTTTTTTTCTTCTTCTTGTCCTTTTTTGTGTTTGATGATTTGTCACGAGATTATTGTCAAAAAAAAAAAAAAAAAAAACAACAACAACAAAGGCTTCTGTATTCCTACTAGATGATATTTTTTTTTTTACCTTTTTTCTTGATATCTTTCATTTAATTTAGTTTTTCGTCATTTTCTCATTTTTACAGATTAAATCAGATGTACTAAAGAAAATTAAAAGAAAACAATTACATACGGCTTTTAAACAGAAATATAAAAAATGACTGCAGCCACTGTGCTACAAGCGGGTTACAAGTGGATAACAGTGGGCAGTCTGTTTGTATCTTCAGTGGTGGGAGCAGTTTATATTGTTTTGTATGTTGTTGCAGGCATACAACACGCTACGTGTTTTGGTGGATCTTTTGGGTTGTTCGGTGATCTGTCGATAGCAACGAAACCTTTTATTGAATACCAACTACAGAGAGACGTCGCTTACCTATTTGGAATGGAAAGGTTAATGTATCAGGAACAAACTGCTTATCAACTAATAGAAGTTTACGCTCATAGATACTTTGGTCACGTTCTTGTTATAGATGGTAGCTTACAAATTTCTGAAAGAGACGAAGCAAACTACCACGAAATGACTGTCCATGTTCCCATGGCATACGTTCCAAATGCTCAAAAAGTTCTTGTTATTGGAGGTGGTGACGGAGGAGCCTTGCTACGTTTATTACAACACTCGACAGTGAAGCATGCTCACTTGGTTGATATCGATATGTTTATTATGCGTGATATGGTTGCTTCGTATTTTCCTTATTTGCATTCTGCTTACATGGATTCGAGAACAAGAGCTTTTGCGTATGATGGAAGGCAATGGGTTGACGAGCAGTTAGAAGTCGAGGCAAATAAAAAATCATACGAAGTTGTTGTACTTGACTCTACTGATTATGGTGCCGCTGAATCGTTGTTTACAGAAGCTTTTTATCAGCAGTTAAAGAAACTGATGGCTGATGATTCCATATTAGTCGCGAATGTTGATTCACCTTCGTGGTCGTTGGAGACGGTTACTGCAGTTCAATTGCAGCTGTCTAGATTGTTTAAGCATGTTTATATCTTTCAGTCTCACCAACCGACGTTTTTATCCGGTCACTACAGCTATGCTTTCTGTTCCGATAATATCCATCCAATGAAAACGAATATTGATTGGGATGCTTGGGTAGCTAAGAATATTAAAACTTACTACTACAATCCAGATGTTCACTACGCGTCTTTCATTCTTCCAGAATCAATTAGAAAGGTTTTCTCTCAAGGATCTCAATTAAAGGACATTCCGATTAGAGGTAATTCACCTTTCACTACGAAGGTTTGTTATATTTATTTTAATATTTATTTTCCCCTCGGTGCGACAGGATTTTCTTTTGTCTTGCGTTCAACGAAATGTAAGCTGAATAGTTTTGTTTTTTTCCACTTAAAGGAAAAGATCACATCATTTAAATCTAACAAAAAAAACAGGACTTCGTTCAAGAACCACCAGAGGAAGCTCTTGAAGCCGTCCAACAAAAGATTGAAGAAGACGAAGACGAAGACGAGTCACATGCAAGAGATGACGTCTAATTAACAATTCACGACGATGCTGGTTATCGAATTGAAGTTAGAAAAAGTCGCAACTGTGATCCATGGCTAGACCGCTAGTGCAGCACCATTGAAGTAGATTGCTTCATTTTTTCGTTTTTTTTTTTTTTTTTTTTTTTTGCTCATGTTTATGTAGACTTATCCTACACGGGGGTTTGGTTGTCAGTGGAGCGACTATGAGGGTTTTTTGACCTGACATTCTACATAATATAATCAAGCATTTTGAAAAAAAAAAAAAAAGCAGCACTCATTTGCGACGTGGACAGGATAAACTTGGTACATGCCAGACCGATCTGTGAGGGTTCATTTTTTTTATTTATTTATTTCTTTTTTTTTTTGTTTCCCTTTTCATTCTTCGCTTTTATACTTCTTTTTACTTTTTTTTTTCAGTGTTTTTTCTTGATTCAGAAAAAAAAAAAAAAAAAAAAAAAAAAAAACTAAACTCTTCGTTTTGTGTAGTATTTTATTTCACGTTGGTCTCTATTGGAATTTTCATGTAACTCGCCATTGTCTACATGGAGTACTCTTTACAAGTACTTTGTATTGATTAATCATGTTGCACGATGGCATCAGAGTGGACTTGAGCTTCTTTTTACCCTAAAAAAAGGAAGTAGAAAAAGACGGCTCTTGTCGTCTTGCCGCTACTATCAAGTAGTAGGCCAATCACCTACGAAAAACTTTCATATATATTTTCTTTTTCTGGCAAAGGCTTCGCCAGGTGTTCCAGTTGCCCTCTGTTGAGTATCGAGTAGCCATTTTTGGTGAAATACTTGCCAACAATTGACATCGCAGAATGCAGGCAGTTGATTACTTTCATCTGTTTTCTTCTGTTGTTTTTTTTTTTTTTTACCAGTCATTCTCTCAAACGATCAAGTTTTCTTAGTACGGCTGTCTATGGAAGGGTCAAGACAGAGACCAACAAAAAAAAAAAAAAAAAAAAAAATATATTAAAAATTAACTTTTTTTTTTCCCCTTTTTTATTAACAGTTATATAGGATGGGGGGGGGGGGGGGGCAGCATTTGCAAAGAGAGAGACGATTTCTGTTTTTTTTTTTTTTTTTTTTTTTTTTTTTTTTTTTTTTTTTGTTGTTTGTTATTTTTTAATAGAACTCCATAAGTAAAAATGAGTATTCGTATGAGACCATCGCCGAAGTCAAGTGTAAGACGGGCTACATCATTATTAACCTTAACTAATGATGACAAGACAAAACCAGCAAAGATAGCCAACTATGCTTGGTCTATTGTTGACTTCGGAGGAGGTAGAAAATATCAATTGATGGAAAGTTTAATAAAAGATGATATGAAATTATATTACACCTCAGCATGGCAACCAAAAGACATATCGAGACTGTTCACCGCCGCAGCAAAGGTAAACTACAACAGCAAAACATTTAATAAAGCGACGGCAAAAAGAATTTTCAAAAGTAGTTACAGAGAATGGTTTGACGTAAGCTCAGCCTGTAAGACTCTTGTTGCTTTGGTGCAGATGAGGAAAACAGATCCAGAGCTTCATGAATCAATCGCCAAGACTCTGTTTACTGAAAAAAAACTAAATATAGGATACGAGAGTGATAAATTAGCAATGGCTGTATCACTGGAGGCGATGGGATATCCAATAGCGATGCATTTAGTAAAAAATGTCCTACCGTCATCGTCGAGGAAGTGGGTCAAGTTAAGTCGTGAAAATGACTTATCCTCCTTGCTAATGGCAATGATGAGAACGAAACATCTTACAAAAATACCTCGGGACCTCATTCATCATTCACTTGTTAGGTTAATGGAACTTGACACAGTAAGGCTTCTATCCCCAAAAACGTTGGGACTCACTGCATTCGCTATCAGTAGAATGCCAGATAGCATCGAAGACAAACAATTCGCAGTTCAATCTTTGGGAAAAAAATTACTTTCTCACTATGAAAAAAGGTATTCAGTTACGAACCTTCCGCAACCATTATTAAACATGATTTATGCTTATGGTAAATTAAACCTTTCTATTGAGCTTGCGACTGATCTTGTTAGACTGCTGTCAGGGGTACTTGGGATGCTTTCAAACTTACCAACAGATGCGAAAGTAAAAACGATTTGGTCGATTGCTGTAATGACGAGCCAACAGCTGTCAACGACGTTGTTATTACCGTCAGAATTTGAACACATCGTATCAGATTTAATAGCAAACATAACTTCTGTAGAAGAGGCAGAAAGATTGAAAAGTGGTCAAGTTGTGAAGTTGTACTACAGTTTTGTAAAGCTAAAATACGACAATCAATTTCACATAGAATGCCTAGGTTCAACAATAAGAGAAAACCCTAGGTTAATAGACTCTATGAACGCACATTCAATCGCTGATTTAATGCTGTCATTGTCAAAACTGAGATTATATTCGGAAGTAGACATTATAAGTGATTGTATGAAACGATTCGTGATCACGTCGCATACTGCACCAGATCACATTATCACAAGTAATGTGTTTCAGTCTTTGGGGGTTTTTACTTCGGTATTATCACCCCAGGAAAGGATTGCCTATGGTAAATTATTAATTAGCAGACTGGCTAATAATACTGATCAATTACAACGTGATGTGGTTTGTAAAATGGTTTGGGGTATTGCTCGTTTGAAATTGGTTGTTGGTCCACAGCTTACAAGAAGATTACACCAAGAGTTGGAGAGAGTGAATGGGCTGAACGATTATCAAAAGAATCAGGTGGAGCAGTGGAAAACGCACTCGTCAGAAATGAAAAAATATAATAAGAATCCAATTGTTCAA
The DNA here is from genome assembly GCA_964019425.1 of Flectonema sp. DT1601. Taxonomy (NCBI): domain Eukaryota; phylum Euglenozoa; class Diplonemea; order Diplonemida; family Diplonemidae; genus Flectonema; species Flectonema sp. DT1601. Next base: position 212,484 of record OZ025851.1, on the reverse strand, counting down.
AAGGAAACTTCGCAAACGAGACTTGTCAATCCTCCAGTCGATAGACAACTTGAATTTCAAGGCAGCCGTTATCTAAAAATCTCTGAAGACAATCGGTGGTAGTCACAATCAGAAGGGGAATAAAAAAAAAAAAAAAAAAATATGCTACGCATTAGAACGTCGTTCGCTTATGCCAAACGTTTTGATTTATATGTTTTTTTTTAAAATTTAATTTTTATATTTTCTCACAGTCGCTCGTACTCTAAACAAATAATCAAAGATGCCACTTTTCAGACCAGCCTCCGCGATCTCAAGAAGATTTGTTTTGACTACCGTATGAATTTTTATTTATAAGTGAAATCTGTATTGATAAAGTAATTATTAACATAATTAACGGCAGGCATCTTCCGAGTACGTCACCCTGAAGGATAAGCTTCCTAGAGCTCTCGACGACAGACAGATTAGTAAGCAAAATTCATTTTTGTATGTGATTTTTTTTGAATTATTAGGACTGTTGTTACAAAAACAACAACAAAATATAACAAAAAATAAAAAAAACTATTTCTACAGGGAAGCACGTACAAAGAACCTTCAAGATGTTTGGGCTGAGAACGCAATGTTTTTCTATTCTTTGGCACTCACACCTTTCTGTGCTCTGTTCTACCTTCAGTAGATACAACCGCGTAATCTTGTTTTTTTAGATATCGTTGTACGGTAAGGCTGCCTCACTGAAGGCTTTGTTCTCGAGAGTGGAGAGGGGAAAAAAAAAAAAAAAAAAAAAAAAAACTGATAATAAATTATAATTGTCTTGTATTTTCCAGTTTGTGGTATCCAGCAGCAGTAAATCCTTGAAAAAAAAAATTTAAAAAAAATTATTAAAAAAAAAGACTGCTGAAGGTAAACACCTCGACCAACGATGATTACGTTTTACCCAACTCATCTCTTTTATTTTTTTAGCACCGATCGTTAAAGTTGATGGGCAAACCTTTCGATATCTGTTTTCAATTTTTTTCACCCCAAGTTCCGGTGTTTTGATAAGAAGAAGGATCCACTGGTATGCTTTTGGTCCCAAACTCTACCTCTTCTCTTCCCGTACCTCTTTTTTTTAAAACTACCACGTCCGCATAAGGAGAAAGCAACACATCTGCGACAAAAACTGTGTCTTAATGAAAAAAATATATAAAAAGGGAATAGGGGGGGAAATTACAGTCCGGACAGCTCTGTTTTTTTTTTTTTTTTTGCTGTTTTTATTATCTTATGGCGTTCCCCTAAGGCCCTATGCGTATGAAAATAAAGTTTTTTGCGTTTTTTTTTTTTGTTTCTTTTTTTTTGCGATGTCCACATTTTTGCAGTTTTTTTTTTTTTTCAAAGAAAGAAAGTTCTGTTAGTCACCTAAGTTGAGCCTGATCTCAAACTGCTGTTTTTCTGTTGTCATCTGAAAGAGGTTGTATTGAACCGTATTTAAAAAAAAAAAAAAAAAAAAGCGAAATTATGACTTTGACAAATTTGTTTAGTCTCTTTGTGAGCTCCGAGACATGACTTTTTGATAATTGCCACTTGACAGGCGCAATGACCTCTTTTAAAGTCTTCGCTTTTTATAGAACGACTTTGAGGATCATTGGTTTAACACCAGCGCGTGTAGCTGTCATCTTTTATAGTTTAAAACCAGAGCCTTTTGGGGCACCTCCGTCTGCCTGCAAGTTCCGTGGTATTGCGGTACTTGAACGGGTTAATATTCTTTTTCCACAAAAGAACCCCCCTCCCCACTTTTCCCCTTCTTCACTCACAAATCATTTCATACGGTTGTTACTATTTTCTGTGTGAGATAATAACGAGCACGCCTTTGTCAATTCACGTAAAAATTGAAAACAACTTGCGCAAGAATGCCATGTTTTCATAAGTCAGCGCGCGAGAGTGATTTCCGTGCCAGAGTTGGTGCGGTTTTTTGAGGGATTTTATTGGTTGTGAATGGGTGAATGTTGTTCGTTATCGCGAGTGTTCTTTTCTACAGTTGTCTGACTTGATGATTGTTGACGTTCAGTCAGAGACTGAACGTCAACAAAGGGTGGGAAAAATTTATTTTTTGTCGTTCGAAGCGTGGTGAAGCGCGTTCGGAGGGTTGGGGGGGAAAAAAAAAAAAAAAAAAAAAAACAAGAAAGAAAGAAAGAAAAAAAAAATGCACGTAGAAAAAAGAATAGAAAAAAAAAAGTTGTTGTAGCAACTTTTCCCAATATCAGTTACAGCTCCTCTGGAACGGCTACTTTCGCTGAGTAGCTTCGTGGGAGATACAAACGCCTATTGATCTGGATCCACAGTAACCACCACCTGATGTATCCAGTACTGTTTTCTTATGGGACACAGTTCTTTTTAATTTTTACTGACTTGTTCTTACCTCGCTAACATATTTAGGTAACACTTACATGGTTGTCGTGTCAATCTGTTATAAGTTAGTTGCTTTTACCTATGGCAAACCACAGCAGTAAAAAAATTGAGAATTTTTGTGTTTTATTTGAAAAGGAAAAAAAAAAAAAAAAAAAAAAAAAAAAGAGAAAAAAGCAAAACGAAAAAAACATAACATTATTTTTTTTAAAAAAAGGCAACTATAAAACGTTTAGTGTAGTTTTTTTTATTTCAGGCGTTGGCAATCAGTGTGGATTCCAGAGTTTTTGGTTCTTTCATGAACATTGTTCTTTTGTAATTCATCTTACTGAGATGTCAGCCGCTCTGTTGGAAAAAGAGCGTTAATATCAATATCTGCTATTGCCGTATTAATCAACAAAAAGAAGTAATTTGTACTTAAAATGTCTGGGAATCACATCCTGTGAAGTAGTACTAAAAATATACGTACCAACGCTTTTGTTAACAACATATAAAAAAGAACTCAAAAAAAAAAAAAGAGGAAAAAAAAAAAAAAAAAATGAACAAAACGTTGCTAAAAACCGGATTTAACGGTGGGTAAACGAAGAAATGTTTTTTTCTTTTTTTTTTTTTTTTTTTTTTTTTTTAAGAAAAAGAACTAGGTAAAAATATAAAAAAATGAAATCTGATGACACAAAAAAAAAAAAAAAAAAACTGCACCACTCCGCCAAATTTTATTCCCGTGATTCTTCTTAGTTGGGAAAAAAAAAAAAAAAAAGAAGGTTATGAAAATTCTATTGCTGAAAGAAAATAAAAAGAAACCGAATCATTTTTTCACACCCCCTCTCTCAATTTAGTGTATTTGTTTATAGTGCTTCTACCCCCTAACGTCCACCCCGATTGCTGGAGATCATTCAATAACACCAACGACATTAGTTTCCGTAAAACGAGCCTTGGATGAAGTGCGGTCCCCATGTCTGACATGGGAAAAAAAACAACAACAACCAAAGTCCATCTAAAAGGCAATAACAATGATAATTGAAAAGGATAACAACGATCAAGCAATACAGTGCTTTGTTCATCCCCCCATTTCTGCTCCACCACCGCTCGGCGTTTTCTTTTTTTTGAAGCAATCAGCTTGTTGATTATTCTTTTTGTTATAATTTACTGAGATATTTATTATACAGGTGTAGCTGACAAAAATATTATTGATGGATTTTTTTTTTTTTTTTTTTTTTTTTTGTAGTATCGCATTACATAATTCTCCGTCAGATATCTCTGTTTTTTAAACAAAAAAAAAAAAAAAAAAAAAATGGCCGCCCTCACTGATGAGCAGATTAAGGAAGCCTTCAACCTTTTCGATGCCGATGGTTCAGGTGCTATTGATGCTGAGGAAATGGCTCTTGCCATGAAGGGTCTTGGATTTGGTGACCAACCACGTGAGGAGATTGAGAAAATGATCCGCTCCATTGACACTGACGCCAACGGTCTCATTGAGTACCCAGAGTTCGAAAAGATGATGAAGGTAAACCTTTCTTAATAATCACATTACTATTTATATACAGTCCAATCAGTTCAACAAAAATAACATAAAAAACAGGCTAAGATGGCACAGAAGGACTCCCCGGAGGAGATCTTCAAGGCCTTTCAATTATTCGATATGGACAAGACTGGAAAGATCTCATTTGCGAACCTTAAGGAAGTATGACGATAGTTTTTTTCTTTAAAAATTCAACTGAACAACTCAATTAAGACAACATAATTACATCACAAAAACAGGTCGCAAAGCTTCTTGGAGAGAACCCTGGTGACGATGTTCTCCAGGAGATGATTGCTGAGGCTGACGAAGACCGTGACGGTGAGATCTCTTTCGAGGAGTTCAAGAACGTTATGATTCAGATGAAGGGAAAATAAGAATTCTCTCCAGGTTAATATTTCCTCTCAACTCATTCCCTTCCCGTACCCAAGCTGTATATGGTTTTTGATTCCCTTGGTTTCCTTCCTCTCTGTCACATAATCGAACGACTAATAGCGACAGTGTTCTCTGACTTCTCATGGTCAGAAATATCAAATAAGAGGACCTGCTAATCGCAGTGACCCCCGCGTCCCACCCCCTGGAGTGCCAACCGCGTTGTTAAAACATTACGTCCTGCGAGCGGAGGTACTCACCAACCTGGGATTGTTAACAGTATTACACTATTAGAATAAATATTTTATACAGGTTTCACACAACTATTTCAAGCATCGTCAATACAACACAAAATCATTGAAGCAACACTTTGTTAATTTTATTCAAAAAAAAAAAACAGTTGCTTAAACATGGCTGTTCCTACAGATATATATCAGAGAGCCCTACAGGGAGACCCTGATTGTAAGTACACAGTAGGAATGCATTTCCTAGAGCAGGGAGATATCACCTTAGCAGCAGACTGGCTCCAACAAGCAGCAGCAACAGGACATCAGCGTTCAATCGAAGCAATAATTTCGATTCCCCCAAAATTATTAATGACAACTTCTTTCACTTCAAGCAAAAGACAACTTGTTAGTGACGATGACTCTACTCAATCAAAGCGACGTCTTACTGATTAACTGTTGTAAAGAAGTTATAAGTTAGTTATGGTTTGTTTCTTTCTGTTGAAGGGTTTTATTCAAACAAACTGATCGAAGATCATCTTGTTGAATTTGAGGAAGTTTAAATTGTTGTTGTTGTTGCGATTAAGTTATCCTTCCTCTACACAGAAAAGCAAAATGAAGATAGTTGCGATTGTACTTTCGTTGGCAGTCGCAAGTCAGGCTGCCTTCGACTCATCAACTGTGGCTTCAATCCAATCTGAGTTCGATGACTTTTCGAAGACTAACTCTGACCGAGGTATCAAACTCGTGTTGGGGAATACGAAGTCGGGTGACCAGCAGGTGTTTCAAGCAGGTAACGCGGCGAAGGGAGTTCCTGTTTCCGACAAAACGATCTACCGAATGGGTGGAATGACGAAGGTGATGACGGGAATGCTGACTGCGATCGCCTTCGAGGAAGGTGTCGTCTTACCAGACGAACCAATCAGTAAGTACATCAGTGAGTTCAGGGACATGAAGGTTGTGGAGTCTCGTGATGGCCAAACGATTTTAGTTCCTTCGGAACGAGAGTTCACATTTCGCGACTGTCTTGCCATGAAGTGTGGGTTCTCGTACTCGTATTGGGGAATGGGAACCCTTCGCGATGCTGCGACCATTACTCCGGTTGACGGCCTCCTTCCGGACCTCGCTGCTGACAAGTGTGCCGGTGCGATGACGACAGCCAGGGATGGGAAGTTGGTGAGGGCAGACGAGTGGGTTCGTTGCCGTGCGAAGTACCCGCTGATCGCACAGCCTGGAACGAGGCCGTTCTACGGATACGACTACGATGTGATTGGGATCGCCCTTGCTCGCGCGTACAAGATGGATGCGGAGATGCTGATGAAGGAAAAGATTTGGAGCAAGCTTGGAATGGAATCGGCGTTCATGAGTTGGCTTCCTACGGGGACTTCCCCGAAGGGTGAGGTTGCGGACCTTTACTTCAAGGCTCCTCCTGCTTCAGCGTACGCTGCGGGTCAGTCACCTGCTGGTATGACTCCTGGAATGATGTACTGGGCGAAGGATGTTTCCAATTGGGATTCTGAAATGTGGAATCTGATGAACACGTTCGAGTATGAGACGTCGTCGGATGCCACGTACCCTGGGGTGTCCGGGTACGGTGAGGGAGCGATGATGACTTTCGAAGATTTCGCTAAGTTCCTGATGGCAGTCGTAGACGGTGGAGTTGGAGCGAATGGGGAGCAAGTGATCTGCAAGACGATGTGGAAGCGATTCCTGTCGACAACAATTGAAGAAGATGAAGGAATGGGTTTCGTTCCACCGTTTCAGTACTTCGGTGCTGATGGTGACTATTCGATGCAGAGTGAGTGGAGGTATGTGACGTTTCATTAGATCTTCTCACTGTGTGACATGATGAAGGAGTTTGTTGTTGAGAACTTCAAACAAACAAACAAACAATATCAAATATCAAATATCAAATATCCAAACAGATGGGGATTCACAGGTCGCCGCAACGTTGAACTCACTAAGGCTGACGGATCGCCAACGCACGAGATGCTGTCGGAGACTAGCGACTCTGTAGGGCAGTGGTCGGGTATCTTCGGAACGACGTTCAAGTTCGACGTGGACGGTGGAATGTACGCGGTGGGAGGAGAGAACACGTTCAGCTCTCGAACGGGAAGTGATCAAGTTGGAGCGGATTTCATCAAGAAGAACATGAACAGGTGGATTGCGAAGCTGATGAAGGGGGAGTCGATGCCTGCGGTCAGCATCTCGTCAACGGTTCAGGAATTCGACGATGCGGAGGCCGGGAAGATCCAGGCGGAGATGGATAAGTTCTCGGCGGACAATTCGGATCGCGGAGTGAAGGTTGTGATCGGGAACGCAAAGACTGGGGAACAGCGGACGTTCCAAGCTGGGAATGCGGCGAAGGGGAAGCCGGTTTCGGACAAGACGATCTACCGCATTGGTGGGATGACGAAGGTGTTGACGGGGATGCTGACGGCGATTGCTTTCGAAGAGGGAGTGATCTCGCCTGACGAGAAGATCAGTGACCACGTTCCGGAGTTTGCGATGGCGGGTCTCAACGTAGTGACTTCTAAGGATGGGCAGACTGTGGTGAGTCCGCTGGAGAGGGATTTCACGTTCTGGGACTGCCTTGGCATGAAGTGTGGATTCTCTTACTCTCAATGGGGAATGGGTACTCACCGTGCAACAACCACTATCTCACCGACCGATACTCTTCTTCAGGCTCTGTCATCGGACAAGTGTGCTGGTTCGATGACGACTTCTCGGGATGGGAAGCTGGTGAGGGCGGCCGATTGGGTAGAATGCCGTAAGAAACATCCTTTGGTAGCCCAGCCGGGATCGAGGCCGTTTTACGGTGCGGACTACGATGTGATTGGATTGGCTCTCTCGCGTGCGTACAAGAAGAACCCGGAGGCGCTGATGAAGGAGAAGATCTTCGACAAACTGGAGATGGGTTCGGCGTTCATGTCTTGGCTCCCACAGGGAACGTCTCCGAACGGAGAGGTTGCGGACTTGTTCTTCGAGGGACCTCCTGCTTCGGCATTTGCTTCGGGAAGGTCGCCTTCGGGGATGACTCCTGGGGCAGGGCACTGGGCTTCAGATGTGTCGAACTGGGATGACGAGATGTGGAACGTGATGGGTCGGTTTGGATTGGAACAGTCGGGTGATGCCGAGTACCCTGGTGTGTCTGGTTACGGTGAGGGAGCGATGATGACGTTTGAGGACTTCGCGAAGTTCCTGCACGCTGTGGTTCGGAGGGGAAACGGAGCGAACGGGGAGAAGGTGATCGGGGAGACGATGTGGAAGTGGTTCATGTCCCCGACGACTGATGCGGATGAAGGGTTGGGTTTTGTACCGGTTGCGCAGTACGACAGTGAGATGGGATACTTCAGTGAACAGGCACAGTGGAAGTGGGGATTCAGTTCTAAGAAGAAGGACAAGGCCGGGTCGGACGTTGTTGGGAGTCCTCAAACAACGATGGCTTCGGAAATGATTGGAGAATGGTTCGGTGAGTTCGGTACGATGTTCCAGTTCGATGCGGAGACGGGAATGTATGCTGTGGGTGGAGAGAACACGGTGCTTGTGCAGGCTGGAGTTGACCAGAAGAGCGCAGAATTTGTGGGAAACAACGTGAACAGATGGAGTGCCAACCTGTGCAAGGGGAAGAAGAAGATTCCTGACAGCACGCTGCCGAAGGTATTTTCAACAAAACCTATGAAGGTGATCCAAGATGAGATCAGCGAGTGGTCGAAGAACAACAACGACCGCGGGGTGAAGGTGATCATCGGAAATGCGAAGACTGGGGAACAGCGCACCTTCCAGGCTGGGAATGCTGCGGCTGGTGTTGCGGTGGACGACAAGACGATTTACCGAATGGGAGGGATGACGAAGATCATGGCTGGTGTGGTGACTTCCATGGCCATGGACGAGGGGATTATCTCTCCACAAGATCCGATCAGCAAGTACGTAACGGACTTAGCGGGAATGAAAGTAGCGAAGTCCGTTGACGGTACAACAGTGAAACATGATCAAGAAAGGGATTTCACGTTCTGGGATTGCCTCGGTATGAAGTGTGGGTTCTCTTATTCGTACTGGGGGACAGGTACGTTAACCGAAGCAGCTGATATCCCTCCTTCTGATGGTGTGCTCCCTGACCTGAAGTCGGACAAGTGCGCTGGTGCGTTGCTGACGAGCAACAATGGGAAGCTGACGAGGGCTGCTGACTTCGTGAACTGTCGGAAGTCGATTCCGCTCGTTTCTCAACCTGGAGAAAGACCATTTTACGGCTACGATTACGACGTGATCGGACTCGCGTTGAGCCGCGCTTACGGGAAGGATGCCGCGCAGCTGATGAAAGAGAAGCTGTGGGACAAGATTGGGATGGATTCAGCGTTCATGAGTTGGTTGCCAAACGGCCAGGCCCCGAATGGGAAAGTCGCCGACTTGTTCTTCACGGCTCCGAAGAAGGAAGTGTTCCCAAGCAAGACTATGCCGCAGGGTATGGTTGAGGGAGATGAGTACTTCGCAAAAGATGTAAAGTGGAACGATGAATTGTGGAACGTGATGGGTGAGTTCGACTACGAGGAGTCAGCAGACATGGGCTATCCTGGTGTCTCTGGTTACGGTGAAGGAGCGATGATGACGTTTGAAGACTTTGCAAAGTTTCTGGTGACTGTGTTGAACGACGGAACTGCACCCAACGGTGAGAAGGTTGTGAACCCGCTCACAATGAAGAGGATCTTGACTGAAACTATCAATGCTGATGAGTCACTCGGGTTTGTTCCAGCTGGTCAGTTTATGAACGCGGAAAGTCAATTCAATAGTAAAACATCATGGGCCTGGGGATTCTCTGAGAATGAAGAAACAGGATTGAAGTGGTGGCAAGGAGTGTTTGGTACCCTCTTCGGCTTTGATCCGGAAAGTGGATACTACTTCGTCGGTGGTGAGAACACTATGCCTGCGATGAGTGGAAGTTGGCAGAAGGGTGAAGAATACATTAAGAAGAATGTTGATCGTTGGAGGAAGATGTTGGAATGTGATCAAATTATTGAATCTAAGACACCAGCTCCAACAACTGCTCCAACAACTGCTCCAACAACTGATACCGTTGACAATTCTACATCTGACTCACCTTCAGATAAGCTTGGAGCCTCCCGTGGAGAAGAAAAGGAAACGTTCTCCAGCACACTACTTGCGTTCTTTATCGTTATGGCTGTTGTTTTATTGTGTGCTATTGCTGCTGGAGTTTACTTTTTGAAAAGGCGTAACGCGGTGAAGGCTAGTGAGTTAGCTCAGGCTGACCACTCGGACTCGAACTTGAAGACGGAGTACGCAGTCTTTTCAGATTTCCAAAACAATAATATTAACCTTGACAACGATAGAATGTCTGTTGGAAGTGCTCCGAGCAACCCATCTGTTGGAAGTGCTCCGAGCAACCCACTCAGTGGAACGGGCAGTGGAACCGGTTCTGGAGGTATTACGGATTCTCAATCTCTTACTAGTCACTCGACTGGTAGAGTGAACTTTGCGAACATGAACCGCGGACTAATTCAGGTTACTGCGGAAGTACCTTCCTTATTCGGTAGCACCTCAAATGAAAGGATCACCCTGTAGTGATAAAAACAACACAAAAGAAACCTTGGTAGTTAACTCTTTCAAATGTTATTATTATTATTTTATTTTTTTTTGTTTTTTTTAAAATGCTCTCTCAGCACCAACCTTCCAATCGCGATCAAGTCGAGGTCGCACTGCTACAGTGTGATATTCGTGAAGGTTGAGAAGCTTTTTTTTTTATTTTTTTTCAGTCAAACTAACGTCGATAAAAACAGAATCGAAAGGTGACAGTTGAACTCTTGTAGTGTATTGTGAACACCCCCCTCCTGAAAGTATTATATTTCCCTAGTTATTTTCCCCAATGATCTGGTTGTGGGAGGCCTTGATTTCCTCAGTCTGCTTGAATGTCGCTCCCTTAAATCACTACTCGACTTTAAAATGGTAAAGTGACGTAGTTTTTTATATGTGAGAGAACAAGCTGTTGGATGTTTCTTGATTTTATTATTATTTTTTGTTTTAAGAATAAAAACGTCTTGTCCTTCAACAAAAACCAGAAGAGGGGAAAAAAAAAAAAAAAAAAGGGAAGAAAAAAAAAAAAAACCCCTGGTCACTATTGGATTTTCTGCCAATTAAAAGACCGTTGCTTCGTACAAACACCTCTTCTCTCCTTTTCAAATAAACCCATTTCCCCAAGTCACACATTTTGATATTTCCTATGATGAACGTAATTAGTATATTTTGCCAATTCTTTAGTGAAAATTTAAAAAAAAAAAAAAAAGAAAGAAAGACAAGAAACCGCAGCTGCGGGCGCCTTTTAAATAAGGAGCACGTTAAAATGTATTTCTAACATTTTCTTTTGTAAAGTAAAAAGAGCAGTTGCTTGGGCAAAGCTTCAGGCGGCTGCTATTTACTTTCAAAAGATAGTTTTTATGATTAGTTAAAAAACTGTTGCGGTTCACTACAACAAAACAAAACACCGAATCCGAAAACACTGAAAGTTAATCGAAGAAAAAGAACCAACAGCAATACATTTCTACTTCAGTTGCTGGTACTTCAATATTTGTGTGACTTGTTTCTTTTTAAAGTACTACGAGGATGTTTGCCCCCTTTTTTCAGCTTCATTTCTTTCTCAAAAGCTCGTTCCCTAAAACTATGAATCCATCGATCCTCAGTAGCGACTGCTGTCGGTAATTATTATTTACAACACTGTTTGCTGGTATGAATCACCTGGTCGAGAACCGATCTACTTGTGAAGTGAAAGCGGAACTCATTCGACAGCTGGGAGAAACCTGCGTTAAGGAGAACGGATACACATGTGTTTTACGAAACAGGTGGATAATCTGTTTTTTAGTTTATTTATTGTACTTGTCACTGATGATTGTGGTACTTTTCAAATCACGATTTCCTTCCCCTTAAACCCTTCTTCTTATCAGTTAACAAGTCAAAATGAGGATAGTTGCGATTGTACTTTCGTTGGCAGTCGCAAGCCAGGCTGCCTTCGACTCATCAACTGTGGCTTCAATCCAATCTGAGTTCGATGACTTTTCGAAGATTAACTCTGACCGAGGTATCAAACTCGTGTTGGGGAATACGAAGTCGGGTGACCAGCAGGTGTTTCAAGCAGGTAACGCGGCGAAGGGAGTTCCTGTTTCCGACAAAACGATCTACCGAATGGGTGGAATGACGAAGGTGATGACGGGAATGCTGACTGCGATCGCCTTCGAGGAAGGTGTCGTCTTACCAGACGAACCAATCAGTAAGTACATCAGTGAGTTCAGGGACATGAAAGTTGTGGAGTCCCGTGATAGCCAAACAATTATAGTTCCTTCGGAACGGGAGTTCACATTTCGCGACTGTCTTGCCATGAAGTGTGGGTTCTCGTACTCGTATTGGGGAATGGGAACCCTTCGCGATGCTGCGACCATTACTCCGGGTGACGGCCTCCTTCCGGACCTCGCTGCTGACAAGTGTGCCGGTGCGATGACAACTGCCAGGAATGGGAAGCTGGTGAGGGCAGACGAGTGGGTTCGTTGCCGTGCGAAGTACCCGCTGATCGCACAGCCTGGAACGAGGCCGTTCTACGGATACGACTACGATGTGATTGGGATCGCCCTTGCTCGCGCGTACAAGATGGATGCGGAGATGCTGATGAAGGAAAAGATTTGGAGCAAGCTTGGAATGGAATCGGCGTTCATGAGTTGGCTTCCTACGGGGACTTCCCCGAAGGGTGAGGTTGCGGACCTTTACTTCAAGGCTCCTCCTGCTTCAGCGTACGCTGCGGGTCAGTCACCTGCTGGTATGACTCCTGGAATGATGTACTGGGCGAAGGATGTTTCCAATTGGGATTCTGAAATGTGGAATCTGATGAACACGTTCGAGTATGAGACGTCGTCGGATGCCACGTACCCTGGGGTGTCCGGGTACGGTGAGGGAGCGATGATGACTTTCGAAGATTTCGCTAAGTTCCTGATGGCAGTCGTAGACGGTGGAGTTGGAGCGAATGGGGAGCAAGTGATCTGCAAGACGATGTGGAAGCGATTCCTGTCGACAACAATTGAAGAAGATGAAGGAATGGGTTTCGTTCCACCGTTTCAGTACTTCGGTGCTGATGGTGACTATTCGATGCAGAGTGAGTGGAGGTATGTGACGTTTCATTAGATCTTCTCACTGTGTGACATGATGAAGGAGTTTGTTGTTGAGAACTTCAAACAAACAAACAAACAATATCAAATATCAAATAACAAATATCCAAACAGATGGGGATTCACAGGTCGCCGCAACGTTGAACTCACTAAGGCTGACGGATCGCCAACGCACGAGATGCTGTCGGAGACTAGCGACTCTGTAGGGCAGTGGTCGGGTATCTTCGGAACGACGTTCAAGTTCGACGTGGACGGTGGAATGTACGCGGTGGGAGGAGAGAACACGTTCAGCTCTCGAACGGGAAGTGATCAAGTTGGAGCGGATTTCATCAAGAAGAACATGAACAGGTGGATTGCGAAGCTGATGAAGGGGGAGTCGATGCCTGCGGTCAGCATCTCGTCAACGGTTCAGGAATTCGACGATGCGGAGGCCGGGAAGATCCAGGCGGAGATGGATAAGTTCTCGGCGGACAATTCGGATCGCGGAGTGAAGGTTGTGATCGGGAACGCAAAGACTGGGGAACAGCGGACGTTCCAAGCTGGGAATGCGGCGAAGGGGAAGCCGGTTTCGGACAAGACGATCTACCGCATTGGTGGGATGACGAAGGTGTTGACGGGGATGCTGACGGCGATTGCTTTCGAAGAGGGAGTGATCTCGCCTGACGAGAAGATCAGTGACCACGTTCCGGAGTTTGCGATGGCGGGTCTCAACGTAGTGACTTCTAAGGATGGGCAGACTGTGGTGAGTCCGCTGGAGAGGGATTTCACGTTCTGGGACTGCCTTGGCATGAAGTGTGGATTCTCTTACTCTCAATGGGGAATGGGTACTCACCGTGCAACAACCACTATCTCACCGACCGATACTCTTCTTCAGGCTCTGTCATCGGACAAGTGTGCTGGTTCGATGACGACTTCTCGGGATGGGAAGCTGGTGAGGGCGGCCGATTGGGTAGAATGCCGTAAGAAACATCCTTTGGTAGCCCAGCCGGGATCGAGGCCGTTTTACGGTGCGGACTACGATGTGATTGGATTGGCTCTCTCGCGTGCGTACAAGAAGAACCCGGAGGCGCTGATGAAGGAGAAGATCTTCGACAAACTGGAGATGGGTTCGGCGTTCATGTCTTGGCTCCCACAGGGAACGTCTCCGAACGGAGAGGTTGCGGACTTGTTCTTCGAGGGACCTCCTGCTTCGGCATTTGCTTCGGGAAGGTCGCCTTCGGGGATGACTCCTGGGGCAGGGCACTGGGCTTCAGATGTGTCGAACTGGGATGACGAGATGTGGAACGTGATGGGTCGGTTTGGATTGGAACAGTCGGGTGATGCCGAGTACCCTGGTGTGTCTGGTTACGGTGAGGGAGCGATGATGACGTTTGAGGACTTCGCGAAGTTCCTGCACGCTGTGGTTCGGAGGGGAAACGGAGCGAACGGGGAGAAGGTGATCGGGGAGACGATGTGGAAGTGGTTCATGTCCCCGACGACTGATGCGGATGAAGGGTTGGGTTTTGTACCGGTTGCGCAGTACGACAGTGAGATGGGATACTTCAGTGAACAGGCACAGTGGAAGTGGGGATTCAGTTCTAAGAAGAAGGACAAGGCCGGGTCGGACGTTGTTGGGAGTCCTCAAACAACGATGGCTTCGGAAATGATTGGAGAATGGTTCGGTGAGTTCGGTACGATGTTCCAGTTCGATGCGGAGACGGGAATGTATGCTGTGGGTGGAGAGAACACGGTGCTTGTGCAGGCTGGAGTTGACCAGAAGAGCGCAGAATTTGTGGGAAACAACGTGAACAGATGGAGTGCCAACCTGTGCAAGGGGAAGAAGAAGATTCCTGACAGCACGCTGCCGAAGGTATTTTCAACAAAACCTATGAAGGTGATCCAAGATGAGATCAGCGAGTGGTCGAAGAACAACAACGACCGCGGGGTGAAGGTGATCATCGGAAATGCGAAGACTGGGGAACAGCGCACCTTCCAGGCTGGGAATGCTGCGGCTGGTGTTGCGGTGGACGACAAGACGATTTACCGAATGGGAGGGATGACGAAGATCATGGCTGGTGTGGTGACTTCCATGGCCATGGACGAGGGGATTATCTCTCCACAAGATCCGATCAGCAAGTACGTAACGGACTTAGCGGGAATGAAAGTAGCGAAGTCCGTTGACGGTACAACAGTGAAACATGATCAAGAAAGGGATTTCACGTTCTGGGATTGCCTCGGTATGAAGTGTGGGTTCTCTTATTCGTACTGGGGGACAGGTACGTTAACCGAAGCAGCTGATATCCCTCCTTCTGATGGTGTGCTCCCTGACCTGAAGTCGGACAAGTGCGCTGGTGCGTTGCTGACGAGCAACAATGGGAAGCTGACGAGGGCTGCTGACTTCGTGAACTGTCGGAAGTCGATTCCGCTCGTTTCTCAACCTGGAGAAAGACCATTTTACGGCTACGATTACGACGTGATCGGACTCGCGTTGAGCCGCGCTTACGGGAAGGATGCCGCGCAGCTGATGAAAGAGAAGCTGTGGGACAAGATTGGGATGGATTCAGCGTTCATGAGTTGGTTGCCAAACGGCCAGGCCCCGAATGGGAAAGTCGCCGACTTGTTCTTCACGGCTCCGAAGAAGGAAGTGTTCCCAAGCAAGACTATGCCGCAGGGTATGGTTGAGGGAGATGAGTACTTCGCAAAAGATGTCTTTAAGTGGGACGACGACATGTGGAACGTGATGGGTGAGTTCGACTACGAGGAGTCAGCAGACATGGGCTATCCTGGTGTCTCTGGTTACGGTGAGGGAGCGATGATGACGTTTGAGGACTTTGCAAAGTTTTTGGTGACTGTGTTGAACGACGGAACTGCACCCAACGGTGAGAAGGTTGTGAACCCGCTCACAATGAAGAGGATCTTGACTGAAACTATCAATGCTGATGAGTCACTCGGGTTTGTTCCAGCTGGTCAGTTTATGAACGCGGAAAGTCAATTCAATAGTAAAACATCATGGGCCTGGGGATTCTCTGAGAATGAAGAAACAGGATTGAAGTGGTGGCAAGGAGTGTTTGGTACCCTCTTCGGCTTTGATCCGGAAAGTGGATACTACTTCGTCGGTGGTGAGAACACTATGCCTGCGATGAGTGGAAGTTGGCAGAAGGGTGAAGAATACATTAAGAAGAATGTTGATCGTTGGAGGAAGATGTTGGAATGTGATCAAATTGTTGAGCCTAAGACATTAGTTCCAACACTAGTTCCAACAACTGCTCCAACACTAGTTCCAACAACTGCTCCAACACTAGTTCCAACAACTGCTCCAACACTAGTTCCAACAACTGCTCCAACACTAGTTCCGACGAGCACTCCGACAACTGTTCCAACACAAGCTCCGTTTTCAAATGGGACGACTGTTCCGACTACTGCTCCAACACAAGCTCCGTTTTCAAATGGGACGACTGTTCCGACTACTGCTCCAACACAAGCCAATGCGACAATGGTTCCGACTACTATTCCAACACAAGTTCCGTCGGCAAATACGACAGCTGCTTCGACTACTACTCCAACACAAGCTCCGTCAGCAAATACAACAGCTGCTGCGACTACTATTCCAACACAAGCTCCGTCAGCAAATATGACAGCTGCTCCATCGCAAGTTCCGTCAGCAAATACGACAACTGGGCCGACTACTACTCCATCATTAACTCTAACAAGTGTTCGTGACATTGAAAATTCTACATCTGACTCACCTTCGGATGTGTTTGGAGCCTCCCGTGGAGAAGAAAAGGAATCGTTCTCCAGCATACTACTCGTGATCATTATCGTAACGGCTGTTCTTTTATTGTGTGCTACTGCTGCTGGAGTTTACTATCTGAGAAAGCGTGGGGCGGTGAAGCTCAGTGACTTTAATCAGGCTGAGGTCTCGCACTCGAACTTGAAGACAGAGTACGCAGTCTTTTCAGATTTCCAAAACAATATTCTTAAACCTGATGGCGACCAAGTAGAAGATCATATGTCTGTTGGAAGTGCTCCGAGCAACCCATCTGTTGGAAGTGCTCCGAGCAATCCAGTCAGTGGAACGGGTTCTGAAGGTATTACGGATTCTCAATCTCTTACTAGTCACTCGACTGGTAGAGTGAACTTTGGGGACATGAAACCTGGACGTATTCATGTTACTGCGGATTCCACATTGGGTGAAAGGTTCGTTCTGTGATGTCAAAAACACAACAAAAATAAACTTTGGTAGTTAAATTTATCAAATGTTATTAATTTTTTTTTCTTTATTTTTTGTAGCTCTCTCGGACCTCAACCTTCCAATCGCGATCAAGTCGAAGTCGCGCTTCTACAGTGTGATATTCGTGAAGGTTGAGGCACATTTTTTTCATTCAAATTAACAACGTTGATGACCAATTTTCTTTTGTTTCTTTTATTTTCCGAAACAATAGAACCGAAAACAGGGAAGAGTTAAATTTGTGTCCGTTGACATAATTTTTATATTCTATTTGGTTCTTAAAGACACGACGTCTTTTGTTACTAAAAAAGGTGGGCTTCCCCAGGGGTTTTGGACTTCCCTGACTTCAGAAAAAAAAAAAAAATAACAGTGCTTTGATGATACTGCTTTATTATCGCTCTCTTGAATTCTTTATTTTTCTTTTTCTAAATTAAATTACATCTCTTTCGTTGAGGCTTATTCAGCAATCCGTTTTTGAGTTTTCAGAATCGGTTATGGATTGGTTCTATTTGGTAGTATTGTGTTTAATTAAATTACTGACTAAAATCATTATAAGTACACTATCTTAATAACAAACGTAATGAACCATTTTTCAATATGGTAACGAGATACAAGAAGCATCTCTGCTCTCTCTTTTCGCTCTCTCTCTCTCTCTTCCTCTCTCGATTACTCTCTCTCTCTCTCCCTGATTCAAAGTCGCATATATTTAATCGAAAAAAACAATGAAAAGAAACCGCGCCTTTTAAATAAGGAGCGCGTTTTGCTTATTAAATTTACTTCTTTTTTAAAATGTATTTCTTACATTTTCTTTTGTAAAGT
This sequence comes from Flectonema sp. DT1601, assembly GCA_964019425.1. Taxonomy (NCBI): domain Eukaryota; phylum Euglenozoa; class Diplonemea; order Diplonemida; family Diplonemidae; genus Flectonema; species Flectonema sp. DT1601. Next base: position 194,829 of record OZ025851.1, on the reverse strand, counting down.
AAAAAGAGCAGTTGCTTGGGCAAAGCTTCAAGCGGCTGCTATTTACTTTCAAAAGATAGTTTTTATGATTAGTTAAAAAACTGTTGCGGTTTACTACAACAAAACAAAACACCGAATCCGAAAACACTGAAAGTTAATCGAAGAAAAAGAACCAACAGCAATACATTTCTACTTCAGTTGCTGGTACTTCAATATTTGTGTGACTTTTGTTTCTTTTTAAAGTGCTTTTAGGATGTTTGCCCCCTTTTTTCAGCTTCATTTCTTTCTCAAAAGCTCGTTCCCTAAAACTATGAATCCATCGATCCTCGGTAGCGACTACTGTCGGTAATTATTATTTATAACACTGTTTGCTGGTATGAATCACCTGGTCGAGAACCGATCTACTTGTGAAGTGAAAGCGGAACTCATTCGACAGCTGGGAGAAACCTGCGTTAAGGAGAACGGATACACATGTGTTTTACGAAACAGCTGGATAATCTGAACAGTTTTTTAGTTTATTTATTGTACTTGTCACTGATGATTGTGGTACTTTTCAAATCACGATTTCCTTCCCCTTAAACCCTTCTTCTTATCAGTTAACAAGTCAAAATGAGGATAGTTGCGATTGTACTTTCGTTGGCAGTCGCAAGCCAGGCTGCCTTCGACTCATCAACTGTGGCTTCAATCCAATCTGAGTTCGATGACTTTTCGAAGATTAACTCTGACCGAGGTATCAAACTCGTGTTGGGGAATACGAAGTCGGGTGACCAGCAGGTGTTTCAAGCAGGTAACGCGGCGAAGGGAGTTCCTGTTTCCGACAAAACGATCTACCGAATGGGTGGAATGACGAAGGTGATGACGGGAATGCTGACTGCGATCGCCTTCGAGGAAGGTGTCGTCTTACCAGACGAACCAATCAGTAAGTACATCAGTGAGTTCAGGGACATGAAAGTTGTGGAGTCCCGTGATAGCCAAACAATTATAGTTCCTTCGGAACGGGAGTTCACATTTCGCGACTGTCTTGCCATGAAGTGTGGGTTCTCGTACTCGTATTGGGGAATGGGAACCCTTCGCGATGCTGCGACCATTACTCCGGGTGACGGCCTCCTTCCGGACCTCGCTGCTGACAAGTGTGCCGGTGCGATGACAACTGCCAGGAATGGGAAGCTGGTGAGGGCAGACGAGTGGGTTCGTTGCCGTGCGAAGTACCCGCTGATCGCACAGCCTGGAACGAGGCCGTTCTACGGATACGACTACGATGTGATTGGGATCGCCCTTGCTCGCGCGTACAAGATGGATGCGGAGATGCTGATGAAGGAAAAGATTTGGAGCAAGCTTGGAATGGAATCGGCGTTCATGAGTTGGCTTCCTACGGGGACTTCCCCGAAGGGTGAGGTTGCGGACCTTTACTTCAAGGCTCCTCCTGCTTCAGCGTACGCTGCGGGTCAGTCACCTGCTGGTATGACTCCTGGAATGATGTACTGGGCGAAGGATGTTTCCAATTGGGATTCTGAAATGTGGAATCTGATGAACACGTTCGAGTATGAGACGTCGTCGGATGCCACGTACCCTGGGGTGTCCGGGTACGGTGAGGGAGCGATGATGACTTTCGAAGATTTCGCTAAGTTCCTGATGGCAGTCGTAGACGGTGGAGTTGGAGCGAATGGGGAGCAAGTGATCTGCAAGACGATGTGGAAGCGATTCCTGTCGACAACAATTGAAGAAGATGAAGGAATGGGTTTCGTTCCACCGTTTCAGTACTTCGGTGCTGATGGTGACTATTCGATGCAGAGTGAGTGGAGGTATGTGACGTTTCATTAGATCTTCTCACTGTGTGACATGATGAAGGAGTTTGTTGTTGAGAACTTCAAACAAACAAACAAACAATATCAAATATCAAATATCAAATATCCAAACAGATGGGGATTCACAGGTCGCCGCAACGTTGAACTCACTAAGGCTGACGGATCGCCAACGCACGAGATGCTGTCGGAGACTAGCGACTCTGTAGGGCAGTGGTCGGGTATCTTCGGAACGACGTTCAAGTTCGACGTGGACGGTGGAATGTACGCGGTGGGAGGAGAGAACACGTTCAGCTCTCGAACGGGAAGTGATCAAGTTGGAGCGGATTTCATCAAGAAGAACATGAACAGGTGGATTGCGAAGCTGATGAAGGGGGAGTCGATGCCTGCGGTCAGCATCTCGTCAACGGTTCAGGAATTCGACGATGCGGAGGCCGGGAAGATCCAGGCGGAGATGGATAAGTTCTCGGCGGACAATTCGGATCGCGGAGTGAAGGTTGTGATCGGGAACGCAAAGACTGGGGAACAGCGGACGTTCCAAGCTGGGAATGCGGCGAAGGGGAAGCCGGTTTCGGACAAGACGATCTACCGCATTGGTGGGATGACGAAGGTGTTGACGGGGATGCTGACGGCGATTGCTTTCGAAGAGGGAGTGATCTCGCCTGACGAGAAGATCAGTGACCACGTTCCGGAGTTTGCGATGGCGGGTCTCAACGTAGTGACTTCTAAGGATGGGCAGACTGTGGTGAGTCCGCTGGAGAGGGATTTCACGTTCTGGGACTGCCTTGGCATGAAGTGTGGATTCTCTTACTCTCAATGGGGAATGGGTACTCACCGTGCAACAACCACTATCTCACCGACCGATACTCTTCTTCAGGCTCTGTCATCGGACAAGTGTGCTGGTTCGATGACGACTTCTCGGGATGGGAAGCTGGTGAGGGCGGCCGATTGGGTAGAATGCCGTAAGAAACATCCTTTGGTAGCCCAGCCGGGATCGAGGCCGTTTTACGGTGCGGACTACGATGTGATTGGATTGGCTCTCTCGCGTGCGTACAAGAAGAACCCGGAGGCGCTGATGAAGGAGAAGATCTTCGACAAACTGGAGATGGGTTCGGCGTTCATGTCTTGGCTCCCACAGGGAACGTCTCCGAACGGAGAGGTTGCGGACTTGTTCTTCGAGGGACCTCCTGCTTCGGCATTTGCTTCGGGAAGGTCGCCTTCGGGGATGACTCCTGGGGCAGGGCACTGGGCTTCAGATGTGTCGAACTGGGATGACGAGATGTGGAACGTGATGGGTCGGTTTGGATTGGAACAGTCGGGTGATGCCGAGTACCCTGGTGTGTCTGGTTACGGTGAGGGAGCGATGATGACGTTTGAGGACTTCGCGAAGTTCCTGCACGCTGTGGTTCGGAGGGGAAACGGAGCGAACGGGGAGAAGGTGATCGGGGAGACGATGTGGAAGTGGTTCATGTCCCCGACGACTGATGCGGATGAAGGGTTGGGTTTTGTACCGGTTGCGCAGTACGACAGTGAGATGGGATACTTCAGTGAACAGGCACAGTGGAAGTGGGGATTCAGTTCTAAGAAGAAGGACAAGGCCGGGTCGGACGTTGTTGGGAGTCCTCAAACAACGATGGCTTCGGAAATGATTGGAGAATGGTTCGGTGAGTTCGGTACGATGTTCCAGTTCGATGCGGAGACGGGAATGTATGCTGTGGGTGGAGAGAACACGGTGCTTGTGCAGGCTGGAGTTGACCAGAAGAGCGCAGAATTTGTGGGAAACAACGTGAACAGATGGAGTGCCAACCTGTGCAAGGGGAAGAAGAAGATTCCTGACAGCACGCTGCCGAAGGTATTTTCAACAAAACCTATGAAGGTGATCCAAGATGAGATCAGCGAGTGGTCGAAGAACAACAACGACCGCGGGGTGAAGGTGATCATCGGAAATGCGAAGACTGGGGAACAGCGCACCTTCCAGGCTGGGAATGCTGCGGCTGGTGTTGCGGTGGACGACAAGACGATTTACCGAATGGGAGGGATGACGAAGATCATGGCTGGTGTGGTGACTTCCATGGCCATGGACGAGGGGATTATCTCTCCACAAGATCCGATCAGCAAGTACGTAACGGACTTAGCGGGAATGAAAGTAGCGAAGTCCGTTGACGGTACAACAGTGAAACATGATCAAGAAAGGGATTTCACGTTCTGGGATTGCCTCGGTATGAAGTGTGGGTTCTCTTATTCGTACTGGGGGACAGGTACGTTAACCGAAGCAGCTGATATCCCTCCTTCTGATGGTGTGCTCCCTGACCTGAAGTCGGACAAGTGCGCTGGTGCGTTGCTGACGAGCAACAATGGGAAGCTGACGAGGGCTGCTGACTTCGTGAACTGTCGGAAGTCGATTCCGCTCGTTTCTCAACCTGGAGAAAGGCCATTTTACGGCTACGATTACGACGTGATTGGACTCGCGTTGAGCCGCGCTTACGGGAAGGATGCCGCGCAGCTGATGAAAGAGAAGCTGTGGGACAAGATTGGGATGGATTCAGCGTTCATGAGTTGGTTGCCAAACGGCCAGGCCCCGAATGGGAATGTTGCCGACTTGTTCTTCACGGCTCCGAAGAAGGAAGTGTTCCCAAGCAAGACTATGCCGCAGGGTATGGTTGAGGGAGATGAGTACTTCGCAAAAGATGTCTTTAAGTGGGACGACGACATGTGGAACGTGATGGGTGAGTTCGACTACGAGGAGTCAGCAGACATGGGCTATCCTGGTGTCTCTGGTTACGGTGAGGGAGCGATGATGACGTTTGAGGACTTTGCAAAGTTTTTGGTGACTGTGTTGAACGACGGAACTGCACCCAACGGTGAGAAGGTTGTGAACCCGCTCACAATGAAGAGGATCTTGACTGAAACTATCAATGCTGATGAGTCACTCGGGTTTGTTCCAGCTGGTCAGTTTATGAACGCGGAAAGTCAATTCAATAGTAAAACATCATGGGCCTGGGGATTCTCTGAGAATGAAGAAACAGGATTGAAGTGGTGGCAAGGAGTGTTTGGTACCCTCTTCGGTTTTGATCCGGAAAGTGGATACTACTTCGTCGGTGGTGAGAACACTATGCCTGCGATGAGTGGAAGTTGGCAGAAGGGTGAAGAATACATTAAGAAGAATGTTGATCGTTGGAGGAAGATGTTGGAATGTGATCAAATTGTTGAGCCTAAGACATTAGTTCCAACACTAGTTCCAACAACTGCTCCAACACTAGTTCCAACAACTGCTCCAACACTAGTTCCGACGAGCACTCCGACAACTGTTCCAACACAAGCTCCGTTTTCAAATGGGACGACTGTTCCGACTACTGCTCCAACACAAGCTCCGTTTTCAAATGGGACGACTGTTCCGACTACTGCTCCAACACAAGCCAATGCGACAATGGTTCCGACTACTATTCCAACACAAGTTCCGTCGGCAAATACGACAGCTGCTTCGACTACTACTCCAACACAAGCTCCGTCAGCAAATACAACAGCTGCTGCGACTACTATTCCAACACAAGCTCCGTCAGCAAATATGACAGCTGCTCCATCGCAAGTTCCGTCAGCAAATACGACAACTGGGCCGACTACTACTCCATCATTAACTCTAACAAGTGTTCGTGACATTGAAAATTCTACATCTGACTCACCTTCGGATGTGTTTGGAGCCTCCCGTGGAGAAGAAAAGGAATCGTTCTCCAGCATACTACTCGTGATCATTATCGTAACGGCTGTTCTTTTATTGTGTGCTACTGCTGCTGGAGTTTACTATCTGAGAAAGCGTGGGGCGGTGAAGCTCAGTGACTTTAATCAGGCTGAGGTCTCGCACTCGAACTTGAAGACAGAGTACGCAGTCTTTTCAGATTTCCAAAACAATATTCTTAAACCTGATGGCGACCAAGTAGAAGATCATATGTCTGTTGGAAGTGCTCCGAGCAACCCATCTGTTGGAAGTGCTCCGAGCAATCCAGTCAGTGGAACGGGTTCTGAAGGTATTACGGATTCTCAATCTCTTACTAGTCACTCGACTGGTAGAGTGAACTTTGGGGACATGAAACCTGGACGTATTCATGTTACTGCGGATTCCACATTGGGTGAAAGGTTCGTTCTGTGATGTCAAAAACACAACAAAAATAAACTTTGGTAGTTAAATTTATCAAATGTTATTAATTTTTTTTTCTTTATTTTTTGTAGCTCTCTCGGACCTCAACCTTCCAATCGCGATCAAGTCGAAGTCGCGCTTCTACAGTGTGATATTCGTGAAGGTTGAGGCACATTTTTTTCATTCAAATTAACAACGTTGATGACCAATTTTCTTTTGTTTCTTTTATTTTCCGAAACAATAGAATCGAAAACAGGGAAGAGTTAAATTTGTGTCCGTTGACATTATTTTTTATATTCTATTTAGTTCTTAAAGACACGACGTCTTTTGTTACTAAAAAAGGTGGGCTTCCCCAGTAGGGGTTTTGGACTTCCCTGACTTCAGAAAAAAAACAACAACAAAAAAAAAAAAAAAAAACGGTGCTTTGATGATACTGCTTTATTATCGCTCTCTTGAATTCTTTATTTTTCTTTTTCTAAATTAAATTACATCTCTTTCGTTGAGGCTTATTCAGCAATCCGTTTTTGAGTTTTCAGAATCGGTTATGGATTGGTTCTATTTGGTAGTATTGTGTTTAATTAAATTACTGACTAAAATCATTATAAGTACACTATCTTAATAACAAACGTAATGAACCATTTTTCAATATGGTAACGAGATACAAGAAGCATCTCTGCTCTCTCTTTTCGCTCTCTCTCTCTCTCTTCCTCTCTCGATTACTCTCTCTCTCTCTCCCTGATTCAAAGTCGCATATATTTAATCGAAAAAAACAATGAAAAGAAACCGCGCCTTTTAAATAAGGAACGCGTTTTGCTTATTAAATTTACTTCTTTTTTAAAATGTATTTTCAAACATTTTTTTTTGTAAAAGTAAAAAGAGCAGTTGCTTGGGCAAAGCTTCAAGCGGCTGTTATTTACTTTCAAAAGATAGTTTTTATGATTAGCTAAAAAACTGTTGCGGTTCACTACTAAACAAAACACCGAATCCGAAAACACTGAAAGTTAATCGAAGAAAAAGAACCAACAGCAATACATTTCTACTTCAGTTGCTGGTACTTCAATATTTGTGTGACTTTTGTTTCTTTTTAAAGTACTTTTAGGATGTTTGCCCCCTTTTTTCAGCTTCATTTCTTTCTCAAAAGCTCTTTACTTAAAACTATGAATCCATCGATCCTCAGTAGCGACAACTGTTAGTTATTTTTTACAGTAATCAAACATTTTTTCTTTTTTGATCAGAAAAAAACCTTCTCAAACACCAAATGGATAGGTTTGAGAGGATCGATAAGCTGGGAGAAGGAGGACAGGGGAAGGTATATAAAGTTCGTAAAAAGGACACTGGTGAGATTGTAGTTCTAAAAATGATCAACTGTTCTGATCCGACATTCGCAACGCTTGCAGAGCGGGAAATTGAAGTAATGAAAGCTTGTATACATCCGCATATTATTTCATTCACTGAAAGTTTTAAACATTCTGGTAAAAGCGGTTCTTGGATATGTCTTGTCATGGAGTACTGTTCTGGGGGTGACCTTTTCACAAAGTTTAAAACAGCTGTCCAAGAAAGATCACGCTTTGAAGAGGTACAATTAGTATCATGGATCTGCCAAGTCGCATCAGGCTTACAATACATGCATGAAAAAGACTTATGGCACAGAGATATAAAGGCAGCCAATATATTATTTGATTCGAAGGGTGTTTTGAAATTAGGTGACTTCGGTCTGTCTTCGTCGTATTCCCCAAAAGGACATAAGACTGTTGTTGGAACTCCGTTCTACTTCGCTCCTGAAATAATGCTTAACCAACAGTATTCTAACAAGGTTGATATTTGGAACCTGGGAGTTGTTATATTGGAGCTGATGACTTTCAAGCAGCTACCAGTGAATGTCGAAGTCTTGAGAAATGAAAAGATGAGTCAGGTGATCATGAACAGTATTTTAAAGGAAAACTTTTCTAAAAAATTAGCACTGTTAGTGGCATCTATGCTGTCAAAACTGCCTGATGACAGACCCTCTGCACGAGAGATTCTTCAACAACTTGATCCTGGTGGTGAGGTTGGTGCTCTATCTAACCAACGTGAATTTGAAGCAGGTGAAGCGGCACTTCGAGAAACACTAGCAGCGCATCCTTTGTTTGCTGCTGGTGCTAAAAAAGCTGCCGAAGTTGCGAAAAGTGGTCGTGCGGGAGATGCCAACTATGGAGCTCATCGAACAAGAGAACATGCACACGCTCATAATCACAATCAGGAGAATCAAAATAATCAGACATTCTCTCCTACACAAGCTGCTTATCAACACAATCAGACTGGTCATAATCGTTCTCGAACCCCTCCTCATCAAGCTCATAGATATACTCATAGGGAGAAAGAAAAGTCAGATCGCGAGAGGAAGAGAATGACTCTCGATGGTGAAATCCACAAACTTGTTCTTGAGCAACAAAATCAACAGCAGCAACAACTCGCAGCAGCGAACAACGCCAACAACGGTGTTAAAGCATTAGCTTCTCACTATGACAGACTCAATGATCGAAAAGTTGCATCGCCAACTTCCCCACGTGTTGCCGGGACTACTACTGGTAACCTTTCTGGGTCTTTAAATAATGTTCATGGGGCGACACCACAATATCGATCTTCAGGTTCAAATAATAATAATAATAATAATAACAATAATAATAATACACATGGGCACTGGGATCGCACTTATGGGGGAAACACGGCCAGTAGCAGTTCGAAGCAGACTCCTCAGCCAACCTCCCCTGTCGCGAATAGCCCACGCTTACGCAATGGTGCTCTTGGTGGATGGCCTAACCATCCTCGCAGTCCAGGTATGAATTGTTATTTCTGAGTGGGTAGTGGTGAGTCATAGTATTCAGAATAAATAAAAATAACAAACAGTTGTAGCAAATGATGGAAGTGGTGGTAGTGGCGGTGGTCCTTTATCGCCAACGGTTCCTGCTCCAGCATTTGCAGATCCAAATGCCGCAAGGGGAATAAACCTACCGCAGCATCAAGCGAGAAATAACTATCCCGCTCACAACCATCTACACCATCAACCTGCTGCTGGAATGCATCACGTTCATCATAGGCATCCACAGCCACAGAATAATTATTTAAAAGGATTAGGTGAATCCGATATTTTACATGTTCAACATCAGTTACTACAACTACATCAGAAACAGACAATGGGAGGAGGAGGAAGGTGAGATCTCTACACTTTCCGTACAGATCAACCAGCAGCACTGACTCGATCAGTATAGAACCACAGGTATATAGAGCCCGTAAAGAATACGTTACACTTTGACACGTGTAAGAGAGTAATGATACCTGAGGTAAGAGTCACAAGAGCTCTTTTTTTTTTTTTCACTTGAATTTTCGTCTGAACCCTTCCAGGAAGTTTTACTTTCTGATGTAGTTGTTTTTTTCTTTTTTTCTTTTCCGTTTCTCGCCCATATTTGTATTTTTTTTTTAAATTTTCTTTTTATATGTATTTTTATTTATTCTGATTACCTATTTGTTTGCCTTCTTTTTTTTTTTTTTATTACCTTAAACAGTAATATAACATAGTGTGAACCTCTCAATCACTGCAGATTCCAGTGCGATACTAAGTATTTTCGAATTTAAAAAAAAAAAGTTTTTTTTTTTTCCAAAGAAAAACACAGGTGAGGAATGTTTCAAAAAAAAAAAAAAAAAATAATAATAAGTAGGTTCAAAAAACTAGTTCATCCTCCTGTGGAGTAATGAACAGAACGGTGAGTGCATGTTATGTATTTTTCCACCAACAACTCGTTGTTGGTTTTGAACTCACCAGTGTTTTATTTTTTCCTTATCTTCCTGTTTCAGTTAATCCGTTTTCGTGGTATGTACGCGTGACTGTTAGAGGTTCTGTCTTCTGAGGAAGGCAAATAAGTTCTTTTACTGTAGTCAATCCATTGGCAGACATTTGCATTTTGTGTTTGCTGAGAATGGCAACTTGTTTTTTTTTTTGCTTTCTTCCCGCTTTTTTTTCTTTTTCCTTTCTTAATCCGCTATGTTAGGTCTTGTTTGAAAAAAAAAAAAAAAAAAAAAATGAAGGAAAAAAAAAAAAAAACTGTGGACGAATTTGTGGAATAGAAAAGAAAAAAAAAAAAAAACGAAAGCAGGAAAAAAAAAAAAAATAATAATAGTTAGATACAGATTGTCAGAAAAAACGAAAAGAAAAAAAAAAAAGACGGAGGGGAAAAAAAAAAAACAAAAAAACAGAAAAAAAGAAAGAAAGCAGAACAAATCATATGGTATACGTTCATAAGAGCCCTTTGCCGTACCCTCCCTTTGAGGCCATTATTTTCTGTCTTTTTATCATGACGCTAGAGCACCTTGTCTTCCAGCTGTTTCAGTACAACTGTTCCCGCTTTTTCATGTAGTCATGCCCCTTTTTTTTATATTCTTGGGGGTTCCCTTCCTACTGCTATTGGATAATCAGTTTCTCAGTTTGTGTTTTTTTTTTTTTTTTTTTTTGTTCTCCTTTATATTTTTTTTCTTTGCGTAAAAAGCCTAATCCTTTTCAAGAGAGAGCGAGATTGGAACGGACTTTTTTTTCATTCTTGACTATATACTATTTTGATGAAATTTTTAATTTCTTTTTGCAAGGGAGGTCCTAACGCACGTCCGAGTGAAAGCAGGAGGAAACCAAAATCATGAGAGAAAAAAAACAGACGCTTGGACTACCTAAAAAGTATGCACGGGCCTCCTCGCATTATTGTCGGTAAATCTTGCACAAGCGAAAAGTCGCTGCGGCGGGCTTGGCGTCATTGCGACTGGCTCTATTCTCTCTTTCCCATGTGTCACTTACCGTAAAGCACGTGGTTTGCGACACTTCTTCTGCTAAGAGAATAAAAGAAAACACAAAATAAGATTTGTTTCGGTGGGCATCTTGTGTGAAAAACTTGAAAATTTACCCATTTTATTTCCAAGTGTTTCTTTACCGTAGACTGTCGACTCTCTTTTAACATGGCAATCACTTCCTCCAAAAGGAACCAACTTATCGAGCAATAGCCTTCTTTTGCACTTTTCCCTTCTTTTCTTTTCTTTTCTCAATTTATTTTTCCCGTTATTCTTAAAAAAAAACTTCTCTCTCTTTTTTTTTAATTTTTTTTAAAAATATTTTTACTTCTCCGCTTCTTTTCCCTTCCTGTGTTTCATACTTGAAACAACCGGAAAATTACCTTTACTTCTAAGAAGAAGCAGATAGCACTCGTTTCCGCTACTTGAGTGATGTGTTACTGCTTCGGTTTTTAGAGGGGGGAGGGAAGGGGGGGAAAAGAGAGGCTGTGAAACAAGTAATTATTAAGCAGAGGCAAGTCAATGTATTCGTTCACTGATGCAGTTCGTGACCGCCATGTCAAAAACTGAAATTGGGTGAACGCGAGGCCCTCATCATAATATAAGAAGGGGAAGTAAGCTCTTGGGGCGAACATTGCTTAGCGCTAGGTGATGCAATCCATGCTTCTTAGCAGTATTCGACCCCTACTTCATCGAGCGGGCTGCGAGTGTCAGCAGTTAAACATTTGACCACATACTTTCGTGGTTTTTAATTTTTTTTCCTACTTTTATTTCATACTGTCCCTTTTGTTTTTGTTTTTGTATTTCTCTCCACACCCCCCTTGATTCAGTTTTTATGTCTTCGTCCACAATTTTAGAGTTGACTTTTTTTTTCTTTTTTTTTCTTCTTTTTTTTTTTTGTATCTCTGCTTTTTCTATGCTGCTCCAGCTATCATGTGCAATGTGGTTCGGGTTTTCAACGATACCGTCTTCTGTTAATTTTGTCGATGGTGAAAAATATAAAGAGGGAAAAAAAAAAAAAAAAAAAAAAAAAAAAAAAAAAAGAGAAAATCTATTCTTGCCTACACAAAAAGAGGAAAAAAAAAAAAAAAAAAGAATCGAATGAAGAAAATAATGATAACACGGAAATCTCATCGTGCATCGAAAAAGACAAAAAAAAAAAAAAAAAAAAAAAAAAAAGACAGGCAAAATGAATATGCCAAATAAAAACGCATTGAAATAGATCAGTACTACGTCACCCTCGCAATTCCCCCTGTTATTAGTAGCTTACTTTGTTCTTGTGAGTAGAAGGTTTTTTTTTTTTTTTTTTTTTTTTTAAATTTCTTTTTCGCGTCTTTATTCCATCTCCCGATTCCTGTCCCCTGCCCCCAATTCACTTTCCCGCACCCGATTCATAGCAGCGAAGAAAAAAAAAAAAAAAAAAAAAAAAAAAACTGTTGCAATTTTATGGTTGATATATAAATTTAACTTTGTGGCGTTAACACAGTTCTACAGGTGAGTGTGAATATGGTTTTTTTAGATCGTGCGGGTAAACACCATGGGAGCTAAAACATAGACATGGGCGGATGGGAACACTGTCGGTTTGTTTTGCTGTGGAACGAATAATAAAATATACGATCTGGAAATGAAATATCAATCAAAATAAGACACACCGACAAGAGGAACAACAGGTAAGAGTTGATGTACTTGTGCAGTCACCTCGTGCGATACAACTTCGTCTTGTTTTTGGTTTTAAGAAATACACTTTTCTTTTTTTTCTCATTTACCATTTTTACGATCCCTTAACAGAGACACGGGGATAGACACAACCACATTAACAATGGTAATGACTGAAGACGAATTTAACATACTTATGATCGATAGAGATGAACGTGAGGAAATATTAAAAAGAGATTTTCAAAATCTTCAAAAAGAATACGATGAATCAGACGAGAGATGGCATGCGGAGGTTTTGGAATTGGAATCTGCGAAGTCAAAATTAGAAGAACGAGCGAAGACATTGGAAGGATCAGTGAAAGATGGAAATATAATTTCGGAATTACGAACTCAGGTAGAAGATGCTGACATGCTTTGTGATGAATTAGAGAAAGAAAAGAGAGACCTACTCAAACAGATTTCAGAGCTACGACTGACATCATCAACCACTACAACTGATAACAATATTCACACTGAAATCGTATCTCGCAATAACCAATTAGAAAATCAGATTGTTCCTTTGCAGGAAGAGGTTTCTCTTCTTCGTTCAAAGTTGAAGCTTGTTTCATCAAAAACAGATTCGTCTACTGACATGTGTTCCATTAAAAGAGAGTTAGAGAAAAGTAAAGATATCAACTCGAATCTTAACATGGAAATAGTTTCATTAAAAGCACAAGTTGAACCTTTACGTCAACAGATGCTACTGAGCTCAACTGATCAGTCGGATGTGGTCCAGTCTCTTCGTGAAGAGATTGTTTGTCTTAAAGAAGAAGCTGCTGCTGAAAGAAATTTATTCGATTCAACATTGTTAACAGGAGATCAGTCAACATCTCTTCAGACTCAAGTTGAAAATTTAACATCTGAAAATAATAAACTACAGTCGGACGTTAACCATGCTCTTATATTGCAACAAGAAAACAACAATGCGATCACTACTTTACAGTCAGAGAATCGATTGTTGAAAACCACTGTTGCCGATCTCAATGACAAAACCAGTATCACAGATACATCAAAGAAAGAGATTAAAACATTACAAAGTAAAATTACTTCTTTGGAACGAAAGCTGTCAGACTCTGTTATGAACATCACTAAAATATCTGAAGAGAGATCCAAACTGAGAGAAACTCTTAAAGAATTTGAGAATCAGAAATCATCGCCAGTAGAAAACTACGAAGACATTGAAAACCTCACTGAGGAACTCTCCAACTTGAAAAATGATCTAAAAATAGCAACAGACGAAGCAGCTAAATTACAAAAGCAAAAGTTAGCTGGTACGAAACGAGAAGAGAAGCTCACTTCGAAAGTTAGATCGCAAGCAAACGAACTCTCAGCGATAAGAACAAAGTTTAGAAAAGCTGAGAGTGATTGCAAAAAATTAGAAAAGAAAATAATATCAATCGAGGCAGATGTGGAGGATCAGAAATCTACAACAGAATCTCTCATTCAACGCAAAGAAGGTCTCAAAAAGGACAATGCACGTCTGAATGAAGAAGTTATTGATTGGAAGACAAAATGTAAAAGAATGCTGAGAAAAATGGAAAACGACAAAGACAAAAAGAGGAAAGCATTTAACCTTTTACAACGAGTCAAGGGACAGGAAAACCTTCGACTAATTTCTGACGATATGAACAGATACTCTTTAGCCACTGTTAGGTGCAGAGCTCTTTCTACTGTCCCGCAACGTGAAGGAGAATACGACACGGATTCTTCATCGGAACAGACTCCCGTCAGAGCTAAGAGTACTGCTCCTCCAAGTCAGAAAGTTAAGAGACGCCCAGTCGTTATTTCTCCTTCAGAACAATCGATTAAAAGACCAAAACCTTCTTCGACTACAACCTCAGCAACGACAAAACGTTCCAAGCTGACTTTGAGAATATAACTAAAAACAGCCCTGTAGATACTTTCTTAATGATAAGTTTTACCCCCACTTAGATTAGAATCACTTTTCCCCCACCTTTGAGCTAATGTTGTTGACATTGATGTTGATGGCAATGTATCTCTCAGACTTCTACTTGTTAAAAAAAAAAAAAAAAAAAGGAAGGTTTTTTTTTTATATTATTGTTGTACCTCATTTCTTTTTTTTTTTTTTTCTTCTTACTTTTTTATAGATAATTCCATTTTTTTTTTTTGTTTCTCGGGAGAGACTGGTATTAGCCTGGTCGATAAAAAAAAAAAACACTCCTGTCGTTATGTCTGATGTTTAGATATTTGGAGGGTCGAGTGATTATTTTTCATTGTTTTTCTCACAGAAGTAATGATGCGTGTGAAGTCTTTAATAGTAGTCTGTTGAACTAAAAAAAATATCAATTTTTTCTTTTCAGTTTTTTAACCTTTTTTTTTTTTTTTTTAAAGTTTAAAAAATGCGTTCACTTGTTATCGCTGTATTGATTGCCATTGTACAGGCTCAGAGTGGTGATGTTATGCAAGTGTACTCTTCAGCAGAGTGTGTGGGGACTCCTTTGATGAAAATTTGTAAACCCGGATCGTGTTGTCCTTTAGGAACTTCATCAAAGGGGACTATTAGATACGTTATGATGTCATCGACCACTCAATATCATTGCAAGCTAACAGGATACGTTGATATTGGAATCCATAATGATTCTCTTTGTAGTTTCAATCCAATCGAAACAGTAGTCGCTTCTGAAAATCCAACTTGTCAAACCGTAGCAGACTTTCACGTTAAGTTTATTCAACACAATAAAGAATACAGTAAGTTTCTGTGTGGGTTACAAGAAAGCAGCATCGAATCTTACATTCAAATATACTCATGGATGAGATCACAATGTGTCAGCACTACTACAGACAGAATATCTGTTCCGTTGAATGGTTTTGAGAGAACTGGTCAACCGGTGACGTCAGCCTCATGTCCACAACCAGTCATAGTTAACCTTGGAGAGTGTGGTGTCCTCTATCATGGAGATAATGCATGCGCTCCTGAATACATTCGAACTGACTGGTCATGTGACTCAGAAAACTATCTACATATTGGGAATAGACCATTCAGTGACTCTGAATGTTTAATACCAAAAACATTCCTCGGAACAGCACTACAAATTCCGACAACACACCTTCCTGTTAACGGTCAATGTGTTGCTGGTATGGAGGGTCTTACATCATACCGAGCTTTCGCTGCCTCGAATTACACTATGTTTCGTATGTGTGACATTATTAATACTGATACTGTTCTTAGGGATACATTAAAGTTCATGCCTTTTGATATGTTTGCTGTGAGGTATCCTCTTCTTCTTTCTAACGGTGCTGGGCTGCTTACTCCACTCATGTGGGTATTGGCTCTTGTTACAGTTGCTTTTATGTGAAAAAAAAAAATAAAAAAAAAAAAGATTTTTCTTTCACCCTGTTTTTTTTGCTAACTATTAAGGCAAGCAAACGTGTTTTTTTATAGCAAAAAATGGTTCTGATGATGACATTTGTTGGTTGACTGTGATCTTTAGAAAGTAACTTATACACCACAAGAACGCCCGAGTATGCAGTTTATTTTATTAGTATTTTTTTCTTTCTTTCTTTTTTTTTTTTTCACGTCACCAAATCTCTTGTACCTCTTTTGCTGTCTCACGAAGAAGCTGTATTTTTTGAGACCCAAATTTTGTCACCCGACGTTATGTGTTACTTTCTGAAAGGAGAGTTGTCAGCATAATGTTACCTTTTGAAGGCTCCTAGTAGAGTTGAATACAAAAGTCTTTTTTTTTTTTTTTTTGTCTTTTTTTGATGGAAGAGTTTGCTACCGACTGAATGATTTAGAAGTAGTTTTCCTCTACTGGAGGCTAAAAGGTGAAAAATACCAGCGTTTCGTGGAGTACTCACTGTTGTTGGTTAGGACTACTGCTAAGATCTGTTTTTAAAATAACGAAAAAATTGAATGGAAATATTTAAAAAAAAAAAATTTGACAGTTTTCTTTAGCGTGATACCAAAGCAACCTCTTTTAAGATGTTTACTGTTTTCACTAATGACACTTTTCTTTTACTCAAAATCGTTTTTTTTTTTAAAAGTTACGGTACTTGTCACCGGTAGCCAAACAAGTTAGTGCCACTGTAGAATTGCTCTTAGGCATTGCAACGTTCTGTTTTTCCTTTTTTTTCCCCCTCTTTTTATTTTCTTTTTTGTAGTTAACGAAGAGAAAACTTCCAGAAGCAAAAAATAAAAATAAAAAAATAAATAAATAAACTTAGTTTCGGGCAGCGCGTGGGTGTATAGTCTTTTTAAGAACTTCTATGTTTCCGTTTTCAGGAAATTTTGGAAATTCTTTTTTTAGATGACACCAATAGTAGCGTACATTGAAACGAAAACCGAAACTAATTTTTTTTTTTTTTTTTTTTGGGAAAACTAATTTCACCAGGATAATAATTTCCATTTTTTCGGTTAAAGTTCGAACTCACGGTGGACGACTTTTTTTTTTTTTTTTTTGTGGAATTGGAAGTTTTTTCTTATTTCCTCCCTTCTTTTCTTTTTTTTTTCCCCTTTTTTTTTTTTCCACTATGTGAAAAAAAACAACCCAACCTTGTTGAAAAGCTTTCTGTTTTCTCAAAGCAAAAAGGAAGGCCAATTACTTAGGTGACGCTATCAAAGGTATTTTTTATTACCATTTTTTCTTTCTTTTTCTTTTTTTTTGAAAAAGAAAGGGAAACCACTGCGTAACTAACGAAACTTTTTGTGATCAACGATTAGTGTGTTTTACATGCGTCGTATTAAATATCCGACTACATTGTGTTCCCCTTTTTTTTTTCTTTTTTTCGTAAGCTGTTTTTTTTTTTTTTTTTTTTTGTAGTTTTTTAATACTAATTATTTATGTTTTCTTGTTTTCTTGTTTTTTGTCTTTTTTTTTTTTTTTTTTTTTTATTCTTTTTCTTTTAAAAGAAAAAGAAGAAATTTAAAAAAAAAAAAAAAAAATTTAACTCATACCCTGCTTAAGTTTCTCTCTTTGCTACTTGGGCTACACTATTTTCTTGTTCATTTACTTATAGTAAATGATATTCCTCTCATCTATCTTTTTTTTTTTTTTATATTGTTGTGGAGTATTAAGAATAAATAAACGTCTTTTATTGCATTCAATTTAGAGGAACTTAATTGAAATGTTTGACGTTTGTTATCCTGATTGTCCTTTTACTACCTGGTAGTATTCCAAACTGGTCATTTTCAGTTTTGATCGTACTTTGGTAAAACCTATTTATATCCTTATTTTTTTTTATGTTAAATCAACTTTTTTTACAAACTTCGTAAGGGGGGGGGAGGATGGGGGGGGAAGAAGAAAAATACTTCCTGTCTGAAGTGAATCTCTCTGTGCGGGTGGAGAGTTGCCTTATTGCAGCACCTCTGAATTCATTTTTTTTTCTCCCTTTCTTATTTCTAATTTACCTCTAAAAAATTCTCTCTCAGAGCGACCTTGAAAAAAAAAAAAAAAAAACTCCAAAAAAATATGCTCTCGAAATTCTTTTTATAAAAAAAAGAGAGGATCACCATTCAACACAAAAGCGTCTAAAAGACCGTCAACTTCGTACAACAGAAGTGAGTCGTTTTTTTTTTTTTTTTTTTTTTTTTTGTGGCGGATAAAAAAAAAAAAAAAAACAAAAGAAAAATTGCCGGGAATCAATACTGACCACCGAAAAAAAAATTTAGGGGAATTCGAATTTTTCTCTCAGTTTTTTTTTTTTTTTTAAACTTCACAACCTTTTCGGCAGTCCTTTAATCTCAGGGTGTACAAAGCAAAGAATGTTTGCGTATGCTTCTATTTTCCAACTTTTTGTGTTGGAATCGGGGGGGGGGGAAGGGAGGTTTCCCCCCTTTTTTTCTTTTCTTTTTTCTTTTGCATGTAATCATCAGTAATAAAAAATAAACAACGGCAGCAAACAGTCAAAACCGGGTTTTGCGATAGTCTTACGGTTCATGGTCAACTTCGTCAGCTTTTGTGTCTTTAATTCAAGTAAAGCGATTACGTGTTACTCAGAAATAGTGTTGTTTCTGTGTGTTATCACTCCCTCGTCGATATACGAAATGAAAAAAATCTATTTTTGAAATCTCATCCGCCCTTTCTTGTTCTTATGGAGTGACGTTTGGAAGACAAAAAAAAAAAAAGAAAACATGCTCAAGTATTAATCACCCGATTTTCCTTCTTTTCCTACCTGTGGAGATAATGTAGTTTGCAATGTATCTTGCACAGCTTCTTATCTTGAATTCAGAACTTTTCAACCTGCTGTGGTTGTGAGTACCTACTTGATTAGTTGTTGTACCGCAACTTATGATTTCTTTTATTTCCGAGTTGTGGGATATTCGGAGCTGTGAAGCTCTTGTTCTTCTTCTTCTATCGGCCCAGCTGGTATCAATGTAGTAGCCATCAAGCTTTGTGAGAATTAGTATGAGGCTCTGAGCCCATTTCTTTATTCTTGTATAGACAGAGTTATGTCACACAACACACTCTCTGAAAAAGCACATAGTCGGTTTACTTGCCGTTCCTTCTTCTGCAATGCGAGCTGGAAGACCAAACCTAGATCTTACAAACCCTATTGCCTCTTACTCACCTTGTTACCATGTACTGGATGCGTGTCTTCACCGATATTCGAACCAATCCTGTACATCACGTATCTTTATTGCAAATCGGTACGTGTTTTTTTTTTTTTTTTTTTTGTTGAAAAAGTTTATTAACATTGTGCGCAGAAGAAGGGAGGGAGGAAAAAAAAAAAAAAAAAACTTCTTGTTAGAAAAATTTATGCTGCTACCTCTTGACTGGCGCTTTAATGACGATAGGTCTGGTTGAAGAAGGTTGATTTCAAAACGTTTTTTTAAATATTTTTTGTTAAAGAATTGTAGCATTATATACTCAAAATTACTACTACTAAAGAAGAGTTTTCACGTCCCCTGCTTTGGTTTGGGTGGACATCCTCTTTAATTTTCCATACAATGCACACATGACTAATCAATGACCTTTACCTTTATCGCCAACGACTGAAGTTCTACTCCTCCAATACAGCTTGACCACCTAAGACTTCGACAAAATGTAATTGCGACACAGATATATATAAAAAAAAAAAAAAAATAAGTGAAAAGTCTTGTGTTTTGATAGAGATCCACGAGAATTTGTTTCTTCTCTCGCATTGCTGTGGTATCACCGTCGATAGAAGAATAAACGAAAAAAAAAAAAAAAAAAAATGTCGTCCTTTTTTTTTTTAAACTGTTGAAATGAGCCTTCAGGGGAAAAAAAAAAAAAAAAAAAAAAAAGTTATGATTCTCTTCTCAGATTGTCGACAGTTTTTTTATTACAACAATTTTAGCCTCGTTGTTGCAGACTACTACTGACAAAGGCGAACACGTTTCTTCGCTGGAGTTCCATTGCTCTCTTAACGAAGCAACCAACTAACTTAACTTACGTAACACGTCACAGATTTTTAATAATAGAATATTGTAATTGTCGGTAGGGAATTGGTTCTTGAAAACACCCGCCTTGTTACCAAAAAAAAAAAAAAAAAATATATAAGTATCGAGAATATTAACCCTATGCGATTTAAAGAAAAAAAAAAAAAAAAAACGCCAATAATATCTGCTGTTATGGGGTGTTGAAACTTACTTTTCTTTCCCCCGGTTTTCGTTTCTTGCAATACCATAAGAAGGTGTGGCAAGCTGTTACCGCTATCAGTCGTTTCCTTTAGTTTTCTTTTTATTAAAGAAATTTTCGGCGACGCTGGGTGCTGGATGGCAGTGTCAGTTTCTTCTCTTAAAGCTGCACTCTTATTGACAATGTACTTTAAAAAATCATCCTCTGTATTACAAGAAGGGAGGCCTTTTTGTTTTGTCTTGCGACTACTACTACTACTACCACAACTGCTGAATTTAAAAAAAAAAAAAAAAAAAAAATAGATTCGCTCTATTTTGTACTCCACCGCCATTATTATTTGCTGAGCTTGCTGAGAAATATTATTATTTTATTTTTTTCAGGACTGTTGTATAAAAGGGTAAAAAGTCTCGTAGTAGAAGCTTGCATCTATCTCTTCACCTTTTCTATTACAGTTTACTAATTTTAAAAAAAAAAAAATCCAAAATTATGCGCTCTCTCATTGCTGTTCTCCTCATGGCTCCGGTTCATGTCTTCGGAACTGAGATGATAACCTACCGTACGAATCAATGTAACGCAGGAGGTAATGTGCTTCCTAAGTGTGATGCTAGTAAGTGTTGTTTCTTAGGAAGTGGAGAAGACGGACCGAAGTACTATAAAATAAATGACATTCAGGAGTGTGCTAGAACTGGAATTGTCACTATAGATATCTTCAACAGTCGGTTATGTAGAGAAAGTTCGAGAATTCAGAGCAATGCGGTCACTGCGTCGACGAATCCAACTTGTCAAACTGTTGGTGATTTTAAAGTTAAATTCCGTCAGCTATCAGTAGAATTCAGTAGACTGGAATGTCAGATAATGTTACAGCAGTCAGAAGGTAACAGTCACTCGATGACTATGGAGATGTATCTAGGACCTGGTTGTTTAGCCACTCCTGTAACAACAGAAGTACTGCCGCTGTGGACTGCAACAAGTAGAATGAATACAGTATTGAAACGCGGTGTTAATCAACAAGCAGTTTCATGTCCAATTCCACAAACGGATGTTGGAATCGGAGGATGTCAGATCACATATGACCACTCTGAAGGTTGTACTGCAGAGTACTCCCGCACAGAGATGACTTGCAATGGAAACAATCAAATCCACTTTGGTAGAATGGAATACCGTGACGCCTCATGCACTCAACCAAAATCATTTCTTGGATCAACAGCACCAACAGTATTAAGTATTCCTATCAATGGTCAGTGTGTTAATGTTTTGAATGGATTTATGTCTGTCAGAGCCTCGACTAATAGTCCTCTTATTACCTCACTGTGTCAGTTAGTCAACTCTGATTCGAATGTTAGACAGCAACTAGGCTACACAGATTACCAAACATTTATAGGTAGGTATCCAGTCCCAGAGAGTGGAGGGATCATTGCACCAACTTTGTTTGCTCTCGTTTTATTAGTTCTCACAGTGCTGATTTAAGATCGCTCTTGAAGAATTTAAAAAAAAAAAAAAAAAAAAAAAAAAAAAATCCGATTTCCTCTTTACAAAACATTTCGAGTCGCCGCTCTTCTGACGTCCTCAGGGGGGCCTCCCAATATGTTTCCCGCGTTTTTTACAATTGTCCGACTTAAAAGAAAGACAAACGTTTAAAAAAAAAAAGAAAAAAAAATTAGAAAAAAATCGATCAAAGGAATAAGAGCAAACAAGCTGGATCAATCTCTGATCTCATTTGTCTCTTTATTCTCCTCATGAAATACTTTCTTGAGGGCAGACTAAAGCGCCGCTCTGGACAGCCCGTCTCTTTGTTTTCCCAACGATGGTAGGAATTGTATCTGGAATGTGCCGCTCTTCTGACGTATACTCAGGCGGAGCCTGCCATGTTTCCTGTGTTCCTTGTCTGACTTTAACCAAAAGGAAGTGAAAAAAAGAAAGGCAACCATTGAAATGAAAACAACAATAAACAAGGAAGACATTGCATCTACGAGAGTCTGGAAAAAAAAAAATCGATTTAAGGGAGTCTGGTCGTCGATCACCAGTCTCTTCACTGTAGATTTAAAATAAAAAAAAAGAATGCTAGAGATAGCTAGAAATATCTTGTTTCTAATTGTGAAAAAGTTTCTCATTCCTGCAAGGATTGCATAACCATAATCTTTTAGTTGAAGGTTCTTGAACTTTGATTTTCCCTTATTTCTTTTTACTACTGTCCTCTTTCCCCAACGGAGTAGAGCCACGACAGTATAAATACTTTCTTCCTATTACCAGCGAATAGCTGAAGCGCATCGACCGAAAAGACAAAAAAAAAAAACAAAAAAAAAAAAAGAAAATGAATGGATAAAAGCAAGGAAGGGCGGTATTAATACGTCTGTTGAGGTACCGCAGATAATTACTTTGTATTGAAGGGGTTTAGCGCTTGTTGTCACGGTGTAAAACGTGAACTTGATATCCGGAAGGCCATTTTCATTGAGACTTCCCTCGATAACAACTCTTTGCGATCAGTAAAGTGACACAACAAAAAAAAACCTGACATAGAAAGTAACTGGCTGAAGAGAAAAATCCATTCTTTTTTTTTTTTTTTTTTTTTTTTCCCCCCCGTTTTTGCTCTGCTTTCTTTTTTTTTTTTATTCGAACCCGCTGTGCATACCCGGTGTTCAATTCCTATCTATATTTTTTTTCATGGTAAAATTATTTGTATATTATAGAAACCCCATCACTGGGGGTTAACAATTTTCTTCACAGCTTCATAGTAGTTATGTCATAATGCTCTTATAATTATTTATTGTACAACCCTTCATAGGCTTCACAAGTATACCAAACATGGCTTGTGTTGATGATATTATGGGAGATCTTCGCGATGTGAATTTCGCTAAGTCGATGATGCCGGAAAACAGGGGAGCGGAAATTGATGAGTTAATGTTGGCTGATAAGACACTTAAGGACTTTACGCTACCTGTGTGTCCATATCCCAACTCAATCCCGAAATTAAATTTGGAAAAGGGAACAACTACCCTAGCTATGGTGGTAGACGGTGGAATTGTATTGTGCGTAGATTCCAGAGCGTCAAGTGGACAGTTCGTTGGTATGCCTTTTTTTTTTTTTTTTTTTTTGTCTACTTTTTCTTTTAGACTTTAAGTTTTTTGAGCGTTACGTTAAATTAACACAGCGTCTCGTACAACTCAAAAGGTTATCCCTATGGGTAAAACTATCTTGGGAACTATGGCTGGTGGTGCTGCTGATTGTCAGTTCTGGGAACGTGTCTTGGCGCAGGAATGTCGTTTGTGGGAGCTACGGTATGTTTTATTATCATATTACAAAGCAAAAATACAAAAAAAAAAAAAAAAAAAAATCACCTTCACAGTAACAAATCTACTATCTCTGTAGCAGCTGCTAGTAAGATTCTGTCAGGGATTACCTACAGCAGAAGAAACCATGGATTGTCTTTGGTATGTAGTTAAAATGAATTTTTTATTAATGAAAAGTTTTATATTGACGTAAACCAATAACAACAAAAACAGGGTACACTTGTTGCTGGTTGGGATGAATTTGGACCATCCCTGTACACTGTTGATGACCAAGGAACAAGATTGAAAGGAAACATGTTTTCTCAGGGATCGGGATCTGTGTATGCTTTAGGTGTCATCCACGGAGAATACAAGCCTACCATGAACATTGAAGAAGCGATAATGCTAGGTAAGAAAGCAGTGATGCACGCTACCCACAGAGATGGATATTCAGGTGGAAATATCCAAGTCTATGTTGTTAGAGCTCCAGATGCAGATGGCCATTGCTGGGATCACAGATCCAGAGAAGATTGCCAGATGTTGTATGAAGAAGCTGCCAAGGAAGGAGTTCCTTGCTTTCAGGGATTGGTATAAAATAAATTTATATAATCGAGCTCTAATCCTTTAAGCTGACCGGGCAGAGGTTCTGTTGTTTTATTTTTAAAGCGAATCAAAATAAATGTTTTTTTTATTTATTCGTTGTAGAATTTCTTATTTCCAAGAAGAAAAAAAAAAAAAAAAAAAAAAAAAAAAAAAAAAAACTCCAATCGATTATTCTTCCTAAGTGTGTAGTTCTGTAGGTTAAGTTATTCACAGACGTGATTTTAAAAAAAAAAAAAAAAAAAAAAAGAGACGTCTTACAAGTTGGTAAAGTGTTTCACACCATTTGGCAACTAACTCACCGAATCGTCTCTTATTTTTTTGAGATATTTTTGGTTCAATGCGTGCGAGATAAAGCAATTTTTAGAGAGAACCAATTTTGCCCCCTCCCACCCTTTTTTTTTTTTTATTTCTAAAAAATTTAAAAAAAAAAAAAAAAAAAAAAAACCACTGGGAACCATAATTTATATTTAACGACTCAAAGGGGGTTCCCTCGTATAGAATAGTTTATAAAAGAAAAAAAGTATGAAAAAGAGTTTTTTTTTTTTTTTTTTTTAGTGTTCGTTAACTTACTTATCCCAATTCCCCTTTTTTCCATAACAAATTTCTTTTTAATGAATTGATTTTCAACAAAAATTTAAAAATTATTTATTAATTCTTCATAACAGGAGTGATGACTTTACTAGCAGTCCCCCAACCCTCCTAACATCTCTTTCATCAGCTTGTTGTAATCGTCTTCCTGGTGAGGTTGCTAACTCTCCGGGTTGATTTTGTTGCTGAATTGGCATCGCCATCATTTGACTCACCTTTCCGTGTAAAATCACATTTCTGTGTTACTACAACTATTTCACAATTATTTAAAGCATTGATATTTCTTACTAACTGCTACAACATGGAATATTTGACCCCAGGGTGGATATTTTTGACTATTCACAGGCGGTACTGGTGGCAACTGCTGACTGTCCTCAGGCATCGTGTGGTAACAAGACATGACTTTATTCATTTATTCAGGTGAACTCAATATTTATATAAAATGCAGCTATCAATATCATGTACAGATTTAGGATTTCCCGACGTTGAATTCACAGCAGTACCCGACTCGTTAGTAAGCGACGCATTGCAAACAGCGGCTGATGAGTGGAAAACGGATTCTGATTTTTTAAATCTGTCTTTTGCAGGAATGCAGCTTCCAAGAACTAGTTTGTTATTATCTCACGGATTGGTCGGCAATTCACAGTTAGATGCATCGGTCGTGTTGGTATTTGGAAGATATCACTTCTCAGATAAGAACAGGATGCTCAAAATATTCCAAAACGAAAAGTATCAAAATGAATTTTTTCAACTGGACACTCCCACATTCGCAGAGGATGGCTGCCTTGTTTTTAAAAGCAGCTGGATACCCGAAGAGGTTAGCAGTATTTCAATTTCTTTCTTAAATTCTGATCCTTCAGTTACTTCTGTAACAAGGGGTTTGTTATCCTATTCTACGGTTAATAAAATTACTCTACCCGGACTTGAACATGTCACGACTATTGATGATGCTTTCTTGCAAGAATGCAAGTCACTCACATCAGTAGATGTTTCATGTCTACGCAACGTGGTTTCCGTTGGGGATTTCTTTCTGCGTCAGTGTCGATCTATTGTGAGCTTGGATCTATCAGGGTTCAGAAGTCTTGTGACTGTTGGTAATTATTTTATGACTGGCTGTTCATCAGTGACGAACCTCGATCTATCAGCCACTTGTAACCTGACATCTATAAGTGATTATTTTATGAGCCAATGTTCTTCTATTGAGATTCTGAATCTTTCAGGTCTTACTGGAGTTACGTCTGTTGGCCAAGGTTTTCTAAGTGACTGTACGTTACTCACAACCCTGGACATATCAGGGTTCAGTAAGATTGACACTATTAGTGATTTCTTTCTTCAGAATTGCACGTCTCTGAGTAGAATAATAAATTTTTCAAACCTCAGTAGCGTCACTGCTATCGGTAATTATTTTTTACATGATTGTTTGTCGTTGGTTTCGTTGGATTTTTCCTGCTTTTGTGACGTTAAAAAGATTGGAGATTACTTTTTGAATGGTTGCTTAGCAATTTCAACATTAGATTTATCGAATTTAAGTAAAGTTGTGTACGTTGGTTGCGATTTTATGAGTGATTGTTTATCACTGTGGAATATAGACCTCTCTGGTTTTATCAATGTATCGTTTGTTGGAAGTTATTTTCTACGAAATTGCACTTCGTTGCGAAATCTTGATTTGTTGGGTTTCAAAAACATTGTGAATCTGAGTAATAATTTTGTTAGCGGTTGCTCATCTTTAACTACTTTAAACTTTTCATCTTTCACTAAAGTCATTCGAATTGGAAGTTTTTTTCTTAGTTATTGTTCATCTCTAACTTCTATTGATTTATCTGGATTTATTAATACCGTACGCGTTGATGATTCGTTTTTACGTTGTTGTACGTCTCTTGAATGTTTGGATTTAATTGGTTTACGTAGTGTTAAAATTGTGGGAGATTCTTTTTTAAGAGACTGCTCGTCCCTTAAAACATTAAACATCTCTGGACTTGGTAACGTCAAGTCTATTGATGATAATTTTATGCTTCGGTGTTCGAAATGTGAATTTTTGGATTTATCGAAACTTTGTAGTGTTTCCAGTCTTGGTTATAATTTTCTAAGTCACTGTCCTTGCGTCAGTACAGCTGAACGGGATGCTTTCATAGTGGCTTCAAGGAAGCGATCACCGATTTCTAATTAAGTGAATAAAGTTTCCACTTAACTTAAACTTAGTAGTTCGTTAGTTGCTGAACAGACTCTGATTTCTTTTTTTTTTTTTTCAAAAAAGCTTCTGCTTGACACGTAAAATGAACACACCGGCATCTACCGCAAACTTTCTCGCTGAGCTATGCCCTGCTAAGGTTTTCACAACAGTGATTCATGCTCTCAAAGGTTACGTAACCGAAGTGTCAATCGAGTTTAGTTTAGAGGGATTGAGAATACAGCAAATGGATTGTGCACATGTAAGTCTTGTAAGTGTATTCATATCACGAGATCAGTTTAAAGTTTATCATTGCGATAATACAATTAATGTTGGGTTTATGGTCGACACTGCAGCTAAACAGTTGGCTAAGAACCACCCATCAGAGAGTATTGTAATGACTGTGGAAAGTGATACCTTTGAGTTGGAATTTGATGAGGAAAAATGTTCAATTCCGAGAGTAATTAGTGAGATAGAAAACTTAGGCATTCCGTTACAAGAATACGAAGCTGAGATTACACTGTCATCGACAGCTTTTGAAAAAGTTATCTCCAGCTTAGCATCGATCTCTGATGTTGTCGGAATGGAAATCACTCCGACCTCACTCACACTGTCATCGAAGGATACTGTTGGACCGTTGTCAGCTAATTACGTGTGGCAGGTGTGTAGTTTACGTTTTCCGCCCGACGATGCTTCAGTGTCATCCCCCATCGATGATCACTTCGTTCACCAGGAACGTTGATGTCAACCTTCCTTCTTCTAAAGCCTGCGTCTGTGAAGGGAAAATTTAGTCGTAAATGTGTTTAGATTTTATTGACATCTTGAGAGTCTTTGAAAAAAAAAAAAAAAAAAAAAAAAAAAACAGACACCAGCAGCTGGAAAAACCGTAGCAGGACCTGGTAGGAAGAAGAAAACTAATGAATTTCAGATTGAAAAAATTACTCGTGATGAACCACTTAAACTGTCGTTTGCTACAAAATATGTAAAGTCCGTTGCGAAAGCGAAGTTTCTAAACAGCGAAGTTTACATTAAAGTTGGCAAAGACATACCTCTTATGGTGGAATATCAGCTTCAAACATTAGGTGCGCACGAATCAGGTTCTTACGTTAGGTTTTACCTTGCACCAAAAATAGACTATTAATCTTTTCCCACCTAACCTTTTTATGTGAGGCATTTTAGTCGTCTACCTTGCTGCTATCAGCAGTTGGTAACGTCTATTTGACTCTATTCTTGTTTGTCCTTCTTTTAACGATTTGATGTCTTCTTTCTTTGATTTTTTCACATTGGTATTCTTAGCAACCCTGCTAAGGATGGCTGAATTCGACTTTCTCCTACAACAACTTTGTATCTAACATAGTCGGATAAGAAATTATTCAGATAGAAAGCTAAGTGTCTCTAATGGTAATCCGTGTGTCTGCATTCAACGACATGTTTTATTTTGATATATTTATCGTATTAGATTCTTATGACAAAAAAGACAACCTTTGTCACAAATAGCGACAATCTGTTCACCGCTTGTTTTAACAAAACGTTTCCTTTTGCTGCATTGTAATCAACACCAGCAGGTCCTATGCTGCGGATTGATTGATATTGTCGTTAGGGTGCTTTTCATATTACGAATTCTCTAAACCATTCGATTTTTTACAGTTAGCAAGTAAAAATGAGGATAGTTGCGATTGTACTTTCGTTGGCAGTCGCAAGCCAGGCTGCCTTCGACTCATCAACTGTGGCTTCAATCCAATCTGAGTTCGATGACTTTTCGAAGACTAACTCTGACCGAGGTATCAAACTCGTGTTGGGGAATACGAAGTCGGGTGACCAGCAGGTGTTTCAAGCGGGTAACGCGGCGAAGGGAGTTCCTGTTTCCGACAAAACGATCTACCGAATGGGTGGAATGACGAAGGTGATGACGGGAATGCTGACTGCGATCGCCTTCGAGGAAGGTGTCGTCTTACCAGACGAACCAATCAGTAAGTACATCAGTGAGTTCAGGGACATGAAGGTTGTGGAGTCCCGTGGAGGTCAGACGACCATGGTTCCCGTGAAGCGGGAGTTCACATTTCGCGACTGTCTTGCCATGAAATGCGGTTTCTCGTACTCGTATTGGGGAATGGGAACCCTTCGCGATGCTGCGAGCATTACTCCGGTTGACGGCCTCCTTCCGGACCTCGCTGCTGACAAGTGTGCCGGTGCGATGACGACTGCCAGGGATGGGAAGCTGGTGAGGGCAGACGAGTGGGTTCGTTGCCGTGCGAAGTACCCGCTGATCGCACAGCCGGGAACGAGGCCGTTCTACGGATACGACTACGATGTGATTGGGATCGCCCTTGCTCGCGCGTACAAGATGGATGCGGAGATGCTGATGAAGGAAAAGATTTGGAGCAAGCTTGGAATGGAATCGGCGTTCATGAGTTGGCTTCCTACGGGGACTTCCCCGAAGGGTGAGGTTGCGGACCTTTACTTCAAGGCTCCTCCTGCTTCAGCGTACGCTGCGGGTCAGTCACCTGCTGGTATGACTCCTGGAATGATGTACTGGGCGAAGGATGTTTCCAATTGGGATTCTGAAATGTGGAATCTGATGAACACGTTCGAGTATGAGACGTCGTCGGATGCTACGTACCCTGGGGTGTCCGGGTACGGTGAGGGAGCGATGATGACTTTCGAAGATTTCGCTAAGTTCCTGATGGCAGTCGTAGACGGTGGAGTTGGAGCGAATGGGGAGCAAGTGATCTGCAAGACGATGTGGAAGCGATTCCTGTCGACAACAATTGAAGAAGATGAAGGAATGGGTTTCGTTCCACCGTTTCAGTACTTCGGTGCTGATGGTGACTATTCGATGCAGAGTGAGTGGAGGTATGTGACGTTTCATTAGATCTTCTCATTGTGTGACATGATGAAGGAGTTTGTTGTTGAGAACTTCAAACAAACAAACAAACAATATCAAATATCAAATAACAAATATCAAATATCAAATATCCAAACAGATGGGGATTCACAGGTCGCCGCAACGTTGAACTCACTAAGGCTGACGGATCGCCAACGCACGAGATGCTGTCGGAGACTAGCGACTCTGTAGGGCAGTGGTCGGGTATCTTCGGAACGACGTTCAAGTTCGACGTGGACGGTGGAATGTACGCGGTGGGAGGAGAGAACACGTTCAGCTCTCGAACGGGAAGTGATCAAGTTGGAGCGGATTTCATCAAGAAGAACATGAACAGGTGGATTGCGAAGCTGATGAAGGGGGAGTCGATGCCTGCGGTCAGCATCTCGTCAACGGTTCAGGAATTCGACGATGCGGAGGCCGGGAAGATCCAGGCGGAGATGGATAAGTTCTCGGCGGACAATTCGGATCGCGGAGTGAAGGTTGTGATCGGGAACGCAAAGACTGGGGAACAGCGGACGTTCCAAGCTGGGAATGCGGCGAAGGGGAAGCCGGTTTCGGACAAGACGATCTACCGCATTGGTGGGATGACGAAGGTGTTGACGGGGATGCTGACGGCGATTGCTTTCGAAGAGGGAGTGATCTCGCCTGACGAGAAGATCAGTGACCACGTTCCGGAGTTTGCGATGGCGGGTCTCAACGTAGTGACTTCTAAGGATGGGCAGACTGTGGTGAGTCCGCTGGAGAGGGATTTCACGTTCTGGGACTGCCTTGGCATGAAGTGTGGATTCTCTTACTCTCACTGGGGAATGGGTACTCACCGGGAGTTAGCTTCGGTTCCCCCAACTGACACTCTTCTTCAGGCTCTGTCATCGGACAAGTGCGCTGGTGCGATGACGACTTCTCGGGATGGGAAGCTGGTGAGGGCGGCCGATTGGGTGGAATGCCGTAAGAAACATCCTTTGGTAGCCCAGCCGGGATCGAGGCCGTTTTACGGGGCGGACTACGATGTGATTGGATTGGCTCTCTCGCGTGCGTACAAGAAGAACCCGGAGGCGCTGATGAAGGAGAAGATCTTCGACAAACTGGAGATGGGTTCGGCGTTCATGTCTTGGCTCCCACAGGGAACGTCTCCGAACGGGGAGGTTGCGGACTTGTTCTTCGAGGGACCTCCTGCTGCGGCATTTGCTTCGGGAAGGTCGCCTTCGGGGATGACTCCTGGGGCAGGACACTGGGCTTCAGATGTGTCGAACTGGGATGACGAGATGTGGAACGTGATGGGTCGGTTTGGATTGGAACAGTCGGGTGATGCCGAGTACCCTGGTGTGTCTGGTTACGGTGAGGGAGCGATGATGACGTTTGAGGACTTCGCGAAGTTCCTGCACGCTGTGGTTCGGAGGGGAAACGGAGCGAACGGGGAGAAGGTGATCGGGGAGACGATGTGGAAGTGGTTCATGTCCCCGACGACTGATGCGGATGAAGGGTTGGGTTTTGTACCGGTTGCGCAGTACGACAGTGAGATGGGATACTTCAGTGAACAGGCACAGTGGAAGTGGGGATTCAGTTCTAAGAAGAAGGACAAGGCCGGGTCGGACGTTGTTGGGAGTCCTCAAACAACGATGGCTTCGGAAATGATTGGAGAATGGTTCGGTGAGTTCGGTACGATGTTCCAGTTCGATGCGGAGACGGGAATGTATGCTGTGGGTGGAGAGAACACGGTGCTTGTGCAGGCTGGAGTTGACCAGAAGAGCGTTGAGTTCGTGCAGAAGAACGTGAACAGATGGAGTGCCAACCTGTGCAAGGGGAAGAAGAAGATTCCTGACAGCACCCTGATGCGTGTGTTCTCGACTAAGCCGGTGAGCGCGATTCAGGAAGAAATCAGCGAGTGGTCGAAGAACAACAACGACCGCGGGGTGAAGGTGATCATCGGAAATGCGAAGACTGGGGAACAGCGCACCTTCCAGGCTGGGAATGCTGCGGCTGGTGTTGCGGTGGACGACAAGACGATTTACCGAATGGGAGGGATGACGAAGATCATGGCTGGTGTGGTGACTTCCATGGCCATGGACGAGGGGATTATCTCTCCACAAGATCCGATCAGCAAGTATGTCAGAGAGTTTTCGAAGTCCGAGATGCAGGTGGCGGGGTCGAAAAACGGGAGCACCATGAGGAACGATCTTACGAGGGATTTCACGTTCTGGGATTGCCTCGGTATGAAATGTGGGTTCTCTTATTCGTACTGGGGATCTGGGACGTACAACGAGATTTCGGATATCTCGCCTGCCGAAGCCGTGCTCCCTGACCTGAAGTCGGACAAGTGCGCTGGTGCGTTGCTGACGAGCAACAATGGGAAGCTGACGAGGGCTGCTGACTTCGTGAACTGTCGGAAGTCGATTCCGCTCGTTTCTCAACCTGGAGAAAGACCATTTTACGGCTACGATTACGACGTGATTGGACTCGCGTTGAGCCGCGCTTACGGGAAGGATGCCGCGCAGCTGATGAAAGAGAAGCTGTGGGACAAGATCGGGATGGATTCAGCGTTCATGAGTTGGTTGCCAAACGGCAAGGCCCCGAATGGGAATGTCGCCGACTTGTTCTTCACGGCTCCGAAGAAGGAAGTGTTCCCAAGCAAGACTATGCCGCAGGGTATGGTTGAGGGAGATGAGTACTTCGCAAAAGATGTCTTTAAGTGGGACGACGACATGTGGAACGTGATGGGTGAGTTCGACTACGAGGAGTCAGCAGACATGGGCTATCCTGGTGTCTCTGGTTACGGTGAGGGAGCGATGATGACGTTTGAAGACTTTGCAAAGTTTCTGGTGACTGTGTTGAACGACGGAACTGCACCCAACGGTGAGAAGGTTGTGAACCCGCTCACAATGAAGAGGATCTTGACTGAAACTATCAATGCTGATGAGTCACTCGGATTCGTTCCAGTCGTTCAGTTCCTGAACCCCGAGAAGTCGAAGACATTCACGACCAGAACTTCATGGGCGTGGGGGGTTTCGGAAAACGAAGAAACAGGATTGAAGGAATGGCAGGGAGTATTCGGTACGATGTTCGGGTTCGATCCGCAAACAGGAGTGTACTTTATTGGAGGAGAGAACACCATGCCATCCATGAGCGGGAATATGCAGAAGGGTGAAGAATACGTTCGGGACAATATAGACAGATGGAGAACCATGTTGGAATGTGATCAGATTATTGATCCGCAGACACCGTCTCCGAACACCACCAGCGACACAAACGAAACTTCAATTAACGGAGCCACTAACAACACAAACGATGACTCATTTACTTTAATTATCCTTCCAATTATTATTGCTGCTGTGGTACTTCTTTGTTGTATTATTGCTGGTATTTTATACTGGAGAAAGCGAAACCGAGCAGTTTATGCGAAGGAATTTTTTCAAGCAGACAACTCGTTGTCAAACATGAAAGGAGACTACGCTAACTTTTCAGAATTGAAGGAACTCGACATGAAGGACGTCGTTGCATCAGATTCAAATGAAGTGCAATCCGTAGTAAGTGGTGCCACAGGTAGTGGTAGTCAGGGTGTATCAGACTCTGTTTCAGTTCCTAACAGTCAGGAGGAAGCCCGCACTTTTTCAACCCATGATAAACCACCCAGCTTTGGTAATCGTATTCAAGTGAGTGCCGTGGCGGAATTCAGCCACGGCGAAAGATTCACTCTGTAGAATGCTACTTATATTGTTGTGGTGATTTCTTTTTTTTTTGCCAACGTTTTTTTTTTTTCTTATTGCTCTCTCACCTGCGCCCCTCTCACATGAGATCTTAGTGAGGGGCTGGCCCGTGTTTTTTTTTTTCCAATTTTCTTTTTCTTATTGAAAAATTAATAAGAAATGGAAAGAATGGAAAAAAAAAAAAAAAAAAAAAAAAAAAAAAAGACATCTTTTTGTTGGTAGTGTAATTAGGAATGATATGCTTGTTGTGATAAAAGAGTTCCTGCAAGTCAGAAGACTCCATAAGAGCATGTTTCTTACCAACCAACCATATGTGATGTTGCGGCTGATTCTTAGTTGAATTTGCAAAAAAAATAATATTTTTTCAAAATAAAAAAATAAATATCCACCTCCTACCCAAAACCTTACTATTTCCTTATTTGTGTTTCTCTCAAAGGACGATAATAGCCTCAATGGTATTATACATCACAGAGAGTTACCTCTGTCGATATTTTAAATAGTTATTTGCCTTGTACTTGTTGCCATGACATGATGGCCAATCAAGTATTTTAACGCTCTGGGAAATTTAATTTTCCTAAAGATAGTTGAGAGTTGTGAATCTTTGCTCTCTTTTTTTTTATTTTATTTTATTTTATTTTATTTTGTTACAAACGACAACACCAAAGCTGTTGACTCAGTCTTGACGCACTCAGGAAAATAAAAGCAAAAAAAAAAAAAAAAAAACATCGACTTTAATAATCACCTAGCTCATAATATTGTAACGATTTCTGATAAAGCACTGGGCAGTAATATTATTTTACATCAGGTTCTTAACATGCGTTAGGTAGATAGAGTTAGTAGTAATGTTCTCACTTTGTATGTTTTAGCGTCAGTGATCCATAAGTTTGTTTTAACCTCCCTTCAGCTTCAACAGAGCTCTACTTTCATCATGCCGGGAAAGAAGGTTGCGAGGGCCCCAGTTGAGGCTGTTAGGTTGGGACCTAACGTTGATGCTGACACCAACGTATGTTTTTTTAGTTTTTAGCATCTCGTTGTCATTCAAAGGAATAATTTTTCACAAGTAATACATTCTAATTCAGGTATTCGGAGTCTGCCACATCTTCGCATCATTTAACGACACCTTCGTGCACGTTACTGACACCTCAGGTATGCTATTTTGTTTCTCTGTACGATCAACGGGACAGACACAATCATTTGTGCTTGATTTAAGTTGTAGTGTTTTTGAGTTTATGTCAGTGAGTGGTTTGGCTTTATTGGTAACTAAATGTGTATACAAACAGGAAGAGAAACTTACGTCAGAGCCACCGGAGGAATGAAGGTTAAGGCTGACAGAGACGAGTCCTCTCCATACGCTGCTATGCTTGCCGCGCAGGATGTTGCCGCCAGATGTAAGGAGATTGGTGTCAACGCTCTTCACATTAAGATGAGAGCCACCGGAGGAGTTGGTACCAAGTCACCAGGACCAGGAGCACAGGCCGCTCTTCGTGCGCTCGCTCGTGCAGGTATCAAGATTGGACGTATCGAAGACGTTACCCCAACCCCAACTGACTGCACTCGTCGTAAGGGTGGTCGTCGTGGTCGTCGTCTGTAGAGTTCTTCTACTTATCGATTTGTTGTTCTCTGGGGGAGGAATGTTCCGATATTTTTGAAGAAGAACTTTACATGTCAATCACCAACAACCTGTTGGAAAGTAATGAGCTGATATAACGCGAGACATCTTATTTAGTTTGGTTCAAAACTCGAACCTCGAGGATACGATCACAAGGGTTATCCTTTTTATGCTATTCATAGTTTGTTACTATTTATTTTTTCTTAACAGAAACTTACTTAACAATGTATGGATCTCAACATGTTGGTGGCTGAGTACTCATTACAATTAATTACATTTTATAAGGAAATGAAAAGGAGTTCTTTTTCGCACCTGTAGAAGTGTTGACATAGTTATAATTACATCCCCTCAGAAGTAATCTCAACATGCCGGGAAAGAAGGTTGCAAGAGCCCCAGTTGAGGCGGTTCGTTTAGGGCCGAATGTCGATTCTGACACAAATGTATTCGGAGTCTGTCACATCTTTGCGTCATTCAACGACACCTTTGTGCACGTTACTGACACCTCAGGAAGAGAAACTTACGTCAGAGCCACCGGAGGAATGAAGGTTAAGGCTGACAGAGACGAGTCCTCTCCATACGCTGCTATGCTTGCCGCGCAGGATGTTGCCGCCAGATGTAAGGAGATTGGTGTCAACGCTCTTCACATTAAGATGAGAGCCACCGGAGGAGTTGGTACCAAGTCACCAGGACCAGGAGCACAGGCCGCTCTTCGTGCGCTCGCTCGTGCAGGTATCAAGATTGGACGTATCGAAGACGTTACCCCAACCCCAACTGACTGCACTCGTCGTAAGGGTGGTCGTCGTGGTCGTCGTCTGTAGAGTTCTTCTACTTATCGATTTGATTGCAATGTTCACTTGAAATTGACATCACAAGTGAGGCAGATGACATCCCTCCAACACGTATCGATATCCCCGACAATATTTAAAAGAATGAAATCACATTCAAGTTTCCGAATTGACGGACTTCGACGGTTCTCATCATTTAGTTTAACAACTGAGACTCTAATCAAGGAACTGAGAGCAGTGTTGACGTACTTTGTACTACCATTTCACGTTTGCCACCAGCTTCTTACTTCGGCATAAAAAGTGTACAGCTGCCGTGTTGTCAGCCTCAAGCCGCGAAAAAAAAAATTAGATTCGCGATAAGTCATTCTCACTACTTTTGTGTAGTGCAATATTCATTTCTTCTCCCCACAGGTTACATATGTTGTTCAAAGGTAAGGTTATGTTGCTTTGGAATTAATCAACCCTTTTTAATGGATTTGTTTTGTTATATAATACTTACCCTACAGCCCTCTTCTACTTTCATCATGCCGGGAAAGAAGGTCGCAAGAGCCCCAGTTGAGGCCGTCAGGTTGGGACCAAACGTTGATGCTGACACCAACGTATGTACTTTTCTATTTCGATTGATCTGAAATACTCCTGTGGGTGAATTCCTTTCAGACTACCTGAATACGGTCATAATATCAATACATCAGGTTTTCGGAGTCTGCCACATCTTCGCATCATTTAACGACACCTTCGTGCACGTTACTGACACCTCAGGTATGCTATTTTGTTTCTCTGTACGATCAACGGGGGACAGGCACAGCCATTTGTGCTTGATTTAAGTTGTAGTGTTTTTGAGTTTATGTCAGTGAGTGGTTTGGCTTTATTGGTAACTAAATGTATATACAAACAGGAAGAGAAACTTACGTCAGAGCCACCGGAGGAATGAAGGTTAAGGCTGACAGAGACGAGTCCTCTCCATACGCTGCTATGCTTGCCGCGCAGGATGTTGCCGCCAGATGTAAGGAGATTGGTGTCAACGCTCTTCACATTAAGATGAGAGCCACCGGAGGAGTTGGTACCAAGTCACCAGGACCAGGAGCACAGGCCGCTCTTCGTGCGCTTGCTCGTGCAGGTATCAAGATTGGACGTATCGAAGACGTTACCCCAACCCCAACTGACTGCACTCGTCGTAAGGGTGGTCGTCGTGGTCGTCGTCTGTAGAGTTCTTCTCTTTCAGATGGGAGTATCATACCTCCAGTTGTTGGGCACCAGCTGACGTTACTCTGGCAGACTTCTAACGTCGTTGGCGCATTTCACTTTTGAACTGGTTACGACAACCTGCATTCCTTTTTTATTAACAACTCCACACCCCTCCAGACAACAACAAAACCGGTGAAGCAGATGAACCAATTCAATACAAACCTTTCCTTTTATTTTAATATTCTATTTGTGTTTATAAATATCACTACAGGTGTGAGGAGTAATTAATTATTATGGTGGGTGAGTGTAAGAGTCACCTCAGGGTCATTCTAAAAGCCCAAAATGACAGAAAGCAGGAGAGAATGGACGCAGCAGAAGTCTGTCTTGAGAAGATCGTGGAATTATTAAAACAAGAAAATGAAGTGCAGGTTTTCGTAGATGAAAAGGGTGTTGAGATAGTAAGTGAAATGCTTAACTGTGCGAGACTGTTTAAAAATCCAATTCAGGTTGCTGTAAATGGACTTACGATATTCTTATTAATACCAAGTAAGAAATTAGGTGACAAAGTACCTCAAGTAATCCTCAACACTATGACGATTGACAGTAAAATTCCTCCAGTCTGCGCACGTGCTCTGTCACACACTTTGACTGGAAAGAAACTACGAAACTATTCAAAACTGGTCCCTCGGATCATTCCTTTGGTAGATACGGACCAAACAGGTTCTGTACTAAAATTATTAACTGATGGACTTGTCGTTGGTGAGATCAGCAGCAGTATAGCTGATCAACTGAGAAGTTCAAACCTCCCTCAAAGACTTATAGCATTAATCTGTTTTAAAGATGGAGAATGTGAATCTGGTCAAAAAGTCTTACATTTCGATGATGTCAGCACAGCTTCAATGGAATTACTCCATTTTCTCATGGATGAGCATGTCGCTAATGCTATAAAGAATACTCCGACACTGGGATTGATATCAACTGTAGTAACAAAGCTAATGAACACATCAAAAGACGCAGCACGTCAACAAGCAAGTGCCCTAAAACTACTACGAAGATACATCGAAAGAGCAAGAACTGGTCTTCCGAGTGATGTTCTAACATCGGTTCTTGAATTCATCTCTTTAGAGTCTCACTGTGAAGAAGTCTTACACGAAGCAACGGCATTGTTAAAACTTATTCTTAGTGATGATGCGAGGCTGATGAGGGTTATTCACATGACTTTCATTAGACCCAATGTTCAGGGAATTGAAATTATAGCTCCGCTTCTTACTAGTTTAGAACATCCAATCCAAGAATTCGGATGTTCAGTTTTAAAGAAAATCTCACAATTACAATTTAGTTGTCACATTTGCAATGAAAAACTCGGCACCACCGGATCGAGCAACACGCGTTACTACACTGCAAGTACTGGTAAAAGTTATTGTTCTGCTTGTAGATTTACTGGTGGAGAGTCTATCAGAACCGAAGGTGATTTCAGATGGCATGTCGCAGCTTGTTTAATGACTCCAGCATCTCACTTATTCGAAATTGAAATGCAAAGAATAACCAGTCCTGATACGACACTAAGAAATGTTCAGTCTTCACAGGTACTATTAGACTTGATGGAGGTTTTTACAGCTGTTTGTCCAACAAACTGTTGGGATCAACGAGAACTAGGAGGGAAGATCATATCAGTGGCCTCAACAATATTATCCATCATGCCTGCAGAGTCAGATTACATGACATCACTTCTTCGTATGTTAGCGTCTCTTGATCATCCTGTAACGACAACTTTAATTGGAACGGTTGTTGATAAGTTAGCTAATCGCATTCAAGACTTCTCTGAGAGTTCTGTTATAATTGCTACCTCAATCATAAAAAGGAGTATCGCTCATGCTGGAGACCGAATATCACAGTCCCTGTGTAGTATCTTATCATGTGCTTACAGCAACGTTGATGTCATTCGAGAAAACGTTGCGAGCTGCATAAGACAAGCTTTAGCATCCTCTTCCTTTAAAGAGCATGAGATCGAATCGATAATTTCTGAATATGGTCTTACGGCTTCTCTGTATCAACTACTGGAAACTGAAGGATGTAAGTCTCAGGCAAAAGCAGATTGCATATTCTCGATTCATAAAACAATTAGAAAGGAACCGAGAGTTGATTTTTTATTAAATGAAAGGTCTTTGGAAGTTCTTCTCGCAGCTTTTTCGTATTTTCAAAATATAGATGACGAAATATGCACTGAAACAGCTGATATAGTAAAATATTTGGTAACTTCTTGTTCTGATGCTTGTAAGAATAGTTTTAATGGATCTAGAGATGTGAATTGTTTGTCATCAAGTAGTGGGTCAACGTCAACCCCAACACGTTCTCCTAGAAATGTATCACCGAAAAGCAGTCAAGAAGCGTTACGAAAAAAAGCTAAAGTTTTATTAACCGATGAGGGTTTTCAAATGCTATGGATGTTTGCTTCTTCTGTCGAAAAAGTTAAGAATGATGCCATTCAAATACTACTCGGTCTCAGTCCAGTTTTAGTCAGCGCGATTGTTGATTCTGACCGAACTGATTCTGTGACACCCTACCTACTTGGGATCCTAATTGAATTATCAAAGGATTCCCACAGACTTAAATACTCCGTCGCTCCTTTATTTCAAATACTAGCAGCGGAACCAACAACGAGCACTTATTTCAATCAACAAGCTGTTTCAGCTTTATTTGATATTAGTTTATCATCTGGTCAACCTCAGAGTAGAGAAGCAGCTCTTCTCACATTAAAATCACTACATGAACATCGAGTCTTAGTTGTTAGAGATGCTCCTGACATCGCGAAAACAATTAGATTTAGACTTGGTAATCATACAAAGAAATTAACATTCAGCGGACAGCCAACTCTCAGTAAGTTAAAAGCTTCTATTCAAGAAGCTTGTAAAGAACAAGGAGAGAGTATTCAAGTTGAGAAAACAAAATTATGTATGGGAACTACGGTAATCACAGATGACAGTGACCTCTGTCTTATGAGTGGTGTTATAAACGTTGAAATCGAAGAAGGTGTCTCAGGCACACCGAGAACACCACACAGAAAGCCTAATTGGTTGCATACGTTTGCTCGTCCACTTGGAAAAGGAGCTTTTGGACAAGTCTATTTGGTAGTCAGTGGTGATGGTCATCAATATGCAGCAAAATGTATGACCTCAACTCGTAAAAGTGGTGAGCAGCTGCATAGAAAGAATCAAGAATCCTTCATGAATGAAATCAGGCTACTTTCATCTCTGGAACACCCGAACATCGTCAGATACTACGACACGGCTTCAAAAGATAATATTGGTTATATCATTATGGAATATGTACCTGGTGGTTCACTACTTGATTTTAAGAAGTTAGCAGGTAGTATAACAGAAGAAATGGCTGGTAATTTTATTGTCCATGCCTTACGAGGGATTGGTTATCTACATGAGCATAACGTTATCCATCTCGACGTTAAGTCAGCCAACCTTCTAATTGACGTCGAAGGAGTTGTTAAAGTAGCAGACTTTGGTTGTGGTGTTATATTCGATGAGTCTAATGCAAAAGGACCTGCCAACGGAACGATTCTCTTCATGGCTCCGGAGGTCCTTACTAGACGTTCGTACTCATTTGCGTCTGATATTTGGTCATTGGGATGTACTTTAATAGAAATGTTGTTCGGGTTACTTTGGAATCCAAAACTTGAAGACAATGGTGAACTACAGTTGATGCATCATTTAAGAAATCAATTTTCAAACGGAGTGACTCCTTTATCTTGTGTTGGAGAAGGAAAAGTATCGAAATCTTGCAGACAATTCTTAGAAAAGTGTTTACAGCTAAGTCCTGAAGATAGACTAACAGCATCACAGCTACTAAACGGAGATCCGATTGAGTTTACTGGAACGGGAACTGCTTCTGGTGCTTCTGGTGGTGCACCAGATGCTATTCAGCAGCACTTGCGATCTGTAATCGAGACAAATCAATCTTTTGAAACGTCAAGCGATGCTTTTACTTTTGCAACAGCAACCAACAACCACATCTCTGCACCTCCGAGTATTCTAACTGCCTTCGCTATGCAAGGCCCGCCTACAGCGCTTCAAGGTCCTCCAACAGCACTGACAGCTATTCAAGGACCTCCTACAGTGCAACATAATGATCCAGCTACTTCTACATCTACTTCGTCTGTAAAATCAACAACAACAACGAAACCATCTCTTAAGAAAGCAAAACGAGGGACGCTTCCGAAATTTACAACAACTTCTCCTAAAATTAGAACCCCAACTGGGGCGAAGTCGAGAGAATGGTCAGACGGTACCAGCTCGAAATGGTTGCAAGGCAACCCTTCAAAACACAAAGAGTGATTAGCATTGTTGATGTGGTGATATACTTTCTTATAAGTTATTTAAAAAATAAAAAAAAACGAATCGATTCGACCTCTATCCGACTTGTTTCATTATTTGCTGCTATTTTTTTTGTAGTGAGATAAAAGAATTCAAATTTTAAAAATAAATAAATAAAATAAAAAGTAATAATAATAAATTGGTATCCGTCTCTATGATAATTTGAAGAAGTGAATTTTGTAAAGCCAATATTTTTTTCAATACACGTTATCTGTTCTCTCTTTTTAGTGAGCGTGTTTTTGCTACTTTCTGTTTTTTCCTCATTAGTTTTTTTGGTTACTTGCCCCGTTTCCTTCCCTTCAGCCTGGTAGGACTTTACTGACCTGTCGTTTTTTTTTTTTTTTTCGGTTTGTTTTTTGAGCATCGGTCGGCCTCATGTATCTAGCAGTCGGGTGTCTGATTTAAAAATGTCCGATTTTGGCTGAGCTGCTATCTGCGATTTGTGACACGAAAAGCAGACCAAAACGTTATTATTATGAAAAAAAAAAGGAAAAAAAAAAAAGAGAGAAATAAAAAAACACTCTTTTTTTGATTTTAATTTTAATTTAATTAAATAAAGTCTCTTACCCTTTTTCTTATTAGTTATAGGAAAAAGAGAAAGATGACGGGACTGGAGAAAGAAACAGGAAATGAAAAAAAAAAAAAAAAAAAAAAAAAAAGGAACTCTATTTTTTGTATTCTGGTGATATATTACGTTTTGGAGAGGGAGAGAAAAAGAGCTGGTTACATTTCGAAATGGAAAAAAACTTTAAAAAAAAAAAAAAAAAAAAAGGTATCCCGTAACTAACGTTTCAATTATTCAATATGTCTGCGATTTTTTCAGGGCATCGTTTTTTATTTAACCCAGCCCCCCCTTCTCTGAATTCTGGATAACGCTACCATAATTTATTTAAGGTGAGTGCTCCGCTAGTAGTGTGCTACGAACTAGCAATTTTTGCTAACATATTTTTTTCAAAGAATTGTTGATTTTAAGCAAGTAATTTGTAGGTGAAACCTACACTCTGCCGTATTACATTATACCCTGGTTTTGGTTTCCCAGGGCTCACGATTAATTCAAAATTGAATAACTCGATTCCGTACTGCACTGAATGACAATACGGAAAAAGAGATGTGTATGCAGCTAAGTTAGAAACATTTATTATAATGTAAAGTATTTACGTCAATCGCAGAGTGTATACCTACACTAACATTACCTTTAGTCACTGTATCTCAGAACTAATGTTAAATTATAGTTATGTTGTTTATGATACAAAACATTTGTATTTTACGTACAAACTCGAACAGTTAACCCCCCTTCTCCCTCTCCTGTTGAAAATGTTAAATTATCGTTCTGTTATGTTGATACAGTATTTTTTTAAAATAAATTTTTACAAAAAAAAAAAAAATTATTTATCATCCATCCTCACCCGAATTCAGACGTAATGTCAGAAGAAGAAAAACATGACGAGACGTTCAATTCTGAAGAAGAAAAAGATCCTGAAGAGGTTCAGCTTCAAAATGAAGCTGCAGTTATAATTCAAAAACACTGGAGAGATGCCAATCAACGGTCATTAGAAGCCCAGGGAATAGGTGATGACGAGACTCCAATCATAACTGAACAAGAGAGAAAAGAAAAATTCATCGAAGATTTCAAAGAAGAACTACAAAAAAGAGATAGAATGCTGGAGGATAACGTCAGATTACAACGAACCCTCTCTCGACATTTTGATCAAAAAAAACAAACTGACCAAGAGAAGACTACCGAAACACACAATATAACGGAATCAGAAAACAAATATTTAGTTCTTTTAGATCAACTACGACAGACTAGACTCGAATTAGATGGTTTAAGACATCAAAATATGGAAGACATCGACATAGCAAAAGAAAAGATGACCAGTCACCAATCAAAAGCAGATGCTTACGAGGCATCTTTCAGATCGTTTAAACGTGAAAAGGCAGAGGCAGCTGGATACAGTCGAAACAAAAAACCAATACCAAAAAAGAGGCTTGATACGTATGATGGTCAAGAAGAAAAACGTAACTCAGAAGTTCAGTTGGCAAGAGTTGGTTACATCAGAATGAGAAATAGAGCGAAGAAACTCTCAGACCTTCTCAAGGAGAAAGAAAAATTGACTGATGGATTACATTTAATTGATTTTGAGCAATTGAAAATTGAGAATACGACTCTGAATGAAAAAATTGAAGAGAGAAACGAAGACCTCCTCAAACTGAAAAAGAAAGCGACGACGACAATACACATTCTAACTCATGTTAAAGAAAAAC
This sequence comes from Flectonema sp. DT1601, assembly GCA_964019425.1. Taxonomy (NCBI): domain Eukaryota; phylum Euglenozoa; class Diplonemea; order Diplonemida; family Diplonemidae; genus Flectonema; species Flectonema sp. DT1601. The sequence continues at coordinate 151,412 of OZ025851.1, read as the reverse complement.
TTCAATATATCCAGGGTGAGAATCAAGGATTGAAAAAATCCCTCGACTCCCTCGACGACACACTCGATGACCACCGTGGTAAAATGACTGAAGTTAAAAGGGATAGAGATGTTTACGTCTCAGAAAATGTTAAGATGAGAGAAAAGATGCCGATGATAGGATCAGAAGACCTCCTAATGGACTATGAACTCCGAAAACAACAAATTGAAAATCTTCGAATCGCTGTCGTTGAAAAAACAAACCGTCACCACGATCTGATGCAATGGATAAATAAATGGCAACCGACCGTTCATCAGAGACAATCTTTGCTACAGAAATCAACGATTGTTAAAATACCTGCTTGAGGCCATACTCACTTATGAAGTACTGGTATCTCTTGCATTACAGGTATAGTTACGAGGCTCTCAGGAAAATTACACCTTCGATAGGGAGAGTAGCTTGTCGAAAAGACAAGAAAATGAGTTTTGAAACAACGAGCTTCTGCGAGTTGATTTTGTTTTTGTTTGTTTTTTTTGGTCAGGTGTTGAATATAACCCGAGTTTGTTTATAGTTTTTTTTTTTTTTTTTTTTTATTATTTTTTTTTATTATTATTATTTTCCTTAAAATAACATTAATGATACAAGGACACTTTGCTGTGACCACCTTTGATTATCATCATAGCCACCCCCTACAGGTATATCGGAACTAATGTTAAATTATCGTTGCGTTGTTTTATGATACAAACTCGAACAGTTAACCTCCCACAGGTAAATATTATAATTAGGGAGGGTTGTTGCGGTGGTTATTATAGGAGAGATATATCCAATGGTAGTGTTTTTTTTATTTTATTTTATTCTTCTCTCTCATCAGGTATCAGTTTTCGAGATGTCAGATGAATTGAGATACAGGAAGAGCTACGACCTTGAGTCTGGCAGCCCAACTGAAAACAGAAGTAGAAAAGAACGAAAGAGACAAGTCAGAGAAATGTCTCGTCAGGCAGCAGCTGAGAGACAATCAGGAATGACTGGATCAGTTGTAATGACGATGGCTATCGGTGTGGGTATGTCTTTTTATAGTTTCAGAACGAGGGTGAGGTCCCAAAGAAAAAAAAAAAAAAAAAAAAAAAAAAAAAACAGTCGCTATAGTTGGTACCTACCTAATGTACATGATAGTACATGGATAGTTCACATTAGGGTACTGTTGATATGTTTGTTACCCTGCGACTTGATGGATTAAACAAAGAAAGGATCACTTGTCTTGTTTATTATTCTCCATAGAGATTGACTTGTAAAAGAATGATTGCCTCCCCCCTTATCGAGATCGTGGGCTTTCTTAATTTAGATTATTTTAATTTGTTGTCCCCTGTTTTAATATTTTTTTTATTTTTTCCCCCCCCTACCTCGTCAGATCTAATTTATATAATGTCTAAATTCATAAGTAAGGATATAATCATAATCGGAGCAGGTCCTGCTGGGATGGCATGCTCTGTAAGACTAGCGCAACTAAAAATAACTGGTCATTTCGGAGGTCAAGTTCGACTCTTAGAAAAAGAGGAAATCCCCGGAGGAAGATCTGCAGCATTGATAACAAATAAACACTACTTCGATTACGGAATTCAGAGATTCAAAGTTCCTGATATTGGATCTCCTTGGCATACGACAGTTAGCGATTTGAGACAAGAATGGAAATGCAGTGAATGGGGAAATCACAATAAGAAATACGATCACAATACAGGGACCGTGACTGATGATAAAATCAATGATACGTACATGACTCTAGTTCCAAGTACTAGAATAATCCATAAGCACTTATTTGCAGCGCATTCATCGGTTGGAGACTTGTCAACATCATCACCAGCGACTAGAATTCAAATGTGGGAAAGGGATCAATGGATAATTCAAGCAGCAAATAAAAAATGGTTCCGATCTGATGGAATTGTAATCGCTGCACCACCTTCTCAAATACTACCTTTATTCTCAGGTAACGATGAGTTTCCTTTACCTGAATGTTCTATAATGGATGAGGTATCTAAAATACAACACAAACCAATTGTTGTTTTGATAATTGGTTGGGATAATCCTGGATACTCACAGTGTGATGTCTTAACAATAATAAACCATCCAGTGTTGTCACACATCTATGATAATAATTCAAAGGAAGGTCGTCCAAAAGACAAAACTAGTCTGACGGTTGTTTGCACTGCAGAGTTTTCAGAAAAACATTTTGAAACTGATGAAACACAACTTGCTTATTATATTTCTGATCAATTATCAAAATTGTCAATCATGGATGAGGTTCCTCCTCCTCAATACGCCGCATGTCATATGTGGAAAAATGGATATCACACATCTACTGAACCACTATCAAGGTCTTGGGACCCAGAAAGTGGCCTTGGATTTGCAGGAGATTGGACTCTTGGTGAAAATACTTTAGAAGCAGCTTGGAATAGCGGAATCAGATTAGCGAATACGATCGTTAACTATCCTGATGTTAATGAGATTGGTGCTATTAGATACAAGACTTTCCAAAGTCATGTCGTCAATACTCCTACACCAACAGATGCAAGCCCAGGATTGTTTTTATGGGGCAAAAAAGGTGGCGGACCAGATACGGTAATTTAATTACCTCCATGTGATGCAAAATGAAATTTCCTTTTTTTTATATTGGGCAAATTTATTTTGAAAAAAAATTAATTTTTTTTTTAATTTTAATTTTCTCAACAGTACTCCATCTAATATGAGATATGTTATATTACTCCTATTTCCGATTTACTCATTAGCTTGGTGGAGGTCGAGCAGATGGTCTCCAACTCCAAAATCAGAACTGGACATCAACAGTCCAGAATGCAGTGATCGATTTATTAGCCATTCCTCTGCAAAATCAAACGTCTACCGTGTCGGATGTGAAAGTCAAGAACCAAACACTGAAGTAGTCAATAACATTACAGAAAGTGATTGTTTGATTAGATGTTTTGAGAAAGCTTCTCTTTTTGATTCGACTGGTGATTTGAAAAAAGATTTGAAATTAGAAATTGAAATGCAACTTCGTTCTGTTACAAGTGCATGGGATCTACGGAGTAAAAAATGTTGGTGCTCTGGTTTGACTCTCGGCCCTAGTATAGAACCACAAGATCATTCAAATTGCGAAAAAATCATAATATCGAAATTACCATTAATCTGTCTCTGGACACCACAACAGGAATGTGAAGAAGCTCCTCCCGACTCGTGCAATTGGAATAACAATTGCTGTACTGACAGTCTAACCTATTCATCACCAACACGGTACTCCGATGATGACACCAGCAAGCCATATGTTGCTTTTGTTGTCGCCGGATGTTCATTTCTTGTTGTGATAATAATAATAATAATCGTATCATGTTATATATGGACAGCAACACTACGAACTGATACCCCTCCCACCACAATAAGAACGAGGACGACTTCACATCTTCCATACGGAACGAGTCTTGATAGTGAAGAGTTAAATAAAATTGTGCAAACGATGAAAAGTTTAAAAAAAGATGTTCCGAATGACAATCAGGAGCTTAATACTGAAGCTTGTCCTGTTTGTTTTGAAGTTGACAACACTCCGATTGAATCAACCGTATCGTCGATGCATATGGAACTTCATTCTGAGCTATCACAGCTGCTTGATGGTTCGAAGGATATAAAAATGTCTGGTTGGGCACCCTTACGATGCGGTCATACACTTCACATGTTTTGTATCTACGAATGGATACTTGAATTAGCATCGAGAAAACGACCGTTGGTTTGTCCGATTTGTCGTTCTGCAATTAGCGACGACTATGTTAATAATAAAACAATATTTTTAAAGAGTCCGAATCATGGACCACTTCGAGTCTCAATTAACCCGACTACAACAGTATCACAACTACAGGAACAGGCTCGTAGTGGGTTGTGTTTGAGTGGAACTATTCACATTGTTAGTCCTACTTCTGAAACTGATACAAGTCTCTTTGATGCAGTCAGTCCGAATATTACTCTTCGAGTTGGATCTAATGCACCTGATGAGCAAATGTCTTCTGATTCTGAATCTGACGTCACTGAAACCAATTAATTGTACTAACATATTGCTCTGTTTTTTTTTATGAATAGAGAACGGCCCACCTCTATTTTTTTTCTTGTTCTCGTGCTTTGCTGCAATGCGAGAACCGAGCTGCTGCAATCTAATCTCGGATAGTTATTATTATTTAGTTTTTTTTTTTTTTTTTTTTTTGATCTGATCGGATTCCATGCAAACACTTTATAAATAGCGGATTTAGGTTTGTGTTTATAGACATTCTTGACAAGTGTGTGGCATTTCATTTTCCTTTCTTGCCGTTGCAATGATTTTCTTTTTTTTTTTTTTTTTTCATCCCTTCTGCTTTTCTTTTTCCGACTTTTATTACTATCAAGAAGAGGGATATGGTTTGTTTCCGCATTCCGAACCTAGCCTTGAATTTTTCGTAACAGTCTGAATGGCTTTTTGTTATATTACAGCATATTAATATTACTAATAATAATAATAATATTTTTTTTTTTTTTAATCCAACAGTTTTCCTACACATCAAAAAAAAAAGAAAAGAGATGGGCTGCGCTGGCGGAAAAGGTTTGGTAACACCCTTTTTTTTTTTTTTTTTTTTTTTTTTTTTTTTTTGGACCAAATGAAAAGCATTGAGTAAATAACTTAAGGAAGAATATAAAAAATTAAGGAATACCCTTCTCTATTCCCACAGTTGTATATAAAAAAAAAAAAAGAACTAATTGTTTAAATATGGGAAGTGACGGAAGCAAAGGTTTGACTTTCGTTGCTGGTCTTGCATTGTCATTATTATTGTTCTTTTTTTAAAATATGATTTGAAAAAAAAAAAAAAAAAAAAAAAAAGAAACATAAACCGCTCCTCTCACTTAACAACCAACAGCAACACCAAAAGTCAACATGTCTGGAACTGGCAAGTCGTACACCGTGAAGTACTGCGCTAACTGAGACGGAGGGAAGCAGGTGTGTATTGGGGTTTTTTTTTTATTTTATTGTTGTCAAAGTAAGTTTGTAAATATATAAATAAAACAGGAACTTGACTCGGCCGCGGCCGCAGTCAAGGCTGCTGACCCAAACGCAAACATTAAGGCACTCTGCACACAAGAATACCCAATCACAGTATCTGTTATTGATGCTGGTGGTAAAACTCTGTGGAGTGGTTCCCAAAAAAGCCTCTTTTCCAAGAGGGGTGCGGAACGTGTTCGCACAATGCAAGCAATCACCTCAGCGGTTAAAGCTTCTCGCTAGGAGAATACACTTTTCCGTCCTCCGCTAACCTTGAGCAGCAGATGTCTTTTTTTTTTTTTTTTTTTCATGTTCCTTTTTTCTGTTTTGAGAAGATGGAATTAAGTCGTTTCTGCGTCGCTTTTCCAGGTGTCTCAGTTCCAAAAGCTGCAACGAGACTAGAGTGTTGTTCAGAAAGAGGCACATGTTAATTTTTCTTTTATTGTTATTGACATCAACAAAGTTGTTGACTGTTTTTACTCCAATCACGTCACTGGCAAGTGACGTGATAGTCAGTAGCAGACGTGTTGTGAAGAAGGAAATAAACAACATAGACAATTCTGCTAACTGATATTTTACTTTCCACATCGTTAACAAGTGTACTTCATCTCGTAAAGGGATTTCTGATACACGCTCTACAAGATGTGTTGATATATAGAAATACTCTTTAATCAAAAATTAAGACTCCTAGTTTTTTTTAAATTGATCAAAAATAAACATGGAGAAGTGAGGCATTCAGCATCGCTAATTATGGAAATATCTAAAGATGATGTTGATGTCTCACTTTATTAGTCGTTTTGTTCTTCCGTTAATCGGAAGAGAAAAAACAAAAGAAGAAAAGAGTATTTTAATTGATTTTTTTTTTTTTTTTCCTTCTTTTCGTTGCATAAAATAAAAATATGTAAAACCTCTCTTTATGCTATCCCAGACTCTGTTAGCTCTCTGTTGACAAACTTTTTGCGAACTTTACTTTTTTGTTTTGGAAGTCGAATTGTGGTTTTCGCTGTGACGGCAGCTCACAGGTCTTAAACTCATTTTATAGAGTCTGGTGGTTAATCACCGCCTGTGTGCATGTTCGAGGGAATTACTCGCCACAGTTTGACTTGTAAAAGCAGATTGTAGAATGTCGCATGGTCGTCAGCATTATTTTATATTAATTTTTTTTTTTTTTTTTTTTTTTTTTTTTCTTTTCACTGACAAAAAACATTTTTTTTTTTCAGAAAGCAAAAAAAAAAAATGATCATCCCAGTCAGGTGTTTCACATGTGCGAAAGTCATCGGAAATAAAAGAGATCAGTTTCTTAACTTAGTAAAGCATGGATACACAGAAGGAGAAGCTTTGGATTATTGTGGATTGGAAAGGTTTGTGATTTTCTTTTTTAAAGGAATTCTTTATTTTATATCTCCAATACAAAACCCTAAACAGGTATTGCTGTCGTCGAATGATGTTAACTCACGTTGATTTGGTACCAATCTTACTGAAGTATAGTGGTGATAGAAAGAACGTTCCTGAGAACTTAATTGTTAACCCGACTGCATACGGTACTGGTTATGACAGACAAGTTGAAGCCGTCCCTCATTAGATTAGTTTTTTCTACTGTTTTTTCGTTGGTTAAACGACTACAGTACACTTCCGTATTGAAGTGATGCTTACTTGGATACCAAAAGAAAGATTTTTTGATATCAAAAAATAAAGTAGTTAAGTGGTCATCTGAGTCATCCGGTTCTTTGTATGAACAATCTGAACTTTCAGGATGATGTAAAATAAAATCAGTCAAAAAAAAACAAAAAAAAAAAAAAAAAACATTTTTTCCCCCTTTTTTTTCATACAAAAAGGGGGGGCTGACTTTATTATGATTCTTTTAACAAACGCAAATTATATTGAGATTTCCTAATATATTCTTTTTTTTTTTTCAAGCAGGTTTTTTTTCTGAACGGGTAACGGTTCACAACACAAACCCTTATTGATAATAAAACGAATTGTGAAACTTTTATTTATCACCGTTCAGTTCCTTGTTTTACACATTAGATGGGATCATCGAAATCAAGTCAAACCAAACCAGACATTGAACAACCTGATTTTAATAATAAACAACGAAGAGTCTCAATAGCAGCAACCACTAAACCGATTAGCGGTTGGTTTAAAAACAGCGAAGACAATCATTCACATAATGATAGTATCGGTAAGACATCTTTGCATCAATCTCAGCGGTCAAACCCGATCAATAAAAATGAAGAAACGGTTCCAAACAATTTGATAGTTGATAATAAAAAATACAACAAAACAATCGTACCTTTGACAGTTATTGAAGTCGAGAATTATAAAATGGTTACTTTATTTGATGAAGGTCAAATTCAACAATTATACACAAAGTATAAGATGATAGACAGCAGTGAGATTGATTTTATAAAACGAGAAGATGTTTTTTTGTTGGATGAATTCCGTTATCATCCATTACAAAGTCGACTTCTCGATGTCTTGTCCCTTCCAGAAATCGTAACTTTTGAGCAATTTGTAAAAAGTCTTTCGGTATTCTCAAGCAGTGCCACTAAAGATGAAAAACTTCGATTCGCGTTCAGGCTTTGGGACACAGATGGAGATGGACTTCTAAGTAGCATTGACTTGTCAGAGACGATTGGTAAACTCTGTGGTGGTTCTCTGTCTGAAGATGACATGGATTTTGTCGTTGGAAAGATTCTCTCTGAAAATACAACTCCCTCGAATTCGGACGGGTCACTTACACTTGATGCTTTTCAGAGAATGACAGCTGACACAGATGTTATCAGACGACTAACGTTCCAAATGCTGTAGAAAAGTTTAATTTTTTTTTTTTTTTTTTTATTCCCTCCGATAATGCCGTTTTTGCAATAAAATTAATTGTTAACTTCAACTCCCCTCCTTACTAAAGACTTACTTCTACAAATAGACGCGGCGAGAAGAATATGAAAAACAGATTAGTTACTTCAATCAAACACTCAGCCCTTCCAAATCAACTTATTTCCATCCAAAAACAGATTGTTTGTTTATAATGTCATCTCCAACAATCGTTGCGAATCATGAATTAGCAAGTAAAATGAAGAATGCTATGCTATCAGGAGAACTAAAACTATGTTGGGTAGTGCACAAAGTTTGTAAAGGGTTTCTTGAGAGAAGACAGAAACGAATTCTTGCGATTACGACGAGAGCTGTCTACTTAACAGATTTTAAGGGAAGATTGAGAAGAGTATTTCAAGTAGGTGTGGTTGAGGGAATGAGCTATAGTCATCTGGAGAAACCAGACAAGTCTCATCAAACTCATGCAAACTATGAAATATTAATTAGAGTGAAACCAGAAAGTGGTGAACCAGCCTTATTGTTAGCCCTCCGAGACGACAGAAGAAACCTACCAAAACCATCGACTCCAGACGCTGTTGAAAACATATTTAGGTCAGTGTTGGGTAATAAGCCTTTTTCTGTTTACAGAGACACTTCTCCGGGTGGATTAGCGGCGGCGGCGAATATAAAAAAAACAGCTGCATACATAAGTCCGGCTCAAAAAATGGAAAAATGGAAAAAACAAAAATCGCATCCATCATTTCGGCTACCCGTTACTTCTCAGAAGACTGATGATCCGTTGAAACAATCGTCGTCATTTATGATGTCAGAGATTCCTGATGTTGAAAAAACATATTCGCAGTCTCCACGAGACGTCTTTCAGCAATCGATGCAATCCGTACCGATGGTGCGAGAGGTTCCGACAGCTGACTCAAAGCGTCCCTCAATAGATCCTCATGAACGTTCCTGGGCTTCTTTTACATCACCTTCTATGGAGGTTCCTGATATGGAAAGAACATATTCGCAGTCTCCACGAGACTTCTTTCAGCAATCGATGCAATCTGTACCGATGGCGCGAGAGGTTCCGACACATCGTCGCTCATTGGATTCTCATGAGCGTTCTTGGGCTTCTTTTTCATCACCAGAAACGTCTTATTCCGCCATCACAAGTGACGAGCCTGCCATGTTTACTCGTCGTAATAATAGAATAGTTGTGACTTGTGTTCCAGTTCCCCTTGAGTAAGTTAGTTTAGTTGGCAGGACAACTGATATAGTTCTTCCTTTTTGTCCTTCTACTTACGTTTTTGCAAAAAAAAAAAAAAAAAAACAGAAACGTAAAAGCTGCTTCTCTGGTACACTGGTGGAAACTGTTTTTTTTTTTTTTTTTTTTTTTTTTTTGAAATATCAAAACTGATGTTTTTTTTTTTTGTTAATTTTTCTCAGTTATTTTTTTTTATCAGAGCCTAAGAATAATTTGTTGAAATGAGAAAGTCAATCATCCTATAAACATAATTGAGAACACGTTTGCTATTGCTACGTGATAGTTTTTTTTTTTTTTTTTTCCCTTTCCTATTTATTTTTTTTTTTTGTAATCGACGTAGTCGGGAAGAAGAAACTATTCAGATTGAAAGCCATTATTTTCTTATAATCATCGTGATTTGTTCCCCCTGTGCGACACGGGTTCTATCTTCGTTCAACGAAATATATAGTACTGATCTGAATGTTTTTTTTTTTTTTTTTTTTAAATCTCCGAACTCTTTTTTTCTATTCCTTTTGATCATTTATTTAACGTGTTATCGACTGTGAGAGATTAAGTCTCCAACCAGATAGCATGAATGCATGCATTGGGTTAAGGAATAAGAGTGTTTCTCTCTTCTTGTGTGAAGAAAAAGATCCCGTCTCGACTAAACTGGTTTGATTAAATTTATCTAACTGGTTTTTTACTTTGTGTGTTTAAAAATTATTTTAAATTAACCTGTAAAGGGCAACCTCACTATCGAAAAAACGTAATTTTGTTTGTACGTTGGTTTCTTTTTGACGTACAGTTGTCTCTCTTTTACCCCCCAGTAGTCGAGTTCAATTATGATGCTACTGTTGCCTTTGTACTCCTGATGTACAGCTAATTTCTTGTTTGTTTTGTTTTGTTTTTGTTTTCTTGGTTTATTAGCCACTGCTATTGACCACCCCCACGCCACCAGTCATTCTCTGGTGGATTTTTTTTTTTTTGGTTTTTAGTTAAATTTGATATTTTGTTCTTGGTAATTGCATTTTTTTTTTTTTTTTTGAAGTTTTTTTCAAAAACTTTTTCCAATTTAGTCTTCTTACTGAAGTCTGTTTATGGAAACAGTCCAAATGCTGTAGCAACGTACGAAGGAAAAAAAGAAATCCACTCTTTATCTCTGACGTCGATGTTGTTGGAGAGACAAGAAATTCATTCTGACACACACCAATGCCATGAATCTTACAAACAAAGTACACAAAGATCCGCATTGTTTTCGTCGCATGAGAAAGAAAAAAAAAAAAAAAAAAAACTACCGACATTTATTTCCTACTAGTAAATTTTTTATATTTTTTATATTTTTTTTTTCTCTCTCCGAAAAAAAGTTACACAAACAAAAAAAAACTAATTATGTGTTGATAATGGGAAAACAACTTCGACTTCATTTTGAACAAGCAAATGAAAAAATTTTCAGCATACTCAGAAGTTGGGGATCAAACAGTGTTTTAATTGACCAAGTGAGAGTTGTATTATGTCAACTACGAGGTATGATCTTAGCACCTGAAACAGTCATAATGAAATTAAGAACACCCTTGGAGGTTATATCGCCGATAGTTGATAGTTTACTAGATAGAGTTCTTAATGTTGAGATTCCCAAAAGAGCGATCTGTCATTTGGAATCAGAGCTCATGACGTCTCGTGAACTTCTTTTTACGTGTGAAAAAGAACTATATCAAAGAACAACATGTGCGCTTTGTATTTCAAGTCAACTTGAAAAATTTCGATCTCATTTAAATACGAGTCGAATGCAATATCTACAAGAGCTTACAATTCTTAGAAATCAGTTGAACATAAAGACCGATGAAGTTTATGCTCCGGTTCTCTTCACACCAACACACTGCAATGAAGCTGTTATCGTTGATCACAAAGAGAAAATCTCCCGTTTAAAAACACAATTAATAAAAGAACGTGTAGACGTTGGCCGGTTACTAATGAACGTTGGAGGAAATAAACGAAAACTATACAAATCACTTAAACAGTTCAGAGAGAACTATGGAATAGGAGCGAAAATATTAGTTCGAGCTAAGATGAAATTGACGGCAGTTAAAGATATTTTTGATAAATTAAAAATAGATTTCAAAGAATTAATAACGTTCGTTGACTTCGCTCCGATAGTACGAACTCTACGAGAAACAGACGACAGTACTAATGTTTTTTGCAGTTCTCTCACAGATGTATTTCACAAAATTTTATCCGTCGTGAGTATCCAACCAAAAGTTGGAATGACTCAACGACTACTAGACGCATACACGAGTAGAATAATGGAATACGGTCTGTCTATATCAGCTACACTTGATCAAAGCAGTCCAGCTACCAGAGTGTTGGTATTCGGAGCCTCCATGAGAGATGCTAAAAACCTAAGCAACTCAATCATAACCGAAATGCAAAATAAAATCATACTACTAAAGGACTGCAGTGTTCAAATTTCGAAAGAAGACATCGTGACTGACGAAAGTTGTGATAAATCACGCGACGAATCTTGTCAGGTAGGATCACGTTCCTTACAACCTGATTTCTTACTTAAGAATTCTACTGAACGCAATCTCGCTTTGAATGATCTGACATCATTCAACTGGATTATTGCTAAAGAGTTATTTATGTTTTCTAAATTATGTGTCAAGCTTAGGATCTATGGCGATGATGGTGGTGTTGCTGTAGTTCAGCGGATGTGGGGGAACAGACTTTGCATACTTTCAAAAAGAAGGAATTTCTTAGTCAGTAAAATCAACCGAATAACAGTTTCAATACTCAAAACGATGTTAAATACGAAATACGGTTCAATGAACGAACCTCGTCCTCCCTCTGATTCAAAATCACCGCTACTAGAAGTCCTCGGAACATCTTTTCGCAGATGTAGCAGCAACCCTGGTCGAGTTGCTTCCTTTCGTTTGGGATCAGTGAGGCATGCGCTTTTATGGAGTAAAAGAAACAGCGTTTAGTGTTGAGAAAAAAAACCATTTACACATTTTATTTTTTTTTATCAATTTCTTATAATCAGAATCCTGATCTTGTCAGACTTTGGATGTTTTGTTTATTTATAATTTTTTTTTTTTATGTATTTTTTTAAAAATTAATTAAATACCAATCAGATAACTAAACAGGAAAAAAAAAAAAAAAAAAACTAAAACATGAATACCTAAGCTACCTTATGTTAAAAATTATTTTCTTTTATATTATTTATCACCACAGCAATGCTTACTATACTATGAGAGCTGTGATATTTATATTGATCGTAAGCTGCTGTTTGAGTCAATGCCCAAATGATCAAGACTGTACTTTGACGTGTTCCAACAAGAAACCTTGTAGAAATGTAAAGTGTCCTGAAAAAGGTTTTTGTTCAGTATCATGCATTGGGGAATCATCTTGCAACAATCTGGTAGTAAAACAAGAATCGAAACAACAGGGAAACCTTCGACTAACTTGCGCTGGTTCAGACAAGGCTTGTCAATCAGCTGTAGTAAATTGCCCTAAGAATGGAGAGTGTATCGTGAGCTGTGCCTACAACAGTATTGGCTCTTGTCATAACGTAACGGTCAGAACCGAATCAAAGCTGATCGAAACGTGTGTGAATAAAGAAAACTGTACTATAGTACAACACCCTGAAACGGTACCAACAACTGCTCCTTTAGATGTAAAGAATTCTGTGATGCTTATGACTGAAGATGGTTTTGTTTTAATATATTTCATACAATCTAAACAAATAATTCACTTAGAATTCTACGGTATTGTAACGGGAATCTATGCACAAAAAGGAACGTTCAATACATCAGCCCCTGGGTGCGTGTTGTTTGACGCAACTAAAGTATCTGGAGGAGGCATCATTATTGTTTGGACTACTACAGATACTCGAAATCGTCAACTGTTCTCTTTGACTAAGCAAGCTAAATTTGGACCAGTTCGGACTGATACGAACATTAAATCTGATAAAGTTGTTGTCTTACCACGTAAATCAGGTACCGGTTCATACATTGTTTTATATGTTACTGATAACGCTAAAGTCTTACGTGGTGTTGGATATGATGGAGAGGGTGCTGTGATAATCCCTGATAAGTTAATAGGAAGGTCAACCAGTGACATCGAAAGTATTAATGCCGCTATGCTTGATGATGGTTCTTACGCATTCGTATCTTATTCTCCTCAAAGCACACTCGGATATCCAATAAGTTCTGATCTAGACGTCGACTTAGCAATATCACCATTGTACTTCCAACCAGGAATGATCCTTTCTGATATCACTGTAATCTACAACAGTGATTCTGATAAACATATTTGCGCAACACTACTTTCAAAACAACAAACTGATGTTTTAGTTCAATGTATCAACGCTGTTAGTGGAAAACGATCTTCAACGGCGACAGTCTTTTCCACGGCTATCAATACGATTGACAGAGTGACTGTTTTGCAACTGAGAGACAGATCGATGGTTTATTTATACTTTGAATTTGGTATTCTTTATATGAGATATGTGAACAGTTTATTTCAAACAGTTAATTCAGCAACGGCAGTTGATTTTGTGAAATCATTTTATGTAGTACAGCTGTTGACTGGTGGTACAGAGTTTGTAATGATTGCGGACGATAAAACTCATCTAAATCAGATTAGTAATAAAGTATTTGTCTCTCCTGTTGTGATTTCTGATTCGGGGATCATAGCAGACTCACCTCCAATTGGAGAGAATGAATCTCCGATTTCACCTGATGTGCCATCAGCTTCACCTGGTAGTCTTCCTTTAGTAAATGAAATTATTTTTATATTATTAATGCTTGCTAGTCTTCTCACTAGCAGTGCTTCTACTTCACCTGCTGTTCAAATAGTAACAGTCGTTGCAAACACATGGGATTGCGTTAGAGGAGATGACGTGACTTTCAATTCTAAACATATTTACAGAGGTGTCGGTATTACATCTATATCTGAATCTGACTCTGCTGGATATGTTGTTTTTAATATCGCATTTTGTATTGTTGTTGGATTATTTCTTTATCTCACGGAGAGGTTTTTTAAAAACAAAGTTCCGAACATTAGATATCCGTCGAGCATGTTACTAGCACCTGTATTGCTCTACTTTGGAACTCTCCGAAGTTCATTTCAGATAATTGGTCGTGAAGGAGCTGGGTTTGTTTTAGTCAGTATCTTTGGTATAGTTGTATGTCTTGCTGTGGTGTATGCTATTAAGGTTTGTGGTGATATATGTGCTAGAGAAGCAAAACTAATTCAGTTAAGTAGGATCGACCGAATTAGAAAATATATTTTTGGAGACAAACAATGGAACTCTTCATGCGACACCCTATCATCTTACGGAGTCTTCTTCGACAGCTATGCGTGTGAGAAAGGAATTTTTCGAAATGGAAGATTTTTAATTTTCGAATTGATAATTTTAACATCTCTCTGTTTGGTCTCAAGCCTTAACCTTAAGTCATACGATGGGTGTCTTATTAAATCAGTTATCAGCGCGTTTCTAATTGGAATATTGTGCATCGCACACGTTTCAACGTATCCTTTCATATCTCCTCTCTTAAATGAATTGTCGTTGGCGACACAGGTATTAGCATTAGTTGCAATGGGGTGTTTTGGTTATGGATTTTCTTTTAGAGATGTAAACGGGTCAACCCATCAGATTGGATTTATATGTGTGTACGTCTCGCTTTCACTCTGTAGTGTTAGGATACTGCTGCAGATGTTTGTCTCGGTTCGCATGAGGTTGACTGTAACCTCAGTTGGAATACCTCCGAATGCCATCCCACTTGTAGAGATGACTCTCACCTCTCCAATGTCAGAAAAAGAGACCATATCGATATTTAAACCTCCTACAGAAACTGATTCAGTTGGGATTTATAAATACTCATCGATTGACCCGAGTGAGTCATCCCCTGGAACTAAACCGACAACAAATTCAAGTAGTATGACGAAACCCTCTAAATGTTCAGCTTTAAGTAGCAACAACATCAGTATTGAATCGAACGTATCTCCATCTGGCAGACCTGCGAATATTATCAGCGAGTCTGACTGCGTGGAGTTATATAATTATGGAGCATTTGATGCTGCGGAATTGGCTGAGTAAGTTGTTTTTTTTTAATTTTTTTTTTTTTATTTTTTTTTATTTGTTTCTTTCTTTCCAAAAAAAACTTTGTTCTTGCAAAAAGACAAAACTGATCCTCTTTCTTCAAAACAAGTCAAAAAAAAAAAAAAAAAATCAAATTTTTCGACGTTAGATTTCATCTGCTTTTAACGTTTTTTCGATTCGTTAACATTTCAGCTGTATAAGGTTTTGTGACTTGTCCTTTCCTTTTTTTTTTTAATTTGTTACAATTTCTGAAAGCAAACGCTTTTACTGATACTCTCAAAAGAACTGTTTTTTACTAGTTGTTTAGATAAATATCATAGAGAGGGGGGGGGGAGTGGGTGGAGGTATTGAGTTGTAGAATCAATCTTACCTAGCTGCTGCTGCTCTCCCCCCCCATTTTTTTTGTGGTGTTATTCCGAACAAGCAAGAGAAGGAAAAAAAAAAGAAAGAAAAAAAAAAAAAAAAACAGCAGCGATAAAAGAGAGATTTCTATTTTACTTCATAGTTTTTTTTTTTTTTTTTTTTTTTTTGTAAGAAAAATTTTCACAGCTGAAATGGTCTATATCAATAGATCGTAGTTGGGGATATTTATCTACTTTTCTTGATTACTTGACTTTGCAGTGCTTCCTGCCGTCACATATATGCGACAATATCATCGGAGCTCTCACGTTGGTTCGTTCGGCTTTTGTTGTTATTTTTACTCTTCAATGTGCAGCTTTTACTCTTTCCTAAAAATATTTAAAATTAACGTGATTTCAAGCAGTACATAAAAACCTTGAGACGCACGTCTTTTAGTTATTTTGTTTTTTTTCTTTATCAAATATTTGTGTTACGATTCTACACATTTTACTGAGAAGGGTCTTTTTTTCCCCCATCGGTTTCTCATATCAAAAACATGGCCAACCACTCTGGAGGTGTATTGTTTTTAAACTTTAAGAAAAAGTTATGTTTAATTCTTTTTTTTAAAATTTTTTTTTCATTTTTTTTTTTTTTTTTTTTTTCCCCTGACAAAAAAAAAAAAGAAGTTTCGTTTTTTCTATCTTGAAAAGAAAACTTCTGAGGAACTCGCACCTAAAATTATTTTCTCTACGTGTTTGCAATCATAGGTTGTTATCATATTTATGCTGGTTTTCTGAGCATTGTTGTGCTATGTAAGACAGGGAGAGGGAAAGAAAAAAGAAGGGAAAAAAAAAAAAAAATCAATGTTTTTGTTTGTTTTTGGTTAGTTTTTATCCTTACTGTTTCTTTCTTATGATACTTGCGGTGGGGAGGAAGTATTGGACTGATTTGCACCAAAAAAAAAAAAAACGTGTGATTCAAAACAGAGATAATATTGTGTATTATATATTTTTATCATCCGCCAAGATTTACACGACGTAGAAAACATGGGACGGGGTCGAACAGAAGCTCTCAACCAGCCATTCTTCTGTGGAGATAAGGTTGTTGACTTTCCCTTAATTAGAGGGCTTGGAAAGCACGGACACAACAGTTCACATGAGCCTGCTAAAGTACTCAATGATATGATTGAGGAGAAGAAGAAAAAATGCATCGCTTCGGGAAAGCAATGGTCTACTGTTGACGCTTTCGGATTTGGAGATGATTTTTAATGAAAAAAAAGTGAGCTACATTAGATATGGTCCTGATATGATATTATAATTGTTGCAAATGGACAGTTACACGAAGTGTTGTTGTTCCTTTATTTATTTTTTTTAAAAATTATTTGGTGTTTTTTTTTTTTTCTCGGTTCAATTTATAATTAATTTCTCTCAGCGGCTGCAGTACCTCCACCCACACCAATATGGTGGATGGAGCACAGAAACGTGTGAAGCTCATGGAGCAGGTTGAGTACTATTTTTGTCCAAGAAACCTTCAAACCGATGATTACCTTTATGGTAAGATGGATGAAAAATTAAGAGTTCCAATTGGTATCGTCGCGAACTTTCCGAGAATTAAAGAAATGAGTCCTACAGAAGAAGAACTTATCTCAGTGATAAGAGAGAGTGAGAAGTTAAACATCGAAGGAGAGGAAAGTAAAGATATTTTAATATCTCCTAAAAACATTAAACCAGCCCTGAGGACCACTCTCATAATTAGAGAAATTCCAACTGACGTACCGGATTCGGAACTTGAAGCTATTTTTTCTTCAAAACCAGTGTCGATACGAAGAGAAGTAAACGACACTCGATTCGTTCAGTTTGCTACTGAAGAGGAAGCGTTAGAAATGCACCGCGCAGCCATATCTGCGAAACTTCGCGGAAAACCAGTCAGAGCTAGATTAAAGAACGAATCAATGAGCATCAACATGTTGGTAGCAAAGCACGAAATTGCTGAAAGCTATCCAAAACATGATCCGTTCTCTGGTTATCGTAATAATGATTCTCATAATGGGCCTCCGAATGATTGGGTGTTTGGAATGCCGCCATTCCCTTATGGTATGGCTCCTCCTTTTCCTATGTACCAGGGATTCCCACATCAGCATCACCACCACCACCACCATCACCATCATCAACACCGCCCTGACTTTAAAGGTGGAAAGGGAGGTAAGAAAGGAGCTCCACCTTCTGGACGTGGAGGCCGCAAGGGTGGACATCACAGCACCGCTGAATCAGTTCCTATCACTCCGAAATTCACAGCAGAAGATTTCCCTGCATTGGTTCCTTCTGATTGGACTGGTCTCTATGAGAAGGGTATGTTGATATTGTTGTTTGTCTTGAGTTAAGAAAAGTACATTAAAAAAAAAAACAACAACAACAACAGATGCGATTCGATGGGATAAAGAAGACATCATCTCAACCCTCAAGGATTACAAAGACAAGTTAACAAACGGCGCTGTTAAGGAGGGAGACTTTTCCGAACCTCTTCCATCCGCTACCATGTGCCCTGTCTTGTTGAGTGAACCAGACTATAGTTTAGCGCTGACTGCTCCAGTTCCTGTTAAGGAAGAGGTTTGTGTATTCATCTTTTAAGTAAATCTTAAATAGGTAACATTACATTACATCATTATAATATCCAACAGAAGCAACAGAAAACCGCAACCCCAAAGAACGAAGAACTGCCACCTTCCGATGTTGCTGCAGCAGCAAACGCGCCGAAGAGTTTCGCAGAGGCAGTTGTCACTGCCACTGATTGCCGTGTTCCAACAGCTCCATTTCTTCAGGTGTGTAGTTTAGTAAAGTTACTTTTATAAATATAGTAAGGTGAGCTGCTTTAATAAAAAAACACTAAAAACAGTACCGCGCTGGTATCTCAGGTGGAACAGTTGTTGTTCCGGGAGGATCAGCGCAGCACCGAACAAAAGAAAAGAAGGCGGAGGAAAAGGCAGGTAAGGGAAGCAGAGGAACATCTGGCAAGGGCCGTGGAGGACGTGGTGCCGCTGAAGGTCGCGGAGGCAAGGGAAGAGGAGGTAAGAAGAAGGATGGAGCCAAGGGAAAGTCAGAGGGAAGTAAAACTGTAACTACCAAGCCTGAGTCAAGACCCGCGGCAGCTTCTGCACCTGCGCAGGCAACCTCAGCACCGGCACCAGCGGTATGCCAATTTGTATTCTATTAAACTATTAACCCTTATCCGTTTTAATAAGAAACCACTTCAATGTAAACCACAACAGGAAACCGCCGGTACTTGGGCTGCCGTCGCTAAGGGTCTCAGTACAGGTCCCTTGAGTCCGAAAAAGTAATCATTTTTACGACGTGATTGAACGCCACAAACCGTCTCAATACGGGTGAGCGGAGGCCCGTAGTAGGTTACAAAACGAAACCCGGAAAAAAAAAAAAAAAAAAAAAAAACGAAAATGAAATGAACGAAGAAAAAAAAAAAAAAAACAACAAAAAAAAAAAAAACCAAATAATACAATAAATAATGGTTATTAGATGCCTACCATTTATTGTACAGCCTGTACCATTGAAACGTCCGCCAAGCAATGCCCGCCAAAAGTGATTAAGTAGTGTGTGGTGTGCTCTTCTATCATTCGTGGAATTTAAAAAAATAAGATAAGTAGGCAGTGACACAAAGAGATGAGGTATACCACCTCTTCGTTTTCAATTTTTTTTTTCCTTTTTTTTTTTTCGGTGTAGAATTTTAACAAGGCAAGCCGTGGTGGCAGTGCGCTTTGTGCCATGGTGGCTATTCAGGAAGGCACGATTCGAACTAACACCAAAAAAAAACTAAAAAAAAAAAATCTTTTTTCTCTCTCTCTCTCTTTCTTTTTTTTTTTAAAATTTTTTATGCGTTTCTTGCATATAGTTTAGCCTCATAAAGTGCGACAAGTTGTTTTTGACTACTTCGTTAGTGGGAAGTCTCCGAAAAATTCAAAAAAAAAAAATCAACGTGTTTGACAAAAGCACTTTAGAAGGCTCTCTCAAACAAGTAGAACCCTTTAAAAAATTATTTATAGCTTCATATAGTAATGGGTTAGCAACGTTTGCCCAAATGCGCGTTGTAAACCTGTATATTCTCTCAGTAGTGTATGCGTTGTGTGCTCCTGTTTTTGGGGGTTCGCACCCGCGGTTTTGTTTGTTTCATAAAAAAAGACGTATTTGGCTGTTTTTATATTAAAGACTTGGAGAAAAATTAGGGGAAAAAAAAAGAAAAAAAAAATAGAAAAATGAAAAAAAAAAAAAAAAAAAAAAATGAATACTAAGAAACAAAAATCCCTCTCCAAACAGAAGCGTGTGCATTTTTTTTTTTTTTTTTTTTTTTGCTAAGCCATTACCCGATTTTTGCGATTTTTCTACATCCTGGCACTTGTTTGGCGTCTACGGCGGTAAAGTCATCGATGTTGCCTTATATTCTATTTCGAGTGTACTTCAACTTCTTCAGGGTGAGTGAAGAAGAAACCATTTCTTACGGAGCTGATTCAGTTGATATTCTTTTTCTTTCATAACCCCCCTCACAGCAATAATTACAAAGGAAACTATTATTAAACAAGAGCTTGCAGTTTTGTCTATTTGGTTTGGTTACCAGTACGAAATTCTTTTCAGCTTTTTTTTAAAAAAAAAGATTTCTCTTTTTTTATGTTGTTTCACCGGCGGAAAAATCGTCGGATTCTTTCACTGAAATAAAATACATATCAAAGAGAAACGCGAGGGTAGGCTTTAAAAATAGCCTCGTTGTCTTATTCGTTTTTTTGTTGTCAGAATAGCTATTTTAAGAAACCGTTACGTAATGTTTTTGTTATTTATTGTGTTCTTCATATTATGGATGTTATTTTTGTTATGTGTTGTTCGCCGTTGAAGCTACTAAAAACCCAGTGTCTCCCGCAATGAATCAGATATTATTTTAGGAGCCCTCCTATGGGTGAACGAAACTTCCTTTTTTTTGAGGATAAAAAAAAAAAAATAATATATTACGTGAATGAGGTTACGAAAGCAGAGAGGAGGAGTCAAACTTATAGCTACCAACAATTTTGGGCTTATCCACCACACAAGAATTATTCCCCCGATCCCCCCCTCCTCCCTGAACCACTTTTGCACTACGCAGCTTATTCGTTGGAGAATGGAAACAAAACAAAAAAAAAAAAAAAAATTGGAAAAATAAACTGCTGGAAATCAAGAAAAATGCCCACGGTAGTGACCAACTAATGTGGAAGTTACGATGTGTTTGTGACAACGTACTACTTGTATTGTTCATACTCTTTTTATGCATACAAAGCCAATAGCTCTTATGTAGTGAAGAGCGGGTACACGTTCCGAGTGCTTTTCAAAGGATTTTTTTTCAAAAAATAACTCGATTTCTACCTATTTATTATTCATTACTTCCTCCCCTGCTCAGAATAGTTTAAATAAGTGTAAGTAACTCTTATAGCCATGGTTAGCAAGAAAAAGAAAGGTATGTTCTTTTATTATTATTATTATTATTATTATTATTATTATTATTATTATTATTATTATTATTATTATTATTATTATTATTATTATTATTATTATTATTATTATTATTATTATTATTATTATTATTATTATTATTATTATTATTATTATTATTATTATTATTATTATTATTATTATTATTATTATTATTATTATTATTATTATTATTATTATTATTATTATTATTATTATTATTATTATTATTATTATTATATACTAACAACTAAACGTAAAATTATGCACTCCCAACAACAATAAAAAACAGGTCCAGACCCTGCAGCCATATTAGCAGAACAAAAAGAAATCCAAGGGCTAACAAGAGATTACTATTTAAAAGCTTTTCGTAGAGAACATGCAAAGAGTGCTGGTCATAGAAACGCTCATAAAGATAACGGAAAGGTCCCAGGATTTGATCCTCAACCATACCCTGATATTGATACAGACAAGTTAGACAGACTTATACTAAGAAGAACACACAGAGCAGCATGGGAGGATCAAGAAGAAGAAAGCGGTAATACGATAATGGTTAATGAAGACCCTGATGGTGTATCTCTTCAAGAGTATCTAAGATCAGCACAACATGATGTTCATGAACACTTATATCATATTATGTCTTGTGTTGATGGTGTGAGTGGTCGTACTGATCTGGAAGTCACCGAAGCAGAAATCTCTCAAATCGACGACACAGTCGATGGTGATGTCATCTGCAACAGAGATATTTCAGATATCCGACACCAGGTTTTTATTAGAGCATCTGAATCTGCCGACATGACTGATACATTGCAATCATTGTGGCAGGTTAAAAAGTGTGGTCTAATGGAAGAAATCAGTCGCAATTTAAACATCACTATGGGAAAACTCTCTCTCCTAACAACTTCAGTAGCTTGCAGATACATGTCAGCAAATCCTTGTAAATCACATTTAGATTTGTTATGCATGTTTTTATTTACATCTGATGCCTTAGGATTGGATATGCTTCTCGGACATGCTCCAGTTAGTGGTGTTCCCGATGGGTATGTTGCTGTTTCTCCTGATATTCCAAAAGTTATAACTGAAGCCCTTCGAGAACGGGATTTGAGAGTTATGTCTCAATGGACGAATTTCATATGCGTCTTATCAGCGACATGCATGAGACTGTCTCCAGACAAAATGAGTCGAACATTGTATTGTGGATTTAAGAGTATGACCCAGGATCTTTCTTCTGTTCTAAAATCATGCAGACCCGATGATATAATATATTGGCCATGTCTTACGAGTGCTTCCCTTGATATGGATTTATTCGTATCGGATGAACATGCGTGTGTTTTTATTATTAGAGGAGCTAAGTCGGGTATAGACTTAACACAATGCTCATTAAACCCTCGTCAAATGGAGGTCATCCTACCACCTTTTAGTACCTTTAAAGTAAGAAGCAGGTTAGACAGTAAGAAACTTGAACTTGAACTAATAGGATCAGCAATGGATGAGGGAACTGAATTGTCAGAAGCCACGAAAGGTAATTGGAACACATTCTGTGAAGAAGTCAGATCACATTCTCGGTCAAGTGTTAATGTCAGTCGAATGCTTCAAAAATATCAACTGGCTCAGCGTCGAACAACCAAACACAAATCAACTCTGCAGCAAATATCACATCTCATCATTCAGGCTGAAGTAGAACACGAAGCTGCTCAACAAATGGCTGCTGACCGAGGTCGTGGCAACATGTCAAAGAATACGACAGCTCAAAAACCTGAAGATCCACAAGTCGTTCTTGACATGCAAAAAGTTGGAGTTCTTGGTAATCACTTACAATGGATAAGAAAAGAACAAGGAAAACTAGAGAGAGAACTACGAGTTTTAAAAAGTGTCATTGGAAGCGGATCAGAAGAATTACTTCGCGCAGATCTCGAGGGACCAGATGCTACCGATGGGGACGTGAGATTGCTCCTTAAATTGCAAACTGAACATTACAATGGTACGACAATCTTCTTTATTACCAAACTAATTTATAAACTACAACAAGTATCGTCTTTTACAATTTAAAATCAAACACAGAAATGGTTACGCTATACGAAGCAGAAAGTAAAAGTTCTGATGATGTCTCTGTTCGAATTAATGCTCTTCGCCCGGCGGTATGTTGATTGACTCTGTTGGAATAATGTGAGAATTAGTACGACACAACACAACACAACAATCCACTACAGGATAATAAAAGTAAGAGAGCTGGTAAGAAACGTTAAGAACGATTATGTTCTGTGATGTTGTCCCTCAGTAGAGTAGCAGTGAGAATGTTATACTAATTCCTTGTTTGTGACGTCTTTCATGTGTAAAACATGAACGACTTCACTAAATTCAGAAGTCTTTTTCTTTAAAAACACATTCAGTGTGGTAACCATTCTGTTGTTCGGCCCTTTCTTAGTCAGCCTGACGACATCTGTTCGCGCGAATTCTATTTACCTGCAGCACGTTGTGCTGCCGCGCAGCCTGCTATTCAGGATTCCTTTGTAAATTCTTTTATAATCATTCCTTTATTTGGAATCTTCCGAAAGGAAGTCAACACATACGGTTCTGGTAAGACTATGCCTAGTGTCTGTTACGGTGAGAATTCGTCTTATCATTTATATAACAAACAGTCAAGGCACAATAAGATGGATGTAAGGTATGGAAAGCTACTGGTCTATAGCAGTGTAGGATCATTTATTTTATGTTTTACTTTCCGTCACAGTTTTCATTCGAATCCTTCTCATAAAATGGCAATCCACGTCGCAGGTTCCCTTTTCGCTCCAATGACTTCCGTAACTGACCAAACTCGAGCAAAACATGAGGGAAACTTTAGCGCCACTACTGAGGCATTGAATGCTGTTGCTGTCAGCAGCGCAGGAGTTTCAGAAACACATGCAGTGCAGTACAACGCACTAGCAGTGAATACCGCAGCTAAAGCAACAGCGTCGAATGAGTGTTATACAGAAGGCAATACTCGTATGGTCCATGCTAAGGCTGTGGCTGATGGAAGTAACTACCGAACACTTTATAGTCCGTCTTCAGCATACGGACCAGCTGGTCCAAACGGAGCTACTGCACCATACGTCTCACCTTATGTTAGTGGAGCACTTCACCAGTTGTGAGATCTGACGGACACAATTAAATTATTGTGTGTGTCAAGCATACTTGACCTTTTTACTTTTTGTTTTTTTGTTATTTATTTTTACATGTTTGAACCTCTTCTCCGTTTGTATCGTTGGATCTGTTCCCTCTCTGTAATTGTTGTTCTGCAATCTAGTTGTTGTAAACTGTAGAAAATTGTGTTTTTCAGAGTATTCCAGTTTTGAAATTAATTTAATGTTCTAAAAAAGTATAATAACAAGATGGGTGTCAGTTTCCCCTTTGATCCTATTGGCGATGACGGCTACGCAACAGAGACGTCAATCTCACACGAAGACACAGAACGTAATGTTAGAGAGTACTTTCACGCTCCAACAGCAAAACTTACTTTTGCAAAACATCAGGCATTTGTGAGTAAAGCTTTGAAGCAATTGTCGGGTAGAATAAGCTACTTAGACGCATCGAGGCCATGGTTGGTAATTTGGAATCTTAACGCCCTTGACGTCATGGGAGTGAGAGAGAGTAGTGATATACCTGATGCTGATGATATTGTAGATTTCTTAGCCACTTGTTTCTCAAAGTCTCCTGAAGGTGGTGGTGGTTTTGGAGGTGGACCCATGCAAACACCTCACTTAGCACCAACATATGCAACAGTTTTGTCGTTGGCATCTTTGGGAACTGATAAGGCGTTTTCTTTATTAGAAAAACATAAACAGGATCTCTACGATTGGTTTTTAACACTGAAACAACCCGACGGCTCTTTCGTTGTACACGTCGGAGGTGAAGTTGACGTTCGTGGTTCTTACTGCTGCTTAATTAGTGCGATGTTAGTTAATATGATCACACCTAAACTTCTTGAGGGAGTTGAAGACTTTCTGATTCAATGTCAGACCTACGAGGGTGGATTTGGATGCCAACCATATGAAGAAGCCCATGGAGGATACACTTTCTGTGCTCTCAGCGCCCTTACATTACTCCGAAAGACAGACCGCCTCAATATAAAACGACTAAAGAAATGGCTTGTATCACGTCAAACAGCTGTTGGTGGATTCAACGGCAGAACTAATAAATTAGTAGACTCCTGTTATAGTTTTTGGGTAGGAGCGAGTCACGCAATGGTTGCCGGGATTGAGGCAGATCGTCGTATGAGAAGTGGTGATGGGAAGACCCCAAGCTCACCTGATGATGCAATCTTATTAGACATGATGGGATACATTGATATTAATAAAACTGAATTTAAACAACCCGCAGTGACATCTGAACAATCTGCAAATTCAGAGAATCTAGAAGAACGCAGCTGGGAAGATGCACCTGCAGGGTTATTCGCATTTGATCAGGTTTGTGTTTTTCTTTTTGTTAATATAAAAATCCGTCTTTTTTTTTTTTTTTGAGATGATATAAAATAACAAACAGGAATCACTCCAAAAGTACGTACTATACTGCTGTCAGGCAATCACTGGTGGGCTTCGTGACAAACCAGATATGTCACCTGATTACTACCATACTAACTATGCTTTAGCTGGATGGTCAATAGGATCATGTCGTGGTAAGGAACATCACACAGCTTCTAATCCTGACTTGCAGCTGTCGTCAGCGGAAGATGCTGTTGTTGTTACTAGAGATCCGAAAGATTCTAAATTAAGATTTGTAAACCCGATATTCAGTCTTCCTCGGGATAGAATATCTAAAGTTCTTCAACATGTTTATAAAAATAGCGTCTTACCCGACGAGGTGAAGGTACCGTCATCCTGAGAGAGTTGAGTTCATTCCAAAGCCTTGTTAAGAGGTACAGTGTGTACACACAGATTTATTTGCATAATGATGATCAAAAAAAAAAAAAAAAAAAAAATGATGTTTTCCTTTTTCTAAGAGTAAAAAAGAAAAAAAAAAAACAGCCTTGCCGTTATATTTTTTAATCTTTTTATTCCTTTTTTTTTTTTTTTTCTCCAAATTCTGAAAGTGAAAACATTTATTGGTCATTGCGACTGGGGCTTTCAAAAAAAAAAAAAAAAAAAAAAAAAAAGCAGCTGTGCGAATTCGCTAAGTGCCAATCGAACTTAAGATGATGTTTTGCTATTTTAAAAAAAAAAAAAAGATGAAAAGGTTCAGCAACGATAACATCCAGCTTGACGGACGAAAATGAGCAACCGTCTTGTAAAGTTTATCCATGGAGAGTGTTTTAGTAAATAAAAAATAATATTTCTGTAAAACAGGTAAAAAAGAAATATTCCAAGACCGTCACTGCTTTATCAAATTCTTTTGAAAATAGACGTTGGATACGATCGTAAAAAACTCATATTTTTAACAATTTCAGGGAAATGTCTGATTTTCCCGCAGAGTACGTAATTAGTGAGACGGAGGAGTTAGAAACGATTGCTGTTGAGATGGTTCTCGATGATGACAACAACGATTTGGCAAAAGTATCATCAAAAGAATTTAAAAAAAAAAGATTCTTATTCGAATTAAAAGTAATTTTAGTTTCCTTATTTGTTGGAGTTCTGCTGCTTGTTGCTGCGACAACATCTGCGACCTTATTGAGCGGATCAAAAACAAACTTAGATACCCTCAACGATTCATCTCAGAAAAGTGTTCACATCATTGTAAACAGACTAGCATCAAAAGCTACCGAGTCAGTAGCCACTGGAATTAATGATTTTACTACAACACCGCTTCTTATATTGGGAACAGCTGCTGAACGATTAAAGGAAATCGAATGGAACGAACAGGACGTGTACGACAGAGATATATTATCAGTTATATTAAGTATAGTTGAGTCTTATCAAAAACATCCAAAACTAGACGGGACGGTGTCGTCGTATATTACTTACCTTCCTCAAGCATCGTCTGATTATTTACATCTTGCGGGTATGGCAACACCGAATGGATGGGCTGGTGGTGCAGAATCTTTCTTATGGGGAGAGTCAACACCGTTTTCAGATCCTTCATTCAAACTTATGATGCATCCTCGTAATTCATCATCTATAGCAACATGGAGATCACCAAATCCAATTACAATGTTCAACAAATGGACTGTCACATCCAAGACATGGTTCAGCTATCCTCTGCAAAGACCAACTAATCAACTTCATAAAGTAACTTGGGCACCTGTCTTCTTTCAAGATTGTATTATGAAACTAGTTCAACCCATGGTTCAACCTATAATGTATAAAAATGGTGGAGGTGTGAGGTACTTGTTGGTGTTTGATGTAGAAATAGAGTATTTTTCAAGGTTTTTAAGAGCCCAAGTCACTGGCATCTCATCAAACACAAAAGCATCAATCGTCGAGTCAAAATCTGGTCGTGAAATTGCTCACTCACTCTCAAACTATAATCCTTGTATATTTAGGCTTCCTTTGGCTTCTGCTTCAGTCGATCCTCATATTCGTCATTCTATCAAACTAATTCAGTCGCAGACCACTTGGAGTAATGCTGACGGATATGAAGAAAACTCAGTTGTTAACTGTCCAAGGGGTTGTAGAGCTGAATACTCACCACCAGCTAAGAAGATTACGGAATGTGGATTCTACAGGGGCGGTAGAGGGAATGGTGTCATTGCCGAAAGAGATATTGTTCTCGCAGATGGTGTTGGTGATACTGATGGAGATGCCACAGCTGACGGTGATGCGACCACAGCTGATGGCGGTGACGGTACTGTTGGTGATGCTGATGGCGGTGACGCAAACACTGGTGACACTGCAGATGGAGGCGACAACTACGGAGATGCAACAAAAGGTGACGGAGGTTCATCATCTACTAGTCCTATTGTTGGTCCACTAAGTGAAGCTATTATGATTAGAGCTTCAAAGTTAAGTGATGCTTTCGGATTGGATTGGACTACCGTAATTATAATCCCGCGAACTGACTTCTACTTTGAAATTGAAAAAGCACAAGACGACGCCCAAGACAGGATGAATGAAATTACTTGGATTTCAATGGGTGTCGTCGTTGGAGTCTTACTTGGAGCAGGAGCAGCTATTCTTTTAGTAACAGGAAGAATTGCTCAACCGATTCTGAATTTGAAAGATGAGATGGCGAGAGTTGCGGTCATGGAATTAGGAAATATTGACAGACCATCTCCCAGCTCAATTAAAGAGATCAACAGCATGCAATCATCATTTCAAGCGATGGTTGGCCATTTAGTAGCATTGCGTGCATTTCTTCCTGAGTCTGTACTAACAACAGGAATTGAACAACCGCCTGACGGTAACGTTGGAATTGTCTTTACTGATATTGTAAGTAGTACTGTTCTTTGGGATAGAGCACCTGCTGCTATGAATGTTTGTCTTGAAATTCACAACAGTGAAATCCGTAAACTGATTTCAAAGTATGGAGGTTACGAAGTGAAGACCATCGGTGATGCATTCTTTATTACATTTCAAGAAGTTACGGATGCAGCGAAATTCGGACTTGGAATTCATGAGAGATTCGTTGATTCTGAATGGGATCCTGAACTGGGACTCCCACCAATCTCAGAAAAGGACACCAAAAACCTTATTTGGAACGGAATAGTCATTCGAGTTGGTGTCACTTATGGAGAAGTTATTTCAGAAAGAAATCCTCTGACAGGAAGAGGTGACTACAGAGGGACTCCTGTAAACTTAGGAGCCAGATTAGAGTCTGCAGCCAAACATGGTTGTGTCTGCATGGATGGTGAAACATTCAGATTGATTTCTAGAAATATGAAAGGACTCCAATCAATTAAGGATACGAGAACTAAGTTAAAAGGACTAAGTGGTTCATATGATCTCTTTCAAGTATCAGAACAAAGACTCTCAGGGAGATTAGTTGATAATCCTGTAGCCAATGACGGGACTAGAAAGACTGCTGTAGCTTTAAAGGCTTATGAACAACCAGAAATGAAGATTGGTTCGAGGATGTCAGCGGGATCAAGAATAACGACAACTCCAAACGTTAAAACTGATTTGGTTATAAAACATTCAGAAGTTTCTATAGCGGTTATTCGAATTAAGAACAGTGAAGAAAATTTCTTTTCTTCACTCAACACAGTCATCCGTGCCTGTGGAGAAGCAACTGTTCAAACAAACGGCAGCATTGAACACGTTCATAATACATCGGTAGTTGTATCATGGAATGCGAGTAAGGGAAGTATGAACCACAGAACTTCATGCCTACTATTCGCTCAACAAGTACAACCCAAGATTCAACACCTCGCAACTATTGGAGTTTGTTCATCATCAGCAATGCACGGTGTTGTAGGAAGTCAACGTCAGAAATTCTACACAGTTGTGGGTCTCAGTTTACAGTTAGCTGAGTCTATGGCAGAGTATGCTTATGGACTTCAGTGTTTTATACTACAAGCTGAACTTAAGAATGAAACTCGATCATGTAATTTGGTATCAAAATTCTTAATTCCTATTGACAGATGGAGGTTGGGGAACTCTACCGTAACTGTTAGTGTTGTGTGTACTACTAAGGTAGGAAACTATCAAAATAGTGAACACGTTCAGGAAGAAGATCTCAAATTAAAATCATACGTGACGTCATTTGATGAGATGATGGAGGGAGGACCGATGGTTGTTCCTCCGTACCTCTCAGGGGTTACAAAGGAAATAGTTGAAAGTAACTTCATGACGATGACCACGACAGGGGCATCTGAAGGGTTCAGAATTAGAGCATCGTGTCTGTCACATCTTCCGAGAGTTACCTCACTTCAGAAAGAGTTCGGAGTTGCTCCAGTAAATGTTATGACTCGCTGTGTGTCTCCATTAGCGAGCCCACTCACAGTTGGAACTATTCTGCCTGGTGGTATGCTATCCCCAGCTAGTGGGAGTAAAAGTCCTCCTCCAATCCCAATGGCTATGCGTAACGTCCGACTTGATGTCCCTAAAATAGTTCATCAAGGAAGCAACGAATCTCTCACCAGCAGGGAGTCAAATTTTGGACGATAATAGTTTTTTTTGATTTTTTTTTCTGATTTTTTATAATATTATGGTTCTTGATTAATATTTTTTTTTTAAAAATTTTTTTTTTAAACTTTTTTTTTTTTTTTTAGGGTCGTTGAGTAGGATTGCTGAACAACCAGGGCGACTGAGATCCCTTTCGTATGTATAAGGAGATTTCATCCTTTTTTTAATTTTTAATTTAGCAACAAATGTGGTCCCGAAAAAAAAAAAAAAGAAAACGTTAACATCCGTTAGTTCACTTTTTAGTTTTGGTCATTTTGTCAGCAAATATTATGCTTTTTTTTTTTTTTTGTTTCT
This sequence comes from Flectonema sp. DT1601, assembly GCA_964019425.1. Classification (NCBI taxonomy): domain Eukaryota; phylum Euglenozoa; class Diplonemea; order Diplonemida; family Diplonemidae; genus Flectonema; species Flectonema sp. DT1601. The sequence goes on along the minus strand of OZ025851.1, from coordinate 121,069 downwards.
TTTATTGAAAAAGCCCCGAAGGGGCGGTTCAAGTTGCAGATGTTATTTATTTATATTTTTTTTTTTTAATATTCTGCAATTTTTTTTTTTGCTACTTCCTGAGTAGCCGTTGACGGTTTCAATTATTTTCTTTATTTCAAAAAAAAAAAAAAAAAAAAAATCTTAACAAATGATCTCTCACATTGCTTACGGAATTACATTTCTGGGGAGACAATTTAACGAGATTTCACATAATTTTTTTTACGCTTATGTTGCCAAGTTTTGCTTCGTGTATTGCTCTCGAATGGATAAGCAGGCGGCGGTCTGAAATGTTGCCTTTTACCCTCCCTGACGCAAGTCTTTATGTTATATGATATCCTCATGGTTTGTGTTCAAGTAGTTTTTTTCTGGCACTCCTGTAAACGTATTGCTGGAAATAAATTTATCTATTTTTAACCTCTACGATACGACGTCTTCAATTGGCTTCTTGTTGAGTAACAGAGCTGCAGACAGTGCGACGAACACCACAAAACTAACTTTGTGGTTCTATTTTCTTATATCAAAAAAAAAAAAAAAAAAAAAAGCAAGCAAGCAAAACAAACCAAAGCTCTTTTTTTTTTTTTTTTTTTTTTTTTTTTTTTTTTTTCTCCCAATCCTTTTTTTTTTTTTTGTAATCAGCGTTACAGCGAAAAATGTTTATCCAGACCGACCTGTTTTTGGCTGTTTGGGCGCACTTGTGCTGTCGATGAAGAAGAATACTCTCTCATGTCTGTTCGATTTGAAGCCTTTGTGTATATAAGGTAAAAAGCTGTTGCTATATCAGCCTTTGGGCACAAAATCCTTTTCAGGTTCGCTGTCATCTCTCCGAACTGTTGTGGTGCTAACGCTATATTTTTCCAACAGAGCTGTGATTACAATTTTTTTTTCATTTCCTTTCCTTTCCTTTTTTTTTTTTTTTTTCCCTAGTCTATTTTTGCTGTGCCTTAAAAAGTTAAGCTTAAATTTTTTTATTTTGTGTTTTTTTTTTTTTTTAACGTTTGGAAAGGGAATAAAAAAAAAAAAAAAAAGAAAAAAAAATGAGCAAGCACATCTTTAAAAACCCCCCAAGTATGATAAACCGAAAATCTTTTTTTAAAACGGTTTGTGGACAACAAAATCCCAAAATAATTAAAAAAATTTGTCGTGTTGGTTTCTCTGTTCATCTTTCTTTAAAAAAAGATGTCTTTCCGATTACGCTATGTTTATTTTTGATGAGCTTTCTCTACCCTAACTGCCTTCTGAAGTTAACACCTTTTGTGTTGACCGCTCTCTTCACACCCAACTCCACTAGTAGGGTGTTAGTTACTAACGTCTTGTCTTGCCGTACTCAAATACTTTATTGACAAGAGCCTCAACATTTTTTTAAATTCATTCTTTGTAAAGCAGTTCAGCTGTACTTTTTAGCACTTCTCTCGGTATGAATGGTAGTTTAGCAAGCTCAAATAACTTCTCCTTACGCTTTTTTCTTTTTTATTTTTATCTCTCCTTTTTTTTTTTCTTTTTTTCATTCCTTATTCAGATATGCAACGTCTTACGTAAATCAACTAACTACTATTTTTTTTTTTTTGTTAAGTCGTTGCCTTTTAGTCAACAGTTTTTGTTAATTATAGGTTTTTTTAAAAAAAAAAAGTGGAAATCCTCTTTACTGAAATGCCCTACTGGATTATGCACCTGCTGTCTTCCTGTTTTCAACTTTATATAGCATGTTGTTAGCAGCAGGTTATCTGTTTGACTCATTCTCTATTTTTGTTGGTTTGTCTCCTGCCCTCCTGTTGTATTCGTCGGTCTTACTTTTCTAGTAAAAATCTTAATTCTTTGACTAGTCATAAATCGTTGTTACGTGTAAAGTTGAAAATTTCTCATTATTATCGCAGTATTCTTACAAAAAAAAAAAAAAAGGGGATTTTTCAATTTGTTTTATTCCTGCTCATTCTGAGATGATTGGTTATTTGCTTTCCATTTAGTTCGGTTACTTGATATTTCTTTTTTATGATTCTTTTTTTTTTTTTTTTTTTCGATATTTCGTGTGTATTCCTGTTCTGTATTACGCAAGTTGAATCTCTCGTTGTTGTTGTTGTTGTTTCCTTTTGATGGAATCAAGGGGTAACTTGTGTTCTGGAATAGAAAAATCAAAAAAAAAAAAAAAAAAAAAATTAATAATAAAAAACGAATTGTAACAGTTGCTTTTTTTCTCTCTTTTTTTTTTTTTTTTTTTTTTTTTTTCCCCGTTCTCTGTCTTCCTTTATTCTCGAGTGCTTACTTGCTTGTTATCGTGATCGATGTGCTTGTCTTGTATTATGATGTCAGTTGGTGTGTATGTTTTGAGAGATCACGGTCCTCAATAGTTTCCTTAACCGTACTCAGCCAGACATCAGTTCATTTTTTTCTCCTTTTTTCTCCTTTTAATATCCGACAACACTTCTCCGCTCTTCTTTTTTCTAGAAACACTTCGTTCTTTTAAAGTATGAGTTGAAGTGACTTCGATACTAAATGGGTGATTATTATACAGAATCCGACATGACAGGTTTTTGTATATTTTTTTTTATATTCTTTCCTTGTTTTTTTTCTTTTTTCTTTCATAACTTTTGTTATAAAACACTATTGAAGTTTTCTTATTCAAAAGAAAATTCTTTTCAGAAATAGACCTGTTATTTTTGTTTTCTAAACAGGCTGATTTCTCCGATGCAAACTCTAAAAACGATGACTTCAGGATGTCAACCTTACAGCCAACTTAACTGGTCAAGACTGGCAATGAGTTGGTTCCACGAAATTGCGTATCCCCAGCGCGATTCTTATTCCACGTGTGCAAATGTGGTTTGCTCCAAAAAAAGACTGCTTTGCTGCTCGTGGAATAGTAATGTTTAAAAACACTTTTTGTGAATATTTCTGGAACGAGGAATCAAAATGAAATTATCTCTCGGCTGTGCCGTTTTTCAAGCACACACACTACTGCCTGCATGACATCTTCTTTGTGTGAAGAGGATAGTCTTTATTGCGGCGGTATAGTTTTCCTTCTATTTCCTTTCCTATTACAGTTCTCTCTCTATCAGGTGTACTTTACGCCTTGGCCCGTGTTTACTTTCACGCAGCCTGATATATTACCTATAACGAGAAACAAGCTCGATTTGATAAAGTATTAACTAGTCATAAATTCAGTTTTAGCTTAATGGCTGACTCATTTTCTGTCTTTCCTCTTTTGCGAAGTATGTTGTGTGTTGCATGGCTATGCTACTCTTACTGCGGTCTATTTAGTGACTTTGTTTTTTCCAAAACGGAAAAAATGTATGCTGTGCACGTTGCCAACCTCTCTTGTTTGTGAACACCCGGGACATGTTATAGATTTGACTTAAATAAACAAATAAATTATGTAATCTAATTACTAATTGTTTTTTGTCTTTTTTTTTTTTTTTTTTTTTTTGGCAACTTCTTCCACAAGAAAGAGAAAAAAAGGCTCCGCATTTCTTCCTCTACCGAAAATCGGAGCGATCTGTCACGCTAAATCACGAGAAATGTTCTCGTGTTGATAAACTATAATCGCATTGCTGCGTGGAGTTTTTTTTTTAATTTTTTATTTTTTGCTCCACTGAAGAACGAATATTTAAACATAACCCGAATTCGCTCTGGTTTGCTCCAGCATTGTGGCAATAAATACATTTTATTTTTTTTAAAAAATCTTTTCTTGTTTGTGTCTTTTCAATGTGTGTTTTTTTTTTTTTTTTTTTTTTTTTTTTTTGAAGTGAGACCAGCACTTTTTTTTTTAAAAAAAAAAAAAAATCATAAATGTTATTTATTTTATTGTATGATTGGTTGTAGCGGTCATAAGATATCCCACGTCTAACCCGCTAGCTAACTAAGATATGGATGCATTATTGGAAACTGCAGAAATGAATACTTTTCTTATTCTCACTTTTCTGTTCTAAAATTAATGATACTAACTAAGTTATGGACGCATTATTTTAAAAGTGAAAAAAAAAAGAGCCCAAGGTTATTAATTAACAGTGGATAGCGATAACAACAACACATGTTTACTCTCGGCTATGTGGATTCTTAGTGCCTGATGTTACGCGTTTTTCAATCAGTTCTGGTCTGTTTTTTCCACAGCTTCATTTCTTTCCACATCTACTTTCTTGGCTCTCTTTCTGTCAATGGTAGGCTTTGTCTTTGTGTTCCATGTTTCTTTAGTTCAACCTACTGCTGTAATTGTAAAATACTAAAAAGTTTTTTCCCTATAGGTAAATTTCGTTGTTTTCTCACGGTAACACTGCTCAACTATGTTCACGTGGTCTCCAGGGCAATCGCGTTATACGCTGCTGCTGGTAGTTCTTTTAGTTTTCAGTTGTGCGTAAGACTTTAAAAAAAAAAAAGTCAGTTTACCCCGTGGATGTGTATCCTCACAGCAAAAGAAGTGCACAATGTACCTTGCTCGGAACAAAAAAAATATATATTTACCTTTTACGTTTTATTTTTTCTTGGCGTACCTTTTCTTTGACTACAAATATTTTTCAGTCAAATTACTGTTTCTACATTGTCAAAGTTTTACTCCCTCAAGTTGTTTATTTTTAAATCACAGTACCCTCTCCTTTCACATTTTACTTTTGTTAGTATCATAAGGTTTATTACGGATTCTACATTGTCAAGCTCCCCATCCACCCTCAAAACACGCATTTTTTTGCTACCGCGTTTTCACACGGAGCACCGACGTACGGGACGATACAGCAACTCCGAAGTATTGGTGGTGTGCACCACTTAGACACTGGAACAGCTCATAGTAACTTGTGGTGCAGCTGATGACGAATGCTAATTTTTTTTTTTAAAAAAAAAAAATTCATCGCAACAGGCATCTTTTTTTTTTATGTTAAGACTAATAAGTAGTATTTAATGAAAATTTTTAGTTGAATTTTTGAAAGTAACTCACACGTAGTAGTAATAACGTCGAAGACGACTTTTGAAAACTTTGTATGATGAAATACACAACGTAACCGATTTTTTTTTTCCTTTTTTTTTTTTTCTCACTTTTTTTTACTCCACAAACAATATCGAAATTGTTAGGACTTGCGAGAGCGTAGCAACGATGTATTATTGCTTTGCTTGTTTTTTTTTTTTTTTTTTTTTTTTTTTTTTTTTTTATACCGACATAGTCGGAGAATGGTTTCCTGCTGAATGGCTTTTTTTAGGAAAACTAAAGAAAAAAAAAAAAAAAAAAAAAAAGCAAATTATTCTCTCCATTTTTTTTTAATTTTTTTAAATATCGTTTTTACTGATTATAGATAAAAAAAAATTAGTGCGAGTTGTCTTCTTCGATCTTGTCTTTTCTTGCAATCCTATCGATGGGATGCTGTCTTTGTTTTGAAGTGTAAAAAGCTATTTAATACTTCGTTTAGTGTTGTTGATGTCTCAGGGTAACTGCTGTGGCAGTTTCCCTGAGCCTTTCCCTGATGTAGTTTGTATATGAATAACTCAAGGCAGGACTAATCGCGCGGGGGAAATAATAATAATAAGTCATTAGAAAGAAGATAAAATGTATAATTAATATTATTACTTTTGAAATAGTAGGTCACTTACGGGTATTTTTTCTGTTAGTTAACTCATGCGAAATTAGTAGTGGTGGTTTATTAGCCTAGAGTTTTATTTTGTTTATTTTATTTTATTTTATTTTTTTTTGTTCTTTAACAAAACCCTTTCTGTTAAAGGGCATATGGCACATGTGGTCGTATTATAAAGAAAGATGTATATGAAAGAAAGAAGATTTTTTATTTTTTTCACCTTCCCCCCACTCCCAGATCATTTCTCTTTTATTTTCTTTTCTTGTTTACAACCTGTTAGCCTCTGGGCAAGGTGGAGGCTGGAAGTCGATCACTTCCAGCCAATACTATGAAACTACAATCTTCGCGATTGGGTCCTTACTGATGCGGGCTACCCAGACCCCTCGTAGTCATCAGTTTGTATTTTGCTAACTAAACTAACTAAACTTAAAAGTAAAAAAAAAAAAAAAAAACTGATGTCAGGCCAGACTGCATGAGGCCAAGTGAATATATTTTCGTATTGAAAAAAAAAAACACACAACTCGTTACGTTTTCACACAATCAAAATTGAGAGCTGCCTCATTGAAGTATTCAGACCTCTCAACGCGTTAGGGTATTTCAATGTTCTTCATGGTGGTAAAATTTATAACATAACTTTGTCGTCTTCTGATCACCCTTTGGTAAACTTCTCGTGTTCTCTTTTTAGTTCGTCGTTGAAGGTTCTTTATAAGAACTAATTGGCTGCTGTAATATTCAGAAGAAGACATAACAAGAAGGCGAGGAGGGGGGGAAATGTTTTAAAATTTCTTAAATTTCAGGTGACAAAGTTGAATAAATCTTTTTTGACTACCCATATTGTGAACTATTATTATAAAAAAAATTGACCACCTTCTTTTTGTAGTTGTTGTAGTTTGTTTTAAAGGAGTGACGTCCGAAATCTCGTTTTTCTTTTCATTCTCCTGCTGGTTAAATTAGTGCTGTCTTCTTCTTCTTCTTCTTTTTTTTTTTTTTTTTTTTTTACTGCGACTGTTTTTGGGATTCCCGTATTGCGAATTCTTCTCTTTTTTGTTTTAGCTCTCTGGAAGCACTTTTAATTGTTGTGACCATTTCTGTCCACACACGGAGTTGAAAAGATGCAAGCGTGTTTGTTCTTTTCGGTGATGACGTGAATTAGCTGTGCTCTGTTGAGTGTCCTTCCGTTTGGAGATGCATCCTCCTTTCTGATCTCAGATTATTATTGGTAATTATTAATAACCATGAGAGACCTTTCTATACGACGTTCGATCTTCTGTTCTGTCCTTCGAATGGTGCGTCTAATTTCTCAAAGTTATCCATTAGGGTTATCTGACCACAAAGGCAATATCAATTGCGACAATTCATCATAAGTTCGATACTCATTTTGGATAAAAGTAAAACGAGTGCTCTTTTTTTTTTTTTTTTTTTTCTCCCCACGCCAGCCGTTTTTCTGTCGTGAGATACCCCCCAATATAAATTATGCTGAAGCAGGAAAAAAAATTGTTATCCTCTTTGGTTTTCTTAAATACAAAATTAATAATCGTAAAACTTTTCCTTATAATCGTATATTCATTCTCTACAAGAGCTGTGTAGATGACGACTTGCGTTTTTCTTTTTTCAAAAGTGGTTTTTTTTTTTTTTTTTTTTTTTTTTTTTTCTTCTTCAAAAAAAAATTCTCAAAAAAATTTTTCTTCAAAAAAAAAAAAGAAGTGAGTACAGTGTGTGTTCACTTTCTTTTTATATTTTTATTTTTAATAAATCTATGAAAAGGAAAAAAAAAAAAAAAAAAAAAAAAAAAATTAGATATAAACAAAAACAACATCAAACGTTCGGGTTATTAAGAACTTCTGAACCTTTCTTGTTGAAGCTCTCTTTACCTTTTTCGGATTTCGGAGCATCTCTGAAAACTGAAAAATTAAAGTTTTATTTTTTATGTCCTGTCTTTCGTTTTTTATTTTTATTTTTATTTTATTTTCTTTTTTAAAAGTTGTACTGCTTCGGTTCAGAAAACAGCAATAAGCAAAAAGGGAGATAAAAGAAAATTCGAGTAGCTGTTATTATGTACTTCTACTGATTTTTTTTTTTTTTTTTTTTTTTTTTTTTTTTTTGCCCCCTGTCCCCCATGAGTTTCTTCAGGGAGGATTGTTGTTGACTTTGGTCTTGTCTTTTAGTTACCACTTGTTGAATTCTGTTCAATTTATTTTCAGAATAGATAATCGATTTCTGATAAAGTTGGATGCAAAAAAAATGAATTCCACTTGTGGCGAACAATTAGGGTTTCTTGCGTTACTTTTTGGTATTTTTTTTTTTTTTTTTTTGGCTTCACAGACTTTTGTTTTCGTCGTTTGTTTTCCTCTGCACAATGTATCTAAGAGTGTTGTTCTACAACGGGGTTCTTATAAGCAGTATTCAGTTCTTCTGCTTGGTTAGTTGCTTGTTACACCGAAGACGTGTTTTTGCCGTTGTTCGTCATGCTGCCGAAGGGAAAATTGTGAGAGGGAGATCGAAGTGTGGTTTTTTTTTTTTTTGCGCAAAGGAAAAGAAAAACGATTTCGCAATTTGGAAAGAATTGCGGAATTAATGTTTTCCTTTTCATTGAAATCAACGTTTTTTTCTTCTCGCTCCTCTTCCCTGGCGCGAAACAACAAATTCATTCTCCTTTTGTATTCTAATTGAAATCTGGACAACTACCTTAAGTTCAGTAGTGTGCTACGAACTAGCAATTTTTGCTAACATATTTTTTTTCAAAGAATTGTTGATTTTAAGCAAGTAATTTGTAGGTGAAACCTACACTCTGCCGTATTATACCTAACCCAGGGCTCACGATTAATTCAAAATTGAATAACTCAATTCCGTACTTGCACTGAATGACAACACGGAAAAAGAAATGTGTATGCAGCTAAGTTAGAAACATTTATTATAATGTAAAGTATTTACGTTAATTGCAGAGTGTATACCTACACTAACATTACCTTTAGTCACTGTATCTCAGAACTAAAGTTAAATTATCGTTATGTTGTTTTATGATACAATACATTTGTATTTTACGTACAAAATCGAACAGTTAACCCCCTCTTCCCTGGCGCTAAACAACTAATCATAGCGCAAAATGTAGGCAGGCGTTGCTTATAGACCTGACAGTTCGTTGGAAGGTATTTTTTTTTTTGTTTCTCTTTTTGATGAAATTCGCGACTGATACCGGTGGCGTACTGTTGGAGAAGTTGGGCAGATCTTTTGTTGCCTATTTTAATTACTGTTCGCTACGGTGAACAAACGTTATCTTGCGGCTTTTTTTTTTTTTTTCTTTTCAATCTTTTTGTTTAAAAAAAAGTTATTTGCCTTCATTTTTTTTTTTTCTCTTTCCTGTATTTTTGTTGCTGTTGGGCAATTTGCGCGCGCCTGCTGCAATCCTTAGATGTGGTAGTCGTTTCTCAGGCTCCCTCTCCGGAATCGAACCCTAATTCCCCGTTACCCGTTACAGCCACGGTAGTCCACTTCTCGCTGATAGGGCGGATTCTGCACTACCTCAAGGGTATGCGCTATCGCTCGGTTGACCCGTTTCATCCACTCACCGCTGCTATAGCGTTGATACCTGTTTCGGTCAGCTGCATCCACCACATTCCCATGCCTTATTTAAAAAAAGAAGAAAAAATTATAATAACGATAGGTGGAATACGCATCATTTTTTGGTATTAAAGAAGGAAACAAGAACATGTTGTCTGAAGTAGGTCTTGTTTTTTTTTCAACCGCTGCTTTTTCTTATTGGCGGCTAATGCGTAGATCACGTGCAATATTCCCTATATCAAAAAAAATTTAAATAAAATAATAAAAAAACCATTCAGATTAGCCTTATGTTTTCTTTTTGGTTGATAGCAGGCAGTAATACCAAACATGCATAATAACATAATCTGAATGGTTTCTTCACTTCGGTGGAAAATAATTCGAACTCACCAGTTTTCCCATTTCTTTTCCTTCTTGGCAATTATTGCTTCTCATTCTTCTTTTCGGTGTGACTGCGTAGATTACTACTTACTAATGATTATTTACTTTGACCAGGATTCCTAGGTTCCTCAACTTTATGTTATGAGAAAAGAGAAGAAGTCCCGCAATTACGTGACACAAACAAAACAATCAATAAGTGTTATGTATTACTGACGAAGGCAATTCTTTTTTTTTTTTTTTTTTTTTTTTGAAAATAATTTCCCCACTTTAGGTGTAAAATACTAAAAAAATAAACAGCCGGCTTTAACCCTATGGGCTGTTGCAGCTCCTTAGAGCAGCGGAACAAGGAGAAAGCGAAACCGATAAATAAAACGGAGCTGCAGCCGGCGAGAGAGAAATTGAAAAAATGTGTTGAAACCGAAGAGAACATCGCAGAAGATGAGGAAAGTAAGTTGGGAGGATCTGTAGAAATGTCACCTGAAGGTAAGTTGAGTTCGAGTTCTGTTTCTTCATCAGATTTTCCTACTGACACGATTAGGGATGATGAAGATGAGGGGATTATTTTTTATGAGGAATTCCAAATGGTCTACAGTCCATTTGGAGGAACTACTAATGATGACATCAGAGATGATAAAGCTCGTGTAGGTCCAGCTGTACCCCCACTCGTTCTCGACTTTAAAAAAGGAAATCGACATGAGTTGAAAAAAGCTTTTCAAAATATAAAAGAGATGCAATCTCATCCACGACGAACCTTTAGTACATCTAACTATGATCCTTTTCTATCTACGAGTACGGCTTATTCAACAGAACCTCATACTGATTTTAGTGAAATATCAGTCTCTTGTTCTTTGATGACTGATAGCTCGGATACGACTTCGTCGAGCAGCACGTCGTCTAGTAGTACTTGTACTCATGACTCTGGTAAGACTGTTCCTGGAGATGATGATGATGATGACGACGAATCGCTGATAGTGTCTGAAACTTCTGAGAATAGTAAACTAAAAATATCGTTGGAGGGATCCTTAAAAAAATTAAACAATCTGAACCAATAAAACGATCTGTTGTACCATAGTAATGTGAAACAACTATTTTTTTTTAAAGTACATTTTTTGTTTGTTTGTTTATTTATTTTTTTTTTTTTTTTGCATTATTAATTTTTGGTATGATGTATTTATCGTTATCTTTGTAATGCTGCCCCCCCCCCCCCCCCCCAGAAAAAAGAAGTTAAAGTAACTACATTCCAGTCCTGCAAACTGGAATGACTCAGTCTCAACACTTGACTGACTTACTTCTACACCATACTGATGATGAGAGAATAGAGGTAAGAGGTATATGGATTACTCTCGAAACCTATAGTTACTTTAATATGCTAAGTTGCGCATCACCCTTAGTCACTGTATTTAAAACTAATGTTAAATTATATTTATGTTTTTATGATACAACACAGTTGTAATTTTTACAAAATCGAACATACATCCCCCCGGAAAAAAGAAATCGAACTTCCCTAAACGCACAATCGGCTGGAAGGGTGTCTGATTTGTTATTATTTTTACAAGTTTTTTTTTCTTTCTTTTTGTTGTTTCGTTATTTGTTTCTACCCCGATGCCGTTTTTTCTCATTTCCTTTCCCTTTCTTTAAGTTGCTTTCCTGTTTGAGTATTATATGTCCCCTTCTCAAATTGAATTGAGATTTTTATTTTTTGTACCGACGTAGTCGGAGAAGAAACTATTCAGATTGAAAGCCGATATTTCTTATGGTCATCATGATTTATTTTCCACGTGCGACAGGATTTTGTCTGCGTTCAAACAAAATATAAGGCTAATCTGAATGGTTTTTTAGCCGCGCACTGTTTACAACGGATTTCGAGCACACACACAACTTATATAACGTGTTCATATCACGAAATCTTTTAGCCCTTGCCAAAACAAGATTATTAAACACCCCTTACCTGCTTTGATATGAGGCATTGGTTAAAACTTATATCGCAATTTTTTTTTTTTTTTTTTTTTTTTCGTCTTTGACTTTTTAGATCCATTGCTGCACTGATCTAGAAAAATAAAAAAATTATTTATTTCGTGATTGTTGGAAATAACGTAGTCATTAAGTCCACTTGGTTATGATTTGCAAAATTTAAAAAATTGAATATTCAGATAGAAAAACTTGTGTATCAAAAATCCAGAAATTATTCTGGCTAGTAGGCGATTTTTTCGTTTTTTTTTTTTTTTTTTTTTTTTTTTTTATTATGAACATGAAAATAACTACATTCCAGTCCTGCAAACTGGAATGACTCAGTCTCAACATTTGACTGACTTCTACACCATAACTGATGATGAGAGAATAGAGGTAAAGAGGAGTATATGGATTACTCTCGAAACCTAAAAAGTTACTTTATTATGCTAAGTTGCGCATCACCTTTAGTCACTGTATCTGAAAGTAATGCTAAATTATCGTTATGTTTTTATGATGCAACACACGTATTTTGTTTTTCTTTTTCAGTTTCAAACAAACAAACAAACATACACAACAAATTAAAGTATCGCACATAGCATACTGTTTTTTTTTCTCTTTTTTTTTGGTTCTATTTCTCTGCTCTGTTTGACTAACAGATTTGCGAGATTTTGCGATCCATTTTTGTTTATTTGCTTATTAGTTTTGAGAATACTGATTTTATTTTGTTATGTCTCTTACGCTGCCTCGCTGCTTCGTGAATGTGGTGGGTCTGGGTTGTAATTTACTACTGGTTAACTTACGTATCTTCTCGCCTGTGAGGGGTGGTAACCAAATTACTGTTTACCCCGTGGGCTTTCTAAGAAGTTTTTTAACTTCCCGGACTTTCAAAAAATAAAAAAATAAAAAAAAATGTATTAAAAAAAAAAAAAACCAACATCCTAACTAACTAAGAAAAAAATGAAAAAAAAAAATTTTTTTTTTGGTATACTCGGTTTTGAACCGTTATTTTATAAATAAAACTGATCTTTTTTTTTTTTTTTTTTTTTCCCCTCTTTTTATGTGGTGACAAGCTTTTTACAGCAGAGCTATACCACGAAACAACCTCATTAAAGATGGTCTATTCTTATATTACTTCTGCTTCGTGAGCTTTATAGAGCTTACCCTATGTTCTATAGTTAGCTGTATCAACGATGCACAATAAGTGAAGATAATTGACTTCATGATCTATCTATGCTAGTGTGTGGGTCCAAGTGTTAAAAAATGGAACAGCAGAGCTTATTTATTTATTTATTTTCTTCTTTTTTTTCTGAAATTAATTTTATTTTTGCTGATTTTAAAAACTATTGTTGGAATGGTACTCAGAAAAATGATAAAATAGACTCGTAGATCTATTCTGAAATAACTATTTTGGAATACAAATAGATGGTCTTTATGTTAGGGAGTGGGATTCAGAGAAACAGAAAAAAAAAACAGACAGATTTTTCTGGACAAGAAAATTGTTATCCGTCTGTTTAATGTTTTATTTATAATATAAATGAATAAATAAATATTTTTTCAAAAGGTTCCAAACTCCATCTGTATTTGGTGCAACTTTAAAAAAAAAAGAAAAAAAACTGTAGACGTTGTCGATGTTGCAAGATATTTTTTTTTTTTTTTTTTTTTTTTTCCCCCTTTTTTTTTAACCCTAAAAAAAAGGAAGACACAAATAACTCCCCACAAGTCGACTTAGCAAGATTTTTCGTAGTGCTCAGCAAAACAGGGATCTGCGCACACATTTGAAACATGCAAATATCGTCCTCACTCTAGTTTGACTGGTCACTGTTACAGTGGCCACACGCCTGATGGTGTTGTATCTGCACGAAATTTGCTAGTCAGTGAGGATTTCTTTATTTTTCCTGGCTAACAAGTTGAGTTGTGAGTTTGTTTTTGAATTGGAGGGACTTCCACTTCTTCGGTTCGGAATCGCTTTCAATTTCCTCACTCTCTTCAAGAAGACTACAACTCAACTACTTCAGATAGATAGACACCTCCTAGTGAAAGTAAACACTCCCCTTCTATACAAATTTTTTATATCGGTCGTTGGGGGGATCTTTTTTAGGGTTTATAATATATATTAGTCATTCCAAAAATAACCGTCCATTTTAGGGTTCCAGTATTTCATGGGTGAAAATAGGGAGTAAAACTTAAAACCGAATACCCATTTTAATCGCTTTTGCACCGCCGATTTCATTCCCGCTGCGATTCAAAAAAATGCAGCTGAGATTCAAAAAAATTGTGACATTTTTGTGTGGTGAAATTTTTGAATAATGGAACTGTTGATGTCTAATCGGCTGCCCCGGGTGCTAAAATGAAAGATCGGTATATGGTTCTATATCCGGCCGTACCTGGTCGGATGTTTTACTCTGAAACAGTTACAAAGGCTGCTCGAAGCAAAACAGTACCTTGTACATCTTACACTACACTTAGCCTATTTTTATTTTTGATTAGGCTTAGCTTTTTTGGCAACTTTTACTGCTGGCTTTCTTCGTTTTCCTACCGGCAATGAACCGATAATAGAACTAGTTGAACACAGCGATCTGAAACTGGAACTAGAACTAGATTCACTAACAGAGTAAGAGCCAGTAGAAGACTCACCAGAATCTGAGGTGGGTTCAGTTGTTTCTGAAATAGACTCACTCTCAGTGTTGGTAGCAGGTGAAAGTTGGCTCGCACCAACCCACATTTAGGCCTTTTGTCACAAAACTGAGCATATGAGATAGCTGTGTGAGTTCTGCAGAAGGCACTCCAAGGCAAGGTATGGTTCTTTTACATGGAGGACTGTCTCTTTACTTGTCTCGCCGGTTATGTAGTCTTTGCTGAGGACCACGCGGTTTGACTCAGGGCGTGCATTGGAAATCCAGAAGTTCCAGATATCTCTGTCTTGGCTGCGCTGCTTTACTGATTGGGAGGGATCGTGCTGTTCCAGCCTCTGTAGCTGCTTACGCATTGAAGAATCCCTGACATGGGCATTAATCTGGCTATCAGTGTAGCTTAGCGTGAGACAGAGTCTCAAAAACTGAGAACGGACAGCAGGAACTGATTCTTTCACGCGTTCAAAAATATCGGAGAGCGGTTCCGGATTGATCGGCTCTGCAGGGACACTGACGGATGCGTAATGCGGATCACTAGTCAGCCTTTTTGCTCGCTGGTAGCAAGCGTTGCAGATTGAGCGCAGAGGAGCATACGCCGGGGATTTCAAGACTACCGCGAAGTCACGGCAGGGTGGCTCAAGAAGCTTGTTGAACTTCGGATTCCATCTTTTCGCGTTAGTGTGCGAGGTGCAGTTGTAGTTGTCTGAGGAGCACGCCTTGTCGGTTCTTGTATTCCCGAAGTGCTTGTATTTCCGGAGGCATGCGATGCAGATTGCCTTTTCTCCCACTCCGATCTAGCGTCCTCATTACCGGTTCTGGCAAATCCGCGACGACATACTCAGCTGGCATCTCGTGGCACGTGTGACAAGAGAAGTTTAAGCTGGTGCTTAAGGGAATAATAAGTGTAGTTACGAGAAAAAATGCCAATCTCTGATGCATTTCCCTTTTTTTTCCAGAAAAAAATTAAATGCAGCAACAGGATTAACTTTTCCGTGCCGACAGTGACATTCTCTTAGTACCCATAACGCACCTGTCGGGTTCCAACGGTCAGTAAAAAAAGTGAAAAAAAAATAATCCCATCGCGTAAAATGAGAGATTGGGGCCGAACCTTTCCACCTCGTAAAAAATCTCGAAAATGGATGCATTTTTGACCAACGGCTGCTCGAAGCAAAACTGGTTTTCGCGGCCGGTTATTTTTGGAATGACTAATATTTTTTTTACATTATTCATTTCTTTTGTTTCATTTTTTGTTCTTACTTCGTTTTTGCGATTGAAAATCGTGGAATATCTTTTTGTTTTGGCTGAAGCCTTTTTTGTGAGATTGACGTGCTTTTATCAAGTAAAAAAAAAAAAAAAAAAAGGGAAGGAGAGAAAAAAATAAATAAATAAAAAAAATGAAAGTTTACAGTTCTTGTTAGGTTTGTTTTTAGTCGTTAGTCGAATACGGCAGAAAGTACCAGGGAAATTTTCTTTTTTATGTATATTTTTTTTTTTTAAATTTTTTTCGTTTATTCACTCAAGGTAATAAGAGCATTAAATTTATTACTTGTAATCTACAATAAAGATATTCCTGTTTTCTTATGTCTTATGATTTTTTCGATCTCTCTTCATTGCACTAGCCTGTTTCAAGGTTGCTTTTGTTCTTAATCACAATATCAAGTTACTCCCTTCCTCTTTTTTTTTTTTTTTTCTTTTTTTTTTTTCTGTAATTCCGTTGTATGAAAAGGATTCATTATTATTATTATTATTATTATTTTTTATTTTTTTTGCATACAAATACACGCCTTGTTTCACGACTTTGTTTCACTTATGGGTAATTACCCGTGACGGAAAAATTTTTAAAAAAAAAAAAAAAAGAAAAAAAAATTTCTTGCAAATTTAGGCTTTATAGTATGCCTTTTTTATTTTGTTTATTTCTTGTGCTCTTGTTTTTGTGATCGCAGTTTTTTTGGTTGGAAAAAAAAAAAAAAAAAAAAAAAAAAATGTCACGAATAGTGACGATCTCAGTAAAATGCGAACCCATCCCGAAGACCTGAGGAATAGGTATAAAAAAACAAACAAACAAAAAAAAAAAAAAAAAAAAAATTACGATTGTAGTAAAATGTCATTTGGAAAATTAGTTTTCTCACTCAGTTTTAACACACACGTGACATCCCGCCTGTGAATTAGGTATTCTGTCGATATGTGTAACGTCATCGGTGAATTATTATATCTGAAATGTAATTTTGTGTCATAGTAATTCCCTCACCTCAGTTTTGCAAAAAAAAAAAAAAATGGTAGCGAAAGTGGATCTACATGAAATATATAAGTCCAAATGTCAGGAATTAAAACAAAAACCCAACTCTAGTCTATTAAACCTGTTGGTTGAGAATAAAGATGTGAATTACTTTACAAAACTCGACCTTGACGATAACATGATTGGATCTGCTGGGATGACTCCTCTTATCGAAGTTATAAAACACTCACCAGAATTAACTGAAATCGGACTAAAGGGAAACATGCTATCATCTGAACCAGTTAATCAATTAGCAAAGCTACTCCAAGACCACAAAAGAATTCGTTCTCTTGATTTGTCACAAAATGATATTCGGCTATCAGGACCTGACTTGTTATCAATGTTGAAAACGAATTCACAAATAACCAAATTGTTAATTAATGAAACTAACATGAGACCGCTCTTCATTAATTTAATAAGCATCCAACTAAGGAGGAATAACGCTCCAGTTTCATGTATAAGAAATAACAGTTCTGCGTGTTCTGATCGGTCAGGAAGTATTGGTGGGGTTAAAAAGATTGGATTCAATACAGAGATTGATGTGAGAGATCAGTCACCCCCACCATCACCAGTTGGTGCATCTGTTAAGGGTGGAGTGTTTGAGGTTGTCGAGTCTGATCCGCAATCACCAAACATGTTCGGAAGTCAAGAAGGACAAGTAGAAAGTGAAATAGAACAGGAAGAACACGGTGTAACATTCAGTTCTTACATCGCTTTTTCTGCTGATGATGATGCAGCACCACTGCAGCCTGAAGTACCTCTGAAAAAAGTTGCAAGTCGCAGGCCTACAGTTTGCGCTGAGGCATATTCAGAAGAACAGATTGATAACTTCGCACCGGAAGTAAATCCAAAATCGGAAGAAGAAACAAACTTCCTAATGAGCGTCTTAGAGAGGAATCAACTTTTTAACCATCTCGACGACTACGAACTACTGGACGCAGTCAACGCCTTCTCTGAACGACCTCGCATGATGGGAGACTCTGTTTACGAAGATGAAGATGAAGACATGGATACCTTCTTTGTAATATACGAAGGCTCTCTTCACTCAACAACTGGAAATAGAACCTTAGTTAAAGGAACAACATTTGGTGACATCTTCTTATTATATCCTCAGTCTAGTACTGAAACCGTATCAGCAACGACAGACTGCGTGCTGTACGCACTTGATCGCCCAACATTTAAATTTATTTTAAATAAAGCGAGTAAGAAGAAACGCGCGATGTATGAAAGTTTCTTAATGAAGGTTCCGTTTTTATCGACTCTTTCACATATTGAATTGTTGCAATTAGCAGACGCTTTAAAGAGTTCTCAGTATGAGGATGGAGATTGCGTTATAAAATACGGTGAAGAAGGTAACTGGCTTCATATTGTTGTTGAAGGAAAGGTTGAGGTCATCGGGCGGGATGACTCCAACAACAAACTAAAAGTCTGCGAATTCAAAGTCGGAGAATGTGTCGGTGAATTGGAATTCCTGAACAACCACGAAACCGTTGCCGACGTTATCGCCAGAGGTCGGGTCAGAACCGCAAAAATGAACCGACGACATTTTGAAATGTGTATGGGACCAGTCATCGATATTCTCCGAAAAAACGCTGACGCTCTAGAAGTTTACAGCTACTACAGAGAAACACTTGCTCGTATTTTAAAAAAATAAAATAAACACATTAATCTTAATCTTTTATTAACCACTAGTAGTTCCTTCATACCCACCTCTTTAGCTCATTATTACCTTTTAAGAGGACAAACCTGCTTTCGCAGTCGTTTCGTTCCTTCATCTTGTTCTTGGTATTCTTAAAAAAAAAAAAAAAAAAATTGTAAATAAATTAATCATCTGTTACACTTTATTTTTGTCCTTTAGTGAATTTTTTCCCTTCTTTTTTTTTTTTTTTTGAAGAATTAAAATATAACCCAACACGGTCATCACTTCAGAATAATATCAACACATGGCAGACGATGACATGGAAGCATTGGCTGCGGCATTGCAGTCGAATGGTTTAGAGAGCGCAGAACCAGCTGTTGGATCATTCCCAAGTCGCAGTAAAGACGCCAAAGCAGACGAGTCATCCGATGATGGTATGGATGTCTCAAAGGGTAAAAAGAAAAAGAAAATGGGCGGTTTCAAAGGAATGGGTCTCACCAAAGAACTGACTCGTGGAATTCAAAGGAAAGGATACCAAGTTCCGACTCCTATTCAGAGAAGAGCAATTCCAATTCTGATGGATGGTAATGATGTTGTTGCTATGGCTAGAACTGGTAGTGGAAAGACTGCGGCATTCTTAGTTCCTTTAATTAATAAATTAGTTGGTCACAGTCCTACTGTTGGTGCTAGAGGAATGGTTTTATCACCAACAAGAGAACTGGCTATTCAGACCCTTCGATTCGCAAAGCAACTCGGAAAGTTCACAGATCTACGTTACTGTGTTATTGTTGGAGGATTGGCTCTCTCAGAACAGTTTACAGATTTAGCTGGTAACCCTGACGTTCTTATTGGAACACCAGGTCGTATGCTTCATATTATTATGGAAGCAGACATTAAACTCCGTAGAATGGAGTTCGTTGTACTCGATGAAGCTGATCGTTTGTTCGAAACTGGTTCTCTCTCAGCTCAGGTAAATGATTTGATGAAAAGACTTCCAGATAATCGTCAAATTGCACTCTTTTCTGCAACTATCCCAGCTGGGTTGGCAGAATTCGCAACCGCTGGTCTTAACAATCCATCTCTGATCAGACTCGATTCAGAAATTAAAATTTCAGACAAACTCCAACTTTCCTTCTTCATCGTCAGAAGAGAAGAAAAACTAGCAGCCCTGCTCTTCATGATCCGAGAGTTGTTGGGACTACCGGAACAGAAAAGTCAAACAATTGTATTCGTACCAACAAAGCATCACGGTGAGATGTTGTATCTTTTATTTAATGCGATGGACTTAAAGAATTCGCTTATTCACGGTTCTATGGATCAAGAAGCAAGAAAGAATGAATTAGACAAATTCGCTCATCACGAAACCTGTATTCTGGTAGTAACTGATGTTGCTGCTCGTGGTATTGATATCCCTCTGTTGGATAATGTCATCAATTTTGAGTTTCCTGACAGACCGAAGCTGTTCGTTCACAGAGCAGGTCGTGCTGCCAGAGCTGGAAGAAGTGGAAAATGTCTTTCAATAATCACCAAGGATGAATTACCTCATGTTTATGACTTGCATTTGTTCTTGGGAAGGCCTCTGAGGAATTCTATTGAAGAAAAAGAAGAAGCTGACAAAGAAGAAGACGAAGCCAGCGCTGAAGAAGAAGAAGAAGACGAAGAAGAGGAGGAGGCAGAAGAAGAAGAAAAACCAACTCCAGAAGAAACCAAACCTATAAATCTAAATGACGGTTTTATGGGAAAGATTCCAGGACATCTACTTCATGATGATACACAAAATGTTGAATCACTTACTAGAAATATCCCAGAGATTCTAGCACAGGGAAAGACTTGCTCTAACGCTCTTAAACTGTACACGAGAACGAGGAAGGGAGCGACTTCTGAAAGTATTAAAAAAGCAAATAAAATGTACAGCAATGATGAGATTAGAATTCATCCTTTACTACTAACTGATAAGTTCCACTGTGAAAGAGAAGTAGAGAAAGCTTCTATTCTAAAACAGTTGTCTCAGTTTCGTCCTCAGGCTAACATATTCGAATCTACAAAACAAGGAGCGCGTTCTATCTTTCAGGGATCTAGAATCACGAAGGAATCTCAATTCCAAAAGAAGTCATCTTTAGCGAAGTCATTAGCTGCAGCGACAATTGCTGCGAGAGAAGAAGCTGCAGCGGCAAAAAACAAAAGCAGGTCAGAACTGTTGCGTGAGAACTTATTAAAGACAAAAGGAGCCCAGGCGGGTGGTCAAAATAAAATAACCGAAAAACTGGAAAAGGAGAAGGCTGGATACTACATTCCATACACGAGAGACATCTCTCAGGCCGACAGAGACGAAGCAGGTTATCAAGTTAACGACATGAAAGACGCTGTATTCGATATGACTGGTGATAGTAGAGAAACGATGGAAAAACAGCGTCAGGTCTTCGTTTGGAAAGCAAAGACCAGCAGATATGTTAAAATGAATTTAGGAGATGCGAAGAGCACTTTAACAAAAGCAAGAAACGAATCCGGCAAGAAGATTGAATTTAAAAAAGGAGAACAAGGAAGAATGCTTCGCAAGTGGGAAATGTCGAGTCACTCTCGAATCCAACAAGTAGGAGAAGAAGAAGATGCATCACTGTACGATCCAAACCGCAGAAAGAGAACACAAGAAATGATTCTCGCAGAACAAGACACCGAAGAACAGAAGTCTGACAAGCGAATCAAACTAGGAAGGAAGGGCAAGAAGAAGGAAGCAATCAGATCAGCTGAAGTTAAATCATTCGACACGATGGCGAAAGAAAAGAAATTAAAGATCAGCAAGAGCAAAAAGAACAAAGGCCGCGGGCCATCAAAACCCAAAAGAACTGGTGGTAAGAGGTAATACTAACCCTCCTTGCTTTGTATGAAAAAAAAAAAAAAAAAAAAAAAAAGTATTCATTTGGTTATTAGTATTGTGTCCCGAAACAGAAAAAACAACAACAACGAAAAGAAGAAGGAAAAAAAAAAAAAAAAAAAAAAAAAACACACATCAAAAAAGAAAAGAAATTGTCAAGAAATTACGTTTTAAGATTATTACATCAGTTTTTTGTTAAAAACCTTTTTAGTTTATTACTTTCACTCAATCAGCACACATGCTATGAATGGAATTGCCTCACCAAATATCAGACCAGTTGCTAACTGGGATGACTTGCGAGACACTCCAGCAGTAGCACCTCGAACAGCCATAGCCAGACCACAAGCACCTCACTTATTGGAATTATTAGCTGAGAATCAGAGATTAATTGATAAACAGACCAGTAGTTTAGATGCTCTCGAGGAGCTAGATGAGCAACTATCTCAGGCTGGGAGATTATTGAGGGGATCTGATCAAAGAGTACAGCAAGGTCTTGAGAGGCAACAACTTCCACCACAATCACAATCACGGTCTCAGTTTAAACCAAAAACAGAACCGAATAGATCAAATAGCCCGCAGGCTCGCTATTTCAATAGACATCCAACTTCGCAAGTCTTTCAAAGACAATTATCAGAACGAAATCCATCAATACCAGTGATGGCTAATCCTCACAATAATAATTCCATACCAATACCAACTCCTATTCCTGTTCCATTACCTGAAGAGTTCTCGAGGATGAGAAGAAGGAAATCACAATCTCCTTCAAATAAAAAGACAGCAATCAGTACGCCGTTTGATGATGTGTTTGTACCAGAAGTAAAACAACAACAACAACAACAACAACAACAAGGACATGTAACGTTTAATGACTTCAGGACAAGTGATAACAATCATTTAAGAGATCCGTATCAATCTAGACAAGGAAGAGGAGTTGAACAAATTTATGAAAAACAATCAATCGAAACACCACATCCGTTTATCGACGTCTATGATGATCACCGCTATGGTAATCGACCACTTGGTTCAGAGACACTTAGTAATGTTTGTCAAGAGATCAGTAGTTCCATGAACTCATTGAGGCATCAGATACTAACAGAGCCGTCTTTGTTATATAAAAAAGAGTGTAGTAATGAGCCTGACCTCGCTACATTGCAGCTTCAAAAAATTCAAGATTCTGCGACGTTTGCTGTCAGTAGCAGGAAGCCAAGAGATAGCTACGCAATCTCTAATGCTTTTCATTATGATGAGGAGCCTCCTCCTCCTCTTCCAAGTAGGATTCCTACTCCAGTTGGTTCTCTATCGACACCAGTTGTGTATGGCAATCACGATGTTAGACATAATGTTCAAAGTGAATATCAATCTCCACCCCGTTCACAAGCTCAGCCTGTTCGTCTGACTCGAAATGATGTTCCGATCAGTCGATACTCGTCACCTAGTAAGGATCAGATAAGTTATCGATATTATTAAATAAATTAGAGAAAAGGTTTTTACAAAATTTCATATTCTTTTCACTGATATCACTGTCGTGATTCTCGTTTGACAAAAATAAGAAAAAAAATTCAATTGAAAATTATCACCGCAGAGTGAGGGAATCGTTTCTTTTTTTAAAATATGTTAGCTGACGGGAATACTCTTTTGTCAAATAGCTTCAGTTTCTTTTTTTTCCTTTTTGTTGTTACGATAGACTATAGACCCATTCAGGTAGGAGAATGGTTGGGAAAACTTTTTTTATATTATTTTAATTCTCAAACAGTAAGATAAATGAATGGGAATAGTTATCATTGTGTTCATGTGATTTCACTTTTATAAATATACAACTCAACAGTTTTATTTCCATTTTATAAAATGTTCCGCTCACTTTGCTTGTTGGGAGCCGTCACTGCTTCCGCATTCGCTCAGGACCCTGCCCAGGGATGGTTGGGATACGCCACTGGTAAGAACCCAACTGGAAAGGGAAGAGTAACCAGAGCTGAGGCCAAGTGGGTTGTTTTGGACAACCCAAAGGAGAGTGGATGCTTCTACTCCCCATGGTTTGGAATTGAAACCTCTGACAACAAGAACCTCTTCCAACCAGTGAACCCATACGTTGGTGGTGGATGGGAGATGTACGTCGAGTACTTCCAGTGGTCACCAACTCACAATGAGAACTCTGCTTCAGCTGATGTCTCACCAGGAGACACTCTTCACGGAGTTGTAACTTTTGATGAGAGCAGACAGGAATACACAGCTGTTCACACTAACCTTAAAACTGGTAAGTCTATCACTAAGACTATTGCTGTTCAAAAGGAAGGAAGTAACTACAAAGAGTACACCATGATGTACATCGTCTTTGAGAAGACCTGCAGAAGCTGTCTTCAGTACCCACCAAATGGTATCGTCACCTTCTTCGACATCGTTCTCGAGTACGAGGGAGAGAAGGTCATCCCTGCCTGGTCCACTGCCTTCGTCGACGACAAGTGCCACAACAGAGCTCACGTTGTGAACTCTACCACCATCTCCATCACTTGGGACACCACTAACTAAGTGGTCAGCTTTTCATGGAAGAGATTCAATAATGACATCTCCTAACAATTACAAAAGAAAAAAAAAAAACGGAAAGAAAATTGTGTAACAAAGAGAACAAAGCCTGAAAGGCTGCCCTCTACAGTAGTGGTGAATTATTGAATAGCAAAAGCAATTCAATAATTCAAATACGTGTGTTTTTTAGTATCGTTCGAATTCTCAGCACTTTTGTGTTGCATTAACGTAGCCCATGTCGTAGGTTATGTATATTCTACTTCCTTACATGTCAGGTATTAATACTGTGGAACTGTTTGTGTTGTATAACATTTCGGGATGGAAGAGTTCGATATTAAATACTCTGTTGGAGTAAAACTTCTCTTTGCTTCAGTTTTATTTCCATTTTATAAAATGTTCCGCTCACTTTGCTTGTTGGGAGCCGTCACCGCTTCCGCATTCGCTCAGGACCCTGCCCAGGGATGGTTGGGATACGCCACCGGTAAGAACCCAACTGGAAAGGGAAGAGTAACCAGAGCTGAGGCCAAGTGGGTTGTTTTGGACAACCCAAAGGAGAGTGGATGCTTCTACTCCCCATGGTTTGGAATTGAAACCTCTGACAACAAGAACCTCTTCCAACCAGTGAACCCATACGTTGGTGGTGGATGGGAGATGTACGTCGAGTACTTCCAGTGGTCACCAACTCACAATGAGAACTCTGCTTCAGCTGATGTCTCACCAGGAGACACTCTTCACGGAGTTGTAACTTTTGATGAGAGCAGACAGGAATACACAGCTGTTCACACTAACCTTAAAACTGGTAAGTCTATCACTAAGACTATTGCTGTTCAAAAGGAAGGAAGTAACTACAAAGAGTACACCATGATGTACATCGTCTTTGAGAAGACCTGCAGAAGCTGTCTTCAGTACCCACCAAATGGTATCGTCACCTTCTTCGACATCGTTCTTGAGTACGAGGGAGAGAAGGTCATCCCTGCCTGGTCCACTGCCTTCGTTGAGGACAAGTGCCACAACAGAGCTCACGT
Organism: Flectonema sp. DT1601; assembly: GCA_964019425.1. Classification (NCBI taxonomy): domain Eukaryota; phylum Euglenozoa; class Diplonemea; order Diplonemida; family Diplonemidae; genus Flectonema; species Flectonema sp. DT1601. The sequence goes on along the minus strand of OZ025851.1, from coordinate 96,664 downwards.
TGTGAACTCTACCACCATCTCCATCACTTGGGACACCACTAACTAAACTAAGATACCTGCTGTCGCTAAGTATGATGTCGTGTTGTAAATTATTATCTCTCTGTGATGCGTATTTTGTCTCTTGTTTTTAAAAAACAAATGTTTCCCTTCACGTAAGAAGGTTATTGTGGTAAATTGGAACTACAAAAAGATGTAGTCCAACCGTGTGCTTGAAATGTTCGATCCCATTCGAAGAGTTCCCTTCTATTTAATTACTTATTTGTAATCACAAGGCTCATCTAAATAAAATGAATAAGCGACATTCTAACAGTAAGACAGCATTGTCTGGTTAATAATAACAGTCTCGATAATGATTATCTGCGAACTAGACGTTGTTGACGTCGGTTTGTCATGTTCATGTGATTTCACTTTTATAAATATACAACTCAACAGTTTTATTTCCATTTTATAAAATGTTCCGCTCACTTTGCTTGTTGGGAGCCGTCACTGCTTCCGCATTCGCTCAGGACCCTGCCCAGGGATGGTTGGGATACGCCACCGGTAAGAACCCAACTGGCAAGGGAAGAGTAACCAGAGCTGAGGCCAAGTGGGTTGTTTTGGACAACCCAAAGGAGAGTGGATGCTTCTACTCCCCATGGTTTGGAATTGAAACCTCTGACAACAAGAACCTCTTCCAACCAGTGAACCCATACGTTGGTGGTGGATGGGAGATGTACGTCGAGTACTTCCAGTGGTCACCAACTCACAATGAGAACTCTGCTTCAGCTGATGTCTCACCAGGAGACACTCTTCACGGAGTTGTAACTTTCGACGAGAGCAGACAGGAATACACAGCTGTTCACACTAACCTTAAAACTGGTAAGTCTATCACTAAGACTATTGCTGTTCAGAAGGAAGGAAGTAACTACAAAGAGTACACCATGATGTACATCGTCTTTGAGAAGACCTGCAGAAGCTGTCTTCAGTACCCACCAAACGGTATCGTCACCTTCTTCGACATCGTTCTTGAGTACGAGGGAGAGAAGGTCATCCCTGCCTGGTCCACTGCCTTCGTCGACGACAAGTGCCACAACAGAGCTCACGTTGTGAACTCTACCACCATCTCCATCACTTGGGACACCACTAACTAAGTAAGTAATTAAAATAAAGTGTTTTGTGTTGATTGAAATTTAGTCTTTTGTGTTTTCTTAATTTTCTGCCACCTGAAAGTATTGATGGGGCCAACCGTGTGAATGATTTTTATTTTTGTTATCTTTCTTGTCTTCGGCGACAAGACTAACGTACGTTATAAACTTCTTTACTTGTGGATGAGTGATAATTATTCCTTTTTTTAATTTATTGATATTATTCTCTCAGTATTAAAAACCATTAAATATACACCGTGTGACTCCGGTCAGATTCTCTGATGTTGCTCAAAACAAAAAACAAGAAAAGAGTACTCATGAGTAGCAATATATCGTTTTGTTTAAGGTAACTATCCATCAAAAAAAAAAAAATTATTATTATTCTCAAAACAGGAGGATAAGAATGCCTTCTAAAAAAAAAGCCCCCGCAAAGTCAAGGGTGCGACATATTCCAAAGGGGAAAGCAGGTGACGCACATGAATTGAGAGAAGCAGCAAAGGAAGGAGATTTATCCTATGTGAGAGGACTAGCTACAGCACACAGTGTTGATGATGTAGATGAGAGAGGGTTTACAGCATTACATTGGGCAGCATGGAATGGTCACAGTCATGTTGTTAGTCATCTTTGTGAAGTAGGTGCTGGTGTTGAATGTGCTGATGAAGATGGTCAAACAGCATTACACCACGCATGTTGGTTTGGACATGCTGACTCTGTAAGAACATTACTAGCACATGGTGCTGATCCTAATCAGAAAGATAATGAAAAAGAAACATCACTTGGAGCTGGAGCTAGAAGTGGTGATCACGATGTTATTCGACTACTAATTCAATCAAATGCTGACCCAACAGTCACAGATAAAGATGGTCATAACCCAGTCTCAAGAGCTTTAAAGAAAGGACACACTTCCATAGCACTACTACTTGAAGACTACACCAGGGTATACGCTAGAGGTAAACAAGGAGCTGCTATTGATCAACTACTAACAATGTCGAGAGCACAAGAACAACATTACAAACAACAAGAACAGGTAATGAGTCAATACCACACTCCACAAGGAATGACTTATTATGAACAACAACAACACACACATGGACAGGTAAGTGGTGGAATAGTCACAACTGCTGATAAAGGAGGTTATCAATCACTTACTGTGTTATCATCAAATATGATTAGAATTATGTCTTCGGGAGGACTTCCACCAGTTGGAACTCACCTTCGTCTAAACGGAACTCAAATAGTCTGGAAGGTGATTGCTGTTGTAAACGGAGGAGGTATTAAACTGCAGGCTCTTTCTAATGGGAATTCTGTTCATACTTTTGGTCAGCCAGGTGATGATGCTGGAGCTGGTCTTTGGTGTTTAGCTCAACTTGGAAATGATGCTTTCCCTCTTCTTTCTCAACACCAAGAGCAATCGACTTACTTACAACTTCAGCAACAGCAACAGCAGCAGATTCAAAACCAACAACAGCAAAATGATCAGCGAAGTCAATATGAGCAGTACTTATACTACGCTCAGAATAACAAACATCTTCAACAAACTCGTCAAGGTCCTGGTGCTCACATTGCATTTGGTGGTAACGGTGCTCGCGAAGCAGCAATGCCCCTACAGGGAGTTCCACCCGCAGGAAGTCCCCGTAAATCCGGTTATAAAAGAGATGACCCAGCTTACAGATCAATCAACGGCTGTACTGTATGTGGGAAAGTAAAACCTCCTCTCAACTACTGTGAGGATTGTAATGAAGAGATGTGTGGAGGGTGTTGGGTACGAGAACATCAAAATAGAAAGCGAAGGCTTCACGTTCCTCATCCAGTATGTTTTTAATCTACAAATACTACTGACAACACAACACTTATCAAACAACAATAATCAAACAGGTTGAAGTCATACGCGACGTTGACAGCGGTAGTGAGGAGGATTAGTACGACGTCATTTACGTTGATGAAATGTTTTTCATTGATACCGATTCCTTGTCGTTGGATGCCTTAAAATTTTTTGTAATCCACTTCTGTCTACTTTTGATTTTGTTTTTTATGTTATTATTATTGTATTGTCTATTATTTGAGAGAAGGGAAAAGAAAAAAAAAAAGAATTTTTAGTAATTTATCTTGTACCAAAAAAAAAAAAAAAAAAAAAAAAAAAAAAAAAGACATAAAACAACGAGTTCTGTGATTTAAAAAGAGAAGTTTTCTTAAAATTCCCATTGTTTACATTCCAGGTAGTCGTGATTTCACATTAGACAAAAATAAATACCTGAAAAAAAAAAAGTAGTCGTTTTTTATTCTACTGTAGTTTATCTTTTATCACAGAAAAGATTGAAAAAGACGAGATTATAAAAAAATGAAATGTCAAAGAAGTTAAAACAACAGCAAGTCGGAGACTGCGGAGTATGCATCGCTATTACAGGAAGGAGTTCAGTAGAAGAAGAAGCACTCAACTATGATAAGGGAGACCTGTTGTTATTATTAAAAGAAACATCAGATCAACAAGTCATAAAGATACCAACATCATCTGACTACCAGTCTCACTGGATAGCTTCAAACGGAAAGCTTAGCGGAGGTATTATTTGGTCAGATCACATAATCCCGACGACTGGTTTGATTGGATGTGTTAATTTATTAGCAGAGGAACTTTTAAAGTGCAAACAAAAAAAATATCAAAAAATGAAATCAGTGATCAACAACACGACGGCTTTCATTATTCCTCTCCAAAACCTGATTATTTTATACGATAAAACAATAACAAGAAACAGTTCTTTGAGATTCGATGGTTTCGAACTCGTAATAAAAAGACTCACGTCATCCCTTCTGGCTGCCAGCCGCTCTGGAATTCTAACTCGTGGAAACGCTTTAAAAAAATGCATGAAAGACTTAAAAGCAATGCAGCCATTATTTACTTCATTCATTGTTCAAGTTGCATCAGTTCCTCAGGGAGGGTTATCTCCTAATAATAATAATAAAAACTCTAACTACGTATCTCCTGGACCTGTGTTTGGAGCAACACCAGTACCCAGTCCTTCTCAAACATTGTTGTCATCACCTGAGATTGCTGTTGACTTTGATGGTCACCATTTGGTGAATAATAATAATTCTTTAGAACTGATTCCTCCAATCGATGATGGATGTCTTCATCATAATAACGAACTTCCTCATCAAACAGAAGAAGAAACAGTTGAATTAGGAGTGCGACACGGATGTTGGGAATGCTCTCGTAACGCCGCCAAGGATTGCGACGACCCAACTCTGAGGGCTCAGCTATTGAGAGTCGCAGCAGAGAAGGGATGTCCAGAATCAATGCTTGAGTTGGGAAAGATCTGTGAAAACCCCTCTGAAGGAACTCCATTAGTAAGAGAAGCCGTCTGTTGGTATCGAGAAGCCTCCACACGCGGATGTCCTCATGCTAAGTATCGACTAGCCTTACTTAAGTTATCAATCGAAAAAGAAACGACAAACTTACTTCGTGAAGTAGAATCACTGCTTGCTGCATCAGCTTCAAACGGAGTAACAGAAGCAGCCATTCACTTAGGATGGCTTTATGAGTCACAAAAGATTCAAACAAAAAACCCAGCACGTTCTGCACTTCGATGGTACAAACTTGCAGCACTTGAAGGAAGTGTTTGTGGATATGCTCACAGTGGTTATATATATCTCCTGAAAGGTAAACTACGAGAAGCTTTCAAGAGCATCACAATAGCAGCCAACAACAAAGATCCTGAAGGAATGTTCTGTCTCGCAATGCTGTATCATTATGGACTTGGGGTGACTAAACAACCTGACTATTCGAAGTCTCTACTCCAGTCTGCTGCATCACTTGGTCATCCTGAGGCTCTGACTCAGTTTGGTAATTACTTGTATTCAAGAGGTGATAAGTCAGCAGCCTTCAAGCATTACGAAGAAGCAAGTCTACTTGGGTCCTATGAAGGTTGTTGTAATATTGAACTAATGCTATCACAAGGTTATGGACTCAATGCTGTGACAGCCGTTTCTGTGAACGGTTGCAAGGAGCGAGCGCTTAAGCTGAAATCTCTCTACTATCGCTGGAGTAAATCAGTTGTTGGCGCTTTGTTGCATTAGGTTTATGAGGTATTCCTGTATTCGATGTTATTTTTTTTACTTTTTTTTTGTAATTTGTAGATATTTTTCTTGCCCTCATTATTTATGTGCCATTCAGACCTTTGAAGTTGTTAGTGCTTCCTCACCGTGGATTTTCTGTTTTCAGAGTGGGACCCAAATATGGAACCGGAGGCGCAAGAGCAGGAGCCAACTGCCGATCCAACTGCCGACGTCAATGCTACTACTTCGCCGAAGAAAAAAAGAAGTTATTCGCCAATAAATTTAGCGTCCTCTCTGTTGGATTCAAGTCAGCGGTTTGCTTCGTATGTTGGAAATGGAGTGGCTTCGGGTGTGCGAAGAATTTCTCGTGACTCATCCCCATCGAGGACTTCTATTGTTACCCCGGCTCCTGTCGCAGCGTCTGCTGCTTCTGAACTCTCTCTTCCTTCAGGAAAGGGACGTGGGCAGCGTCAACCTCAGAGCGCTGCAGCTGTTCCAACGGCTCGTTTGGGAAGACCACCCGCCATCAACAATCAGCCACCAGCTAACGTAATTCGATCTTCTAGTGTTGGTACTAAAGGAGCTAAGGGAACTAATGGTGTAAAGGGAAAAGGTGGTAAAGGAGGATATTCTACTGGGGGCAAGTCCAGCTTCGGGAAAGGGCCGCGTGTTAGTCCGCAGCGCTACAGGGGAGTCAGTCCAACTCCGCAAGCAACTCGAACAACCAGCCAACCTCGTTCAACTCTTGCGAGTGCTGTTCCGACATCATCCCGTCCATCCGCAAGTAATGTCGGAAGTCATCCATCCCTTCACAATCCTGCGATGGCAGGAACTCGTCCATCTCACATCAATCCTGCATTGGGAAACCGTCGGTCCCTCTCAGCCATTCGCCAGTCTGCTGGTGGGTTGGCTGCACGTCCATCTCAGACAACCGGTCCTGTACTATCAGCAGCTAGTACTCCAATACCCTCACCACGATCTCTTGTTCAGCAGCCACCTCGTCAGAAATCTCCTCAGCTACCTGCTGGTCTGGCACTCGGACACAAAGCACAACCTCAATTTGCGGCAAAATATCCTCCCACGTCTCCTCATTTGTTCCAACCGACTGCTACGTTTGCTAAAAGTGATACCGATTCCGCTGGTCAAACTACTGCAGACCTGAGGGGAGAAGGTTTAGCATTGTCACCACGAGCTGCTCGAAGGGTCAGTTTGTCATCTCCGTTTTCACAGCCTTCGGAAGCACAAAAATATCCGGCTGAGTTGGTGAATATTAACACACCGGATAGTTCGAGAGAGTCTCTTGGGGAAAGAATGCAATCTGTTGCGAATAGTGACCGTACCCAACCACCACGAAGATCTGTAAATAATGAGCCTCATGGAAAGGTTGCTTCAGCCTTGACCTTACCTTCAGCTGACCCTCAAGAAGTACCACCCAGTAATACCAGTAACGCTCCTAAAATAATAAATGTCAGCGTTAATGACAGGTCCATAATTAAATTAGTTGTGTTGAATAAACCAACTAGTGAATATGATGCTCTCACATCAGTTTATAAGAAGGCGGGATTGAGTGATGATGTTGCTATTCGATTGTATTCAAGTTCACGTGAGGCGATTTTAAAATGGGAAGAACTTATAAACAGAGAGACTCTACGAGGAATAACAGAATTAATTAACCTGACGTCTCTTGTTGAGAGTCTTGATGCTAAGTATGGTTCACTCAGGTCGGCTATTGCCACAGCGACTACCGATGATGGAATGGTATCTATGCTTAGATTGCAAAGTACCTTTTCATCTGTTGATTACCGTCACTTTGTGTATCCTCTTTGGTCATTGTTATCGTCAGAAAATAAACTTCTGTCGTCAGATTTAATTAACTACCTGTCCGTCTATAACAACATAACATCTGAAATGCCTAGTCCGACATCTCACGGATTCAGTACCGCTGCTGCATCTGTTGAAACAGCTTCAGTAAAAAGTAAATTACATAATATCATTGGTGATGATGATCGTATATCAGGTCGTTCAGAACTTGAATCTGACATGACAAACGAACGCGATGAAACGGTCGCAATGCTCAGAAGAGATTCTGCAATCAGAGATGAGTTTCGGAGAGTTGCAGAAGAAGCTGAAGAAAACACTGATAATTTCTTACCTATTCAAAACGATGAAGAATCACAACGAAATTGTATCAATAATGAAGAACACGACGCATGGGAGACGGTAGAAATGCTCGGCAGGTATTTATCTAACTTTCTCGAAACGGAATTCATAGAAGCGAGAAAGTCACAAGAAGACCTCGAGACCAACGACCGCTCTGAGATTGAAAAAAGTGAAACAGCTACCAACTCTGATATACAACAGAAGCTTCGATTACTTTCTATTGAAACGTCAGATTTAACTGGAAGACAGGCTGTGATGATGCTTCAAATGCAAGGATGGGCATCAATAAGAGAAGACTCTATTGAGGTGTTTAATAATATAAAGAAGTCATCATACAGTGCTGTTCCTCTCTCATCACCGAGTGTCTTTGATGACTCTTCTGTGTGGGAAGTATTTGAGAGTCGTCTACAACAAAGAGGAAGTGGAATGATGGATTTACAGGAAGTGTCATCAGATCAAATAATGGAACTCGCGAAACAGTTTGGATTTGATTTGGTTGATTCTTTGAAAATAAAATCGATTTGGAGATCAAAACTACTTCCTGAACATGTGACTCCAACTCGATCACGAATACGTTCATTTGGAAGCCCTGATCGTACCCCGACGAGAACACCGAAGTTTAGTTTATCACCATCTCCAACTAAGGGTGGAAGAACAGAAATCATTGCATTAGACAGCGACTTGTTTAGAACTGTCGCTCAAGTAGCTCACAACACTGCTGTTTGTCAGGGAGGTACATTCGGAGTTTCGAAGATCTTAGAGCTGTTTGAACCTCCACAACTGATATCTGAATACAACATCATTAGGAAGTCAGGAGCTCATCAAAAGCCTCAGATGGTTTACTATTGTTGTAATGATAAACCAGACATTAGTGAGTTAGTTAATTATGGTTTTATGAGAGAATCGTCTAGAGTAGGAAACTTAACCTTCTCTACCTTGGGTGAGATTGACACCACAACTACTAATGGATGGTTGCTGTTGTGTGAAATCCTACCTGGAAACTCAATTCGTGGTGAACTTGATATCGCAGTCGACGCTGATTCTTCATTCACGGAGCGTACTTATGTTTCTGACGGAGATGTTAAGACTGAGAAAAGATTTCAAATATCAACCCCATCTCGTGTGAAGCCGAGGTACGCTGTCTTCCCTTCTGTTACTTTAGATCAGAGATCATCACATAAGAGATCTCTAACCTCTGGAGCTATTGTTTATTGTCCAATTCATCCAAAAGAAGAATTGAGATTGTACTGCGACAGTGAGAAGGAATTGACGTGTTCTCTGTGTGCATCAGTTGGTAGACACTCTGATAAATATTGTAAGAGTTTAACAGAAGTTATAAAGGAAATGAGATCGGGTTTTGTACAAAATGAGAAATTGGTGGGAACGAAAATCGGAAGACTTGAAAGTGAAAGAATCCGGCTACAGTCTCAACAATCAGCTCTAACTGACTCATACACTCAGGCGATGGCAGCCCTTGAAGCGAGAGCTGCATGTGTTCACGCTGAAGTCGATGCTTATCAACGTCTTCTGAGTGATACATTCAAAAGAAGACAATTAGAAATCTCAACCGCCATCAGTGACTCTTCGACTGAGGCAAATCAAAAGTTAGATTCTTTACGAGAAGCACAACAGTTCCTTCGATCTCTTTTAGAATCAAATCCAGCTGATGGAGATCACGGAGTCTCTCAAAAGGCATCTGAAATAATTGCCCTCAGTAGAATCTTACAAAATGATAAACTGAAAGCGGATGCTGCTATTACTTTAAATACCAGTCTGGTCTCGTCGGATTTTATGTCTTTTTATCAGTCAGAGGTTTGTTATTTTATGTAGTCAGATGGTTCTTTTATTTGTTTCTTTATGTTTTAGTAAAATTTTATAATTAAAAAAAAAAAACAGATCGAAGCATTTAAATTATCATCTCCGACATAAGTACACAAAAAGTTAGAGGAGTTGTAGAAATTAGTTTCTTGTAGAGTTCGTAACACGTAGATGCTTAGTCTAGTCTTCTTTTTATTTATTTTATTTTTATCGTTATTCTAAATACAACTTTCATTAATACAACCCATAGGTTGAGTTCAATTCAATGTATCTTTTTTGTAACTAGTCGAGTGTTCGTTTTATTGTTGTTCTAAATAACTTCACGTATCACCTTCAGCCCCAAACACTAACAAAATGGATGACGATCAGCAGGCAATCGTATGTGACAACGGATCTGGAATGGTGAAGGCCGGATTCGCTGGAGATGACGCACCAAGATCCGTCTTCCCATCGATCGTCGGTCGCCCAAAGACCGCTGCCGCTATGATGGGAACCGCCAAGAAGGAGGCGTACATTGGAGATGACGCTCAGTCAAAGAGAGGTATCTTGTTGATCAAGTACCCAATTGAGCACGGTATCATCACCAACTGGGATGACATGGAGAAGATCTGGCATCACACCTTCTACAACGAGCTTCGTGTTGGACCAGAGGACCACCCAGTGTTGTTGACTGAGGCCCCAATGAACCCAAAGGCCAACAGAGAGAAGATGACTCAGATCATGTTCGAGACCTTCAACAGTCCTGCCATGTACGTTGGTATCCAGGCTGTGCTTTCATTGTACTCGAGTGGACGTACCACTGGTATCGTTCTCGACTCTGGTGATGGTGTTACTCACACTGTCCCTATCTACGAGGGATACTCCCTTCCTCACGCCGTCCTTCGTATTGACATGGCCGTATGTTGTTGTTTTTATTGTTTTCTTTAGCAATGAACGAATAGAAATGTATCACGGGGGTTCAGTAATTGTTCTTGTTCAAAAACAAAACACAATCTCAAAACAGGGAAGAGACATGACCGACTGGATGATCAAGCTTTTGACTGAGCGTGGTAACTCCTTCGTCACCTCCGCTGAGCGTGAGATCGTTCGTGACATCAAGGAGAAGCTCGCCTACGTTGCTTTGGTATGATATTTTAATTACTTTGCGAGAGTTGACAACAATAGTGATTATTAGTAACATCAAAACAAACAAACAAACAAACAGGACTTCGACGAAGAGATGTCACTCGCCTCATCGAGCTCATCCCTTGAGAAGGACTACGAGCTTCCTGACGGTCAGGTGATCACCGTCGGATCTGAGAGATTCAGATGCCCAGAGGCCTTGTTCAAGCCAGCCTTCATCGGTCTTGAGGCGAACGGTATCCACGAGACCGTTTACAACAGTATCATGAAGTGTGATATCGATGTGAGAAAAGACTTGTACGCCAACATTGTTCTTTCAGGAGGAACCACCATGTACGAGGGACTTGCCGACCGTCTGTCGAAGGAAGTTACCAACTTGGCTCCAAACAGCATGAAGATCAAGGTTGTTGCTCCACCAGAGCGTAAGTACTCTGTCTGGATTGGAGGATCTATCCTTTCATCTCTCTCGACCTTCGCCTCGATGTGGGTGAAGAAGGAGGAGTACGACGAGAGCGGACCTGGAATTGTCCACAAGAAGTGCTTCTAGGCTGCTGACCTGATGGGAAGTGTTTATCATTTTGTTTTGTAAGTTTTCTTATTTTCTTTAAGACTTTGGAGCATCTGCTCACCTGTCGAGGGCATTCTATTTTGATTTCTCGCAATTTCTTGGCAATTACGCCGACTCAGTTCTCTTTAGCCAGTTGGGCTTCTCGTGTGATTTTGCAGTATTTTTGAATCGTACCGTGTTTCATATTGAGGACATCTTTGTTATCAAATTCATCTTTTTCTTTCTTTAGTATCTTACGAACACTAACAAAATGGATGACGATCAGCAGGCAATCGTATGTGACAACGGATCTGGAATGGTGAAGGCCGGATTCGCTGGGGATGACGCACCAAGATCCGTCTTCCCATCGATCGTCGGTCGCCCAAAGACCGCTGCCGCTATGATGGGAACCGCCAAGAAGGAGGCGTACATTGGAGATGACGCTCAGTCAAAGAGAGGTATCTTGTTGATCAAGTACCCAATTGAGCACGGTATCATCACCAACTGGGATGACATGGAGAAGATCTGGCATCACACCTTCTACAACGAGCTTCGTGTTGGACCAGAGGACCACCCAGTGTTGTTGACTGAGGCCCCAATGAACCCAAAGGCCAACAGAGAGAAGATGACTCAGATCATGTTCGAGACCTTCAACAGTCCTGCCATGTACGTTGGTATCCAGGCTGTGCTTTCATTGTACTCGAGTGGACGTACCACTGGTATCGTTCTCGACTCTGGTGATGGTGTTACTCACACTGTCCCTATCTACGAGGGATACTCCCTTCCTCACGCCGTCCTTCGTATTGACATGGCCGTATGTTGTTGTTTTTATTAAATGCATTACAGGTTCAGAAATTATTTCAGTTCAAAACAAAAACACAATCTCAAAACAGGGAAGAGACATGACCGACTGGATGATCAAGCTTTTGACTGAGCGTGGTAACTCCTTCGTCACCTCCGCTGAGCGTGAGATCGTTCGTGACATCAAGGAGAAGCTCGCCTACGTTGCTTTGGTATGATATTTTAATTACTTTGTGAAAGTGACAACAATAGTGATTATAAAACAAACAAAACAAAACATAACAAAACAGGACTTCGACGAAGAGATGTCACTCGCCTCATCGAGCTCATCCCTTGAGAAGGACTACGAGCTTCCTGACGGTCAGGTGATCACCGTCGGATCTGAGAGATTCAGATGCCCAGAGGCCTTGTTCAAGCCAGCCTTCATCGGTCTTGAGGCGAACGGTATCCACGAGACCGTTTACAACAGTATCATGAAGTGTGATATCGATGTGAGAAAAGACTTGTACGCCAACATTGTTCTCTCAGGAGGAACCACCATGTACGAGGGACTTGCCGACCGTCTGTCGAAGGAAGTTACCAACTTGGCTCCAAACAGCATGAAGATCAAGGTTGTTGCTCCACCAGAGCGTAAGTACTCTGTCTGGATTGGAGGATCTATCCTTTCATCTCTCTCGACCTTCGCCTCGATGTGGGTGAAGAAGGAGGAGTATGACGAGAGCGGACCTGGAATTGTCCACAAGAAGTGCTTCTAGGCGTCAAAGAGCTTCAAGAAAAGGACAACAAACTGATAAGAATGAAAACAAACAAGAGAGAAACCTTACGGAAACAAAAGGAAGCAAAAAAAAAAAGATTAAAAAGTGTCGAAGAGATCTCTTTCTCCCTCTCTTTAGGCCAAGCGCCTTGGTGTTCTCCTGGAATTTAATTTCTTAGTGCGGGTTGCTTGAGGTTTTGTACTGTTGCTTTTACATTGTAAATATTTATTTCATTTCTCGCAGTTTTGAAACAAAATGATAACGTAATCGTAGCTGCGAAATTGTTTCACAACCAACAGCCGAGTTCTACAACAGACCTAATGGGAAGAGTATAAGATTAAGGCTTCTGAAACTACTTCTTACATGATGTGTTTTTTTAAATTTTATTGTTTTTTTCATATCTTTTGATTTAGTGAACTATTCAATTTTCTCTTTCGACGTCTCATCAGTAAGACCTGATGAGTAGTAGTAAAAGAAGATAAAGTTAGTAGAGGAGGGTAGTACTTCTGAACTATAAAAAATATTTTTGTAATCTGCGGTTGAATTTGAGAAACGTTGCACCCACATTATGACTTCATTACTGTTTGTTGTGTTCTTTTCGATTCTTAAATACTTTTTTGTACCTCACTCTGAGTTTGGACAGGATCGTGGCCGTAGTCTGCATCTCTTTTTATTTAACGAACTGAAAACTAACACAACTTTGATTCTAAAAATGTAATATTATTTCCTTCTTTCAATTGTAATAAAATACTTCTTATTGAACATTTCCCAACCTTTGATAACAGACTGGTGATGACCTTCTTTTATGTAAACAAATGGAAATATTGATGTTTAATAAAAAGTATTTACTGTTCAGCCTCTCAGACAAAAACCCGAACTTAAAATGGATGACGATCAGCAGGCAATCGTATGTGACAACGGATCTGGAATGGTGAAGGCCGGATTCGCTGGAGATGACGCACCAAGATCCGTCTTCCCATCGATCGTCGGTCGCCCAAAGACCGCTGCCGCTATGATGGGAACCGCCAAGAAGGAGGCGTACATTGGAGATGACGCTCAGTCAAAGAGAGGTATCTTGTTGATCAAGTACCCAATTGAGCACGGTATCATCACCAACTGGGATGACATGGAGAAGATCTGGCATCACACCTTCTACAACGAGCTTCGTGTTGGACCAGAGGACCACCCAGTGTTGTTGACTGAGGCCCCAATGAACCCAAAGGCCAACAGAGAGAAGATGACTCAGATCATGTTCGAAACCTTCAACAGTCCTGCCATGTACGTTGGTATCCAGGCTGTGCTTTCATTGTACTCGAGTGGACGTACCACTGGTATCGTTCTCGACTCTGGTGATGGTGTTACTCACACTGTCCCTATCTACGAGGGATACTCCCTTCCTCACGCCGTCCTTCGTATTGACATGGCCGTATGTTGATGTTTTTATTGTTTTCTTTAGCAATGAACGAATAGAAATGCATCACGGGGGTTCAGAAATTATTTTTGTTCAAAAACAAAACACAATCTCAAAACAGGGAAGAGACATGACCGACTGGATGATCAAGCTTTTGACTGAGCGTGGTAACTCCTTCGTCACCTCCGCTGAGCGTGAGATCGTTCGTGACATCAAGGAGAAGCTCGCCTACGTTGCTTTGGTATGATATTTTAATTGCTTTGTGAGAGTGACAACAATAGTGATTATGAAACAAACAAAACAAAACATAACAAAACAGGACTTCGACGAAGAGATGTCACTCGCCTCATCGAGCTCATCCCTTGAGAAGGACTACGAGCTTCCTGACGGTCAGGTGATCACCGTCGGATCTGAGAGATTCAGATGCCCAGAGGCCTTGTTCAAGCCAGCCTTCATCGGTCTTGAGGCGAACGGTATCCACGAGACCGTTTACAACAGTATCATGAAGTGTGATATCGATGTGAGAAAAGACTTGTACGCCAACATTGTTCTTTCAGGAGGAACCACCATGTACGAGGGACTTGCCGACCGTCTGTCGAAGGAAGTTACCAACTTGGCTCCAAACAGCATGAAGATCAAGGTTGTTGCTCCACCAGAGCGTAAGTACTCTGTCTGGATTGGAGGATCTATCCTTTCATCTCTCTCGACCTTCGCCTCGATGTGGGTGAAGAAGGAGGAGTACGACGAGAGCGGACCTGGAATTGTCCACAAGAAGTGCTTCTAGGCTGCTGACCTGATGGGAAGTGTTTATCATTTTGTTTTGTAAGTTTTTTTTTTGTTTTCTTTGAAACATTTGGAGTGGTTGGCATTCATTAGGATCCTCTCTCTGTCATGTTTTTACTTTTCACGCCATCCGTGCACTCACATTTCTTTTTTTTTTTCCTTCTTTTTTTGGGCTTCTCGCGTGAATTTCTTCATTTGTGCGTTTTTTTTTTTTTTTTCCTTCTTCCTATTTTTATTTTCTATTGGGGGATAACATTGATCGTACGTCGTGTTTTAGTGGTTGGTGAAGTCCCATCGTTAATTCAAACCTGGTAATGAATTCTTACCAAACAGGTGAAATGATATGGAAGTTAATTTTTATAATAATTTAATATCAAAATCGAAAAAATTTGTTATCACCATTTCAGGTAGGGGACATAAAATGATTAAAAGAGTCTTTTTGTTAGCATCGGCAGTGTACGCTGTTAGTGCTGATTTGCTTTGTAACAGGAGTATTGCAACTTGTCAAGATTGCACGGTGAGAACTCCATTCCCGAGTGCGAATTGTTGTCTTGTCGAACCAACAGTGAGGTGGGAACACAATAGTGTTAGTTGTAGTCAGAGAGGTGTGACTCAGGAGACTTGGGTTGATCCACAATGTTGGTTTCCCATGGCGCCAACTCCTAATGATGTCGTTGAGTTTTACACAAATGCTTCAGCGTTGACAATTCATCTAAACTCAACAAACATTACTGAGAGTGGTCCTGCTGATTTCTCAGTTCGAGGAATAATTTTAAGACCGATGGTAACTTTGACGATTAATTTTGGTATTATTCAATTCACTCAAATATTTAGCGTCGAGGAAAGGTCAGCTCTCGTAATAAAAGGAATGCAGTCGATGCAGTACCAATATCTCCCACAAATTAATTACAATCAAGACCCTGGACAGACTGCTTTGGGACTTCGCAGCTGCAAAGATCTACCATCTGGATTCTACTCTAGACTGTGTGGTCCTGGTATGCTTGATGTTAAGGGTTATGTTTCATTGATTGGTTCATTTGCTTCGATATTCTCCCCGACTTCTATTTCTCCGTTTGGTAAGATTGTGAGTACCTCCAGTTCATTTATATGGGGACGCACAACTATTCAGAGTAGCGGAGTCCTTTCTGCCACAACAAGTTATCTTCACTCATCGGTGATGATATTCCCACGTGGTTCTGCTGAACTTAACAATGTCTGGTTTGATGGCTGGTCATTCAACAAGGGACAGGCTTCTGAAAAAATGGTTCTCAGCAGTATCAACAACTGTGGTATCGTTTCTATCAGTGAAACTATTTATACTAATTTCGAATATGAAGACTGTGTTGGTGTTTGTTATGGAAGTTACAACGCTTCGATTGTCAGTTCAGACAGTGCTTTTGTTAGAATATACGGTTATAATAATTGGGGTATCGTTGGTGGGAATGTTACCATCGAGGGCAAGGACATCTCAAAGGAAAGCATCGTTGTTGAAAACCTGAAAGAAAACACTGGAGTGCTCGTGATTGATGAAATAACAGAGCTTTCTGGATTCGTCAACTGGGGGATACTCGTGATCAAGAAACCACTTTACGTTACCATGGGAGACATAGTCAACTACGGTGAAATAATAATCGAAAGCAAGTTAACAATGAAAGGCAGCCTAATCAATAAATTAAACGCTACCATTTCTGACGAGTCAGGTATGCTTGGATCAATTAATGAGATCGTAAATAACGGAAAGATGCATCTGAGATCAGGTAAAACAACAATGGGAATCACCAACACAAACGATCTTACAATTGAAATGTTTAAACCAAATTTAATAATTAATGAAAACGGAAGACTAACTGTTCTTCAAGGAGCTTCAATTAATCACTTAGTCAGTAGGGGTGTTAAGGCTGTTGTTGTTGTATCTGAAACAACACTTTTTATAAACACCTATCACTGTATTGAATGTACTACTGAACTTCTTAATAACGGAACTGTTTATTTAATACCTGGAGCTCCAGCTCCAAATGGAATATTAAAATCGATGAATTCTATCAAACCAACTAAAGGATCTCCTCAGATGTGTGTAACTGACGAATCAAATGATAATCAAGTTTGTGGAGGATGTGCTTACCCAATTAGTTTTGATCACGGAACCTGTACTACACCTCAAGGAGCTGCGGGTACATTCTCATACCCAGATGACACATTCTGTTATGCTTGTGATTTAGATGCTGTTGATGGAAGTACTACCGAAGTTCTTAAAAAGATCATAAAATCAGGTGTTAAACAACTTCCACAAACTAAACCTGTTGATAATTCAACTCCAAGAGAAAGCACTTCCTTATCAGTTGAAGACGACTCCGACATTGACATCAGATCGCTACACCTCTCCAATGCTCGTATTATATCACCAGACTCAACTGGTAAGTTTATCACAACAACGACAACTTACATTGAAGGTCGGGTGTCCACTCTGAACTCAAAACTTTATTTAATAGTTGAACACAACTCTCCAGCAATTCTCGGAGGAGGAGAACTTGTTGTTCAGAACTCTCTGATGTCGATCAGCATCGAATCATATATTGGAGGTGGAGGTAAATTATTAATAACAGAAGGATCGATATTAGATATCTCTTCTCACTCGATGGTTACAGTTCGTAATCACAGTCTTACGGTTACAAAGACCGCTTCTCTCAACGTCGATGGGAAACTTCATTTTAATGAAATTTCAAACATCAACTTCTGTGGTATTACAAAAGGAAATGGTTTACTTCATATCAAACAGACTACTCAGTACTCAGATAGATGTTAGGTATCCACGTTACAGAATTGTTGTAACAATCTGAACAGCAGATGTCTTTCCCAAGTCTTCGTTTTCTTTCCCTCTTTTTCAGATGACGGATATCTGAAATGACTGCCATACTTCTCAAGGTTTAGCCTTGTTACTTATCTTGGCGGGGTATCACACCGGGTGATTTGCATGCAAAAAAAAAAGTGTTTTTTTCTTGTCCTTCTTTTTTTCTTCCCCCTAAAAATCGAACGCACTGTTTCTCGCTTGCACATGACAAAGCTGTCTGGGTTTTTGTTTTTGTTCTTGTTTGTGTTTTTTTTGTCAGCAGCTGGAAACATTGTTCCGGTAAAAGTGATAATATCATTGTTAATCCTTTTAGCAAGCTTTATTTTGTTTCACTCTCTTCAAGAAAAAATTGCGACAACAGTAATCAGTTTTTTATGTCTTTTTTTTGAAAACTGACTGAGCGTCGGGTTTCTTTGAAGTCGTCCCATCCAAGTCCCCCCTGCTTGTTGTTTCTTTCAATTGATCTGTTAACTCGCTCGTTAATAATAACATCCTCTGCTGTGTGCAGGGTGACCAGATCACTGATTTCAACATCACTTTTTATCCATCTGATTAGTCTTGTGAGTACCTAAATACCCCACAGTGAGACACTTCTTCAGATATGTTATACTTTTGAGATGTATATTTGTTCACAACAATATAAAGTTTCTTAGCAAACAGTAGATTTTTCAAATATGTCTGAAGGAAACAGATCTGGTCTCGTACCGAAACATGTGTTCGATTTAACACAAAAAGATACCACAAATAAGAATATAAAATACAGTAAGATGGGAAGGCTTGCGATGTATAAATCAGTACACGGATTCATATTAGCAGCCACTACTATCGCTCAGAGTGTTGCGGAAGAGAGTAGTCGAACTCAAATCCAACCAGAAGATCTGATCGAAGCGATGGACAGGTTGGGGATGAGTTCTATTTCTGGAGAACTACTACACGAACTTCAAAAGAACCCACCTATTGAAACACCGAAAGTGAAAACTTCTCCCAACAAGAACAAGAAGCCTTCAAGCAAAGCAGCATCCCGAACAGCATCGAAACGGAAAAAGGGAACCTGACCTTTCTAAGTATTGGGTTGACTTGGATTCTGAAAGAAGTGAGTTTAGCTATTAAATAGACGACTAGTGATCCGTAATACTGTCAACATTTTCAGGTAACTGTTTGTACCCTTCCTGTGTTTCAGTTTGTGTTGCCGTGGGGGGAACACTAGTTCGTCGTATCTATTTCGGAGCAGCTAAAATCAAAACCTCGCTGTTATTGTTAGTAATGTTGTTGTTGTTGTTGTTGTTGTTATCGTTGTATCATTTCTCTCTCAGCAGGTGTCATCATGGAGCCAGCATCGCCCGTTCAGCCGATGTCTCCGCGAATCGGTAGGCGAGGGAGGAGACTGGGCTCTGTAACGGCTTTAAGTCCCATGGCATTGTTTCATCGTCAGAACTCAGTTAGCCCTCCGAGATTGGGGACGGCTCCGACTGTTCATTTTGTTGGATTGGATTCCTTTAAATCAGGGAGAGCAAAACCTACTAGTCGGTACACTCACGGAAAGGTTGTAAAATTAACAAAAGAAGAACAAAGACTGATATTCGATAGACCAGCTAAAGCGACAAGCTGTCCGGTAATTACTAATATTTGTTTGAAAGCTTTTCGTTCTCAGTTCTTTCAATCTGATGAAATAGACGGACTTGACGGAAGAACTGATAGCGATGAGTTATATCGAGTCTACGCTGGCCTCTGTTCTAAACATGATCTTCAGAGTTATGATAAACTAACAATAGAAGACCTGATCGATTACTTTTCATTTCTTGGATTTAAACCTCTTCATGATTCTGTCATGGGAATGCTACTTCAAAGATCAAGGAAGTTATCTCATTCTACGTCGCTTGATATTTCATTTGAGGGTTTTGCTTATTCAATTCTAATGATTTCAATCTTAACATTACCTGACACTGAAGGACTTACTGAGTATAATATTTATCAACCTTTCTGTACTTTACTAAGAGGTATTCTACTGCCTAGCGCGTTGAAGAAGAAGGATGGCCGGCTTGCTGCTGATATTCGTTGGAATAGTGAGATTGATGATTTGCTTTACGTTTATTGGAATCCATTGGAACGCTTCTACAAACAGTATTCATCAAAGAAAGTTCACGGGATAGAATACTCTGCTCGTCTTAGTAAGATTCTCAACTCACTTATTGAGCTAGACGAATGGATAATGTTCGCACAGAGTACTGGAATCAGTAACAGCTTATCTCGTCATGAAATGGTTAAAATATTAAAAGTATCTCAAACTTGTGATAAAGAATACATCATCGATTATGCTGTACCAGCTGATAGAGGTTTTCTTGAGAATATCTGTCTTGATTTCCCAGGTATGAACATCGTTTGATAATGTTTTAATCAAAAAAAAGAAAAACAGATGACAAAAACGAACAAACAGAATTCCTGAATGCGATAGTTCGATGCGCATTCAAAATCTACGAAACCTCGGATCAGATAAAATACCCGTCATATGTGTTCAAAGTGAACAGTCTACTTCACGCTATCTGTAAATCAACATCACCGAGTGACTTGAACTTTAACATCCCGTCAACTCCTCTAATTGGAAACGTTGAACCAAATGTTGTAGACGTTGAAGGACATGTTTCAGTAATGATAGCAGCAATACCTCTTTGTAGAAAGAGAGGTGTTTATGTTAGATTTGGACCATCTGATGCCATAATGTGTGATCTTGATGAAGGAGAAGTATCAGTCACGGCAAAGATTCCTCCTTTTGCATTAGAATTACGACACAAAACAGTTCAACTTGATAAGATCGCTGATATGGAAACTTGGGTGTTGTCGCTACTGAGTAGACGTGAGCAAGAAGAGATTTGGAAAAGTGATGTTTCACAAAATATGATATCAATGGAAGTGGAACCTCCACTTGGATCTCCACGAGACTATCGAACTCTACTCGCAATCGACTGTCACGTCGTGGATGGCGTTGCGACTCTGACTCCGATATTTAAATACGTGATAGAAGTCTCTCTCAGTAATGACGGCAGAAGATACTCTACTGCTGATGGTCTTTCGTCAGAGTTGGTATACTCTGAGAGACTTCCATCGTATGAATTGAGTTCTTCTTTATTTAACTATCTTTCAGAAGTCTTTAAAAGATACTGTCAATCCGATGATGTTTATAATGAAACATTCTTAACTCTGACTAAGTGGAATCTGTTTAAGAATCACTATCATATTGTTGAAATTTCTAATCCGGTTTATGCACATGAACGATCTCCAAGTGAAAAGATTAAAAGAAAGAAACTAATACTAAAAAGGTCAGAACTAATTCTAAGATCTGATGTATTGCGTTGCTCAATACGAAGGACTTGCAGCAATAGATGGTGTGGTCTCCTACCAACTTATGACAGTAGACTGAATCGAGGAGGACATGTCTCACCAATGACAACGCCCCGAAGATCTCCCCGATTTTCTTACAAAGAAAACGTTAACGAACTCATGTTACAAAACGTTTGTGAAATAATGCCTGGAACTGATATCAAAACGCTGCCTATATCGGAAGACGGTGTCGAAATGGTTCAAGTTGAGTCTTGTTCAGTTTTTAAACAACGAGACGTAATAAATACATCTCAAACACCGATATTTAATGAAATGTCACAAATAACAACAATTCAAGGAGTCCATTCAACAGGAATTACTTTCCCTCAATTCATTAGTACTTTGGCTAGAGTTTGTTCAGATCAGTCTTGTGAACTTAACTGCAATGACTTCTTATTTAGAAAAATGAAAGAAGGATCTTGCAGACTCCCAAGAATCAAGAAGAAGCTTGGAGTACAAGCAGCACTCACAATAGGAATGCCAAAGATAGTTGCGTTACTCTGTCAAAGACCAGTTAGGATATTTGATGTATTTGAGGGCCCGAGGATTATTGGAAGACTAAGTGAAGGATCTGGTTGGATCACAACGAATAGTAATAAAACATATTCTCCACTTGTTGGATGGCATCCATACGATACTTCTATTCGCCTTCCTAAACTTCTCCAACTTCTGATGTCACCAGAAGCTGATCTGTTTGAACAACTTTTGTTTAGAATCCTTGGAATTGGATTTCTATTAGCACCTTACGCAAGCAGTCCTTCTAACTGTAAACCAATTGGAAGATGTTATGTTGTTGAGGTTCCCAGAAAGAAGAGTGGAACTACTAAAATGACATCTGTAATGGCAAAACTGAGAAAGAGAAACACCAATACTTCCGACCCGAAAGAATTCATCGAAACCTTTGATGCTTGCAAGGCTTCTCAAATAGCAGCACATCTCTGGGAGTACGATGGATCGCTCGCATCTCTTTGGTGGCAACCTGCTGAGGGTGAAGTTCATCATCCTGCTGCTACGATGATGGTGTATGGGAGAGATCCAAATATTCATTTTTATAATATATTTTCAGCTTTCACATCTACAAATACTCTCGATGGTCTTCGTTTAGCCCTCATCCGATTTGGATATGTACTCTCATTGGCTCAGTGCAGATGACATCATTAGTTACACACAGTGACTCTACCTGACTTCTGTTTTATATTATTTATGTTCATTTCATTTACACCTTCCCAATCGCTCGAATTAGTTGAAGTAATCGTATGAAGACCGACAAGTTAATTAACAGCTCTCAGGAATTTTCAGAACAACATGAGCAGAGAAGACAATACATAGCCAACTAGGTAATTATTTATGTCTATAAACGTATTTTATTTATTCAGGAGTCTGGTGCCTTTCATGGGAGAGGATGAATATGATGAGATGGGTCAGTTCACATGTACCAGGTGTGAGGTACCTGTCGGTCGAATTCACCAGCTCGAAAAGACTGGTTTGATGTCACTTTGTAGGTGTGGTAGTTGTAAAGAAATTGCTGATCCTTATTGTGAGTTTTCTTATATTTTAGTTTTGATTGATATTATTTTGATGAGGAATGGAGCTGTTACCCATCTACTCTTCAATAGGAGTGGTAGAGTTCGTTGGATCTATTTATTACTATCGTACGGTGCTGCTTGTCTTGCTGATTCTCATATTAGCAACTCGTTCACGAAATCCTTCACCGACATCACAGCCAGTGTAGTCATTCTAACTGCTGTGATTTCTGTGATTTATAAAAAAAATCACCCATTTATAGTACTCGCTCGTGTGTTGTGTGGTACTTGGTACTTGCTGCCATTATTCTTGTGTGGTATTTGGGATTATTCACAACCGACAATTCCGATTCCATTTGTTAGTTTTAACATTCGTTGTGTTTACCTTCCGAGGTTTGCGGTGTTGGTGTCTTGGATTAAACAATTTCATTTATTAAAATCCGACTGTCGGTTTATTACTTTACTACTATTGACATCGCTCGCTGTACTCATATTAACTACCAGAAGGAATCTAAACGGCTAACTTAACCCGTTCGAATAATAGTAGTTTGTTCTTTAATCTGACTAACATTTACCATCATAAGTATACATGATAGAATTATGCTCCGTACAGCAAGGTGCTGGAATGTAAGATGGTGTAGTAGCGTACCACAGGTACTAAAGGATTATCTCAGTATTTTGGGTGAAAATTCTGTTGATGTCGTGGAGCTGATGAGCAACGGAGAGGATGTGAGTGCTGAGGTAAAGAAGTTGGGAAATACATTCGAACTGTCAACAAGATACGGCAATCTGATGAAAAGTGCTGCAGAAACGAGACAGATATCAGAAGAGAATAGTGACCTGGCAGAGATGGCTGAGGAAGAACTAAAAGAAATGGAGTCAGAGATTCACGACATTCAAACCACCTTCGATGATATTCTCCAAATCCGCGATGAAGCAGATGATTTAGACGTAATAATTGAAACACAAGGAGGAGTTGGAGGTTTAGAGGGAGACTTGTTTGCTGAAGAACTTCTCAATCAGTATAAAGTATTTGCTAAGAATCAAGGTTGGAATTGGACTACTCTCGCTTTATTCGATCCCGAGACCAGTCTCACAGAAGCAGGTGAAGAGCGTTGTTTTAGAGCTAAGATCTCTGGTGAAGATGTCTTTCGTTTATTAAAATGGGAATCTGGAGTTCATCGCGTCCAACGAGTTCCTCAAACTGAAAGCGGCGGTAGAGTCCACACCTCTACTGCAGGAGTGAAAGTCTTTCCTGTCTTTGGAGAGATTGTACAGACGAAATTTAAAACTACCGACTTCCACTTCAAGTCAATGAGAAACACAGGCCCAGGAGGTCAGGGAGTAAATTCAACTAACTCAGCTGCTCAAGTGACACACAGAGAAACAGGATTGACAGTAAGAGAGTTCGCACTTAGAGGGTATGAACTAAATAGAGATCTCGCCATCGATCGACTATGTGCAATGTTATGGCAACTTGAACAAGAAGAAGCTTTGAAAGTACGAGGTGAGGCTAAAGCATCTCTCGCCTTCAGTTTAGATCGATTCAATCGCCTTAGAACGTACAACTGGGGAAGGCAATCTGTTCATGACCACCGACTGAAAACTGATCATACTATTAATCTGGATATGTACTTTGATGGTGATGGTGAAGGAATTCTATATTTCACTGAAGCTCTTCAAGCTCTCGACATGTCGAACCGACGAGAAGAATGGATCAAAGGTAATCATTATATTTTCACTTTTAAGAACAATGCCAATTTTTTTTGTAATCCGAAAAAAACTATAGAACAATAATAATAATAAAAAAAAAAAAAACAGATCAAATTGTTAAACAACGAGAAATGCAAACCGCAATAAAATTGATGCTTTCTAAGGCAGCTGCTGCGTAGCCTGACCTGAGTGATATCCACCAGCTAGACTTGTAATTACAACTCAGATTGTATTGGATGCTTTCATTTGTGACATCCTTCCCGCTTGTATTGACAACACAAAATATTTTGTGTTGTGTATTAATTATCACGTCGTTCCGACATTTTCCCTTTTTCTTTATTGAGGGATAAAAAGTATTTATATAAAAAAAGAATTGTAGCTTTTCATATGAATAATTCCCTCTCACACAACATACACACAGGACTCTTGTAACAATAAGATGATTTGGTTTCTTTAGCAATCAGTCAGCAGTCAAAAGGATGAATATTATTATTCAATCAGAAGACGGGTTTAGTGATGTTGTGTTCTCTGTTACTTCAGAAACACGCGTTGAGGATATCTTGACTGACATTACAACAACATGGGATACCGAGAGCAATATGTTCTGTTTAACTTTCTGTGGAAACATTCTTCATCTGAATGAACCAGTAGTCTCTTGTGGTATAGAAAATGAATCGCAGCTCGTTGCTGTTCGAAATCATAAAAAGATTTGTACCAAATCAGATCTTTTAGATGAAAATAAAAAGAAAGACGTTGAACGATATTTTAACTTACTTCCAACTGAAACACTCATTCTTGACGCCTCAACTTTTTTAGAAAACTCCAACAGCTCACAATTAGATTTGACGACTGAACTACTACCGAAGAATGTTAAGCACATTTCATTCATGAATGGGTTGCAGGTGGATTCAATTGGTAGTTTTTTAGTTAATTCTGATATTGTATCAGCTGACTTGTCAGCTTTAGTGAATGTCACTGTTATTAGGTTTCAGTTTATACAAGGTTCACACTCACTTGAATCGTTGAATATGAAATCTATGAGTCGCCTTCATTACATTGAGGATTCTTTTTTGTGTGGCTGCCGAGTGTTGCGGTCGTTGAATTTTCCGAATTCTCAAAATTTGTTGCGAATTGGAAATTTCTTTTTATACCAATGCGTGTCCATCGAGTCAGTGAGGCTCATCAATCTCGGTTCCGTTAAAAGTATTGGTTTCAACTTTCTACGAGACTGTAAGTCCCTTAAGAACGTTGATATACCTTCTCCCTGTCCAGTTACAAGAATCGAATAGGGATTTTTGTATGGTTGTGAAACCCTCACATCTGTTGACATTAGTTCTTTAAAAGACGTTACGGTCATTAAAGGTTGCTGTTTGTCTTATTGCTCATCTCTTACTTCTGTTGACTTGTCGGTGTTCTCTAAATTGACTACAATTCAGTCTTCGTTTCTTTCAGACTGTTCGTCTCTCAAGTCACTTGATCTCTCAAGTTTCACAAACGTGATAGCAATTGGTGAAAACTTTGCATCTCGTTGTACTTCACTTAATAAAGTTGACTTGTCCCCACTTACTGATGTTGTAGAGGTGGGGGAATCTTTTCTACTTAACACCAGCTTTGAGAACACTTCGTGTACTTTAAAATTAGTTCGTGAAGCGAGGATGAGGAGAGTAGTCCCAAGTTGGTTGCCAGGAAAGCTCCGTCAATGGGTTATTAATATTCTTAAAAAATAACTTTAAACAGATTCCTTGTTCACTTACTGCTCAACTATCATTTTTGTATTGACTGCTCTCGTTGTGGTATTTACACTGCTGTCGCACGTTTTTTTTCCCTTTCCCTTGCCTGATAACTTACAAAGTGATATTTGAATAGTCTCCTTGCTGTTGATTGCATTGGTTTGAATTTATTATTTACCTCCTCTCCTCTTCACAGATCTTCTTTATCTAACAATGGGTTTCCTTGACGCTGATATCTTGTACCCGTCCCTCAGGGACCAGAAGAACGCACACAAGCGTAAGAGATTAGTTCAGGGACCAAAGTCCAGCTTCCTTGACGTGAAGTGCCCTTCATGCTTTCAGGTATGTTTAGTTGTTTTTCTTTTTACTCAACGAATGCTATCGGAGGGTAATGTTAATTAGTCGACTTCATCTTCAACAAAACAGGTCACCACCATCTTCAGCCACGCGTCTACCGTTGTCGTCTGCGCCTCATGCAGCACTGTCTTGGCCCAGCCAGCAGGTGGAAAGGTTTGTTGTTAATTAAGTCGTTCAAGAATAGACCAGGATACTTTAAATTAAAAAGAAAACTGTGTGTAAATGAAATATAAACAGGCCCGCCTCACTCCAGGAAGCTCCTTCAGAACTAAGAACGAGTAGACGTTGAGACTGCTGTTCGATGACCATCAGAAGCCTTTCAATGTGTTAAGGGTTTCATTCAGAAGAAGGAACTCGAAGGATTTCATTTTGAAGTACGACCACGACCAGCTGTCTTGTTCAGGAAATTTGAATCAATCAGAATTATCAAAAAAAGTAAAAATTAAATTACATATCGAAGAGACGTTTAGTTGGCAACTTGTCACAGTTTGGTACAATCAAAGTTATGATGTCAGCTGGAAATATGAATCCGAAAATAATCGAAACCCTCACAGGTAGTGAACTTACTACGTACGATGTGTGTCTGCTCCTCTCAGAGCAGCTCTCCGATTAACAATTATCTTTTTTTGATGAGTAGTAGTTGATTTTTAATTATTGTTTATTATTCACCAGATTGCTTTTCATTGAATGTCGTGTTGCGGTGTTTGATTGCTACCAGTCAGTTGTGTGGAGGTTGTGAAAACTTTAATGTTAATATTTCCTTAACAGAGACCTGTAGAAACAGAAGTCTACAGTCCACCAGTAATATGTTACACATGTCAGTTGGGTTACTGACTGTGGCTACTCCTGAACAACCATGTACAGAGATGCCGTTATTCACACCTGATGGAAAACTTGCTCATGCAATGCCACGGAGTAGTCAAACACATGATCATATTCGTGCTTTTGTTATTGGAGATTTCGGTGTTGATACGAAAGAGAATTCAAAGCAAGAATGGCGTTCTGACTTTGACGTGGCGAAGAGAAATGACGCAGCGAGATGGATGGGATGGTACTCAGAACCTCAATCGAATGCATTGCCAGGAAACAATTTTAAAAGCTCACCAGACTTCGTAGTAAATGTTGGAGACAGTTTCTACCAAGACGGTATCAGAAATACAACTGACAACCGTTGGAATACAACGTACGAACATATATTTGCAAAACCAAATAATATTTATTGGTATTCAGTTCTTGGTAATCACGATTGGTATGGCAACGAACAAGACGAAGACAGCAGCGGCACCATTTCTCAAATAAATTATACTCACGAGAACCCATATAATAAATGGTGTATGCCGGACTATAATTACACTCTCACAACAACTGTGACTGGATCACATAATTTTAAAGTTAAGTTTGTATTTATTGACACACAAAGCATGCTACTTGACAGTGAAGGCGGATGTCGGAATGCATCAAACGACTTTGAACCGAGTAGACGTAGAACTTGCTGTAGAGGAGAAGAGATACCTGTTTTTAATGATCAAATAAAATGGATAAAACAACAAGTTTGTAACAGAGATGGATTTCAATGGGTAGTTGTAGTTGGTCATCATCCGTTAGTATCAGCAGGACTCAGAATACGTGGATCTGATACCTCCATCACTGATAGTTGGATTAAAACATTATTCGCATCGGGTGATGTCAACGAAACAGTTAGAGATCGTCTTCTTAGTAAATTTATTTATGATCCTTATTATTTAAATACAACGATGGGTGTTACTCTTACGGATTTACTATCAACATGTGGAGTTGATTTATACCTCAGTGGACATGAACACATGACACAAGTATTGACTCACAAGAATAAACACAGCGGTCACACAATGGGTATGTTTGCGTTTGGAGATAGTGGTAAAGCAAATTTGCTGAATGCGTTGATAGAAGAACCAGATTCAGATCCGTGTCGAATTACTGGTCAATGTTTTGCTAATGATGAAACAGTTAAGAATGCTTGGGGTGATGAATGGAATCTTCACTTTAAAGATTATCACGGAGGGTTTGCTGACTTAAGAATTCATCACAATCACATAGTCCTTGACACTATCTCATCAGATGGCGTTAAGATCGACCAGTTTACAATTCAGAAATACCAAAACACGGATAACGACAGTTGTAGCGGTGCTTCAATAATATCAACTCCGGTCTTAATATTCGTTGCTTTACTGATACTTGGTTTCACAGTTTTATTAACCAACAGTTATACGAAGGCAATAATGTCTAGAGGACAAGGAAAACACAACAGCATGCGAATTGAAATGACTGAGTGATTAAGATGTTGCCTACAGAAGGTTGTTATTCCTCGTAGGGTAATTATTCTCTCTTGTCAAATAAATTGTGTTGTGGTTTTGAATCTTTTCAAGGCTCTTAAATTCCAATCAGAGTTATAAAAATTGTGTTTACGCGTCTGAATGAAGCACTGAGCGCCTCAAACTCATTCTCGTACCCTTGCGCGTGTCTTTCTTCAGAGTATTTACAGCACTCAGATTTCAGGTTTCTCTGACTTGAACGTCGACGGCAAACAGCAGTCCCTCAGAGTACAGAATGCTTGTGTTTGTGGTTCTGTTTAAAGCCAAAAGAATTTGAATGAGCCTTCTGATTGGAGGACTACATGAATCGCTTGTCCTTATTGCGCATTTATTAAACTGCTCACTTTTTATTAATTTTATTGAGATTCTAAGGGAAGAAAATAAAATATTATTGTTTCGGAAATATTCTTGTCTGTTGGCCTCCTTGCTTTCTACCATACTAACTGTAATGTGAGTGTGGAGACTTTTTTTAGTTTCGTCGTATTTTATCTGTTGGAGGGTTATTCCTCATAATAATTACACTTTACATTTGCTGTCGTTGATATATATTTTATTTTCCCAGCGTTGTGAAGGGTTCAAAAGACACCCAACAACATGAAGTTCGGACAGCAACTCCTTGGAGAGTTTAATTTAGATTTTGGATTGGAGTCGTATGTCGGATACAAAGAACTGAAGACGTTGCTCAGTAAGATTGCGAATAACGATCGTGAAATAGATGACTTCTTCAACATGGCTGAGAGAGACTTGAGTCTTGTTGGAAAGTACTTCGTTAAATTAGAAGTTGAGCTCTTGGATATGATGAACTTGTTGAAAAGTAAATCTCAAGAAAAGTTAAAGAAGACCGACATCTTTGAGGCTTTCATCTTCGCCAAGTCAATGTTAGCATATCAAGAACTGAACAGACTTTGCTTTGAGAAAATAATGAAGAAGTTTCACAAAGTACTCGGCCTTAGACAAATACAATTCCGCGAAGAGGAAGATGTGAAAAAAGGACGTAAGCTCACGAAGCAGGAGAAGATGGAACTTCGTATTCGCTGTGAGGGATTCACAGAGACAATCGACTCTTCGTATTTAATGGTTCCTGACAAGGTAGACCTCGCAGCCACCTTCCAAGAGTTGAACGTACTTTACGCAGAAGCCTTCGTCGATTCCGATGTCACTCTCAGTGAAGGTGTTCTTGAAAAGGTTTGGCAAATGGACAACAGATCCCAGCCTCGTATTATTGATTACGTCGACGCTCATTTCTACAAGGCAAAGTTAACTAAGCGTGAGGTATGTTTTAAAGTCGTGCTCTGGTTCGTTTGTGTGTCTCACAGAATTATAACAAAACTAAAAAACAGGTTCACTACGCTTGCAAGGTAATTGCTTGCAGCACGAACCGAACTCTTGCTCGTAACATCACCAGATGTTTGGGTCACAAATCGTTGACGGCCGCGACAATTGACGCCTACGCGAATGGAGAATGTAACATCCAAGTACTGGATAATGTATGTAGTCTTTGTTATTGTTTTCTGCAACCCAACTTGTCTTCAACCTGTTGCAAGTAGTCTTATCTAGTCAATCTACTTACAGTCTTGGTGGGGAACATATAACCTGCTGTAGTGTGTCTACTTTAGAAGTGATTCTAAATAACAATAAACAGATTCGAGGAGACGATGTGTTTGTAGTTCAGTCGATGACATTCAATGATGAGGTCTCACTTGCGAGAGCTCAGATGGAGATGTTGCTGATGATTCACACTTGTCGTTTATCAAGTGCTGCTCGTATTACAGCAGTGATGCCATACATGGCTTACCAATCAAAGAAACAAAGTATGTCTGCTTGTGCTTCGATGCTCGGAAAGATGGGATGCGATAGAGTGTTAACTGTCGACTTGTTAGCTGGTCAAATCCAAGGTTACTTTGAAAACGTGCCACTCGATAACGTGAAGACTGTGATGGAGTTTGTGAAATATTTTAAAGAGAAACTGGACAGCACCGTTGAAGACTACGCCACTGAAGTCTGCATTGTCAGCCCTCGCAGTACTGCTGTTGAGAGAGCCCGTGAGTTTGCTGACGAAATGGGTTGCGGTCTAGCGACAGTTATCCGAAGAAGAAAAGAAGAAGAAAACAAAGACTGGAAGTTCACAGAAGTATCAGAGATTGTTGGAGACGTGAATGGAAAGATTTGTATCATCATGAGCTGCATATTAGATGAGGGTGAAAACATGAGAGGTGTTGCAGAAGAACTCGTAACAGCAGGAGCAACACTTGTCTATGCTTGTGCAGTTCATGGAGTACTAGCTGGTGAAGCAATGGAAAGATTGAACAACGCACCAATTGAGGAATGTGTTGTAACGGATTCAATTTGTCAGGATGAGAGAATGAGTCGTTGCTCTAAACTTCGTGTAATTCCAGTCGCTCCACTTCTCGCGGAGTGCATTGATAGAATCCATTGTGAAGCTTCTATTGGTATGATGCACAAAGTAAAGACTTGCAACACGGGAACTGCAAGACGCGTCAGTTCGATGGCCGTCCTCGACGAGGCCCACGTGATGGAAGAACTCCGTAAAGACGACATGCTCTCCGTGTTGAAGAAGCAGGAGTACGGACGAAGCAACTCACCAATCCGTTCAAAATAATATTCTGAAATAGCTGCCATTCTAATAAAATTGCTTTTGAAATCCTAAATATTGACGAGAAGACAATTAAGTGATAGCAACCAGTGATTGGCCCCGCGAACTATTTAAGACGTGAACAGCAATCGTTCACCCGTATTCTAATTTAAGGAAGAAGGGGACGTTCAGAATTTTTTTCAAAAGAAGAAAAAAAAAACGAAAAAAACTTTTTAAAAAAAACAAAACAAAAACCCAAACTAAAAAGAAAACTAAAAAAAAAGAAAAAAAAAAAAAAACCTTTTCTTAAAAAGAACATATGAAACACAAAAGGGGATAATCAAATCAAATGTCAGTAAACAGGAAACCTGCTTTCCCTTTTTATAAAAATCTAAAGTTCAGGTATCAGCAATTCCATAAATTTGACACCGTCGGTAAAGTATACTTCCAACATGTAAATATGATGAGAGGCTTCTCACAGAACTCTCTTCTTTGTTATGTGTAGACAGCTTCGTGTGTTTGTTTCTGTCCTATTCCGTCTTATGTGATGTCAGTGTGGATATGATAGTCTTGCATTACTGTTGCCTATCAATATAACTGATGAGTGAAAGTGAACTTCACTCATCTAACCTGGAGACACATGGATGTCTCTTTTGTTTCATTAACCTGACTGGCTGTTGTAGGTTTTCATTTTTATTGCTGCCCCCCTGTAGAGTCACCAAGCAGTCCTCCCTATTTTCTTGAGAAGGGAATAGATAAGCAGCTTTAAATAAAAAAAACAATGTCAACCTTTATATCCCTACCGCCCCCGTTATTTTATCAATTTGATTCTAACTAGAGAATAAGGTTACGACAAACAAGAAGGGATTGTGCACCGACTGTTTCTATTTCTCTCAGCGAAGATGTTGTGGAGATAAAAATATAATTATTTCAGGAATCACAATATGTTAAACAGACTGTTGGGATTGAATCGGTATTTTGATATTTATAACTAACTATAACTTTTATTAAACTCATATTCTAACTATAACTTTTTATCCCCCTGGCTGAGAAGGGCAAACGCGATGAGTAGGACAGGCCTGACACCGCAGTGTCCGCCTTACTTTCTTCGCTGAAGAGGGCTGGGTAAGGGGAATGGTCCGAAGAAAGATTGTTTTTAATCTTAGCCCGAAACCAACTTGTTGATTGGCTTGATAATCATTAATACTAACCATAACTTTATTGCAGTAAATAGAAAAAAATCAACATCCCAAAAACATGGGACGTGAGAGAGGTGGAGGAGGTAAAATGGCCTGGGGAGTTGGTTTAGTTATATTAATCGTGTTCGTTGGAATTGCCGTCCCAAGTCAGATGGTTCAAATGTCGTCAAGAAAAGATGGGAAACTGACTAATGAACTACGTGAGTTACAACATCAAATTATTGATCTGAGAAAGCAGTTTAATGAAGAAGTAAAGAAGAATAAAAAGCAACAACAACAACAACAACAACAACAACAGAAGAAACCAACAAAGCAAGATGACAACGAAAAAGAAGACGACGAGGAAAAGCCTGTACCTGTAACTAAAGAACCGTCTTCTGTAAAAGAAGATAAGAAATCAAGTGAAGGAGGATTCATTGAAGAAGACCCGAATCTAAGACAATCACAAGACCCTGTCGTTAAGGATATTGATTGCCCAGCTCTGGCTCCAGCAGTTCATATGGAAATCCCTCTTGAACACCTTCCAAGAAAAAAGCGTACCACAGTAGCTCAAAAGTATGATCGCAGAGCAGTCAATTGCCTGAAACACGGGCTGTGGTCGAGCGTCTCAAAAGGTGACCACTATAAAATAATGAAGGGAATCGCTGATTTAATTGATTTGAAAAAGAATGACGTTGTTTTTGACTGGGGATCAGGTTGTGGTCACAAACTGCATTGGTTTACAAAAGAATATAACACTTCAGGTGTTGGTGTAGATTTATCTTTTAAAACCCTTCAATACGCCTGGGAGAACACTACTAAAGCAAACAAATATTGCTACGGTGACGGCTCTCTTTTAGATTGGATTCCTTCAAATACATTTGACTCCGTCTTCTCATTCGGAGCAATCTTTCATGTTTACAACGAGACGTTGATGTGTCGTTCATACAGAGAGATGGTTAGAATTGCTAAAAAAGGAGCAAAAATATTCAACGGATGGTCTTCTGAGGATGAGTTCCCAAATATTGCGGTTTGTAATTTTCAATTTGTTTTGGTTTTTCTACTGTTTTTTTTTCCCTACTTCTTTTTTTATGTTTACTTTTTTTTTTTCTTCTAAACGTAATTTTCGTTGATTAACAACTACAAATATTTTTTCAGTCAAGTACTTTGATATTAATTCTGTTTTTTAATATCATTAGTTTCACCCCACTTCTCAACTAGTAATTCCAAACAGTTATACCACTGCCTTCGTGATCTGGATATCGAATCGATCAATGTTTACGAAGAGAGGAAGGACGTTTTTAAGGGGATCAAAACCTTTCCGACAAAATATAAAGGGTATGTCAACATTCGAGGTTATTGTAAAATTTTCAGTCGGTGGTGAATCATAATAATAATAAAACAGTTGGGGAAGCGAAGAGGTAAATGGCAAACGAGAACAGCGTCGACTCCGACCATTGTCGTACTCCCACTTAATTACTAAATAATCAGCTTTCGCTGTGTTAGATATAATAAAAACAACTACGTGATGTCTTTTGATTGTGAATGCTTGTTCTTATTTATTTGGGGACTTTCCTCCGTTGCCTACATCAAAAAAAAATCTTTTCGAATATTCGAATGATCAGCAGTTCACATCAGCAAGCAACCAGTCCTGAGTACTTAAAGAACCCAACCATTACGTGTATCAGTCACAGTCACACTTAGTATAGCGTTACTACAGAGGACACGGATCTGCTATGCAGGGAACTCAACTTCAACTAATTAATGTCCTGTTCAACGAATTGACGGGTCTTAAGTTGTGCTTTCCGAACAGAGCAACACCGCTGCTATAAACACCTGCGACTTTCAACACACGTAATGATTAAGGATAATTCTCACTAAGGCCGTGACACTGCTACGAATATAATTTCCGTTTCAAACAGATTTGACCGTACTTCTGATAGAAGGGAAGTATTACTGGTGTTGTGGGTAGGGATGGTCACCTACAGAGAATGTGACACGATTTTGATGGGCACCGCACAAGTACTTGACTTTTTAGTTTAAAAGTTTCCAAAAGAAAATCTTTCTTTTGAGTGAGTATTAGGGGGGCAAACGGAGAATATTCATATCTATTTAGTTTTGAGCAAACCTTTCTTTAGCAACACGTATATTAATTCAACAGAGTATTATTATTAAAACGAACCCAATTACAGTTACCCACTACCAGTTAGTTTCATCCCCCCACTCAGATACTAAAATAGAACTCTTTTTGTATCAATCTGTTGAGTTGATCAGAACTGAATGATAATACACAAACACTCAGCCCCGCAACAATTAATTTAAATGGAAAGTGGAGATGCTGTACTGAAAGGGGTTTTAAATGAAGTTTTGTTGGAGAAAAGAGAATTCCTAGATGCGTGTGAGAATCTCAGAAGTGAAGATCGAAGGAAGAAAATTCGGATTGAAGCGTTGAAGGAAAAGATAGAACGGCTTCAGATGGAATTTAATGATTTGAATTGTAGAGAACTCGAGGTCAACATGGCAGATGATCATTTAGCGACAGATGCTGCTGAAAATGTAGACTTTCAACTGAAGAGGAAAAAGGAACTTCTACTAAAACGCAAGGCGCTGGTTAATCAAGTAGCAGAGCTAAGTAGTGAAAAGCTCGATATGCAACATGCAGCAAGGATTTCGGAACCCACCTCAGTTGCGACGACGACTAATTCAAAACAATCGAATGAAGCAGCTGAGCAGAAAGCCACCCTTGAAGCTCTCGCCATCCGCAAGAAACGACTTGAAAATGTTCGCAAGTCTGAGGGACTCAAACAGCGATGCGCTTTTCTCCAATCGGCTTTACAAGGAGACCTGCACTGGGATCACTCATCCACTCTTTCATCTCGTCAGGCTGCTTTGAAGAGAACTTTGTTACAAAAGCAACAGGCACGTGATGTTCTTCTGGAGGAAATGGCCAAGCAGACCCCAGCAAATGTTACTTTGTGATGTATGGCAAGGTTTCTTTTTCCTAACACAACTACACCGACTTCGTGCCGTCTACGGTACTCTGTTTCGTTTTTTTCTGTTCACTCTTTGCTGATTTCTTATTACAGTTAGCCGACTGTCTGGTGTTGTGTCTTCGTCAGTAAAAACATTTTCGGTTTTATTTTATTTCACAGCCAAGCAAGATGGTCCTGCCGGAGACTTCTAAAGTGGTAGTCGCGGGGAGTATCTTCGCGACTTCATCGTTAGCCGGAGTTTGCTGTTTGTTGAACAGAAAGAAAGTTGTAGAAATTGAGGAAGAAGAGGCGATCCCAACGTCTGAAAAACTTGATGAGTTGATCCAAGACTTGAGGACAAGGAATCCAGTGGAGGCTGCCAAGCTTAGAAGAGAACAGGCGCTGTCGAAACTACCAAGGAAGCCAAAAGCAACATGTCAGCCACCACCCGGTTGTATTCAGCGATTATCAAGGACGTTTGTTCCTCAAGTAC
The DNA here is from genome assembly GCA_964019425.1 of Flectonema sp. DT1601. Classification (NCBI taxonomy): domain Eukaryota; phylum Euglenozoa; class Diplonemea; order Diplonemida; family Diplonemidae; genus Flectonema; species Flectonema sp. DT1601. Next base: position 60,960 of record OZ025851.1, on the reverse strand, counting down.
ACCGCGATAAGACTCGTAATATGACTGAAGACATTCCTGTTTGGGAAGAAGACTCACCAATGGATCCAAAGTCTCTTTGGTCGAACCCTACTCGCGATGAGTACGACCATCGTGCTACTGACGCCACCCGCTGGGCTTGGAACTCATTCATTGTTGTTGACCAGGCAGAACAATTAATTTCAACACAAACAACTTACACATCAGAGAAATATAACCTTCGAATTGAATTAATACCCTGCCTCAGATTAGCTGACAAATTATTCTTCGACTCCGTCATGGAGGAAGCGATCAAAGACAAGTCATTCGTCATCTCTGAGAACTTACACCGCGAAGAGTCTCACGAGCAGATGCTAAAGCGTGAAATGGCATCAAACAGAATAGAAACAAAGTACAGCGGATTCTCAGCAGAAGAGATTCATATGATCAACACGATGGCTTATCAGAGAGGAATAGAACACGCAGCCACAACTATTAATGCTGTTGGTGGTCAGTGTGTAGTTATGGATTACTTACAAACTCTGATTGAAAACTACACTCTTTGGACATTGGGAGACCCGGCACTCAGCGCCCAGGAGTTCACAAACATCGCAGCCTCAACGAACATCATCGAAACTTTCAAACCACTTTGTGAAATTAGAGAAGCACATTTACTAAACATTGTTGACAAATGTCTTCTTGCAGCTGAGGAAGGTGATGATGCCTGGGAGAAGATCACAGGACAGAAGAGAACTGGTGAGAAGGTAATCTGCCTGCCTTGGAACGGACGTCACTGCGACAGAATTGAGAAGTTTTTAGTAAAGTCACGTGGGTTCAAGGTTGAAGACGCGCAGAAGTACCGAATTATATTCGATCCTCAACAAGTAGTTAATATGGTTCTGAAGGCAAACAGTGAAATAGATGAGGAAACGAATGACGTTGCGGTCATCGAGACTGTAGTCAAGCACCCGCCAACCATTCTCGGAGCTCCTGAAGAAGTCGTCGAGGAAGAAACCGCAGAACCGACTTCTGAACCAGTTGATGAAGTGACAGCTAAGGAAGTTGAGACTGCCGACGAGCAACCAACCGAACCGGTCGAACAAAAACCTGACGTTGAGGTATGGCAACAGAATTAATATGAAGCAGCTCAGACTGCTTAAAATAATAACAAAAAAAACAACCAATAACAGCAACGAGGACAATAAAAACAGGAGCCTTCAAGTGTGACTGACCAACCACTCCCTCGCCTCCGTCAGCTCGCCGACTACACCTCTGAAGATATAAAAGAAGACAATAATTATTTAAAAATTCTGGTTGATGCCGGAACAGATGACGACAGAAAGGAAGGTACCAACTACTTGGCTCGCGAGTAGGTTAGCAGATGTAACTCTCGGCCTGGCTACACAGTGAGAGGAAAGCTGTTTGTTGATGCAAATAAGGAAGGACGGGCTGTGGGCGGATGAGTTTTTGTTGATGCAAATTGTTCGTGTGGCCGACAAGGCTGAAAAACCGAACTCCGAAAAAATTAAATAAGTTACTTAGCTAGCTGGTGAGATATATTTTAGTCTTTTTTAATATTATAATTGTGTGCCATCCTTTCTTAGTCCAGGAATCATCTTATAAAGTAATTTCATAACGTAAAGATATCTGTCACTGTGATGGCGATCTGTGCTTCGCTTCGTTCCCAAGTTCCCAACTCCATTGCAAGTGAGAAGATCCCCTTATTGGGAGGGTGTGCGGAAGTGATTCGAAATTGAATTCTGAAATCTTGTTCTGCTCTCTAAGGATACTTCTAAGTATGATATCCTTGAAAAGCTTAGGAAAAAGTATTTAGTTTGCCCCCTTGCTGTTCCTGTCCTCTTCAAATGGACCCCCTTCAATGGATTCTACTGAGTGCCCGTTGGTGGTGTTCGAAAACAAACAACTCGCTGAAGTGTTGGGGTAGTGTGAAATCGAAGGAGACCATGTAGCTGTCCGCAGCAATCTTTTTCAATGCTGCAGTGTACGAAAAAAAGAAACCAACGCTGTTCCCACTCCCATTCCTTATCACAAAATCACGTAATCGGTTGGTTTTTTTCTTTTCTTTTCTTTTTTTTTTTTTGCGTTGTTGAATCAGATTTCTATTTACTTCTGTTTTTCGTTAATTCCGTGGACGCTATTAATTGGACTTTTCAAAAGAAGAAAGAATTTTTTTTTTTTTTTTTTTTTTTTTGTTCGTTTTTTTTCCGAGTCTCCCACACCCGCCCGCTTGGTTCTATCAATCAGCAAGTTGTTGCTGACTACTGCGCAGATTTAAGTGTTGTAGTTTCCTTTTGAATTCACTACTAACGTTTCTTTCAGCACAGCGTGTTAACAAACATTGAAACAGAAGACTTTGATTTTAAAAATAATTATTAAACAGGAGTTTAATAATATGATAAATTTATACACAGTACTGGGCGTTGATAAATCAGCCAGTCAAAAAGAGATCGAAAAAGGTTATCGTCGTCAGGCATCACTGTTCCACCCTGACAAGGGAGGAAACGCAGACAAGTTTGGAGAAGTAAGGAAAGCTTTTGATACTTTAAACGACCTTCCAAAAAGAGTAGAATACGACCTCGAGTTAAGTGCTTTTGAAAGAGAAGGAGATATCGAGCCAAGTGATACCGTAGCACTGGTAACATTCGAAGGGGATCCTGAAGGACACAAACTGACTTGTCGGTGTGGTGGGGAATATTTTATTTCAACCTCAGAACTCGACGATATCCGCTCTGAGGCGGATACTAACAGTGTTGTTGTTGCGTGTGATACCTGCTCATTATTAATAAATGTAACAATGTGAGTACTGTAACAGATTTCCCTAACTACTCATCTGGTCTCGTGAGGTGTATTTTCAATAATGCTGACGTGCAGCAATCAAATAGTCATTGAACGGTAACGTTGTTTATGTTGTTTTTGACTCTAGCCCATCTTTTGTACATTTATTTAATACTTTGTTCAACTATTCACTCGTCACCCTTCAGCCAATATAATAATATGACTGCCCAAGTAGGTTACAGCACTGAACCAACATACGATCCAGCCAACCCTCTGCAGTGGGTTGTGGACAGGGAAGGTCTCGTTATTATTCAGAAACCTGACTGTTGTGCCAGACAGAAGTTTAGGATCTTTGATTCTCATGGTGCTAAGAGGCAAGTCATGAGAACGGATACTAAATTCTCATGTACTGCTGATTGCTGTCCAACTGATGCAGCTGTTTATATTTCAGGAGCAGATGGCAGAGAGACGAAGACTCATAAGATTGTATCATCCGATAGTGGATGTATTCATCCTCTTTGGAAGTTCCAGACAGACGGAGGCAAGCAACTTGCGAGTAGTTCTTTGAGGAATGGTTTTTGTGATGTGTGTGGCTGTCCACCGCCTTTGCAGATGAAAGCAACAACTGGAAAGAGCACTTTTTACACGAAACCGAAAAATGAACCAAAGTGTTGTGATGGAATGATGTGTCCAGGTACACGTTATGACTTTGACGTCGTTAGGTCATCTGGAAGTGTTGCAGCGAAGGCAGCAAAGCTTCCACTTCAAACCCTGTCCAGTTACTTCTTAGGAATGAACAACTATTCCATTGAATTTAGTGATCCGAAAACAACAACAGAAGAGAGAGCAGCAATGATTACAATGATTCTCGCTGCTGACTTCCACTTTTGGAAACCGAGGGGTGACAGTGCTAGCTAAGTCTGGTGAAAAATCTTTTTTTTAATTTTATAAAATCCTTTACGAATTATTGATTGATCGGATTTGATTTGATTTTTTATGTATTTATTTTGTGATAACTTGCTGACTTTCTGCATAAAACGGAAAAATAGAAAATAGAATAAAAAGAAATTGCTCTCCAAAACAAGGGATATCAACTTCTCTGGATTTAGTTCTTTCATAAAGTAAGTCTTGAGGCCTCGTATCGTAGGGGGGTTCCCTGCACCGCGTGGCTTCAGAACTAAATTATATGTAGGTAACCTTGGGGAGTATTAATTTGTAATGTCGGGACGGATTCCACAAGTGTATTATGCAGCAGTAGAACAACGTGTTTTTTTATGACTTTTTTTTTTTCTTTCTTTTTTTTTTTTTTTATATTTTGCACACATATTGTAGAACTTGAAAATACTTTTTACTAAAACATTTCTTCTAAAAACACGAACTCTCTTTCTACTTCTTATTACTATTTTGAGTAATTATTCGATTCGCCTTTCAGCAGGTGTGCATAAGATACAGCGTTACTAAATTGTGTAAAATGGTGTGTTTTCTCCCCGTTTGTTTGTTAACAAAGATGATTATCTGTTGATGATGTTCTTCATTTTAAAAAAGAAAAAAAAGGTAGTCGCCATTCACAGCGGGTTAACGCGATCGCTGAAATAATTAATACTGTCATTTTTCTTTCCTCTTTTTAGTCTCCAAGAAGCCCCAACGTTCGACATAAATTTAAAATATTGCGCACTAAGTACCTCTCCTTTCTCCTTTTAATAATTTGATGAATGTTACACGTGTTTAATTTGACTTTTTTTTCTCTTCCCTCTTTTTTTAGCTGTTTCTGATTACTTACTCACTGAATGATGTTTTACAGAAAACAACTCAAGCTCAATAGCCAAGTCTTGCCGTAGATTTCTAGCTGATTAAACTGATCCTCCTCTTCCCCAATCTTTTTTGTTCAGGCAAATTGCCAAACCAAAAAAGCTGTTCATCTGTTTAGCAAAATAATTAGTTTCTTTTAATTTGATCATCAGTTGGTGATAAACTTTACTTTCATCACAGGAATTGATAACGAGACGTACATAAGAGGGAGTAGTAGATTAACACTTCGATACTTTTAAAAACAACTAATTGGATTGGTGATAAACTTTACTTTCATCCTCATGGTTTCTAACTGAATTCTGGATAACGACCTTAATTTATTTAAGGTGAGCTCCGCTATGTAGTTTACTACTGATTTTTAATACTTTTTCATTGGATCAATATACTATTATTATTATTTTGGGGATTGATTGATGTTCTTTTTATTGTTTTAAGTTAAAAGGGGATCACAAAAACCATAATTAGTGGTCACGTGCGATATGTTTCCGTAACAGTTCCTCATAACAAGGCTTTGGTTGTTTTTGTTGCTTTTGTTAGTTCTTATCCTTGGGAAGTTAATATCCGTAGCTGTTCAAAGGAAGTGTTTACAAACAGAGTAGAGCCGTAATAGTATTTTATAGGAAATTACAACCACAGAATATGTTGCACTGTTCAGGAATGGAAGCTGCTTTTCAGTTTTTCGTTATTACTTTACCGCGGTTTGGAACACTTCAGCAAGATTAATAAATCTTTTTTTCTTTCAGTAGATTACAAAAAAAAAACAAGCAAAAATAACAACAATGCAAGTTTTCGTGACGTGTCCGGATTTAGGATTCCCTGCGGTGTCAGTCACAGTTGGTGCTGATTCTGTTGTGAGCGACGTGTTGACGGCAGCGGCTGGCGAGTGGGATGTGGATCTGGAGGAAGTTGAACTGTCGTTCGCTGGTGATGCCCTTTGCGACAGTGATCGGCTAGCAGATCATGGAGTGGGTGCAAACAGCGAGTTGGAAATATGGGAGAAGCTGGTTCGGATCTTCGGTAAATGTTGGTTTGTTGATGACAGAAAAAGGGAGAAGCTGCTTCTTTGGATCAGAGACCACATTACGGAGGATTTATGTCTGGACACTCACACATTCTCGGTGGATGGTTGCCTCACTATTGACAGGGAGTTGCTTCCTTCAGATGCAAAACGGATTTCATTCCGCCATTCAAATTGCAATAGCACGGTCATCTCACAGGTTACTGCTATTGGAGATAACTTCTTGCGTAATTGTTCACAAATCACTTCTCTTGACCTTTCCTGTCTTGGTAGTGTCACTAGTATTGGAAATTATTTCTTGTTTAAATGTACAGAAATCACTTGTCTTGACCTTTCAGGTCTTAGTAGTGTCACCAGTATAGGAAATGATTTCTTGTGTGAGTGTTCACAAATCACTTCTCTTGACCTTTCCGGTCTTAGTAGTGTCACCAGTATTGGATATAATTTCTTGTGTGAGTGTTCACAAATCACTTCTCTTGACCTTTCAGGTCTTAGTAGTGTCACCAGTATTGGATATAATTTCTTGCGTAATTGTTCACAAATCACTTGGGTAACGAAACTCGGATAGCGCGCCTCCTCGTGGTGTTACCTGGATGCACCTTGTGTGTAACTAGAGTGCTGACGTATTGTTGTTGTTGCTGTGTATTCTTTTACCCCCGTTTTATTTTCCGGTAGCCTAACCTTTAAAAAAAAAGGACAACATAGCAGAAGGTCAGGTGATCCGGCCCGGGATACTCAGGCACCCAGAGCTCACAGGGGCCACCGGGTTTTTATTTTTTCCTTAGTGGCATGATTTCCCTTTACCCCCATTTCCTTCAAACTTCCCCCGTTTAGTCTTTTCACGCATGGGGGGATTATAAGTTCAGGTCGCCTGAAATGTATTAACAGTATCAGCCCCGCGAGTTACTCGGGGAGCTCCCATGCAATGTGTGGAGAAAGAGGCCATCCCTCCCCCTACCTCTCTGCTTTACTACGTCGTTTTTTGTGTGTGGCATTTCTTTTCTTATATTCTTTTCTTTTCAATCTTGTTCCTTCACACGCAGTTGTTCGAGCGGTTGTGAACCACCTTGGGTCTCTTACGGTCTCCAAGCTACTGTTGTGCGAAGAAACAAATCTGTTGGTGCGGTGGCCTTCCGACGCCACCTGGACCGCAACTCGTTCACAGTGCCCTACCCGGTTCTCCACCGGACCGCCTGAGCGACGGGATCCATGGGATTCAAACCCCTAAACACTGGTTAATTTTTTTTTAATTGTTCACAAATCACTTCTGTTGACCTTTCCGGTCTTAGTAGTGTCACCAGTATTGGAAATCATTTCTTGCCCGAGTGTTTAAAAATCACTTCTGTTGACCTTTCAGGTCTTAGTAGTGTCACCAGTATTGGAAGTAGTTTTTTACATTATTGTCCACGAATCACTTCTCTTGACCTTTCCTGTCTTGGTAGTGTCACCAGTATTGGAAATAGTTTTTTATATCATTGTTCACGAATCACTTCTCTTGACCTTTCAGGTCTTAGTAGTGTCACCAGTATTGGAAGTGATTTTTTAGATTACTGTCCACAAATCACTTCTCTTGACCTTTCCGGTCTTAGTAGTGTCACCAGTATTGGATATAATTTCTTGCGTAATTGTTCAGAAATCACTTCTCTTGACCTTTCAGGTCTTAGTAGTGTCACCAGTATTGGATATAATTTCTTGCGTAATTGTTCAGAAATCACTTCTCTTGACCTTTCAGGTCTTAGTAGTGTCACCAGTATAGGAAATTATTTCTTGCCCGAGTGTTTAAAAATCACTTCTCTTGACCTTTCAGGTCTTAGTAGTGTCACCAGTATTGGAAATTATTTCTTGTTTAAATGTTCAGAAATCACTTCTCTTGACCTTTCAGGTCTTAGTAGTGTCACCAGTATTGGAAATTATTTCTTGTGTGAGTGTTCAGAAATCACTTCTGTTGACCTTTCAGGTCTTAGTAGTGTCACCAGTATTGGAGGTGATTTTTTATATTATTGTCCACAAATCACTTCTCTTGACCTTTCAGGTCTTAGTAGTGTCACCAGTATTGGAAATGATTTCTTGTTTAAATGTTCAAAAATCACTTCTGTTGACTTTTCCGGTCTTAGTAGTGTCACCAGTATAGGAAATTTTTTCTTGTGTGAGTGTTCAGAAATCACTTCTGTTGACCTTTCAGGTCTTAGTAGTGTCACCAGTATTGGAAATAATTTCTTGTTTAAATGTTCAGAAATCACTTCTGTTGACCTTTCAGGTCTTAGTAGTGTCACCAGTATAGGAAATTATTTCTTGTGTGAGTGTTCAGAAATCAATTCTGTTGACCTTTCCGGTCTTAGTAGTGTCACCAGTATTGGATATAATTTCTTGCGTAAATGTTCAAAAATCACTTCTGTTGACCTTTCAGGTCTTAGTAGTGTCACTAGTATTGGAAATGATTTCTTGTCTGAGTGTTCACAAAGCACTTTTCTTGACCTTTCCGGTCTTAGTGATGTGAAGGAAATTGGTGAGCGCTTCCTCGATAATTGCAGCGCCCTGAATACTGTTCAGCTGCCTCAAAATAATAGAGCTCTCTTTGAACGGTCTGTTAAATGTAAAGTGTTGAATTGATTCTTGGTTGTCATTTATTTTTTGTATTTTTGTTTGAAATATTGTAAAGTACTGAAAAATTATTGTTCGGATGGGAAAACAATAAAATAGTTTTATGTTTCCCAATTTCCGTGTTAGTTTAAGTTAAAGCCATTTTCCTTTTTTTTTTTTTTGTAGTTCAAAATAATTTAAAAGAAATCCACGAAGAGCTAACAATTCTCAGAAAGGAGGAACTCCGTCTCGATACGGAACAAGCAAAAGTAGATTTGTTTCATACTCAAGTGAATTCATTAAAACCTAGACTACGAAAGTTACTTCAAAATGATACGATTACAAATTAAACGGAAACGAGAAAAAAAAAAACACGAAAGGAACCTTTTTCCATTCTCCTCTTCCCCAATCTTTTTTGTTCAGGCAAATTACCAAACCAAAAAAGCTGTTCATCTGTTTAGCAAAATAATTAGTTTCTTTTAATTTGATCATCAGTTGGTGATAAACTTTACTTTCATCACAGGAATTGATAACGAGACGTACATAAGAGGGAGTAGTAGATTAACACTTCGATACTTTTAAAAACAACTAATTGGATTGGTGATAAACTTTACTTTCATCCTCATGTTTTCTAACTGAATTCTGGATAACGACCTTAGTTTATTTAAGGTGAGTGTTCCGCTACTTAGTGTAGAAATTACAGAGAAAGCATTTCAGTTCACCAACTTCTAGTGACTTCAGGGAAGTCTCTTTGTCAATGCTCATTATCAGTGAAAACGAGTTGGATGCCTTCAATTCGCTCATTTCATTAAAGCCATTGACACTCTGGGTAGGTCCTTTCTATTTTTTACTGGGGATTCTCTTGGTTTTGCCCCCCCCCCCCCATATTCTTTTGTGCAAAGACCTGCAGTATCCCAGATAAATCTTTTCGTATCGTATCAAAGGTCCCCCCATAATGATTCATGAGGTACCTCGAACAAAACGATGGATATTAAGTATGTTAACTCTAGAAAATCACCGGCACCGTATACGGCAACCACAGACATGTCAATAGAACTTTCTGGTATCCTGAAGGCATTTATGTCACTGGTTAAGAAAGTCGAAAGAGATAAGTATGATGCGACTAATATTAGAAAATACTTCATCGTTGACAATGTTGATGAAGTTGCAGAATACATCAAAAGCAACTATTCATCCCTCCAACAAAATAGAGTTAGTACGTTTGACTTCTCGGATATGTATACAAACTTACCACATGAGAGAATTAAAAACGTTATCAACTCACTGATTAATGAATACATGGATGATAATATAATGGTCAGAGATAAAAGAAGCGGCACCAGTAAAAACTTCTATCTCGCGAATGAATACGAAGAAGACGTGCAAGTTGCTTATGGAAAGGATAAAATGAAGGATTTATTAAATCTGATACTTGCGAACTCGTATGTTAAAAACGGAGAGCATATGTTAAGACAATGTCATGGTATTCCGATGGGTTCACAATGCTCGCCTCATATCGCTAACTTATACTGTTTTGGTATAGAAAAGAATTGGGTAAATAACATTACATCCCATTATTGAGTGCTGCTGTTGATAATAAAGTCATATTTAGATATATTGATGATTTTCTCATCTTCAGTAAAGACGAACGCCGACTGAAGAATATCAAATGTCATACACAGATACATCAATGGGTCGTAATGATGTGGTATTTCTGGGTACGAGAATTAGGTTCGAAGAACGACCAAGGGGACACCCTTTCGTTCGGCTATCTATATGGGACAAAGAGAATCTCTTTAATTTTAGGCCCATCAAATACACAAGTTCTGCATCCAATGCTCCAAAGAGCCTCGGTCCTGGCATATTAAAAAGTGCATTATACAGAGCTGCAACGAACATTAATAATGATTTCGATCTGTATTTGGAAATAGAAAAAGTAATCTACAGATTACGCAGCCGAGGTTATTCCAAGAACAGTCTGTTCCCACAGTTCAAAGACTTTGTTCTGGGAACATACTGGGACTTTCCAAAACAAAGGGATAGCCTACACCATCATTTTTTCGAAACTAACCGAAGATATGATAACGGAAAATCAGTTACAGCTGAAAAAGAAACAATTCAGCAGCATTACAAGGTTATTGGTAGAAATGATATCTACAACCTCCTTCTTAACAAAGGTATTCCATATGCTAAGCTGAAGAGGAGTGACAACACCATGGTTACTACATTCATAATAGCCAGCCAAACGATGATTAAAAATGTTGCTGGATGTGAGAAATGTAAAGCCAATGTCAACGAAAATACCGAGACGCTGATTAACGAACTGAGTATTAAATACCGCGTTGGTATCTTTAAAACAAATAAATTCTCCAATGAATTTAAGAAGATAATTCCAATCAACGTGAGTATCTTATCTTATGATAAGGGCAAGACAACACGTGAGGTAATCAACAGAGACGATGAACATGATTGCCACATGTTGATCGGATGTACACCAGGTGGGTACTACTTTCCAATTACGGAAATGTACAATGACACTGACATCCAAAACTTGTTCTTCAAAGATAGTACGTAAGAGTCCACTACAATGACTACAAACGGAGATGAAGAATGTTGGGATATTAATAATATTGACAATAAATTTCCAACTTCCCTACACTGCAAACCAGCAGAAGGCTTACAGAGTGGTGAATGTGGATGGGCAACCATTAACTTTATGGCTGACCATCTTAAAATGGAGAGTGAAAATATCACAAATGTTCAAGATACAAGATCAACTAGCTATACAAGAAAAAAAATGTTTAAACAATATAGAAATGTTCAAATATGATGCAAATGGATGGTTCCATCAACTGGTCTTATATGAAACAATTAGAATTCACTTCTCACTCAAAACTACGCACATTACAACACGTGAAACCCTAGATAAGGTTCTAGATGAAGTATTGAAACAAAATTTAAAACGTATACCATTTCTTATAATCTCACAAAGAACACCATATACACATTATATACTCTTCATTGGAGAGGAAATGGAATACAAAGGTTTTGATATTATCAAATCTACAGACAGTTGTGCTGAAATAGAAAACGTAGTTAAAAGATTTCCACTGGATAAATTCGAATATCATGCTGTGATGCATTCGTCTGAAGATATCCCTCCTGTTGATTTCGAATCATTTATTCTTCCTGTAAAAACACATCAAAAGAGTTCAACTACCAAAGTTACAAATGAACAGAATGACGATGTACAAATGGAAGATAACAATAATGCAAATAAAGTGACCCAAGACGACGATGTTACAAAGCTACAAGAAATGATTTCGATACTTGAACACGACAAACCGATGGCAGGAAAACAGAAACCGAACGACACCCAAGTCATAGACAAGGATAATACGGTACAACTGGTTCCAATCCAAAAGACAGCTTCCAATGAGACTAAAAAAGCCACAGTGTCAACAGAAACAGTTCATGAGCCGATAACTATCAAGAACACAAAGGCCGCAGCTTCAGCTAAGACAATGCAAGAGCCGAAGACTAACACAAAGACCAGCCTCAACAAGGCCGAAGATTATTACTAAAGATAAAAAGGCGACAACGTTAACAAAGATAGTTCATGAGCCGAAGACGATCACAAAGAATAAAGAAGTCATAGCTCAAGGAATGAATAATATTGTCAATACGGTTCCAAGGAAATACTTTCCACAACTAAGTACATCAGATCGGATTAAGATGATAGACACAATGTTAAATATGAAATACACCAATAGAGGTACTCATATTATAAAAACCGAACCAGTATGGAACTTTGAAATTAAAAAGTTAGATACGGATGTACTAATGCTATCCCCGGTGAGAGATACACAATTGTTATCTCCGGAAAAGTAAGTTCGAAACCATGTATTATTCCAACTGTTCCAAACATGACAAAATGTCATACACCACTTTATGACTCACCTGCGGATATTACATACCAAACCATGACAATATCACCACCGGATACCCATGTTGGGGCAAATCAAATTAAAGCCATCTCACCACCGGATTTCAATACCCCGGAACATCGTTATACATTTATGGATACACCAATGTTGACTAACGCCACGGCACCTAAGACAGAAGTGAAACATCCTGTAAAATACAACATTAGGACTCCTACTTTAAAGAAAGTAGCCCAAGAGCCTAAAACATGTTGAAACGGTCATAATCGAGAGTTGATTCGTAATCTCTCGATGGAAAGACAGGATAATAAGATAGTTACAACATACTATCTCACTCCACTTAGAACAACAACACCTGTAATAGTTGCAACTAATGTTACGAGATATGAAGTTACAAATGAAAAGATTAATGAGAATAATAAAGTTATCTCGGTAATCAAGGACAGAGAGACAACCAATATGCGATCTATCAAGAAAACCGGCAAGTTAATAACACAAACGGTTCATGTCAAAAATCCGTCTGTAGAGGAAACGCCGAAGAAAGTTAAAAACAAAAGATTAAATTCTCAAAGTCCGATACAAATAATTCAATTCAATAAATATCTGAACAAAGGCAAGGGAAACAAGGAAGAAGATAAAATTGAAACGAAAACATTACAAAAGATAACTTTAGAAGAAGTCAAGGAATGGATGACTACAACGGTCAAAAGTAAACAGAAGTCGAAGATTATTAAGAGGGTGAACTCACAAAGTCCTTTAAGGCCACTTCTCAGAAAATGTAATCAGAAAAGGAGAAACAAACAGGACGATGAAGCCACGCTGGAACAAAAAAGCGAGACGGACAAGACGAACAGCCCGCAACGCTCATCAACACCAGAGCTTCACGACTTCGAAGATGAATCAGACTTTGACAATTAGTTATCACACTTTCTACATTTATTGTAGAAGAGTGCTCCACTAGTAGTGCGCTACGAACTAGTAATAATGATATAAAGTTTTTTTTATATTTTAATAAAAGAAACAAAAGTAACTACACTCCAGTCCTGCAAACTGGAGTGCTTCAGTCTAAATAATTGATTGACTTACTTCTACACCATACTGATGATGAGAGAATAGAGGTAAGAGGTATATGGATTACTCTCAAAACCTAATAGTTACTTTAAAAGGCTAAGTTAAGCATCACCATAGTCACTGTATCCTTAACAGATGTTAAACCATCGCTATGTTACGCGATACAAAGCACTGTTATCCATCACATTGTTGATGACCACAAGTGTAGTGATTATGCTTAGAACGAAAGTAATTTTTTTTTTTTTTAATAAAATAAAGTTGTCGATCAGGCAGTAGTTCTACTGTTGATGTTTTTAATAATATTTTCATCTACACAGACGTCGCTTGGATGACTTACGGATTCGTATCAATATTATTGTTAGCAGTAAGCAGCATAAACTTTGATGAGATTCGTAGAATGAATTTTACGTTCGACGGCGTCAACAGTTCGAGAGAGATTACTCTCTCTGATGCGAATAGTTTAAAATATGGATTCTTGTTTGAAGCTGATATCGACATTAAAGGAGAAGGCATCCTGTTCGATATTGGAGTGGCAGAGAGACACTTTTACTGTGGAGTTAAAAAGGGATCGGAAACTTTGATATTTGCTGTTGCAGACTACAACGATGGTCGTCGATCTGTAATCGATCCGACGACAGGACCAATTGGGAACCACAAGTACAAATTAACAGTAAATGCTGATGGAAGAACGAGTATGTACGCAGACGACTCAAAAGTCGCTGCTGGACTATTAGGCTCTTTACCAACTGCGCCTTACATTTACGGCCACTTGGGAAGATCTATTTATAAATCTACTTCAGGGATGCGTGGGGTGGTGTACGAACCTAATTTTGTTCCTTTTTATTGGTCAGTTGATCTTCGCGATCCAAATACGAATCGTCGCCTCTCTGCCATCACTCTGGCAACTGGTCAGAGAATTGTTCAATACGCACCCCCGAATGACTTTGTTAATTATCTTTACTGTGACAGAGGTATTACAACTACTACTAACCAACAGAGTGATAGCATTCAGCGAGATTGTGATTTGTTTCCTGTAGCTGATAATTTGTTTGGAGTTGTTTGCAGCAACGTTTCTCATATAACTTTAGACTTTAAGAGATACGCAATGAAGGGTTTACCTGTTGAACAATCTGCTTTCAGTTATCTATTAACTAATAACAATACTGATGTAAAATCAATAGCTGCCGTTTCATTAGTCGGTGAGTCGGTGCTGGTGGCTGTGATTACACATGACTCAAAGTTAATGGCATTTAATGTGGCTGGTGATGATCTTGGGACAGAAATTATTCTTGAATTAGTTGACACCTATCACACGTACCACAGACCGCAGATTGCAAGAAATGGGGAAGTTGTTGTGGTTATGGCGACTTTCGAACTCTCAAGAATCGTTGTATGTCACGTAATTAACTACACGGAACGTGATATTGAAAAACATCATTCAGTCGACATAACTGACGAAGGAAGAGACGCATCAATAGCTTCACTGAGTGATGGTACTTTTGTCGTTTCCTATTTTAGCGGCAGTCTTGGTTTGTCCCTCAAGTTTTTGAATACGCAGGGAGAGCTTCAAACTGACCTCCTCACTCCTTTCCAAACGAGTGTTATGAAACAGCCGAGAGTGGTCGCGCTTCCGGGAAATTATTTCCTCCTCAACTACAATGTTGAGGATGTTGTAACAAATAGTATATTTAATAGCGAAAGGAAGTTACTTTATTCCAATATTTCGAACGCCAACATGGAACAGGCTAACGTTGGCCCAACTGGCGTGACAGGAGGCGAAGATGGCTATCTGTCGGTTTGGTTTTCTGAGAGGGCTGGGACGATAAATTTGAGGTATTCAACTTTTACAAATACCTTCGTTCCTACACCTCCCGCACAGACTAGTTTACCGACAACTGTACCACCGTTACCCCAGACTGCCACATCGACTCTTCCTATTACTATTACCTATTCATCTACTATTCCCACCACTACCATCATAGAAGAAATCCCTCAGTTTCGACAGAATGAGTCCTCTTTCTGGTGGATCATCTTAGCAGTTCCTCTCGGTGGCTGTTTAATTATTTCTATTTTGTGTTTTGTCAAATTGATTTTGCTCAGACAAAGCAAGGTGCAAGAGGTAGGTCCCTTGGAACCTTTTATTGAATACCCTGAGGAATTAATAAATATGGAAAGTGAATCGATCAGTCCTGAGAGTCCGCTTGCTGGACTCAACCCTGATCATGAAATTATTTGGACGGACTTAATTCAACTGAGGGAAGTGGGCAAAGGGAAATTCGGGAGTGTTTTCTCAGCGAGATATGTTGTGACTCAGGAAATTGTAGCTGTGAAGCACGCACGGGAAAACACCGATTTTGCCACTGAAATTTCGAACCTTTGCAGCTTTCGTCAGCGAAATATTTTAAATTTTTACGGCTGGTCTCTCCAGGAAAACCGTTTGTATCTCGTCACTGAATACTGTGAGGGTGGAGTACTCGGAGACTGTATCCTACCGAAGAAGGAAATTTTAAAAAAGTTAGTTGGTATCGCTCAAGCATTGCTTTATATTCATAGTAGAGGATTCGTTCACATGGATGTGGCCGCAAGAAATGTGTTAATCGACTCAACGGGAATCTTGAAACTCGCGGACATGGGGCTCTTAAGTCAGAATGGTGAAAGTTCATTGCGCCAACTCAGCGTTCCATGGTGTTCACCTGAAGTTCTGACTACGAGAATTGCCTGTAAAAGTAACGACATTTGGTCTTTCGGATGCCTAATATTCGAAGTCTTGTCTACGAAGTTTCCGTACAGTAGTTTTCTTGAAGACAAATCATTGGCTCCATCAGAGCGACTTCGTGTTATCGCTTCAGAAATAATTGGCGGCAATCTCCTTCAGAAACCTCGAAGTCTCTCACCCTTGGAAGAGTGGGTGTGGGATGAAGTTGCTGTGCAATGCTGGAAGTCTTCTGGAGATCAAATATCTCTCACTAACATCATAACTCGTCTTCGTAATAGCGATCATGGTTTCTATGGAGAAGGTCAGTTTTACTGTTACGATAATAATGTTCAAGAGATTTGTAATAATCCATCTCAGGGGGAAGGGATGGAAACAATCTCAACGAGTTGTTTATTCCCAACAGTGGGCGATTCGACGTCGACTTTACTTGCTGAATAATGTTTAATTCCTTTCACTGTATTGGATCTGAAACTGTTTGTAATTAACCTTCACGATCACTGCTGGGATTATTTTTTATTGTTGTCTCATTTGTTTCAATTCAGTTGCTTTATCTTTGCGTTTTTTGTTTTTATTATTTCAGCTACTATACAGTACTCGAAAAACACTTCTGCTTTTAAAATAGCTCTTTTTGAACTTTTTTTTTTTTTTGAATTCTTTATCCCATTTCATTGATTTCTTGTTTACCGATTCGAACCCCCCCCAAACGTGTTTTTATCCCATTTCCCTAATAGTGAAATAAACTGTTGTTGGGGTGACACTGCTTGAATTACCTGAAATAATTTATTTTATTTGACTAACGGAATAGTCTAACCCAGCTCACGTTCCCTGTTAGTGGGTGAACAATCCAACCCTTAGACAATTCTACTTGTCTAGGTTAGGAAGAGCCGATATTTGGAAGTTCACTTTATTGAAAGAACAGACTGCTAGCTGTTTGAATCTTTCGTCTGGGATTTAAATTTTCCTTACCATTACAAACCTCTCATTGCCTGTCAACTGTTCTTTAGATTCACAAACAGTCCTTAACGTCATTCCCAACAGGCAATTTTAGAGATGAAATTCACATCGCTTGCGGTGCTCAGCACAGCAGCACTGTCTGTGTCAGCATGGAAGACGGAAGTAACAATGAGAGACGGATTCAATTTGAGCACTGTAGTGAGCTGCAACATTTATGATAACAAACAACGAACTGTAATTTATGATACAAGTACTTATGGACACACCGGGTTAGAAGAACTTGCGGAGGCCTATGCTGATGCTCTCGGAGATGACTTCTGTGCCGTGAAGCAGGACATGCGAGGAAGCGGAGAATCGCAGGGACAAGACTTCACGTTGTGGAGATCGCAACCAAATGACAGCTTCGATACATTTGCATGGATCGCTAACCAGTCATGGTCGAACGGTGACGTGTACCAAGTCGGAATTTCTGCTGACGGTTTGGGAACGTACGCGAGCGCTTTGTCTTTTTCACCACATCTTAAAAAGCAATATATCATTTGGGCATCAGCTGATCCTTATACTTTCGTCTTCCCTGGTGGCGCTTTCAGAGAAAACTTGGCGGACGGTTGGTTGAAAGATACCTTTCCTAAGCAGTGGCCAAGACTACTAAATGAATCTATGTCACAGGAATCTCCAGGAGAGTGGTGGGATGTTGTAAACAAGACTGGTAAGTGCGATGAGATTGCCGGCAGGTACCCAGCTGTCCTTCTTGCGGGTTGGTTCGACATCTTTATGAATGGAGACTTGGAAGGATTCCCTTGCTATAACAAGGGAAATCCTGAAAAAAAAACTCACATGGTAGTAGAACCATGCGGTCACTGCCTTGGATATGGATGTCCGATTTACGCAGTTGCAGAAACTAACACAAGTTTTGCGTGGATGATGGCATTTGACTTGTTTAAGGGAGTTCCATTGTCACCGCAACTAAAGCTTCTCACTTTCTACGTACTGGGTGCAGGAAAGGGGGATGAACCTGACAAATCAGCTCCTGGAAACTACTGGACCACGATGGATGATTGGCCTACTCCGCAGTACACTAAATATTATCTAACAAAAGACTACCGTCTTTTGGATACTATTCCTTCTGGACAGACAGTAAACTTATCATACATTTATAACCCAGAAAAGCCTGTCAAGACCCATGGTGGTAACAATATGTTAATGCCTTGCGGATCCCTAGTCCAGCGTGACGAACATCGCGATGACATTTTGGTTTTTACATCCAACGAGCTTACAGAAGACTTTGCAGTGACAGGTAAGATCATTGTAACGTTGTCTGTGTCATCAAACTGCACTGACACAGACTTTACTGCAAAGTTGACGGATGTGTATCCAAATGAGAAATCAATTTCAATTCAAGACGGAATCCTCAGAATGAGAAGAAGAAATGGAGTCACAGGTGGCGCAGACCCGCAGCTCATTACTCCTGGAGTTGTCTACGAGATCGATATCGAAATATGGACAACTAGTTACATCTTTGCTGCGGGTCACAAGTTCCGTATCGCTATTTCGTCATCAAACCACCCGCGTTTTCTTCCAAACAGGAACGATGGTCTTCCAATCACTCAGAATGGTACCTCACTGATTGCCCAAAACACTGTCCATATTGAGGGCGTTCAGTTGTCGCATGTCACGATGCCTGTGGTTCAGAAATCTCAACTCCCTGAAATTAACCCAAATGAAATTGAAGAGCAGTGGATGCAGAAGCAAACCCCTGCAGCACTGAAAGCATTTGATAAATTCAAACAAAACAAGAACAACATCAGACGTGCTGGAAAGGACTTCGCTCGCGAATACGACGCACAAAACTAGGTTTCTCTTTTCCCTGCCTTTTTTTTCTTTTGTTTTTTCTTTCATTTCTTAGGGTCGACACTGGGTCGAAACATCCGACTCGGATGATGATATTGATTTAAACCAGTTCGACAAACCTCTTGTCCCTTTAGAAATCCCCTCGTGAGCAATATAACTTCATTGAGGTGGTAATTTGTTTTTCACTTCAATAAGTAGAGATGCATTCATCGAAATTTGCGGTTAAATCGATTTCCACCCCAGAAAGTGGTCCCTTAGTTCTTAAGGTTGGTTGGCCACATTTCCAGTTGCATCTTTTTTTTGAAAAGTCTGCATCTTCCACCTAAGAGACCCTTTAAAAAGAAGGCTCAAATCACTTCCCTTCACATCCCTTCCCGTCGAACGTTATCTTGTTCTGTGTTTAGTGTGCCATCACATTAAGAATAACAACATAAGCCGACCGCTTATGTTATTATTGTTTTGTTGCAATTTTTTTTTATTTTTTTTATCCGAAGGGGATTTGTGTGGAATAGTCTCGTTAACTGTGCATCCCTTGAATGAAATTAATTTCCCTTTCTTTGCCTTCTAAACAACCCTTTTTTTTAAAACAG
The DNA here is from genome assembly GCA_964019425.1 of Flectonema sp. DT1601. NCBI lineage: Eukaryota > Euglenozoa > Diplonemea > Diplonemida > Diplonemidae > Flectonema > Flectonema sp. DT1601. The sequence goes on along the minus strand of OZ025851.1, from coordinate 41,655 downwards.
CATTATATAAAATGCGTGTAGTAAACCTGTTAGCAGATAAACTTGTAGATCATGCTGATATGGACACATTATTTATCCAGCTCTTGGGATACCCAGATTGGTGTGAGTACAGAGCTCGAACAGCGACAAGAAGAGTTGAGAGTTGGAATATGCGCCAGAATCCCCCAGAGAAGCTGAAATTTGTGGAAGATATGGCAATCGTAATGATGCGACTTATTCAGTCGTCAGAGAGCGAGCGAGTAATTCCAATGCAATTATTTATATGTATGTACGAGGGAGAAGAAAGCTGTCCCTCTCACTGCCATGACTGCAGGCAGGCAACATTATCCATCGGGGCTGAGAGGCACATGATTGTTAACAGCAAGAGAATTCTTCTGCAACACGGAGATATGGTCACTCTGAATGGCGAGCGACATGGGGTGCCAAAGAGCAACGAAATAGGTGGAAAGGAGCCTCGAGTTAGTCTCAATTTATTTTACACCATTCCTTCCGAGGAAGCCGCGGCTTCAGTCATACCGAAGACGTCAAAAAGGCGCCTCCAAACACCAAATTCTCGTAAGGAGCAAAAAACATGAAGGAAAGAAACTAGGTTTTTCGGCCTTTTTATTTCCTTCTGTTCATTCGTAACGTCAGGTTAAATCTCATGAATTGTTTTGGTTGGTTCTAACTAGTCAAATACATCGCAATCCGGTTTGCAAAGGCATATTTGTGAACTTACCCCAGGGCCTGCGCTTTATGTAATTCTTTAAATGAAAAAATTGAGGGAGCTTTTATGTTATTTTCTTCTTCAGGGTTATTTTCTTCTCCACGATGGTCAGATTTTGCAACGATATGTTCAAAACATTGCGATTGATATCGGGACACCAGAAAGCCGTTGTTGGGATGAAAACGGTTGTGGACAAGAATGGGATTATAAGGAAGGAGAAAGTAGACTACGTTCGAATTGTGAATTCGATAGAGGAAGTTGCGATGCAGAAATTCCAAAGTAGGGTTGGAGAGGATGACGACGCTGCATTAAAAGAGCTGTGGATAAAACTTAATGAAGAAGAACGTGAAATCTATCTTACTGTCGCTCGCAATGAAGTTAAATGTGAGTTTGCGCCTCTTAACGAGAGGAAAGATACGCACTTCCTCAAGTACGTTGAAGAGATGGAAGTAGCCAACAAGTTTTACAATGATGAGCGCCTTCAAGCAGGTTGGCGTCTCCGTAGGAAACAAGAAATTGGAAAAGTCCGAAGGTTTCTGCAACTCCACAGCAGGATGGTTAGAGACGGCGAAGAAACTCATGTTTCGTTTAAAGGCCTTCTTGAAGCTTAAGAAAAAGAAATCCCTGTTCCCACCTTACTTGATGCAACCCAACTTAGAGGGATACCGTGATCTAGATTTAGTAGAGTGTCAATGCTGCGTACTGTGTTCATTATTTAGTACTCAATTTGCTGTTATTTCCCTCCCATCAAATTACCTCCCTGAAAAAAAAAAAGAAGAAAAAAAAAAAAGTTGCTATTTAGATTTGAGTGATTTATTATTTTATTTTAGATGCTTATTGCTATAGCATTGTTATTTTCAAAGATGCTGAAGATAATTTTTATTTATCTCAATTTAGCCTTGTTGACAACAAAAATGTCTGGTGCTTCAGCTATTATAATCGGAGGAACTGGTAAAATAGGAAAAGAATTGGTAAGGGAGCTCAGCAACTCGGAAAAGTTCGAAAAAGTGCGTGTCCTGGTGAGGAAATCGAGAGGAGCAGACTTTTATTCGTTATCTGAATGCGGCAAAAAGATAATGGAAGAGGTAGTGGTGGATTATGATAACCTGAATGCTGAAGATTTCAAGGGTTTTACTCACGGATATTCAACTCTTGGAACAACCAGAAAGGATGCAGGAAGTGCGGAGGCTTTTAAAAAGGTTGATTTAACCTATAATGTCAACAGTGCTAAGCTGATGAAACAAGGTGGGACAAGGCACATGCATTTGGTATCATCACAGGGTGCTAATGCAAACGGTTGGTTGCTGTACACAAAAACAAAGGGAGAGTGTGAGAATGCATTTCGCGATATGAATTTTGAATCTCTCTCTGTTTGGCGACCAGGCCTCCTTGCCGGTCGTGGCAGTGGTCGGGCAGTGGAATCAATTGGTAATGCCGTGACTCCAAATTGCTTTCGTGTTCACGTCCGAACCGTCGCCCGAGCGATGTATTACCGTAGCTTTAAGTCCGCAGACAAATTCCTAATCATCGAAAACGCCGCAATTAAAAAGGGTGTTGAAGAAGCTGGAGGTAAGGACGCGCTTTTTGATAAGATTTAATTTCAATTCAAAAGCACGCTCTACAATTCAGAATTCAGAACCCTTTCCCTTTTGCAGTGTTGAAGACACCGCTAAATTTGTTTAAAAAGAGAAAATTAAACTTCTATTTACATTTTTTTTGTTTTTTTTTTTTTTTTACTGATACTATCGTAATCCTCTTTATTGATTTGCAAGATACTCATACATTTTTTGTGGTTTGCAGGTTATACATGTTATAAATATGTAAATATGCCATTTTTGATTAATTCAGTTGAATCGATTCCGTAGGTTGGTTAGAGTAACAAGAAACCTGTTTGATCCTGTTGCCTGCCAGAGTTACGGATGATTTTGGACAGAGCCTCTGTGAGCAGAAAGTTTGTGCTTGGTGCAACTATGATCATTAAACACCTTCAGTTCTAATCACAACAGTGACCAACAAAGCAGGAATTCGTCGAATATTGCGAAGTTTTCGTTGGTAGTTGACAGGGCCGTGGCCAAAGTCACCAGTCCATATGTCATTCAAACCGACTTCACTCTATGTTGACCCTGCAGTTCACACAAACTATGGTACTGACACACCTGAACGTTCTTTTTGTTGTAAAGCTCCACAAAAATGTGGACCGCATGTACCATTCAGAAACAACGAAACTGGAGGAGAAAGAGAAAGACTACACTTCGATTGATTCAAACGACGTGATGTGAGAGTCTAATATTGAATGAACATACCCATGCTTGTTGCCGTTCGTTTCCCTAATGTTTGGCAATGTATATTCACACACGTTTCCCACAGTCAACACCAGCCCAAAAGAACCAAAAAAAAACCATGACGTCTTCATCAGAGCCAGAGTTAAGTTTCGAGGAACTGAGGGAGAAAGAGAAATCTATCGACTACCCGCAAACCAACACTCAGACTGGGAACTGCTAAGCGTTTTAAAATAAAATGCCGAAGGACCATTACTACGACTTTTCGGTCCCAGCAAGTATCGCCGAGAAAGCCAAGGACGATACTTGGTGAAGTGGGACGGATGAAGGTCTCCCTGGAGGCAAGGAACAGAAGGTTCCAAGAAGCGATGGGGCGGGACAGCATCTGGCATGATGACAGCAATTCGTCCCGCAGCACGGACTGTGTTCGTGTTGTTGACGTGCCTGGTCGAGGTCAACGCCGAGGCGGGGAAGGAGAGGATGAGAAGGCTGGGGACGATGACAGGCTCGGCACCCTCGGTTCCGTCGCCGATGACGGATGGAACAGGTGCGGTCTTCACAGAACTGGGCTTCGGGGACAAACCCCAGTTTGGAGCTACCGAGAGCTGAAAGTCGGTGACGGAGCAGCAGCAACAAAAGCAAGAACTGCAACAGAAGCAAATTTAGCAACAGCAATTTCAGCAGCAGAAGGCGGAACATACCGGTGCATGAGTACGGTTTTGGGGCAGATGGCGACAACGTTGCATCACTTGGTACCAAAGACGAAGGTTGTCGCGTTCCCGACACGCGGATCGGACAAAGGATTCGTGGTGGATCTCGACGGTGTCCTGGGATTGATTGGTAGGCGGGAGTCATTCTTTGTGCTCACACCTGAGCAATTTAAAGAAAAAGGTTGGTTGTTGGCCCATTGGAGTGCGGCGGTGCAGGTGCCATTGGAACAACGTGTGGGCTGGTTACGGGGGGGGGCGAGGTGACATGGAGATGGTGGGGGCCATCGGAAGAGGAGGTGATATTAACGTTCGCTTGTTAGTTGATAACAGTCATCAATACCTATACCGATTTTTAATCTTTTGGTTCAAAAAGTTAGATCCAATTGTAACTCATTTCTAGTTGTAAAAACACCTCCCGCGGGGCTCGAACCCGCGACCACAAGGTTAAGGGCCTTGCGCTCTACCGACTGAGCTAGGGAGGCTACGTTTTTTTTTCTTTTTTATTTTTTTTATTTTGTCACATCTTTCTTGTCTCTCTTTCATTTTGCTTTTTTTATATTCTGAGCACCAACGCTCTTCTTATTTTTTAACAAGACAAAGATACGCGTGCAACTGTCAGGAGTCCGTTAGAGGACCTCCACGGATCGGCAGCTCCTGACACTGTGCTTGCAAAGCGAGAGATCAACGTAAAGACGGTGGCCAAAGACCACTGGGTCACCTGCGAGCCGAAAGGGCCCTACGGTTGTCCTCATAGAACTAGGAGATAAGGAGAAAGAATGGAGAAGATGTATACTAAAAGATAATAGTATTGACTTGTTTAACTACAGCTGAGTGCTGTCAGGTTTGAACCCATTGCTCCATGTTCCATATGAATCCGGCAAGGGCATGCAAGTTACGTGTAGCAAACATGAACGGAAGACTCAAGGCAGTCTTCGAGATTCTTGCTTCCTCAATAATTTCACCAATAGTTCCTTTTCGAATGTACATCAGCGCCGCAGCAGTGCATTCCAGTATCAGATGACGTGGTGAAGACTCCGTTCTTTGACAAAAGAGACACATCCGAGGAACTTCTTTAATTCTAAGTAAGTGATGAGATCCAGTCCTGAATCTAGCTATTCTAATTTCTGATGACCTCAGCATGTTGGGGGGGTAACGAGCAGCCTTGTAACCCCCAGTGGCTTCCAGGTATTGTCTCAGCATGACACGCTTGACAGGGGGCCTCGCAGTCTCAGCACCTTCAAGCATCCTGCCAAATAGCTTCCTACCGGTTTCGCGTGCAACCCTCGACTTGTGTGCAAAGAAGTCCATTTTTGAATTAACTGGCTTCCCATCCAAATCTTTAGAAGCTGCCTTAGCCAGTTTATCAGCCTTGTCGTGAGGATCAATCCCTTTTCTTTTTTATTTATTTATTTCTTTTTTTTTTTTTTTTTTTTTTTGGTTACACTCGTCTGTGCTTCCAGACTCTTTGTTTTTGTTCTTTTCACTTCTTTGTTTTGTCTTTCTTTTATACTTTCTTTTGATTTAAGTCTGACAAATTGGAAAACACGGGAAACATAGGTAGGCTCCGCCTGAGGACGTAAGAAGAGCGGCAACGGAAAAATAAGTGGTCACGCGTCCTTGAAATTGGACACATGAAGCTAATTCGGTTACCATTCCTACCATCGATAAGGAAGAAACAAAGAATCGAGCATATAACTAGAGCGGTGGTCAAAGACCACTTGAACAGCCCGAAGGCCTGCCCTCAAGAGAAATTTATAAGGAGAATAGGAGAAGAAGGAGACAGGAGTGTTGGAAGAGACACTGCGACAACACCGAAGGTGGTGTGCAGTTACCCAACCAGGAGATGATTGATAATGATGAAAATACTAAAAAATAATAACAAATTGATATTGGCGACTACATGTCACCTACTTTACTTCCAAAGTCTAAGGTTAGATGTCTGTTCCATCCACCTTATGATCAACGCGAGTGATGGAAGCCACGCCAAAGTGAAGAGAGCTTCAAGGTTAGGAATTTCGTTGGCAATAATAAGTTCTCGATCGCGATCCCACTTGCCGGTCAGTGTTGAGAAGCCCAGGATTTTGAACCTGGCCGAGTCGAGTTTGGGAGATTGACATCCCTGCAGCAGGTGAACCTGTGAGGACGGTTCGCCACAAAATGGGCAGTCGATCGTCTTGCGCCAGTTCTGAATTAGCGGGTGACATCCTGTCCGGAAGTTCGCTATCCGTATCTCGTCGGCTCTTTCCATCCCAGGAGGGTATTTAACGGAACGGCCTCTGATGAGGTGTTTGTAGCAGGTGTAACCACTCACGTTAAGCAGATCCTTTTTGATGCAGCGCTTAACATGTGATGATCGCGAGAAGTAAGTGCCTTTGACTAGCACAGGTCGGATGTTCTTGTTGTGCGCTGCTTCCTTTGCAAGCGCGTCAACTTCATCGTGAAACTCGATTCCAATGTGCGAGGGGATGAATTGCAAATGCACTTTCATTTCACACATGCGCAGGTATTCCAGTATCTTCAAGGACTCAGTATTCTTCTGTCTGCACCTTCCACCCAGCAGTTCATCCAGAAGGGATTTTGAGTCCGTGAATATCCTTACGGATTTCATTGAAGAATCTTTGCTAAACACCGTTTTCAGATGTCTAGCCGCGTTCTTCAGTTTTTTTCTTTTTTTCTTTTTTTTTTTTTTGGTTACACTCGTCTGTGCTACCAAACTCTTTGTTTTTGTTCTTTTCACTTCTATGTTTTGTCTTTCTTTTATACTTTCTTTTGGTTTAAGTCTGACAAATTGGAAAACACGGGAAACATAGGTAGGCTCCGCCTGAGGACGTAAGAAGAGCGGCAACGGAAAAATAAGTGGTCACGCGTCCTTGAAATTGGACACACGAAGCTAATTCGGTTACCATTCCTACCATCGATAAGGAAAACAAAGAGTCGAGCATATAACTAGAGCGGTGGTCAAAGACCACTTGAACAGCCCGAAGGCCTGCCCTCAAGAGAAATTTATAAGGAGAATAGGAGAAGAAGGAGACAGGAGTGTTGGATGAGACACTGCGACAACACCGAAGGTGATGTGCAGTTACCCAACCAGGAGATGATTGATAATGATGAAAATACTAAAATAATAACAAATTGATATTGGCGACTACATGTCACCTACTTTACTTCCAAAGTCTAAGGTTAGATGTTTGTTCCATCCACCTTATGATCAACGCGAGTGATGGAAGCCACGCCAAAGTGAAGAGAGCTTCAAGGTTAGGAATTTCGTTGGCAATAATAAGTTCTCGATCGCGATCCCACTTGCCGGTCAGTGTTGAGAAGCCCAGGATTTTGAACCTGGCAGAGTCGAGTTTGGGAGATTGACATCCCTGCAGCAGGTGAACCTGTGAGGACGGTTCGCCACAAAATGGGCAGTCGATCGTCTTGCGCCAGTTCTGAATTAGCGGGTGACATCCTGTCCGGAAGTTCGCTATCCGTATCTCGTCGGCTCTTTCCATCCCAGGAGGGTATTTAACGGAACGGCCCCTCAAACCCGCAAACCCGCAAACCCGCAAACCCGCAAACCCGCAAACCCGCAAACCCGCAAACCCGCAAACCCGCAAACCCGCAAACCCGCAAACCCGCAAACCCGCAAACCCGCAAACCCGCAAACCCGCAAACCCGCAAACCCGCAAACCCGCAAACCCGCAAACCCGCAAACCCGCAAACCCGCAAACCCGCAAACCCGCAAACCCGCAAACCCGCAAACCCGCAAACCCGCAAACCCGCAAACCCGCAAACCCGCAAACCCGCAAACCCGCAAACCCGCAAACCCGCAAACCCGCAAACCCGCAAACCCGCAAACCCGCAAACCCGCAAACCCGCAAACCCGCAAACCCGCAAACCCGCAAACCCGCAAACCCGCAAACCCGCAAACCCGCAAACCCGCAAACCCGCAAACCCGCAAACCCGCAAACCCGCAAACCCGCAAACCCGCAAACCCGCAAACCCGCAAACCCGCAAACCCGCAAACCCGCAAACCCGCAAACCCGCAAACCCGCAAACCCGCAAACCCGCAAACCCGCAAACCCGCAAACCCGCAAACCCGCAAACCCGCAAACCCGCAAACCCGCAAACCCGCAAACCCGCAAACCCGCAAACCCGCAAACCCGCAAACCCGCAAACCCGCAAACCCGCAAACCCGCAAACCCGCAAACCCGCAAACCCGCAAACCAACACTCAGACTGGGAACTGCACAAAAGGCAAGTGAAGTACGATATACTCTTATAATATTTTCCTTTTCATTGATCAACATTAAATGTTTTTTAAGTATCATTTTTGTTCTCTTGTTATTATTTCAGATTTATCATTTTACTGTTCTCTTATCATTATTTCATTGTACTCATTTATTCAGGCTAGGAAGGGTCTTAACGCAAAGCGTTTTCCCACCCGCCCTACCCCTGTGACGGTGCCAACCTTTCCCCCGGCCGATTTTAGGCCGTGGTCGAACATGCAATTGTACAAGCATGCGGTGCCGTTTTCCCATTACCCCTTAGGCTTATGATGCTAGTATCTTGTTATGTGGTTAATTCGTGTGATTGTTTTTATCAGACTCTCCTTTATGACTTTTCCTTTTCAACAGTACTTCACTGAGAATGCCGAGCGGTTCCCCGCAAACCCGCAAACCCGCAAACCCGCAAACCCGCAAACCCGCAAACCCGCAAACCCGCAAACCCGCAAACCCGCAAACCCGCAAACCCGCAAACCCGCAAACCCGCAAACCCCGCAAACCCGCAAACCCCGCAAACCCGCAAACCCGCAAACCCGCAAACCCGCAAACCCGCAAACCCGCAAACCCGCAAACCCGCAAACCCGCAAACCCGCAAACCCGCAAACCCGCAAACCCGCAAACCCGCAAACCCGCAAACCCGCAAACCCGCAAACCCGCAAACCCGCAAACCCGCAAACCCGCAAACCCGCAAACCCGCAAACCCGCAAACCCTAACACCAATATGGGAATCTCCCGGGATCGGCCGTAGTTTACTATCTTATCATGTTTTACCGTCTTATCATTTTATATAGTGCTATGCGATTGATTCGTTATGCCTATCTGCCTTTATCCAGGCAATTTTGCATCCTTTAAATAAATTAAATTTCTTTTAAATGGATCAAGTGCCAATGAACATCGATCAGCCAGGGACATTAGTCGCGGCTTCAAGTTCATATGACTTCAGGTTACCTTCTAGCTTAGAAGAAGCTTGGAAAGGCGTTTTCGGCGGAGAAGAGCTGAAACGTGGAACTTACAAAATGGATGATGTTAGGATGAACCTTGGGGGATGGTGTGCGCAGCAGCAGGCCGAAAGTATTATCAATGATATGCTAATGGCTTTTTTAGGTATACCAAGGGAATCGATCCAAGGCATCGCGTTGAGGCCGAAGGAGGTGATGTTGTCTCACCTGAGGAACAGGAATGTCACTAGGTTTGATGAGATGTTGAACGCGTGCGGTGTAACCGAGGGGTTGCCAGTGTCACGTTCTGAGTTTCACCAGGTCCTCGACGGCGCCAGCCAAGCAGTAACACACACCGTCCAGAGACAGAGTGCTTTGGAACAAGCCACGTCCCAGGCGCTGAATTCTGCAGGGCAGCGGCAGGCCGTTTTAGAAAACGAGACCGTCAACGTGATAAACCGCCAGCAGGCACTTGAACAAGGACATGCAAGAATAGCCAACGAACTATCTCGACAGGGGCAGACGACGAACAGCCTGGCAGGGATGACTGACTCTGCGATCAGGGAGCAGCAGTCAGAGATGGCGAAGATGCAGGGGGCCATCACCGCAAACCGCGAGTTGGCAATAGCCCAAGATAAGAAGATCGACAAGATTCTGGAGTGTTTGAAGGACGTCTCAAAGAGACCAATTACAACTACTCAACCAGTAACGACGCTGGGGCAAATCGATGCGTCAGATGAACGGGTGGGTAGGCTAGCGGCGATAGCGAAGGGAACTGGTTCGGAAGATGTACCGACCACGTTGCAGGCTCCTCAGGCACATGCGAAGGTTGTCTTTACGACGACGAGAGTCGAAGACAGGAAGGATGTGCTGCAGTGGAGAGAAGCGATCGAGGAGGACGCGACGGGTTTCATCAGGGACCTGCGCTTTAAGTACACTAGCGGGTGTACCACTGCAAAGCCCGGTGACCGTGTCCTTCTGGCATACTTTGAAATGCTTGTTGATTGGATAAGGGTGGCAGAGCAGGTAGATTCATGGGAAGAAATGCCTGAGATGGTAAGTCTGGGTAATAGGGGGTTGTCCTTGTTACGCGCACAGCAAGGTTACGTTGTGCAAGGGGCCAGACTGAGTGATGTTTTGACGGAGATGGAGGCGAAGGAGAGCGATAATATGGATAAATCCATTATCAAAGCATCCAAGAAAAAGTCTTGGACTCCTAAGCAAAGACCCTCCATCAAGCCTTTTTTAGGTCCAAGGGGCCGTGGTGCCCAGGTGCAACCTCAAAGAATTTGAATGTCGGTGAGAAAGAAGAAGTTTACCTGGGCCCGGCCAGGCATGACTTCGTTAAGCAGAACTACCGGAGGCGCAACCGCCAAAATGCGGCAAGACGAGTTAGTCAAGGGAAAAGGAATCATGGAGCATGCAATCCTGCAGATCTTGCAACGCAAACCCACAAGGGGAACACACTCGGAAGACGATGTTACCATAAAGGCAGCCGAAAAGCGTGTACGCGCAATAGTAAGAAGGATGTGGGCGACATCAACAATCGATCAAAGAAAGCGGTTATGGTCGAGGTTTGCAAAATGGACCACCGACAAGAACCTCCCGATGGATGCGAATTCTGCAGTCTTATTCGTAACCGCAACAGGGGCGAAGTTACAGAGTCTTCTGAACTACGCGAAGGCATTGTCGGGGATTATGAAGCACATTGGAATGGAGAACCAACCACTCAGAAGCTTTCAGATGGCCTTAAGGGCAGATGGCGCTGCAATACCCGAATCGCAGGCAACTCCGATCCCGAGGGAAGTCCTGGAGGAGTGGAGCCAGACACAGGAACTGAAGGTTGCAACCGCAGCGATGATCGCCTGGAAGACGATGTCACGCTGGGGGGAAGTCGCGGCGCTATCTTCGGCCAACTTCATACAGAGCGACCCTTTGACAGTAATAATAGACTGGAACCAGATACCAAAGGGAAAGAGGGAAAATCCATTCACGGCATCAAGGTTCGCGGTGATCACCGGAAGATGGACGGAGGAGATAAACCTGGCTATCAGAAGGTTGGGATTCTTCGATCGTCTGACAAAAGTCGACACTCCGAAGCTCACAGGACTTTGGAAAAGGGATTCTCGCATGGAAGCATACAGTGCTCACAGCATAAAACGTGGTGCCGTAAAGTACATTTTCGAGAAGAAGCAACTCGGGTTGGACATCCCACTGACACTGATAAGTCGATTAGCGAAACACGAGACGGCAAACCAACAGATATCAGAGACAACGCTAAGATACGCAGGATCGACCAGGGGGCTGGCTCTTTCACTACGTACAGCCCGAGTAACACAACATCTGTAGCTCCAAGGACTGCCCGGAGACTTATGCAGAATTTCACTCGGAAGTCGAAGACCACACGACTCCCTACAACTGACGAGGAGAAGGCGGCACCTCTTCATGTCAAGGAAGTGGGGACCATCGATGTTGAAGAAGTGAAGAAGATGATGACTGAAGGTACCCGCAGGAGGTTCGAAGAGGTCTGGGACCAAACCTTTAATCCGAAGGGACAAGGGACCATTGGGTACAAGAAGAGCCATAAGGAGTCTAGTCTGCAGTCGGAACATGCGCGACGACTGGTGGAGGCAGGGGTTGCAACCCTAGCCGACGGCCCCGGGATACTCGAGTCGATACCCTTCACTATCCTCGAAGAACGGCAGGCTGGGATTCGACAACGGTTCATCTTGTGGACGAAAGAGGCCAACAGGATGATGCACGATCTTGGGTACAAGCCGCGGGTTCCTTTGGGGCATGTATCCCAATACCTTTCTCAAGTTACAAGGGAGACATCGTCTCAATGGGACTTGAAGACTGGGTTTTACCAGGTATCAATACCTGAGCGCTCGAGGAAATATTTTAGATTTCAAGATGAGCGAGGGGAGTGGTTTGAGCTTACCAGGTTGCCGATGGGACATATGGCAGCACCTGAGATTATGCACTCGCTGACAGCAACTGTCGCAGGCGAACCTACTTTTACCAAGCCCTGTTTCACACACCGAGGGATCGTTACTGACGTGTGGATCGACAACATTAGGGTTACTGGTTCATGCAGGCATGTATCCGATGCAACAACTAGAATTAACGAAGTGGCAAAACGCTGCAACGTGACATGGAAGCAGGAAGAAACTCAGGAGCTTGCTAAGGAGTACGATTTTCTCGGTGTAAGGTTTAATCATAATGAGTGTACTGTTGCTGTTGCTGAGAAGCTTCGCAAGAGGATACTGAATACTTGCCTTGATAACATTACATCCGAGAAAATCGAAAGCTTAGCAGGTCGCCTTTTACACGCTTCGGCGATTACTCGCGTACATCCAGGTAAGTACTGGTTTGCACTAAAATTCTTCCGAAGGGTCACTAACTCGTTGAATCGTGGTGTCGTTCAGACAGAACAAGAAGTGCCCATTCCCAGATCAGTAAGGAGCGACATATCCAACTGGTCGAAGGAGGTGCTGACGACACGGAGCATACGCGCCGGGGACAGCCGGCGAGATGATTCTAAGATGATCTTTGTCGATGCATCTATGAAGGGCTGGGGAGCCGTAATCTTTGATCAAAATTATGAGATGACTATACTGGGAGAACAGTGGACTAAAAAAGAAAGTAGTGAACATATCAACGTGCTGGAGGCTACTGCCCTTTCATCTACACTCCGAACGATTTCGAAGATATCACACTTAGATATCTACGTAGATAACACGACTGTTCTATACTCAACAAAGAAGGGTATGTCTGTTCGTTCAATGGCTCTCAACAGACAAGTTAATTACATTATTAATCATCTTAATAGACTGCAATGCACTTATAAACTAAACTGGGTATCTACAAAATGCAACCCAGCAGATTTTCCGTCTCGTATTTGCCCTAACAGCAACAACATTAAACAACAACGCTCCGAAGCAGTACTTGCGCTGGGGCGTTTCTTCGACTTGCGTGGGGGTGGTGGTAGCCGGGCCGTCGCCGACCGCCATTACTTGGTCACCCTCACCCCTTCGTAAGTATTATTATTCCTTTCTTAGTTGTTATTTCTTTGTCTTAATAAAGAAAGCATCTGCAGATTGTGAAAGAATTGTCAATCAAGTAAACTTAGTACGTGTCAACGTCTCCATTGCAAGGTTATGGTTTTTATAACTTGCTTTATCTTATTTTCTACTCCCTTAAGTTCCATCAAAAGAACTATGGCAGATCCTAAAAGGTGATTCCCCTAACACCAATATGGGAATCTCCCGGGATCGGCCGTAGTTTACTATCTTATCATGTTTTACCGTCTTATCATTTTATATAGTGCTATGCGATTGATTCGTTATGCCTATCTGCCTTTATCCAGGCAATTTTGCATCCTTTAAATAAATTAAATTTCTTTTAAATTCCCGCCCTCCCTTAACCCCCGGCCGGGCCGTCGCCGACCGCCATTACTTGGTCACCCTCACCCCTTCGTAAGTATTATTATTCCTTTCTTAGTTGTTATTTCTTTGTCTTAATAAAGAAAGCATCTGCAGATTGTGAAAGAATTGTCAATCAAGTAAACTTAGTACGTGTCAACGTCTCCATTGCAAGGTTATGGTTTTTATAACTTGCTTTATCTTATTTTCTACTCCCTTAAGTTCCATCAAAAGAACTATGGCAGATCCTAAAAGGTGATTCCCCGCAAACCCGCAAACCCGCAAACCCGCAAACCCGCAAACCCGCAAACCCGCAAACCCGCAAACCCGCAAACCCGCAAACCCGCAAACCCGCAAACCCGCAAACCCGCAAACCCGCAAACCCGCAAACCCGCAAACCCTAACACCAATATGGGAATCTCCCGGGATCGGCCGTAGTTTACTATCTTATCATGTTTTACCGTCTTATCATTTTATATAGTGCTATGCGATTGATTCGTTATGCCTATCTGCCTTTATCCAGGCAATTTTGCATCCTTTAAATAAATTAAATTTCTTTTAAATGGATCAAGTGCCAATGAACATCGATCAGCCAGGGACATTAGTCGCGGCTTCAAGTTCATATGACTTCAGGTTACCTTCTAGCTTAGAAGAAGCTTGGAAAGGCGTTTTCGGCGGAGAAGAGCTGAAACGTGGAACTTACAAAATGGATGATGTTAGGATGAACCTTGGGGGATGGTGTGCGCAGCAGCAGGCCGAAAGTATTATCAATGATATGCTAATGGCTTTTTTAGGTATACCAAGGGAATCGATCCAAGGCATCGCGTTGAGGCCGAAGGAGGTGATGTTGTCTCACCTGAGGAACAGGAATGTCACTAGGTTTGATGAGATGTTGAACGCGTGCGGTGTAACCGAGGGGTTGCCAGTGTCACGTTCTGAGTTTCACCAGGTCCTCGACGGCGCCAGCCAAGCAGTAACACACACCGTCCAGAGACAGAGTGCTTTGGAACAAGCCACGTCCCAGGCGCTGAATTCTGCAGGGCAGCGGCAGGCCGTTTTAGAAAACGAGACCGTCAACGTGATAAACCGCCAGCAGGCACTTGAACAAGGACATGCAAGAATAGCCAACGAACTATCTCGACAGGGGCAGACGACGAACAGCCTGGCAGGGATGACTGACTCTGCGATCAGGGAGCAGCAGTCAGAGATGGCGAAGATGCAGGGGGCCATCACCGCAAACCGCGAGTTGGCAATAGCCCAAGATAAGAAGATCGACAAGATTCTGGAGTGTTTGAAGGACGTCTCAAAGAGACCAATTACAACTACTCAACCAGTAACGACGCTGGGGCAAATCGATGCGTCAGATGAACGGGTGGGTAGGCTAGCGGCGATAGCGAAGGGAACTGGTTCGGAAGATGTACCGACCACGTTGCAGGCTCCTCAGGCACATGCGAAGGTTGTCTTTACGACGACGAGAGTCGAAGACAGGAAGGATGTGCTGCAGTGGAGAGAAGCGATCGAGGAGGACGCGACGGGTTTCATCAGGGACCTGCGCTTTAAGTACACTAGCGGGTGTACCACTGCAAAGCCCGGTGACCGTGTCCTTCTGGCATACTTTGAAATGCTTGTTGATTGGATAAGGGTGGCAGAGCAGGTAGATTCATGGGAAGAAATGCCTGAGATGGTAAGTCTGGGTAATAGGGGGTTGTCCTTGTTACGCGCACAGCAAGGTTACGTTGTGCAAGGGGCCAGACTGAGTGATGTTTTGACGGAGATGGAGGCGAAGGAGAGCGATAATATGGATAAATCCATTATCAAAGCATCCAAGAAAAAGTCTTGGACTCCTAAGCAAAGACCCTCCATCAAGCCTTTTTTAGGTCCAAGGGGCCGTGGTGCCCAGGTGCAACCTCAAAGAATTTGAATGTCGGTGAGAAAGAAGAAGTTTACCTGGGCCCGGCCAGGCATGACTTCGTTAAGCAGAACTACCGGAGGCGCAACCGCCAAAATGCGGCAAGACGAGTTAGTCAAGGGAAAAGGAATCATGGAGCATGCAATCCTGCAGATCTTGCAACGCAAACCCACAAGGGGAACACACTCGGAAGACGATGTTACCATAAAGGCAGCCGAAAAGCGTGTACGCGCAATAGTAAGAAGGATGTGGGCGACATCAACAATCGATCAAAGAAAGCGGTTATGGTCGAGGTTTGCAAAATGGACCACCGACAAGAACCTCCCGATGGATGCGAATTCTGCAGTCTTATTCGTAACCGCAACAGGGGCGAAGTTACAGAGTCTTCTGAACTACGCGAAGGCATTGTCGGGGATTATGAAGCACATTGGAATGGAGAACCAACCACTCAGAAGCTTTCAGATGGCCTTAAGGGCAGATGGCGCTGCAATACCCGAATCGCAGGCAACTCCGATCCCGAGGGAAGTCCTGGAGGAGTGGAGCCAGACACAGGAACTGAAGGTTGCAACCGCAGCGATGATCGCCTGGAAGACGATGTCACGCTGGGGGGAAGTCGCGGCGCTATCTTCGGCCAACTTCATACAGAGCGACCCTTTGACAGTAATAATAGACTGGAACCAGATACCAAAGGGAAAGAGGGAAAATCCATTCACGGCATCAAGGTTCGCGGTGATCACCGGAAGATGGACGGAGGAGATAAACCTGGCTATCAGAAGGTTGGGATTCTTCGATCGTCTGACAAAAGTCGACACTCCGAAGCTCACAGGACTTTGGAAAAGGGATTCTCGCATGGAAGCATACAGTGCTCACAGCATAAAACGTGGTGCCGTAAAGTACATTTTCGAGAAGAAGCAACTCGGGTTGGACATCCCACTGACACTGATAAGTCGATTAGCGAAACACGAGACGGCAAACCAACAGATATCAGAGACAACGCTAAGATACGCAGGATCGACCAGGGGGCTGGCTCTTTCACTACGTACAGCCCGAGTAACACAACATCTGTAGCTCCAAGGACTGCCCGGAGACTTATGCAGAATTTCACTCGGAAGTCGAAGACCACACGACTCCCTACAACTGACGAGGAGAAGGCGGCACCTCTTCATGTCAAGGAAGTGGGGACCATCGATGTTGAAGAAGTGAAGAAGATGATGACTGAAGGTACCCGCAGGAGGTTCGAAGAGGTCTGGGACCAAACCTTTAATCCGAAGGGACAAGGGACCATTGGGTACAAGAAGAGCCATAAGGAGTCTAGTCTGCAGTCGGAACATGCGCGACGACTGGTGGAGGCAGGGGTTGCAACCCTAGCCGACGGCCCCGGGATACTCGAGTCGATACCCTTCACTATCCTCGAAGAACGGCAGGCTGGGATTCGACAACGGTTCATCTTGTGGACGAAAGAGGCCAACAGGATGATGCACGATCTTGGGTACAAGCCGCGGGTTCCTTTGGGGCATGTATCCCAATACCTTTCTCAAGTTACAAGGGAGACATCGTCTCAATGGGACTTGAAGACTGGGTTTTACCAGGTATCAATACCTGAGCGCTCGAGGAAATATTTTAGATTTCAAGATGAGCGAGGGGAGTGGTTTGAGCTTACCAGGTTGCCGATGGGACATATGGCAGCACCTGAGATTATGCACTCGCTGACAGCAACTGTCGCAGGCGAACCTACTTTTACCAAGCCCTGTTTCACACACCGAGGGATCGTTACTGACGTGTGGATCGACAACATTAGGGTTACTGGTTCATGCAGGCATGTATCCGATGCAACAACTAGAATTAACGAAGTGGCAAAACGCTGCAACGTGACATGGAAGCAGGAAGAAACTCAGGAGCTTGCTAAGGAGTACGATTTTCTCGGTGTAAGGTTTAATCATAATGAGTGTACTGTTGCTGTTGCTGAGAAGCTTCGCAAGAGGATACTGAATACTTGCCTTGATAACATTACATCCGAGAAAATCGAAAGCTTAGCAGGTCGCCTTTTACACGCTTCGGCGATTACTCGCGTACATCCAGGTAAGTACTGGTTTGCACTAAAATTCTTCCGAAGGGTCACTAACTCGTTGAATCGTGGTGTCGTTCAGACAGAACAAGAAGTGCCCATTCCCAGATCAGTAAGGAGCGACATATCCAACTGGTCGAAGGAGGTGCTGACGACACGGAGCATACGCGCCGGGGACAGCCGGCGAGATGATTCTAAGATGATCTTTGTCGATGCATCTATGAAGGGCTGGGGAGCCGTAATCTTTGATCAAAATTATGAGATGACTATACTGGGAGAACAGTGGACTAAAAAAGAAAGTAGTGAACATATCAACGTGCTGGAGGCTACTGCCCTTTCATCTACACTCCGAACGATTTCGAAGATATCACACTTAGATATCTACGTAGATAACACGACTGTTCTATACTCAACAAAGAAGGGTATGTCTGTTCGTTCAATGGCTCTCAACAGACAAGTTAATTACATTATTAATCATCTTAATAGACTGCAATGCACTTATAAACTAAACTGGGTATCTACAAAATGCAACCCAGCAGATTTTCCGTCTCGTATTTGCCCTAACAGCAACAACATTAAACAACAACGCTCCGAAGCAGTACTTGCGCTGGGGCGTTTCTTCGACTTGCGTGGGGGTGGTGGTAGCCGGGCCGTCGCCGACCGCCATTACTTGGTCACCCTCACCCCTTCGTAAGTATTATTATTCCTTTCTTAGTTGTTATTTCTTTGTCTTAATAAAGAAAGCATCTGCAGATTGTGAAAGAATTGTCAATCAAGTAAACTTAGTACGTGTCAACGTCTCCATTGCAAGGTTATGGTTTTTATAACTTGCTTTATCTTATTTTCTACTCCCTTAAGTTCCATCAAAAGAACTATGGCAGATCCTAAAAGGTGATTCCCCGCAAACCCGCAAACCCGCAAACCCGCAAACCCGCAAACCCGCAAACCCGCAAACCCGCAAACCCGCAAACCCTAACACCAATATGGGAATCTCCCGGGATCGGCCGTAGTTTACTATCTTATCATGTTTTACCGTCTTATCATTTTATATAGTGCTATGCGATTGATTCGTTATGCCTATCTGCCTTTATCCAGGCAATTTTGCATCCTTTAAATAAATTAAATTTCTTTTAAATGGATCAAGTGCCAATGAACATCGATCAGCCAGGGACATTAGTCGCGGCTTCAAGTTCATATGACTTCAGGTTACCTTCTAGCTTAGAAGAAGCTTGGAAAGGCGTTTTCGGCGGAGAAGAGCTGAAACGTGGAACTTACAAAATGGATGATGTTAGGATGAACCTTGGGGGATGGTGTGCGCAGCAGCAGGCCGAAAGTATTATCAATGATATGCTAATGGCTTTTTTAGGTATACCAAGGGAATCGATCCAAGGCATCGCGTTGAGGCCGAAGGAGGTGATGTTGTCTCACCTGAGGAACAGGAATGTCACTAGGTTTGATGAGATGTTGAACGCGTGCGGTGTAACCGAGGGGTTGCCAGTGTCACGTTCTGAGTTTCACCAGGTCCTCGACGGCGCCAGCCAAGCAGTAACACACACCGTCCAGAGACAGAGTGCTTTGGAACAAGCCACGTCCCAGGCGCTGAATTCTGCAGGGCAGCGGCAGGCCGTTTTAGAAAACGAGACCGTCAACGTGATAAACCGCCAGCAGGCACTTGAACAAGGACATGCAAGAATAGCCAACGAACTATCTCGACAGGGGCAGACGACGAACAGCCTGGCAGGGATGACTGACTCTGCGATCAGGGAGCAGCAGTCAGAGATGGCGAAGATGCAGGGGGCCATCACCGCAAACCGCGAGTTGGCAATAGCCCAAGATAAGAAGATCGACAAGATTCTGGAGTGTTTGAAGGACGTCTCAAAGAGACCAATTACAACTACTCAACCAGTAACGACGCTGGGGCAAATCGATGCGTCAGATGAACGGGTGGGTAGGCTAGCGGCGATAGCGAAGGGAACTGGTTCGGAAGATGTACCGACCACGTTGCAGGCTCCTCAGGCACATGCGAAGGTTGTCTTTACGACGACGAGAGTCGAAGACAGGAAGGATGTGCTGCAGTGGAGAGAAGCGATCGAGGAGGACGCGACGGGTTTCATCAGGGACCTGCGCTTTAAGTACACTAGCGGGTGTACCACTGCAAAGCCCGGTGACCGTGTCCTTCTGGCATACTTTGAAATGCTTGTTGATTGGATAAGGGTGGCAGAGCAGGTAGATTCATGGGAAGAAATGCCTGAGATGGTAAGTCTGGGTAATAGGGGGTTGTCCTTGTTACGCGCACAGCAAGGTTACGTTGTGCAAGGGGCCAGACTGAGTGATGTTTTGACGGAGATGGAGGCGAAGGAGAGCGATAATATGGATAAATCCATTATCAAAGCATCCAAGAAAAAGTCTTGGACTCCTAAGCAAAGACCCTCCATCAAGCCTTTTTTAGGTCCAAGGGGCCGTGGTGCCCAGGTGCAACCTCAAAGAATTTGAATGTCGGTGAGAAAGAAGAAGTTTACCTGGGCCCGGCCAGGCATGACTTCGTTAAGCAGAACTACCGGAGGCGCAACCGCCAAAATGCGGCAAGACGAGTTAGTCAAGGGAAAAGGAATCATGGAGCATGCAATCCTGCAGATCTTGCAACGCAAACCCACAAGGGGAACACACTCGGAAGACGATGTTACCATAAAGGCAGCCGAAAAGCGTGTACGCGCAATAGTAAGAAGGATGTGGGCGACATCAACAATCGATCAAAGAAAGCGGTTATGGTCGAGGTTTGCAAAATGGACCACCGACAAGAACCTCCCGATGGATGCGAATTCTGCAGTCTTATTCGTAACCGCAACAGGGGCGAAGTTACAGAGTCTTCTGAACTACGCGAAGGCATTGTCGGGGATTATGAAGCACATTGGAATGGAGAACCAACCACTCAGAAGCTTTCAGATGGCCTTAAGGGCAGATGGCGCTGCAATACCCGAATCGCAGGCAACTCCGATCCCGAGGGAAGTCCTGGAGGAGTGGAGCCAGACACAGGAACTGAAGGTTGCAACCGCAGCGATGATCGCCTGGAAGACGATGTCACGCTGGGGGGAAGTCGCGGCGCTATCTTCGGCCAACTTCATACAGAGCGACCCTTTGACAGTAATAATAGACTGGAACCAGATACCAAAGGGAAAGAGGGAAAATCCATTCACGGCATCAAGGTTCGCGGTGATCACCGGAAGATGGACGGAGGAGATAAACCTGGCTATCAGAAGGTTGGGATTCTTCGATCGTCTGACAAAAGTCGACACTCCGAAGCTCACAGGACTTTGGAAAAGGGATTCTCGCATGGAAGCATACAGTGCTCACAGCATAAAACGTGGTGCCGTAAAGTACATTTTCGAGAAGAAGCAACTCGGGTTGGACATCCCACTGACACTGATAAGTCGATTAGCGAAACACGAGACGGCAAACCAACAGATATCAGAGACAACGCTAAGATACGCAGGATCGACCAGGGGGCTGGCTCTTTCACTACGTACAGCCCGAGTAACACAACATCTGTAGCTCCAAGGACTGCCCGGAGACTTATGCAGAATTTCACTCGGAAGTCGAAGACCACACGACTCCCTACAACTGACGAGGAGAAGGCGGCACCTCTTCATGTCAAGGAAGTGGGGACCATCGATGTTGAAGAAGTGAAGAAGATGATGACTGAAGGTACCCGCAGGAGGTTCGAAGAGGTCTGGGACCAAACCTTTAATCCGAAGGGACAAGGGACCATTGGGTACAAGAAGAGCCATAAGGAGTCTAGTCTGCAGTCGGAACATGCGCGACGACTGGTGGAGGCAGGGGTTGCAACCCTAGCCGACGGCCCCGGGATACTCGAGTCGATACCCTTCACTATCCTCGAAGAACGGCAGGCTGGGATTCGACAACGGTTCATCTTGTGGACGAAAGAGGCCAACAGGATGATGCACGATCTTGGGTACAAGCCGCGGGTTCCTTTGGGGCATGTATCCCAATACCTTTCTCAAGTTACAAGGGAGACATCGTCTCAATGGGACTTGAAGACTGGGTTTTACCAGGTATCAATACCTGAGCGCTCGAGGAAATATTTTAGATTTCAAGATGAGCGAGGGGAGTGGTTTGAGCTTACCAGGTTGCCGATGGGACATATGGCAGCACCTGAGATTATGCACTCGCTGACAGCAACTGTCGCAGGCGAACCTACTTTTACCAAGCCCTGTTTCACACACCGAGGGATCGTTACTGACGTGTGGATCGACAACATTAGGGTTACTGGTTCATGCAGGCATGTATCCGATGCAACAACTAGAATTAACGAAGTGGCAAAACGCTGCAACGTGACATGGAAGCAGGAAGAAACTCAGGAGCTTGCTAAGGAGTACGATTTTCTCGGTGTAAGGTTTAATCATAATGAGTGTACTGTTGCTGTTGCTGAGAAGCTTCGCAAGAGGATACTGAATACTTGCCTTGATAACATTACATCCGAGAAAATCGAAAGCTTAGCAGGTCGCCTTTTACACGCTTCGGCGATTACTCGCGTACATCCAGGTAAGTACTGGTTTGCACTAAAATTCTTCCGAAGGGTCACTAACTCGTTGAATCGTGGTGTCGTTCAGACAGAACAAGAAGTGCCCATTCCCAGATCAGTAAGGAGCGACATATCCAACTGGTCGAAGGAGGTGCTGACGACACGGAGCATACGCGCCGGGGACAGCCGGCGAGATGATTCTAAGATGATCTTTGTCGATGCATCTATGAAGGGCTGGGGAGCCGTAATCTTTGATCAAAATTATGAGATGACTATACTGGGAGAACAGTGGACTAAAAAAGAAAGTAGTGAACATATCAACGTGCTGGAGGCTACTGCCCTTTCATCTACACTCCGAACGATTTCGAAGATATCACACTTAGATATCTACGTAGATAACACGACTGTTCTATACTCAACAAAGAAGGGTATGTCTGTTCGTTCAATGGCTCTCAACAGACAAGTTAATTACATTATTAATCATCTTAATAGACTGCAATGCACTTATAAACTAAACTGGGTATCTACAAAATGCAACCCAGCAGATTTTCCGTCTCGTATTTGCCCTAACAGCAACAACATTAAACAACAACGCTCCGAAGCAGTACTTGCGCTGGGGCGTTTCTTCGACTTGCGTGGGGGTGGTGGTAGCCGGGCCGTCGCCGACCGCCATTACTTGGTCACCCTCACCCCTTCGTAAGTATTATTATTCCTTTCTTAGTTGTTATTTCTTTGTCTTAATAAAGAAAGCATCTGCAGATTGTGAAAGAATTGTCAATCAAGTAAACTTAGTACGTGTCAACGTCTCCATTGCAAGGTTATGGTTTTTATAACTTGCTTTATCTTATTTTCTACTCCCTTAAGTTCCATCAAAAGAACTATGGCAGATCCTAAAAGGTGATTCCCCTAACACCAATATGGGAATCTCCCGGGATCGGCCGTAGTTTACTATCTTATCATGTTTTACCGTCTTATCATTTTATATAGTGCTATGCGATTGATTCGTTATGCCTATCTGCCTTTATCCAGGCAATTTTGCATCCTTTAAATAAATTAAATTTCTTTTAAATTCCCGCCCTCCCTTAACCCCCGGCCGGGCCGTCGCCGACCGCCATTACTTGGTCACCCTCACCCCTTCGTAAGTATTATTATTCCTTTCTTAGTTGTTATTTCTTTGTCTTAATAAAGAAAGCATCTGCAGATTGTGAAAGAATTGTCAATCAAGTAAACTTAGTACGTGTCAACGTCTCCATTGCAAGGTTATGGTTTTTATAACTTGCTTTATCTTATTTTCTACTCCCTTAAGTTCCATCAAAAGAACTATGGCAGATCCTAAAAGGTGATTCCCCGCAAACCCGCAAACCCGCAAACCCGCAAACCCGCAAACCCGCAAACCCGCAAACCCGCAAACCCGCAAACCCGCAAACCCGCAAACCCGCAAACCCGCAAACCCGCAAACCCGCAAACCCGCAAACCCGCAAACCCGCAAACCCGCAAACCCGCAAACCCGCAAACCCGCAAACCCGCAAACCCGCAAACCCGCAAACCCGCAAACCCGCAAACCCGCAAACCCGCAAACCCGCAAACCTTTCCTTGGGAACCTTGCAAATGGCAGTTTTAAATTACGTAATATCATCCTTTGTCTTTTCTGCTCTAGTGTGCAACGAAGTTTGAGTTCTCATCTTCGATCATTTTTCCTCAATTTAGACGAGTCCGATCATGGGCAAAAAGTGTTGCGCCGACCTGGCTGCAGACACTGTTCTCTAGATAAGGCATTTTACATTTAACAATTGTTTCAGATGTGCAAATTCCGTGTGTTATAAAACAAGCTTGCATTACAAGTTATCCTTGGGAACGTGTCCCTCAATATCAGAAAATTATTCATTGTTTTACTTTTCCATTTTGTCATTCTTTACGCTTTATCACAGGGTTTTTTCATACTTGTACATTTAAGTTTGAAATGTCATATGAATTCTCGATGCCGACGAGTCTACCAACGATTCTAAAGCTACAGTTTCTGTACTTTATTGGGTTTTTCATACTTGTACATTTAAGTTTGAAATGTCATATGAATTCTCGATGCCGACGAGTCTTCTGTCGTTGTGGGTGCAAGGCACCGGGTTGGCACACCCAAGAAAAGGCCACGTAGATTTGAGAGCGCGGAAGGAAGCCGCGCTTAAGGCGATAGGTATGTCGGAAGCAGAAGGAAGGTTCTGGTGGATGCCGTCTGAAAAGGCGGACGACATGAGTGGTGAGAGGTGGTTTGCGGACGAGCTGCTGGCTCGTTTTTTGAAGACCGAGAGGGCAGTGATCGGCAGGGCATCGGCACGGGGTGTCTTTGTCTTGCTGACTGTGTTGGCTGAAGAAAGGCCAACGCAGTTTAGTACGTTTTTGGTGGGGATGTCGGACTTGGACGGCCCGACATCCGCGAACAAAGTCCGGCTGCTTTCGCCTCCGTCGGGCGAAACGTTTTACGACGTCGACGGGGCGATGGACGTGGCGATGAGTGACTACGTCACTACGGTGGAGGCGGACGAAGTGCTTCGCGGGTTGGCAGCGAGGCACCAGACCTCGGAGGAAGGATTGGGTGGGCTTTATCAAGCCACCCAGGAGTACGCGCTGGGAGCGGATCGGCGTTTGGCCGGAGTGAAGGCGGAGACGGGACAGGCGTTGCAGCAAGTGGCTCAGCGTCAAGGATCGGTGGAGGCGGTGGTGCGATCGCAGGTTGGACGGTTGGAGCAGCAGGAGAAGCAGCAGCAGGAACAACAACACCACCAGAGCATCTTGCTGGGACAGCAGGATGAATTGTCCCGAAGGCAAAAGGGGCAACAGCAGAGAAGCGACGAACAAGTCACCCAACTCCGCGCACAGCTGGCGGAGCAACAAGGCATCTCCGAGAAGAGTATCGAAGAGCTTGCGAGACTTCGGCAGACGGTATCAAAACAACAGGCCCAGCAACAGCAACAGCGAAGCCAGGAGCGGTCGGGGTCGGCGGAGTTCCGTGAGATGATGTTAGCCCAGGGCCATCAGCAGGCGAAGGAGTTAGCAGATTTGAAGGCGCAACTGCAACAACAGCAACAACAGCAGCAGCAACAGATGCAACTACAGCAACAGATGCAGCTACAGCAACAGCAACAATCATCGGTAGTGCCGGTAGGGGCATCTTCTGATAGCGGTAAGGATGCATTGTTATCGGAGGCAGTCTCGAAGATCTCGGAGATTTTGGATAGCAAACGGCAGAAGGAAGTCGTGAGACCGGAGTGGCGGGTCGGAATGAAGATCCTGTGCGGTTCTGAGAGGGGAGTGGTGATCGCGGTGGAGCAGGAGCGGGTGATCGCGGCGGCGCTGGGGGATGCGAGTCACCTCCGGGAGTTTGGCCTCGGAGGAGATGGATGGTTGCCCGGGCATTGGGAGGAAGATCGGGAGAGAAGCGAGCTGACTTCGACGGAGGCAGCTGGTAACCGGCAAAACTGGGCTGGGTTTGCTGCTGGTGGCCCGACGGACCGCGAGAATCTGCAGTGGGCGATCGCGAGGAGGTACTCGGGAAGGGCGCAGTGGACGCGGGAGAACGCGAAGAGACTAGCGGCTTTAGCAGTTACGGTGGTCACGGCGGGACCGGAGAAGTCCTCGTTGGAAATCCTCAAGTTGCTTGAGTACTACCAGTACCAAGAGGCAAGCGAAGCTGCTGCAAGGAGTTACGAAAATAAGCTCAAGGAGGAGACCCTGACTCCGGAAACGGCGGCAGCGAGGAAAGCTGCGGACAAGGTGGTAGGGAAGAAGACACATTCTGGCTTTGGGGGTCAGAGTATTGCATCATCGGCGCCAAAGCCAAAGCCAAAGGCAAAAAACGGTCGGGGCCAGGGCTACTGACGGTCAGCTCTGGCGGTTCCCAACCGAGTTGGAGGGGTTCCGGTCCGAGAGATAGACATGCCCGACCGGGAACAGGTCGGAGGGGTCGTGTCTCTTGGGGTGGTGGACTTTCCCAAACCGGTTGGAGGGTTGTTGGTCGATGTGGGCGGCTCGGGTCGGGTTCGGGTGGACGAGGCTCGGGACTGCCGGAGGTTCGGAGGGATTTCAGTTCCAGGAACGGAAGCTCGAAGGAAGGACAAAACAAGCTTGCCCAGCCAGGTGGGGGAGGCCACGCTTCGGGGAGTGGACATGTCTGGCCAGGGGGTCAGAGAGGTCGTACTGCCGGGAGTGGGGGTGAAACCCGATCTGGTTGGAAGGAGGCGAAGGGTCGTTGTTCCGGTTCGGGGGGCTGGATTCGGAAGGCAGACCGTGGTGGGCTTAGCAGGAGATGCTGGGCAGCCAAAAGTGCGTCAGGAGCAACGAAGAACATACATGGAAAGTATGAGGGAAGGACATTTGGCCGACAAGGGGGCGATGATGCCGTCGGTGTTTGGGCAAGTGGTTCTGGAGCACGTGGCGGGGGCCGGGGAACGGCCGCTGGCACAGGAAGGGGCTGTCAACCTCGACGAGGCCTTGGAACGGTTGGGCGGTGTGGTCGCACAAATGTGGGCGGCCGAGACTTCGCAGAAACGGCGCAACCTGTGGGGCAGGCTGCAAGGTTGGGCGGCGGCTCAACACATACCGGTTACGGCCGAGGCGGCGGCACTGTTCGTGTTGGCAACGAGCGTCACACCACAGGGGCAGCTGAATTACGCAAAAGCGCTGTCCGGTGTGTTCCGACACCTGGGGTTGGAACGGCAGCCGCTCCTCAGCTTGGCGGCCGCGCTCCGGGCACAAGGGGCGGCGGTTCCTGTCAAGCAAGCTCAGCCGATCGGAAAGGAAACGCTGGTCCGGTGGGCGAACGAACAAGCACGAGACGTGAAGTTGGCGGCTCTGGTGTGCTGGAAGACGGCGTCAAGGTGGGGAGAGGTACAGAAGCTGACTTCCCAACAGTTCATCTTGATCGAGATGGACGAGGTGATCATCGATTGGGGGATGACACCGAAGCATCGTCGGGCGGACCCGTATGTTCCCTCAAGATGGGTGGTGATCCAGGGCGATCTGGTGGGGGTGATCGCTCGGTTGGTGGGGGAGCTCTCTCCGTTCGAACAACTGACGGCTGTCACATCGGAAAGGCTGGTGGATCTGTGGCGGAGAGACCCGGTCATGAAGGGCTTCACGGCGCACTCGGTGAAGCGAGGGGCGGCCGGCGTCCTGATGCAGGCGCTAGAGGAAGGAAGGTTGACGTCAACGTCCCTGGTATCACGTCTTCTCAAGCACACAGAAGGCGGGGAAGGGGTGTCGTCCACAACCCTCCGGTATGCGTCGAACCCGGTGAGTACTGCCAGGGCATTGGGGACTTGGCATGCGACGAAGCTGCTGTGAGGATTGGGACGCAGCACAGTCTGGTGAGGCGGGGGAAGAGGACGCGGTTGCCTTCGACTTGGGAGGAGAAGGCGTCTCCCTTGCATGTTAGTGGTGTGCCCGTGATGGATGTTGTAGGATTGCGGAGGAGGTTGGATGTCGAGCCACGGAGACGGTTTGACGAGGTATGGAAGATGACGTTCTCGCCGGAGGTGGGGAAGGCGGGCCGGTCGTCTGGACGGTCGGCATTTTCGGAGGAACATGCTGGAGAACTGGCTTCGTTTGGCATTGCTCGGAAGGCAACTGGTCCGGGTGAGGCGAACAATGTTCCATTCACGGTGCTGGAGGAGAAACCCGAGGGCTTGCGCCAGAGGTTTATCCTGTGGACCAAGGATGCGAACAGCTGGTTGGAAGAGAGGTACACTGCGCAAGTACCTCTGCACCACATCTCTCGGTACTTAGACCAGGTTCGGGAGGAATGTGGGAGTACCCGGGACTTTCGCACGGGATTTTATGCGATCGAGATTCCGGAAGAAGCGCGTTCTTTCTTTCGCTTCCAGACGGAAGGGGGTTCGTGGTTTGAACTTTGTCGGTTGCCGATGGGGCATGTGTGTGCGCCGGAGATCATGCACACACTGGCCGCGGCGGCTGCCGGCGACCCTGCTTACGTCCTGCCGGAGTGGCGTGTGCGGGGTGTACGGGTTGACGTCTTCATAGACAACATCCGGTATACAGGTGAGGCTGGTATGGTACTTGCAGCTACGGCGAACCTCGATGCGGCTGCAGATGACTTTTGTCTAACCTGGAAGCCAGCTGACAGCTTTACTGCGGAGACGAAGTACACTTTCTTGGGGGTGGACTTCGACCATCGGGAGTCGGAGGTGAAGGTATCGGCGAAGATATGTCGGAAGCTGCAGGGTGTGGACATGGACAATGTGACGGCTGGGCAACTTGAGTCGATGGGTGGAAGGTTGATGCACGCTTCGGCGGTGGCCGGGGAGACACCGGGAAAATACTGGTTTGCACTGAAGTTCCTCCGGCGCTTGGCGAACAATCTGAATGCTGGGAGGAGGTTGGTCGGGGACAGAGTCCATGTTCCGGTTTCTATTTCGACAGAGTTGCGGGAGTGGGCGGCTGGTGCGACGGCTTCGAGACGGATGCTCGCTCCGTTTGATGGGGCGGAGCAGAAGTTCTCCATCTTCGTCGATGCCTCGAAGATGGGATGGGGAGGAGTCGTTGTGAACGACGTGACGGCCGAGGTAGTGGTGATGGGGGACTCCTGGGATGCGGAACAGTGCATGCTGCACATTAACATCCTGGAGGGTCTAGCATTCAGCAAGACGATGCAGCAGATGTCGCCGGAGCTGGATGGTTGCACGATAGCCATCTGGATTGACAACACCTCGGTGGTAGGGGTTGCCAGGAAGGGTATGTCGGTTCGGTCGCAAGAGCTGAACGGCGCGGTCATCAGCGCTTTGCTGGAGTTGCAGAGGAGGGCGATCACGTTCTCGGTGCAGTATGTGCGATCACGACTGAATCCAGCTGACCTACCTTCACGGGTCGATCCGACACAAATCAAAACTCGAAAGCACAGGGAAGAGGTCACACTGGCGGTTAGGGCTTTCTTCACTCGCGATGTGGAGGTGGCGCGTGACGGCGCGCGCCCGGCCGAGCCTCACCACGAGGACACGGCCAGGCGGCGCCACGCTACCCCGTTGTGAATGTTTGGAAATCTTGCTCTGTTAGTACTTGTGGCTTAACCCTTTCTTTCGCTCTGTCTACAGGAAAATTAGTTTAACCAATGGTACAATTCACTTTGTACAATGTTCTTGCTTTATTCATTTCTATCCCTTGTTTCTGCTTTATTTCATTTCACCCCAGTACAATTAACAACGTAAATGCCGCACGGTTCCCTTTCCTTGGGAACCTTGCAAATGGCAGTTTTAAATTACGTAATATCATCCTTTGTCTTTTCTGCTCTAGTGTGCAACGAAGTTTGAGTTCTCATCTTCGATCATTTTTCCTCAATTTAGACGAGTCCGATCATGGGCAAAAAGTGTTGCGCCGACCTGGCTGCAGACACTGTTCTCTAGATAAGGCATTTTACATTTAACAATTGTTTCAGATGTGCAAATTCCGTGTGTTATAAAACAAGCTTGCATTACAAGTTATCCTTGGGAACGTGTCCCTCAATATCAGAAAATTATTCATTGTTTTACTTTTCCATTTTGTCATTCTTTACGCTTTATCACAGGGTTTTTTCATACTTGTACATTTAAGTTTGAAATCCCACCCGCCACAGGTCAGTTGGAGTCGATGGCTGGGAGGCTGATGCATGCGTCGGCGATCGCTGCGGCGTCTCCGGGAAAATACTGGTATGCCTTGAAGTTCTTGCGGAGGTTGTCGAACGGTTTGAACCGCGGGGTGAGGCAGGTGCATGATGTGGTGTCGGTCCCTGTTTCGGTCGCGATGGAGTTGCGCAGTTGGTCGGCTGCCGCTGTGACGAGGAGGGTGGTTGCGCGGGAGCCGGCTGAAGATGAATTCACGACGTTCGTGGATGCTTCATTGAGAGGTTGGGGCGGAGTCGTTGTGAACGACAGGACGGCCGAGGTTACTGTCTTGGGGGATGCGTGGGGTCCTTCGGAACAGTCGCTCCACATCAATGTTCTCGAGGGGATGGCGTTCAGGAACACGGTCTCGGGGATGCCGGTTTGCTGTGATGGTAAGCGGATGACCATCTGGATCGACAACACGTCCGTCATTGGCGTAGCACGGAAGAAGATGTCAGTCCGATCGCAACGGCTGAACGATGCGGTCGTGCAGGCCATCGATGTGCTGGCAGACACACCCCCTGTGACGGCGCGCGCCCGGCCGAGCCTCACCACGAGGACACGGCCAGGCGGCGCCACGCTACCCCGTTGTGAATGTTTGGAAATCTTGCTCTGTTAGTACTTGTGGCTTAACCCTTTCTTTCGCTCTGTCTACAGGAAAATTAGTTTAACCAATGGTACAATTCACTTTGTACAATGTTCTTGCTTTATTCATTTCTATCCCTTGTTTCTGCTTTATTTCATTTCACCCCAGTACAATTAACAACGTAAATGCCGCACGGTTCCCCGCAAACCCGCAAACCCGCAAACCCGCAAACCCGCAAACCCGCAAACCCGCAAACCCGCAAACCCGCAAACCCGCAAACCCGCAAACCCGCAAACCCGCAAACCCGCAAACCCGCAAACCCGCAAACCCGCAAACCCGCACTAGAGATACCCCTTCCAGGCTCGCGTTGCTCGCACAATTTTTTTTTTTAAGTAAACTGAACAAACATTATTTTTACAACCAAGTCACGTCTGTTTTTATTCCCTGGCTAGGTACCCGTCCAGGGTACAAATTTCCTTGCTACTTTCTTCTTACTAATTTTTCTGGTTGAAAAACACAAAAAATGTGCCTGGGAATTGAACCCTTGCCACGGCTACCGAAGAGATTTAAGGTATCCACTCGGCTGTGCAGCCCTGGGATTTTCTTTTTTTTTTTTATTTATTTATTTGTGTGTTCTTAGCCTCTTTATGGAAATCCTTCCATTTTCCCTTCCCTCCAGTCTTAACGTAGGAGAGTCTACCAGGTGCCTACCCTGGACGCCCTTCGGGCGCGGGATTTGAACGGCAGGGGGTCGAACCAGCGATCACCCAGCCCCAGGGCGGGGGTTATACCACTACCCTGGGATATCGCAACTTTTTATTATTATTTTTTTTTTTTTTTTTTTTTTTTTTTTGGGAACCTTCCT
Organism: Flectonema sp. DT1601; assembly: GCA_964019425.1. Lineage (NCBI taxonomy): Eukaryota > Euglenozoa > Diplonemea > Diplonemida > Diplonemidae > Flectonema > Flectonema sp. DT1601. Next base: position 10,720 of record OZ025851.1, on the reverse strand, counting down.
AGCCGTACTTTCAACCCCTGCTAAGTGAGTCGCCTTTCTCTACCCTTTCTGTTGGTAGGTGAGTGAAGGTGTGTACTTGGAAGGCTTATTATTACTTTTGTGCAATTTTCATTTATAAATAAGTTTTCGAAAAGGTGGGAAGTAACAGACTGGGAGCTTTTGGCTCCTGCCCTATTCCCGATGTAAACTTTCTTTTTTTTTTTTTTTTTTTTTTTTTAACAGGCCCAAAGGGCGACAATGAAAGATGCTGACCAAGGAATAATATTCAAATGAATTTTCGTTTCAAAGAAACGAACAGGATTAAGGGAGAGGCAGAAAAAAAAAAAAAAATAATATGAAGAGGAAATAATCAAACATGAAAAAAAAAAAAAAAATAAAAATAAATAAACGTTATATATAAGCAATTTCTTTTTTTTTTCGCAATTTTTTATTTATTTATTACTTTTCTGTCCCAACGGGACGACAAATGAAAAATGTCCTCCCATAGCTGAAAATGCACACTGCACCCTGTTTTATCAAGTCCTTTGTTTTTGTTTTTCTGAAAGATATCTGCAGTTGTTGTTATATTAATATGCTAGCACGAAAACGACGGCTAGGTTTATGATGATTGGATATGTGGCTTAGGTTATCCGAACCTGTATCTGCAATGTGTGCGACCCTGGGATGGGAATATAGGAATTTAGTTATATTAATAAGGTTATCGTTCATTATTTCCAATAAAATAGAAATGTGGGAAGAACTATGGGATGGCGGAACGCAGCCCCCCCCCCAACCCCCCCCAAGGGGGGGGAGCCACTAATAAAGGCCAACCTCCTGAAAAAGAATCAAGAAAAAACAAAAATGCCCTCACCCAAGGTCGAACTGGGCGGTTTACAGCCATTTTGGGTTTTGTAAAGAATGTTTAGTTCTGAAACTATCTGTGTAGGAAAGACCCTTTACCCAAAAAGAAATGAAATCAAAGATTGCCTTTTCACAGCTTGGCACCTAAAATCCAAAACTCATTAAGAAGGAAAAAATTATTTCAAAAAGAAAATTTTTGCTAACTAAATTGGCAGCCATACACCTAAATTTCAAAACCATACCACTAACAAAATTTCTTTCTCATCACTTTTTATATTTTAAGAAAATGGTTAACAGGAATTTATGAAGACTTTTGGATAGATCAACTATGTGTTCCCATCTTTTTTAGGAGATCTGTAGAAAAAGATAAACCTTTCAGAAAATATGATAAAAGCTCTGAAGAATTTTTTTTAACTACCTACTAAATTGGCAACCATACACTTCAATTTCAAAACCATACTAAAAAAGAATTTTCATCACATTTTATACTTTCAGAAAATGGTTACCCATCTTTTTTAGACCTGCTCGGGCACAAAAATCCAGCATTTTTCCTTAGGCAAAAATAAATCTTACTTACTTCCTACTGAAGAAAATTGGCAGCTTAAATTTGCTTGCAGGAAGAAAATAAGCAGCCAAAATTTGCTTGCGGGAAAAGTAAGCAGCTAAAATTTGCTTGCGGGAAGAAAATAAGCAGCTAAAATTTGCCTGCAAGAAAAAAATAAGCAGCTAAAATTTGCTTGCGGGAAGAAAATAAGCAGCTAAAATTTGCTTGCAAGAAGAAAATTAGCAGCCAAAACTTGCTCAGGGGTGCTACATAAGCATTGATTGCAGAAAGGTGGCAAAAATGAAAGGAATTATTTATTAAAACCCAAATTGTCTAAACCATAACAAAAAGACAGCTTGGCACCAAAACTCTAAAACCTATTCTCCTCAGGGATTTGTGAAGCCTTTTCGAGATCGATAGGCCAAGGGATAACCATAAAAAAGGTGTAACCATTGATTTCTTGGAGGTGAGTGGCACAAAAAGCAGTAAAAAAAAAAAAAAAAAATCCCGTGACAAAGGCAAATAACTGCAAAAGCAGCAATTCTCTTTCCGCAAACGCCCCCCCGTGGGTCATCAGGTCATTTGGTAGTGCCAACCTGCAACAGGTTAACATGCAACACTCTACCTTTCTTCCCGTAATGCGTGGCACCATTCAACACTTATGTAGCACTTAGCACCAGGCCTGCTTGCGGGAAGAAACAGAAGCCTCATTCTCAGTACGGAAGTAGCTAGGCCTAGCGCTTACATAGCACTTCTGGGCGACCTAATATTATTCCTGCAATGCGTGGCACTATTACGTAGCACTTAGCACCAGGCCTGCTAGCAGGAAGAAACAGAAGCCTCATTCCCAGTACGGAAGTAGCTAGGCCTGGCCAGCTTACAGTGCTGCGTAAGTTTTGACTGGCAAACAACTGCAAAACTTTTTTCTCCACCCAGAAATTTGTGAAGACTTCTCGGGGCCGATAGATCGAGAGATAACCATAAAAAAAGATGTACTCATGTTCTTTTGGAGGTGAGTGGCGCAAAAAGTTAAAAAAAAAAAAAATTCCGTGACAAAGGCAAATAACAGCAATTTTCTTTCTGCAAACGCCCGCCGTGGATCATCAGACTGTCATTTGGTAGCGCCGACTTGCCACAGGTCAATATGCAACGCTACTTTTCTTTCCGTAATTCGTGGCACCAGTCAACACTTATGTTGCACTTAGAACCAGACCTTCTTGCGGGAATGCAAAGAAGAATTAGTGTGTAATTAGGTGAGGCCTGGCCTGGGTACCTGGCCCAGGACTTGGTGGATTTCCTCAGAACCCAAAATATCCCCAATGCTGACAATTATATAGGAGAAACCCGCAAACCCGCAAACCCGCAAACCCGCAAACCCGCAAACCCGCAAACCCGCAAACCCGCAAACCCGCAAACCCGCAAACCCGCAAACCCGCAAACCCGCAAACCCGCAAACCCGCAAACCCGCAAACCCGCAAACCCGCAAACCCGCAAACCCGCAAACCCGCAAACCCGCAAACCCGCAAACCCGCAAACCCGCAAACCCGCAAACCCGCAAACCCGCAAACCCGCAAACCCGCAAACCCGCAAACCCGCAAACCCGCAAACCCGCAAACCCGCAAACCCGCAAACCCGCAAACCCGCAAACCCGCAAACCCGCAAACCCGCAAACCCGCAAACCCGCAAACCCGCAAACCCGCAAACCCGCAAACCCGCAAACCCGCAAACCCGCAAACCCGCAAACCCGCAAACCCGCAAACCCGCAAACCCGCAAACCCGCAAACCCGCAAACCCGCAAACCCGCAAACCCGCAAACCCGCAAACCCGCAAACCCGCAAACCCGCAAACCCGCAAACCCGCAAACCCGCAAACCCGCAAACCCGCAAACCCGCAAACCCGCAAACCCGCAAACCCGCAAACCCGCAAACCCGCAAACCCGCAAACCCGCAAACCCGCAAACCCGCAAACCCGCAAACCCGCAAACCCGCAAACCCGCAAACCCGCAAACCCGCAAACCCGCAAACCCGCAAACCCGCAAACCCGCAAACCCGCAAACCCGCAAACCCGCAAACCCGCAAACCCGCAAACCCGCAAACCCGCAAACCCGCAAACCCGCAAACCCGCAAACCCGCAAACCCGCAAACCCGCAAACCCTTACCACTTGGGAACCTTGCAAATGGCAGTGTTTAATTTATCTAATATCATTTTCTCTTGTTTTCATTTCATTATTTATTGCTAGTGTCAAAAGAAGTTTGAGTTCTCAACTTCAATTGTTTTTTCTGTTTTCCGAAGGGTCCGCTCATTGACAATAAGTTTGCTGCACCGACTTGGTTGCAGAAGCTGATCGTTAGACAAGCAGTCTTTCTTCAAAAGTGGACTTCCCCTAGACTATTTTTGTGATTCCGAGTGCATTCAAGCTGTTCCTGTTAAAACGGCTTTCTTAGGCTTTTCAAGTCCAGAAAAGAAATCAGATTACTTTTAAGATTTATTTTTCCTACAATATCATTCTTTTAGCTTTATCACAGGGTTTTTCAGACTTTTACGTTAAAGTTTTGAAATGTCGTACGAGTTCAGCATGCCGACAAGTCTGGACAGCTTGTGGCAGCAGACCGGGTTACCCTGCCCTAAAAAGGGAAATGTAGACTTAAGAACACGGAAGGAGAGCGCACTTCGTGCGTGTGGGATGACAACCGCCGAAGGGGCGTTTTGGTGGGTACCGACGAGCCGGGTAGACGACGACTCCGCCGAGAGGTGGATGAACGACGTGCTGTTGGCACGTCTTTTGAAGACGACGAAGGAGGTAGTGAGCAGGGCATCGGCACGTGGGGTGTTTGTGCTCTTGACGGTGCTGGCCGAGAAAAAGCCAGAGGTTTTTTGTGGATATCTCGTGGAGATGTCTGACTCGCGCGGTCAGTTGGTGGTGCAAGGGGCAGCGCAGTTTTCCCACCCGCCGCCTAACTCACAACAGGTGGTGTACGATGTCGACGAGGCAGCTGACGTAGTCATGACGGACTATGTGAGTACCGAGGAGGCCAGCGAAGTGCTGCGTGGGTTGGCGGCGAGGCACGAGAACACAGAGCAGGGGCTGGGTGGTCTGTTTCAGGCCACTCAGGAGTACGCGGTCGGGGCGGACCAACGGTTAGCCGGGGTGCAGGCTGCGACGGGGCAGGCACTGGGGCAAGTAGCACAACGCCAAGGCGCAGTGGAAGCGGAGGTACGGACACAACAAGAAAAGCTGCAAGAACAGCAACAACAACAGAAGGTGCAGGAGCAACGCCAGCAGGTGCAACACCAACACCAACAACAGCATGCCAAGGAAGTTGCGGACCTCCGGGCACAAATCGCGTCGCAACGGGCGGAAACAATGCGGAGTGCGAAGGAATTGACACAGATCCGGGAAGGAGTTGTAAAGGATCAGTTGGAGCAACAGCAACGACGGGGACAAGAATTGTCTGGTTTGGCGGAGCTTCGAGACTTGATGAAATCCCAGATGCAACAACAACAACTGCAAGCGGAAGAGCTTGCGGATTTGAGACGGCAACAGCAACAGCATCTGCAACAACAACAAGATCAGCAACAACAAATGCAACAGCAGCAACAGCAACAACATCAGCTACTGCAACAGCAGCAGCAACAGCAACAGCAATTACAAACATCGGCGTCGCCGCCTACCGCGGGCAGCGGAATAGGGGAATTGACCGACGTACTGTCGAATTTGTCGGTGATGTTGGATGCCAAGAAGAAGAAGGAACCAGCCAATCCGGAATGGAGGGTTGGGATGAAGGTGTTGTGCGGGTCGGAGAGGGGAGTGATCGTGGCAGTGGAACAGGATCGCGTAGTGGCGGCGGTCCTGGGAGAGGTGAGCGGGCTCCGTCAGTTTGAACTGGGGGGCGAGGGGTGGGCCCCAGGTCACTGGGAAGAAGACAGGGAGAGATCACAGTTAAATTCAACTCAGGCGGCTGGAAACCAACAGATGTGGGCTGGATTTGCTGCGGGGGGTCCGCAGGAATGTGAGGCGCTGCAATGGGCAATCGCGAGGAGATTCGCCGGGAACGGGAAGTGGACACGGGAGAACGCGAGGAGGCTGGCGGCGCTCGCGGTGACGGTGGTGACAAGTGGACCGGAGAAATCTTCCCTCGAGATACTCAAGATGCTTGAGTATTATCGGTACCATGAGAACAGCGAGGCCGCAGCAAGGAGCTACGAAAGCAAGCTCTTGGAGGAGTCTCTCACACCCGAGACAGCCGAGGCAAGGAAGGCAGCGGAGAAGCACACAAACCGGAAGCCGTTCGTGGGAGGCAAGGTGGTGGCTGCGTCGGCGCCGAAGCCAAGTGCAAAAAACGGCCGAGGCCGGGGCTACTGACAGTCAGCTCTGGCAATGCCCGATCAGGTTGGAGGGGTCCCAGCTCAGGGGGGAAACATGCCCGGCCAGGAGGCCGGAGGGGTCGTTCCTCTTGGGGTAGTGGATATTCCCAGCCAGGTTGGAGGGTTGGTGGTCACGGACCGGGTTGGGAGGGACAACGAGCCTCGAAGCAACCACGGGACGGGAGGCCGTTCAGTTCCGGGGACGGGGCTGGAAAGGCTGGTCAAAATAAACTTGCCCAAACGGATGGGGGTTGCCGCGCTTCAGGGAGTGGATATGCCTGGCCGAAGGGTCAGAGGGGTCGCACTGCCTACGGAAGTGGAGGGATCGCTCGATATCGGGGTCGGAAGGAAAAGCCAAAAAGGTGGGGGTATTCCGGTTCAGGGAACTGGATCCCGAAGTCTGACCGAGGCGGGCTTAGCAGGAGATGCTGGGCCGCCAAGGAATCTGCAAAGACAACGACGGATCTTGGAGGAGGTGAGGGAAGGACATCTAGCTGGCGTGGGTGCGAGGATGCCTTCGGTGTTCGGACAAGTGGTTCTGGAGCATGTGGCAGGGGCCGGGGTGCGGCCGCTGGCACAGGAAGGGACGGTCGACCTCGACGGAGCGATGGAGCGGCTGGGCGACGTGGTTTCGAACATGTGGGCTGCCGAAACGTCACAGAAAAGACGCAACCTGTGGGGAAGGCTGCAGGGCTGGGCAACGTCGCAGCGGATAGCGGTTACGGCGGAAGCGGCGGCGTTGTTTGTTCTGGCAACCGGAGTCACACCGCAGGGGCAATTAAACTACGCAAAAGCGTTGTCCGGCGTGTTTCGACACTTGGGGCTGGAGCGGCAACCTCTTCTCAGCTTGGCGGCAGCGCTCCGGTCGCAAGGCGCGGCCGTTCCGGTCAAACAAGCTCGACCGATTGGGAAGGAGAAACTGCTGGGGTGGGCGAACAAGCAAACACCGGATCTGAGGTTGGCGGCTCTCGTATGTTGGAAGACTGCATCGAGGTGGGGGGAGGTACAGAAGCTGACGTCCCCTCAGTTCATTTGGTTGGAAAAGGACGAAGTGATCATCGATTGGGGGATGACACCGAAGCATCGCCGGGCAGACCCGTATGTCGCGTCGAGATGGGTGGTGATCCAGGGCGATCTGGTGGAGGTGATAGCTCATTTGGTGAAGGAGCTGTCTCCGTTCGAGCAGCTAACGGCGGTGACGTCGGAACGGCTGGTGGATTTGTGGCGGAAAGACCCGGACATGTGCCTCTTCACCGCACATTCTGTGAAGAGAGGGGCAGCTGGCGTCCTGATGCAAGCACTGGAGGAAGGAAAGTTGACTTCTCCGTCCCTGGTATCACGTCTTCTCAAACACACAGAAGGCGGAGAGGGAGTGTCTGCTACGACCCTCCGATATGCATCCAATCCGGTGAGTACTGCCAGGGCTATGGGGACTTGGCGGGCGACAAAGCTGCTGTGAGGGTTGGAACGCAGCACAGCTTGGTGAGGCGGGGGAAGAGGACACGATTGCCAACGACGCCGGTGGAGAAGGCCTCGCCGTTACATGTGAGTGGTGTGCCGGTGATGGATGTGGCGGGATTACGCAAACGGCTGAATACCGAATCGCAGAGGCGGTTTGACGAGGTGTGGAAGCTGACGTTTTCGCCGGAAGTGGGGAAGATAGCAAGGTCGACGGGCCGGACTGTGTTTTCGGATGTGCATGCTGGAGAGCTGGCATCGTTTGGCATAGCCCGGAAGGCGGTTGGCCCGGGTGTGTCGAGCAACGTACCGTTCACTGTGTTGGAGGAGAAACCCGAGGGCATGCGCCAGAGGTTTATTCTGTGGACGAAGGATGCGAACAGCTGGCTGGAGGAGAAGTACACCGCGCAGGTGCCCTTGCACCATATCTCACGTTACCTGGACCAAGTACGGGAGGAATGTGGGACTACACGGGACTTTCGCACAGGCTTTTATGCGATTGAGATCCCAGAGGAAGCGCGGCGTCTCTTTCGGTTCCAGACGGAAGGGGGAAGCTGGTTTGAGTTGTGTCGGCTGCCGATGGGGCATGTGTGTGCACCGGAGATCATGCACACGATGGCGGCGGCGGCGGCTGGAGACCCGGGTTACGTAAGACCAGAGTGGCAGGCTCGGGGTGTGCGGGTTGATGTCTTCATAGACAACATTCGATACACAGGCGGCGCGGGTGAGGTTCTTGCTGCGACGGCGAATCTTGATGCGGCTGCTGAGGAATTCTGTCTGACGTGGAAGCCGGCAGACAGTAACACGGCGGAGGCGAAGTACACCTTCTTGGGGGTGGATTTCGATCACGAAGGGGCAGAGGTGAAGGTCTCGTTGAAGATCAAGCGGAGGCTGGAGGCGGTGGACCTTGGCATGGTGACGGCTGGGCAGTTGGAGTCGATGGGAGGGAGGCTGATGCATGCGTCGGCGGTGGCAGGGGAGACGCCGGGGAGGTATTGGTTTGCTCTGAAGTTCCTTCGACGCCTGGCAAACAACTTGAACGCTGGAAGGAGGTTGGTTGGAGACAGGGTACGGGTACCTGAGTCTGTGGCGGCTGAGCTGCGCGGTTGGATGGCTGGTGCGACTTCGACGAGGCGGATGCATGCTCCGTTTGATGAGCGGGAGCAGATGTTCTCGGTGTTCATCGACGCTTCGAAGAAAGGATGGGGAGGAGTCGTTGTCAACGACACGACGGCTGAAGTTGTGGTGATGGGAGACTCCTGGGACACACAAGAAAGCGAGCTGCATATCAACATCTTGGAGGGACTTGCTTTCCACAACACTGTGAAACAGATGTCGCCGGAGCTGGACGGTCGTACTGTGGCAGTATGGATTGACAACACTTCTGTGGTGGGTGTTTCGAGGAAGGGAATGTCGATCCGCTCTCAAGATTTGAATGCAGCGGTCATTGGTGCTTTAGTGGAGTTGCAGAGGAGGTCGATTACATTCTCGATCCGGTATGTGCGATCGCAGCTGAACCCGGCAGACTTGCCTTCGAGGGTAGACCCTACGACAATTAGAACTCGCAAGCACAGAGAGGAGGTCACACTGGCGGTCAGGGATTTCTTTACTCGCGATGTGGAGGTGGCGCGTGACGGCGCATGTCCCGCGACCGGGCCTCTCCACGAGGTCCCGACCGGGCGGCGCCCCGCTACCCCGTTGTGAATGTATGGAATTCTTTGTCTGTTAGTACTTGTGGCGTAACTCCTTTTTCTCTCTCAGTTCAGATACAATTATGATGGTGCATTATTTATTCTTGCCTTATAAATTCTTAACTTCGTTTCTCTTTATTTCCCTTTCCAAAAGTACAATTAACAACTTAAATGCCGCACGGTTCCCCTTACCACTTGGGAACCTTGCAAATGGCAGTGTTTAATTTATCTAATATCATTTTCTCTTGTTTTCATTTCATTATTTATTGCTAGTGTCAAAAGAAGTTTGAGTTCTCAACTTCAATTGTTTTTTCTGTTTTCCGAAGGGTCCGCTCATTGACAATAAGTTTGCTGCACCGACTTGGTTGCAGAAGCTGATCGTTAGACAAGCAGTCTTTCTTCAAAAGGGGACTTCCCCTAGACTATTTTTGTGATTCCGAGTGCATTCAAGCTGTTCCTGTTAAAACGGCTTTCTTAGGCTTTTCAAGTCCAGAAAAGAAATCAGATTACTTTTAAGATTTATTTTTCCTACAATATCATTCTTTTAGCTTTATCACAGGGTTTTTCAGACTTTTACGTTAAAGTTTTGAAAGCCCACCCACCCACCCCCTGTGACGGCGCATGTCCCGCGACCGGGCCTCTCCACGAGGTCCCGACCGGGCGGCGCCCCGCTACCCCGTTGTGAATGTATGGAATTCTTTGTCTGTTAGTACTTGTGGCGTAACTCCTTTTTCTCTCTCAGTTCAGATACAATTATGATGGTGCATTATTTATTCTTGCCTTATAAATTCTTAACTTCGTTTCTCTTTATTTCCCTTTCCAAAAGTACAATTAACAACTTAAATGCCGCACGGTTCCCCGCAAACCCGCAAACCCGCAAACCCGCAAACCCGCAAACCCGCAAACCCGCAAACCCGCAAACCCGCAAACCCGCAAACCCGCAAACCCGCAAACCCGCAAACCCGCAAACCCGCAAACCCGCAAACCCGCAAACCCGCAAACCCGCAAACCCGCAAACCCGCAAACCCGCAAACCCGCAAACCCGCAAACCCGCAAACCCGCAAACCCGCAAACCCGCAAACCCGCAAACCCGCAAACCCGCAAACCCGCAAACCCGCAAACCCGCAAACCCGCAAACCCGCAAACCCGCAAACCCGCAAACCCGCAAACCCGCAAACCCGCAAACCCGCAAACCCGCAAACCCGCAAACCCGCAAACCCGCAAACCCGCAAACCCGCAAACCCGCAAACCCGCAAACCCGCAAACCCGCAAACCCGCAAACCCGCAAACCCGCAAACCCGCAAACCCGCAAACCCGCAAACCCGCAAACCCGCAAACCCGCAAACCCGCAAACCCGCAAACCCGCAAACCCGCAAACCCGCAAACCCGCAAACCCGCAAACCCGCAAACCCGCAAACCCGCAAACCCGCAAACCCGCAAACCCGCAAACCCGCAAACCCGCAAACCCGCAAACCCGCAAACCCGCAAACCCGCAAACCCGCAAACCCGCAAACCCGCAAACCCGCAAACCCGCAAACCCGCAAACCCGCAAACCCGCAAACCCGCAAACCCGCAAACCCGCAAACCCGCAAACCCGCAAACCCGCAAACCCGCAAACCCGCAAACCCGCAAACCCGCAAACCCGCAAACCCGCAAACCCGCAAACCCGCAAACCCGCAAACCCGCAAACCCGCAAACCCGCAAACCCGCAAACCCGCAAACCCGCAAACCCGCAAACCCGCAAACCCGCAAACCCGCAAACCCGCAAACCCGCAAACCCGCAAACCCGCAAACCCGCAAACCCGCAAACCCGCAAACCCGC